>JANHGO010000038.1:23762198-23803583 GCA_024606505.1 Aquila spilogaster
GGGACAGCTGACCCCAACTGACCAAGGGATATTCCAGACCATAGGACGTCATGCCCAGCATATAAAGCTGGGGGAAGAAGGAGGAACAGGGGGATGTTTGGAGTGATGCCGTTTGTCTTCCCAAGTAACGGTTCAATGTGATGAAGCCCTGCTGTCCTGGAGATGGCTGAACACCGGCCTGCCCATGGGAAGTGGGGAATGAATTCCTTGTTTTGCTTTGCTTGCGTGCATGGCTTTTGCTCTACCTGTCTTTGTCTCAGCCCATGAGTTTTCTCATTTTTACCCTTCCGATTCTCTCCCCCATCCCACTGTGGGGGAGTGAGCGAGCAGCTGTGTGGGGCTTAGATGCCGGCTGGGGTTAAACCAGGACGCTATGTCTACCTGTATTTCAGATGGGGTTCTACTTAAATTACAAAAACATCCAGGCCCATCTAAGTCTTTGTGTATTTGTCAGTTTGTTTACAAAAATGCAGAAGACCGGGACTGTCTCTTCCTCCGTGATTAGAAACAAGTAGAATATGTTGAGCCTTATTACCTAGGCAGCATATAGAACAACAGGCAAACTAGCACGCTACCTAAATAAACAAGGTGGATTAAAGATATAAGCAGTCAGAAAGGTTTCCAGTATTTTCTCAGCTCCAAAATAAATACTGCCCGATGACCTCGCATTTCCAGTTGTCCTTGCTCCACAGGGGAAGGCAAGCCAGGCGTGGAGGGCGATAGCAGGGCCGGCAGGGCAGCGACCCCTCCGGCACGGTACAGGGCCCCGCGCCGCTCAGACGAGAACAGCGAAGCAGATCGGCGACGGTAACAGGGTCGGGCAGGAGTCCAGACCGCCGGGCGAGCCCGCAGCGGTGCGGCGGGTGCCAGGCCAAGCCGGGAAGGCAAGGCCCCGAGTCTGCACGGAGCTCCTGAGGCAGCGGGCGCAGGGGCGAGGTCGGAGGCCCCAGGCGAGGCTTCTCACAGCTCCTTCCCACCGTTTAGCTGCTTCCGCTTCTCGCAGCTCTTCCTCACAACTTGACTGTTTCACAGCAGCCCGACAAAAGGTTACGCGGCTGTGCCGCGCCAGAGCTGGCTTCAAACGCAGGCGTCTAAATGCTTGCGATGGTGAAAAGAGGTTGCAGAAGAAAATTACGGGTAGAGGGTTACTGGCCGGTCAGGGCAATCAAGTCTGTCAGTAGCCTGACAGCGTGCGATGGAATAACCGCTCTCGGAGTATAACTTGAGGGACACGAGAACTTGGAAGAGCTATGCCCAGCATCTTAAGAGTTGTATATCCAGTTCAGACAAATCTCTATGAGACAAATAGCAGTCTGGGGGACAGAAACAGAAGAGAGAAAAATTTAAGATCCACTCTGCTTTGTTTTTCTTCTGTGATAGACACCAAAAAATAAAACCAAAATACAATCACCACCCTGGATTTCATTTACCCCGGGCCCCAAATACCACACTACTGTACTTGTAGCTCTTAAGTCCTGCACTCTACTCCGTAACGCAGTCAAGGATAATGGCCCATCTCTGTACATAAAGAGCAGTTTGTACCCTGACAGAAGCATTTTCTCCCTGAGGCATGTCTTACTCCTCTTTTTTGCTCATGGATTAGCTTTCAAAACCAAGGAATAGTAATACTTTGTACTTAATCTTCAAAGCTTCTCAAAAACTTCAATTCTAAAAAACTTTCCAGCAGGGTATTATTCCCATTCCACTGATCAAGAAGGTGAACAAGGAAGTCCACAGATTTTATGTTCATTGAGCAGCAGAAAAAAACCCTGATCCTGGTCTTCTGCTTAAATTCTAAATCAATTCAGAATTGATTTAGATCAAACTTCTCAAAAATGTAAAAGGAAAGAATATAGCACGAAATTCCTAATCATTGTCAGTTATGTCACCGAATGTCATCACGGAACTTCCACTTCCAATGCTAGTTTTAATGAAACTGTAATTAGGCATTTAGTTTCATTAAAAATTCATTTAGTGTTATCTTTAATAATTTTTAGAGGAATTAGGAAGTCGTTAATATAGCCCCAAGCAGGATTCAAATTACTGCATGTCAAATTTTTCAGTTATTTTGCAAGCAGAGTGCTGTGCTGGACCTCCTTCAGTGTCTTTCAGATGCTTACTACAGCACTGAATATTGGCACAGTGCAATAAATTGTATTCTATCTTTTCTTCCATCATGGCAAGCTGTTAGTCTTTGCTAACACCAACTTCAGTGATAGCGAGGAAATAAAGTTGCTTGAAATTGAATTAAGATGCATGTAACATTCATGTAAGGATTTTCCTGCTAGTTCATTGACATGATTGTAGCTTTTCCCCAAATCAGACTTGTAATCCCAGTATATTCCTATAGAATCAATAGCTTCTAAAATATGTGCATCTCTCACATATTTATTACAGTATAAAAATTTTGCAATGGTGTAGTATATAAACTGAGGATGAAATTATATTTTCTTCTCTTTTAAAATATCTTGACAGAAGTATCTTGAACAGATAGGGAATGTTAAACAGTGAATTGATATCTATTCCAGAAAAAGACTATTAGAGCAAAATTATATATAGTATTTGACAAAAAGATCATAAAATATCACAACAAAAAACTGCAAAGAAGTTTAAAATTATTCTTTGTGATAAAGGTTTCAATTGTTAAAAGGTATTTTAGGTATTTAATGATTTAATGATTCAACCAGCCATCTACAGTAGGTTGGACTTTAAGCCATTCTTTATGATTCCTTGCTTTGGAAAGGAAAAATAGTCTTCATAATGGGACAAATCTAAAAAAAAAAAAGAAATTAATATGCAGAATCGTAAGGCTTAGGAAAAAAAAGATCTACATGAGTGAAAAGGAGTAAGGAGGGAAGACGTAAAGAGCATCAAAATTTTGATGGTTTTGAATACACATACTCTCTCTTGATTTACGTTGAGAGAAATTACCATACTTTATTTATTTAAAACGTATTTGAAAAGATCAACAGAAAGAAAGAGATACCAATATTTTCACTAAATGTTTCTACAATGCAGGAAGTAGTTACAAATGCAGAAATTTAGTTACAAAAAGTAACTAAAATTAAAATTTTGATGGTAGCTTTTCTTCTTAAATGTTTGCCCTACTTTACCAATAATCTTTTCTGTGTTTAAAGTACTTCTTTTCAATTTTAAAATCAGCTCTAGCCAGTCCTGCTACAAACTTGCTATGGAAGTTCCAGTTGAAATAAACAATTGTCAAGTAAAATGCACTTTAAAAGTCCAAGACTATGAAGAAAGAATACTTTCACTACCTGTAGATATCTTACATCGCAAAAATGTTCTAAGGAAGGTATTGAGTATACTTTATTCTAAACAAGGTACAATTCAGTGCATTTTTATGAACTGTAATATGATCACACACTTGGCAGATATTGCATAAGATTTCCTAAGCTAATACAACGTTTCCAGCTCTTGATAGGTAGGATAATTTTATTATTCTGTTGGTTCAACCTGCTGTGTGTCAAAAAATGTTGCTGGTTATTTCTAGACTACTTTAAGGTGCTCAAAAAGACAGCATAGCGAACAATATTATTATTAAATATTTTAATATTACAAATACGTCACACTTGTTTGCAGGACACCTGAAACTAGTTTGGAGCCCAATGAAAGGAGAAGCTATCAGGGTCTAAAAGACACAAAACCACTGCAGCTTTACACTTTCTCTAAACTTCTTAGGTGACAAATGTGAGTAAAAATGAAGAAGCCCATATTCTTATCTTCTATTCCTCTTTCAAAAATAATTTATATTTTCTTCATATACAGTTCTAAAGCACTGTTTCTCCCAATGGACAAAACTTTCTGCTGGTTTCTGTTTAACTCTTATTTCATCCAATACTTACTCTACCTCTTAATAACCATTGCATAAAGTGCATTTGTATCATTAAATGTATTGAACATAATAGCTTTACAAATATTCAAAGAAAGGATTAAAAACTTACTGAGCTTTATAACAGGTTTTTTTTTTAAAACATCTGCAACAGATTATACACAGAAAGCCTCTCACCAGGGAACCCAGAAGAGGCCCTGTGGTGTTTCCACACCCAGTCAATTAAAGGATTACTACTATTAAAAAACAAGTCTTTCTTTGGGACTATAGATTTAAGCGCATTATCTGAAATTGGTAGGGATCATCTTTGCTTGTAAAATGCCAGTAGGCTTACTGACATCAAATTTTGAGCTAGGCATCTTTCAGACCAACGCAAAAAATCTGAGAGGCTTCTATAATAAGACAGAGCAGACCTTAAATCAGTTTCTCTTAGTGCAGAAATGTAGTTCCTATTTTTTGAATTCTCTTTTGATAGGACCAGGTATCAGCAAATCCCTTCCATTGTCTCTTCAATGGCTAAGAACTTGTGTCCAAACTGAAAAATATGTCTCACTTGTGGTGTCTAAGACAATTGTTCCTAAACAAAAGGATTTGTTGGGCTATGAAAAATACGTATGCACAGCACAAAATACATTTTTTTTTGCAGTTTTAGTTCTACATAGATCCAATACTGACACTAATCAAATGCCAACAAAGTGTCCACTGTTTTTATATTATGGAATCCACTAAGTGCTTTGGTAGATGAAGGCCAATAGGTTGATATAAAATAAATCAGGCATGTTAAAAATAGAACAAATACTGTGTGTATTACAGCGTGTGTATTAAGGCCTGCATAGTTCTGATCATCACTGAGGACTGGAAGAAGGCTGAAAATAGGTGAATATATTAGGGCAGACTTTTAGATAGAAAAAATGTAAAAGACAAAGAACAGAGATTCATGCATACACATACTTCAGGTCCAGCCTCTGACCTTAGTGACATTAACCTAATCCACAATAATTCTTTTGGATTCAGTTTGAATACTGTGGCTCATAGATCGGCCAACCACAAACCAAAATTGCTATGAAAGATGGCGCAATTTCTTTATACAGCCACCTCTGGATTAAGTGCTGTTTTAGGGCTCTCACAAACTTAATTTACTTAAGCAGTATTGCAAAAGGTAACAAATATGGTTGGTATTTGGCCTTTAACAGTCTACCATTCATTATTTCCTCACAAACGTTAGAACTGAGGTTTTATACCTAAAACGAGCTTCAAGCAAAACATTTTGGGGGGAGGAGGGGGGGATCTTCAGAGACTAGTTCTGCAAGCTTTATCTGAATGAATGAGTCTCCTGCACTGCCTCTTGATTTCACTAACTGGAGCGGAGACACTCTGCAACAGGTTGTCCTACAGTTATTCCCATGGTATCAAGAAGGTAAGAGAAACTCAAACCAAAAGAAACCATACTAAAATAAAGAGATACACTTTGGCCAATGAAATCAAGTGTTATTCATGCAACATACCTCTCTCTGTTAAACATGAACAACAGCTGACAGGATCAAAAGTAGCCGTGGTCTGGATGTGCCTGCATTTTGAAAAGAAAAGAAAAAAAAAGAGCAGATGGATGAAACAAAGTACTTAAGCAGCTTACTTTACAGTAATACTGAATTTTTTCACTTGACCAGCAAATACTGGATTAGTTATGAGTCCTGCCATGGCAGGTGGCACCTGTAGTTTTGAGTATCATAGGAAACATATTTAACTATACCTAAAAAGCTTAGATAAAATAAAGAAGCCAATTACAAAGACTGGGACATATTTAGAGCCACCCTTGAAATAATATTACCAATACAGAAGTACAAAAATGGTGATATATGTAGGCTTAACATTATTAAAAAGCAGAATGATGTGATCAGAAGGGTGCTGATTTCGTATGCAGAGATTAAAAGTATATCTCAATGTTTATTATCATACTTAAGTTCTCCATAGAATATATTTTATCTTCCTATAACCCATGACAGGGTCCTTCTACTTGTTCGAGTCCTTTTATCTTAAGTAGAGAATATGTAACTACACAGCAAGCTCTTCACCACAGAAATACACAATATTAACGTAAGCTAAGCAGTTAAAGATCTTTAGTAAAGCTTACTGAAGGGAAGGGGATATAAGGCAAGTAAGAGGTGGGATTTAAAATTCTTCAATCACACACATAGTCCTAATACCTTTAATTTTCCCGATCACCTCCAGACAGACAAGATCTAAATAACATTTCAGGAGAGTTACTGGTCCTGATCATGCTGAACACAGCTGCTCATGCAAAATACACAAAGTCAAAACTTCTGTGTAGACCTTTCTCCACTATTTAGGGGTTTAAATTGTAGTTAAAGAATGTTTTGACTTTGAAGCATATTTGCTAGGTATTAGATAGCTGGCTATTGAATAAATTTGGTCTACATTGCAGAAGATCAATGATTCGTTGATAGGTACTGTAATAAGAAAATCTCCTACCTTTACTAATAGTACAATTTTGGAAGTTTTTCATCTACAAACCAAACTCTCAGTTACATAACTTACCAATCTGCACAGGCGAAGTTCAGCAGTTGAGAAAGCACCTACAATACCATACTATTACCTTCAGGTAATCTAGGCTAAGCTCTAAGCAAATGTCTCAGTTTTTGTCAGCAACCTCATTTCTGTAGACAGAGCAACAAAGCAGGTCATGACAATATACTGTTATACTGTTATTCTAACCTTGACCAGCCATGTGAAGCATGTTAATCACCACTCAACCTTGCTTCGTAATTCATTCTCTATGAAGTTATACAGACACAATCTTTTTTTCTTAGTCAAGGAATTTGATTACAAGAACCTGAAAACTTACCTGTAAAAAAATTAACAAAACAGATTTTATCTTCCTCCATTAGTACAAAATCCACCAAGACTCTGTTTCTTAGTGGAAAACAGTCTTCAGTTAAGCAATACAAAAGCTACCTCTGCTCCATCACATGAAACTCATTATCCCATACACACTAATATAATCTCGGGGACAAAATGAAGTTTAGTGCATATGGTCACTGCTGGCTTTTAGAAATCAGGTAAGATGTCTCAGGGTAAGAAAAACATTTCCCACAACATTGCTTCTAGCATTTTCAGGAACAGGGTGGAATGCAATGCCACCATCTAGAAAGAAAGAATGTGTTTACAACCTTGTTTTTAAATGACCTGCAAGCATTGTTTCCACTGCTTTTATCCAATTTGCTCATGTCCCTGGCTTCAATCAAAAATGATTTCTAACTTCTCTTCTTCATCCCCTGCAAAGTATAGTACCCACTTTATCTGAAAAATTAGCTTACCATTAGATCTGTGGCAAATTCCCTCACAGATGGTCTTTCTTTATCTTTTCAATGCCTTAATTGGATTCTTATTTTGCAGTGATCAAGCTTAATAAAGGTCCATTTCACAAGACATCCCTCTTGCATTTATCACATTGTCTACAAATCTAGTTTTCAATCCTAAATATTCGTTAAGGAATGTTTCTTTAAATATGCTAAATTTATACCTAAACACTTTCTAATGCAGTTTTGCATAGTCTCAGAATACAATCAAACTTGGCAGACTATTCATAGACTGCATTTGCTAATGATTACAGACATGGGAATGTTTATAGACAGCCTTTATCCCACCATTTTTTATTGCCATGTTTTCCTTACTTTCTACTTTTCATACAATCTTACACCAATTCTTTGTCCAATACTTATCTGCATATTTAAATTTCAGGTGACTTTCTTGTAGGCCTTTTCACAATTAAAAGTTATCAGAAATCACTGACATATAGTACATTTGCAAATTAAACACATTAAAACTCGCTGACTTAAAAATTCTACTTCATCTTCCCCTCTGCCACAGTAGTGATTAACCATGATATTCTAAACTTAGTTTCTATGATTAACTTGTCCAGGCTAAACAGAAATCTCCACTAAATTGCTTGAAAGAAGTTCAATACAATTCACTCTTCAAAATTAAATCAGAAGTGAAAGCTAAGATTTACTGCATCTGGGAAATTGTTTCTTGGATCATGCTATCATTGATTAGAAAGATAAATAAATACTTATGAAGTTGCCGTTGCCCTATTTGGGAAATTTACTTACAATAGTTCAATACATTACTATTTTGTGGTAGCTTATAGTACATTTGCTTCTAACAAAAATACTGTTGTTTTGTGTAATAATGGAATCTCCTTCATGATCCCTAAGAGTCTTCGCTCATGGTTTCCTTCTCCCAGCTTGCAACAAAGATAATAAGAAACTTTTCTTAGCAGTCTAGGGCTACAAACTGCTTCCTTCCAGAAGCCTCCCATATTATCACTTCCAAAGCTGTGTAACATACTAAATACTAATAGGATTAACATGGTATCAACTGTAACATGAACTAATGAACATGTAATGAAGTAGTTCAAAGCCACTGTCATACATAAGTAGATAACTGTAGATAAGTTTCCCTTCCACTTGCTCATCACCTAAATATTTTGCCTCTTACAAAATTGTGGGATTTCACAGGCAGAGAGAAACAGGGGAGAGGACCTAGAAAACTGTGAAATTAGCAAATTATGTAAAAACAATATAAGCTGCTTATACTTCTTGGGAAATACTATTAGTTGACTATCTTCTTCATTAGACACCTCTCGATCCTTGTAAATATGACCCTAATTCTTATTCTCAGAAGCGATTCATGCCAGAATGCACAAAAGGGCTTCAGTATTGTTCCATTCAACGCTGCAATGCCTAATTGTAAGTGTCCTGCAACGTAACGGAAATCAGCACGCTGGGACAGGCACCCAGGACCTGTACAAAATGCCAGGGCAAAGCAAAGCACCTTACAAAGCGATCATCAAGGACAGAAAGTAAAGTGAAGCAGCTACCTCTGCCAGTCATTAGAAAAAATATAGGAAAAGATAACTTGACAGTTCATATCCAGCTCCATGCCTAGTTTGCCTGTGTCTGAAATGAAAATCCTCTCTTGGCACCAGGAACCTAAGCCAAGCCAACCTTTTCCTCACAGTTACAAAACTCAAAGCAAAGCCCAACGAGAGCAAGCAGAGCATGCAGCACGTCAGCCTCCGAAGTCACCAGCCGTTGTGCCGGCAGAGAGAACCCTACCAGGAGGGGGGAAGACAGGTGAACGCTGTCTTAAAACCCCTAAGGGGCGCAGCTGCCAAGCTGCACGTCAGCACGGTGCGCGGGAGCTGATTGTGCGTGGCGAACTTTTTAGCTAACTTGGTATCCAAAAGAATAGACAACATTCAGGGAATTTGGATGTCTGTTGGTTTTAAGCTGTTGGTAAGCAGCAGTTTTGAGGATCCCAGAGAAATCTAATGTTAGCCTGAGGTATCTAAATAGCATTTAGATGCTTATGCTATACTGGCACGCATAAGGAAAAATACCGTAGCCATATCTGAAAAAACGTACTTATTCTTAACACACACAAAAAAATACCAAATACATTCCTACTATCAGCTTACTGTCAAGAAAAGTACATTAGATGGACTGATATGGATGAGACATTCAGTTGCAACGTTCTCCTGGTAAGCTTTAGTACAAGTAATATTGTAATGGATAAGTTGTACTTAAGGCATATGACAACAGTGTATTTAATAAGAGTCATGTTGACTTTAGTATTTGTCGAATTTAGTCCCAGAGCTTCATTTGGTAGTAGCCAGGAATTCCCACATGCTTTGTAAAGTATTATGATAGGTTACTACTATTATTATATAGTCAAAATGCAGTAGAATTTAGATGTCCCAATTAGGAAGGAATGAAAGGACAACGAAATAGCACTGAAGATTTTTAGTTAATGGCATGCACTGAATAGCAGAGGGGGAAACTTAAAGATACTTGTTAGAAACACTTAAAAGGGTAATAAAGGCTGGCATTGCAGATGTCATACAGTCAGCAGTTCAAGCGTGTAAGAGATGGTAAGGTGCGGTCTAAAAAGTTAAAGTAAATAATCCCACAGTACAAGAGAGGGAACAATGAAACATCAAAATAACAAGAAGAAAAATATTTTAAAAGATACACATGTTGCAAGCCAGTATTTGTTAAGACTAGAATGAAGATGACTGGAGTTGTCAAGACATGAAATGATAAGGGCCTGAGTGAGAGTTCTGGTCATGTGAATGGAGAACAAAGGCTGAATCAGACTGAGATTGAGTAGGAAGAAGTAAATCTACCATGCTAGCAATAGGAAAAAAAAAAGTAAAAGGCAATGAAGTGAAGTCTAGCATGGAATAACGTGTATGATGTGTACATACCGCCCTGACAGCATGGCATTTAAGGTAACAACATTTTAGACTGGGTTTTCATTTTGCTGGTACTTTCAGCTTCCTAACCTTCCTAGATACCTTTGGCAAAGCCAAGCTGAGAATACAAATGACGTGCTGGAAGGAGGCTGTGCAGCTGGTGGTGCAGACACAAGACATACATCCTCAGGTGCTTCCTAAGAAAGTACTTTGATGTCGCAGTCCTGGTAGAAATATAGTCTTCATATTTTCCTTTTCTTTCTTGAAGTCCTTCTTGTGTTGCTGACAAAAATACATTCAAAAATGCTAGCACACAAGATTCCTGCCATGATATGCATGAAATCTTTTCAATCAATTTTAAGAAAAAAAAAAGGTACGTTTTTTTCCTTCAGCAAGTAGAGTTTCATATTCTATGCAACTAAAAAAGCTTAATCTTTTATTCAAAAATGATTAAAACATTAGTAGGAAACAATTAACCTGCATTTAATTTTCAAGTCTATTCTATATCCTTTTCTGACTAGAAAGCAGTGTGCAATTCAAAAAAAGTACTTTAATTCCTGACCTAGTCTTAAAATGACTCAGCACTGTCCCATCGATTAACTGTTTCAAAAGAACATGTTAAAACTGGGAGGAATTAAAACATGAATGTTAAAAAAAAAGTCACTCCAAAGACTACACTACTCTTCCGAAAGGAGTGATCTTTGGCATTTTTCATAAATAAAACCATCACAGTTCAGGGGCATTTGCAAAATCTGACTGAGGCTGAATGAATTAGAGTCAACTTTTCACCAGACTCCCCTGCATTAGGAAATGTGAAGGTAAGTCCATATTCTTTTTGCATCTTTACCGAGCATGGCCCCAAACTCAAGTTTTGGGATGACTTTCCCATATAACATCATTACAGAAACTATGCAAAGATTATATTGAGTAATGTCATAATGTGCTGGTCTTTGAAAGATTGGTGGGATAAGTTTGGCAACCATGAAGCATAACGTTAATGAGAAATTAGAGGTTGTGAAATTTTAGAAAAGGTGATGAGCCCCAAACTCTTATTCATCAGCTACACCAGCTGGACAGTCAGCAGTGAGATAAATTTTTTAAGTAAAAAGCAGGCTGCAGCACATTCTGAGTCAAGAATTTCTGGAACAGTTGCACAATTCAGTTATGCAGTAAACAATCATGAGAAAACACACGCATAAATCCACTTCAGCAGAAACCGACTAGCTCTTTAATTTTGTTATGTTGAAACGTTTTCTTCCTGAAATTAATAGCTCCACGTATGAAAACGTAATGCACAAAAGTGAAAGGAAAAAGGCGTAACTTAATTGAACTAGTCAAGATTATTTTACACCAATTTATCTCATTTTAAAAAAATCTAGACTGTACCCATTCCTCAAAATTTTGAACGAAAATAAACCCAAAATCTCAAACTGCCAAACACTGTGACAGTGGGAATTCAGAAGTCGCAGCATGAAACAGAGCTACCGGCAGTAGCTACCACCGATAACATACATTGGTGTTACACTAGCGGACTAAGCTATTTTTTTCATGATGAAACACAATAGAATTAACATCATGTTGAACACGCAAAATCCCCGGTACGTTGATGGCATCGCGGCGAGACAGGCTCCCAAGGACCGCAGCAGTTTTCAGTAGCTGCCTCTCCCTGACAGGAACAAGGGTGTAAATTGAGAAGTGGGTCTGATACGATTCAGATACGCTGTATGAGAACAGGCATTTACTTTAATCTGCAGACAATCACTGGTAAAGCTGCCTTGTGTGTTGGGTTTAATTCCTGGGCCGTGAAGTCATGAAATGGTGCTCAGCAGAGCAGAAAGGTGACCGGCGTCCTGTTAAGTGAAAGCAAAGAGGCCATTTTATGTATGGCTCTATAAGCTGGCTAAAGCGGGGCCTGCGTCTCGGACAAAGAACACTGCTTCACAGCCACATTCCCACCCAACTAACCGAAATCACAAGCTGGAAAGTAACTTGACGCGAACAATGGTTAAGCCTCTGACTTGTGGCTTGAAGCAAATTTTTTGTCAGACTCTATCTGTGGACGTAATTAGTTGTTTGCCAGAGAATTACTCGGCACAGCTGATAGCCTAACGTTTTTAAAAGCAGCGTGTATTTCCGCCCATTGGGAAAGGGGTTCCAAAAGAGTTTATTGGCAGAAGCCATTAAATTAAGGATATAATCGATTGAAGAGAAGGCATTGCTTGAAGGTATCAGGAACCCACTGGATACCTGCCGTTTCTGGGATGCTCACGAGGGAGTTACTTCTGAAAAAAAAAAAAAAAAAAAAAAGAAAAGAGGAAATAGAACTGTTAAATATTTACATGTACATAACATACCATTTATCAAGATTGCTCTAAGCCCTAGATTTGCATAATGATGTGGTGGCACCGAGCCATGCCTGGTACCTGGAAAGCGCCGGTGACTTTCCTTAGCTTCCAGAAACAGGAAAAGGAAAAAGGGCCCCTCGACTGCAACAAACGCCTTTGGAACGGAAGCGCAAGTCAAGCAGTGCTTTCCAATTTCAGGCTTGCGTGCACATACAACCCGAGAACGTGGCAAGGCGCGTTGCAAACACCGCGAGGACAGCGGCGATCGGAGTCCTGGGCAGCGCCCGGGCAGGGCAGAGGGGAGTTTTGCCGCGGCCGCCGCCGCGGCGGGGCCCACGCCGCGTTTTTAGGACCGTTAGCCGGCTGAGACAAACTTCCCACTGAAGTCACCTGAAAATCTACTGGTTCTTGTGAAGTAAGACCACACCAGAAACTCTGGGCTAGCAGCGGAGCCTGCATTTGTCTTTAGAATCGTGTACTTCATAATCACAGGTGTAAACTACTATAAAACTGATGATATTGCACAGGTGTTCTGCTTGCTAAATAGGACATCTCATTGTGACGCCAGCTATACCCGTGTGATACAGTAGAATTCAGTAACCGTATTAGTAGCTGATCAAATATGCTCAAATGAAAAACGGGGGAAAAAATTGGAAATACCAAAGAGAGTAAACCGAGGAGGAAAATAAGATATGAGCAGATTTCAAGCATATGATATATAAAAATAATTATTATGGAAAAACCTGGATGATTTTATTATGACTCATATTTAACGTTCTGTAAAAAAAAAAATCCAGAATAATATCTTTCTAGTAAAATTTTTAAAATAATTTCAAATAAGTATTTTTCAGTAAATATTACTAATCAGGAATATGTGTGCCAATATTCAAGATCTGACTAATTCTCTTTTCCTGACACTAAAGCACTATATTTCATAGTAATGATACTACTAAGTCTTAGACTTAGCAAATTTGCTGCCTTTAAAAGGACTGCATCTGGCGGTAAAGTCAGATGGAAAGGCCAACTACAAAACCCCTGATTTTACAAAACCAATGAAGAAGCTGCGATTCGTATTTCTTGAGATAAAATAAAAAAATTATACATGCAAACATAGACCCTTCAGCATTACAAAGTTTCATGTAAAATGCATACATTCAGAAACTATTAACAGCAATTGAAGACTTCCCTCCAACCGTCAGACTAGAAAGAACTTGACCATTCCCAAAGAGTTAAAAAAATTCAAATTATTCTGATTATCACAGACTACTGTCTTTGAAGATCAAATATAAAAATTGCAACGTAAATAATACTTAATTCATCAACTATTAAAAATAAAAATTATCAAAAAGCAAAAGCAAGAGTATTAATTTTCAAGCCATATTTGAATGAGTAAAACTGGAGACAAGGAAACATCTTCAGCAGTCTGGAATCCAGCATCCATATGACACACAAGCCATACTGAAAACAGTGATTACATTTGGCTTTTTTAAAAGTAGATGTCAATTGGAATAAAAATGCCAGACTATCCAGATAAAAATTTAATGATAAAAAACTAATGGAATTATTTATCTTTATAAAAACATTAAATTCAGAAAAGCTATTTCCTATTTATAGGATAAATGGTTTATATATTATATAGTGTATATACTATATAATTGAGTTTCAGTTTTACTTTTCTTCAGAGCCTTCAATAGTATGCTTAAATATTACAGTAAACATGAACTGTATGATTCACAGGGAATCACCTAAATAACTAAAAAATATTATATAACTATTTATAAGGCTTGGCAATCCCCAATCAGATGATAACACAATATGATTCTATCATTTTACTCTTAGTTTGAATGCCTGTACTTTCAAAGATTAAGAATTGCCTCAATGAATTTGTCTTAAAATACAAAGAAGGACAACTTGAGGGCAGTTATATGAAACTATTAATTCTTCAAATACTTGTAGGTGGGATTTTCAGGACAAATTGAGTGACTTACTAGCAAAAACCTCCACCATAAATGAGGTAAGTTAGATTTGAAGGATAGAAAATTTCTACACAATTTCATACAATTCTACAATACTATTTCATATAACTTAGATGTGAAATAAATTCTAACCTCCCGTCTCTGTGAAAATATAGACATCACATTTTATTTCAGTTTATCAGTCTGAAGACAGACTCTACCATCAAGACAGTGAAGCTGCACAAGATTCTAAGTACTATCATTTTTTCCCGGTAAAGGCGGTGTGTACATACACACACACGCACAAGTCAAGGGGTAGTTCGGATCAAAAAGAAAGAAACCAGAAAAAGTTCATCACTGTAATTTAACAGCACAAAAATGAGAAGACCAAAAGGAAATGAAGAGGGAAAAAAATTATTCAGTGCTGAAGAAATTAATATGCAATGCTATAATGCCAACTAGGGATAGATTTTAGCACTGCTACACAGTGTTTGAAAACAAAAGTAACTAGCCAGTATTCAAGTGGACAGAGGCCAAAATAAGACATACTGATAGTAAACAGCTAGCATAAATATTAATCACAGAAACAACTAGTTTAAACCCCAAAAGATTTAGCATCTGTCTGTTGCTTACAGAAAGAACAACAGTTCATGGTGTTCAAAAATTGAAATCAACATTTCATTTACAATTATTTAGGTACTGTTCTAAATTGAGAATGTTAACCAGATTGCAAAGTCATAAGTTACTTCTTCAGTGAATAAACAGGGTTAGTGAAACTGCCAATCCTTTCCCCTAAAGCAGGAATATCTCATATAAGGCAACATTCTCCTCATAAGCTTTCATTTATCTCACGCAAGGTTCATTTCGGCATTATCCATTTTGTTATCCGGCTTCATGCAGTATCCCCAACACACTGAAGCAACAGCAGAATGTCAAATAGAATTCACCAACGTAAGTTTCACCTTGTTTTCCAACAAATAATAGAAAGTGCAGAATTGGTCCATTTTAGGTTGACATCTCACCCTACCCATAAGCTCTAGCACAGCAGAAACTGATGGACTTGCCCAGAAATGGAGAAATACGACAAAACAGAGACGGAGAGTGCACGTGCAAACAATGAAAGAGGGGGAGGCAGCAAGAATGGAGAAAGCTGAAGCAAAGGCTAAATGAGGAAGAAAGAAGAGTGAACTACCTTCCTATATCTCTGCAGTCTAACAGAATTCTCTATCATGGACGTCACCTCCTTAATGCAAATTAACCTGGAGACTCCCCAAAACCTCTTTGCTTTTTTTTCTGTTGGTAAAGCTTTGCTAGTTGGGCACGATCCTTTCCTTGCGTTTTGTAATAAACATCACAGTATCATTTTCCTACAAAAGCTTTATACTTGTTCCTGAATGTACACGAAACCAGAGCTGCCTTAAACCAGCAAACCTCTAAGCACCTTCCCACTCAGGAATGGACCCCATGAATACCATCTCAAGCTGAAAACAATACCAACGTGGGAAGCGGAACATCTGATCTCGAACAGAGGGAAGGTATGGTTGAGTAGAAATTGTGTGAGATGATACTTCAGTAGGCAGAATTCCGATAGTCATGAACAAAGGATGACACAAAGTGATATTCCAAAGCACCTAAGGGTTTTCCAGTTCATTTAAACTCTTAGAAAATTTTTATCCTTGCAACTCTTGACAAGTTGGAAGCTGAACAGGGCATCTTGCCTTTTAAAAGGCAACGCTAAATGGTGTCCACAAAATTTAAGATGAAAATATTTCCCACTTCATGTCAAAAAGAAAAGATAAAATGTAACTTGAAGAAGCTAAGTACAAAGTTACATAGATTCCACAGCTTCAGAAATTCAACTCAAGTAAAAGCCAGCCAGCCAGGAAAAAAGCTCTTAGAGAAAACTTTTCTGGATACAGTAGATACCCATTCTTTGTCTTTATACAGAATAAATCAAATATGTTCTATAGCCCCAAGGGAACAAACTGTTGTGTTTAGAAATAGCAGAAATATGCAGGTACAATTCTAATTTTTCTTGAACATGCTAGAAGCTCTAAAACAGGGACATGCAATCATACCGATCTCTAGCAGCAGGACATCTCTTCTATTTGTTTTCAAGATACAAGAATAAAGAGTGCTATTACAGAAACACTCTCATCTTCCAAAAGAAGAAAATAATCAACATTTTCATATGACAAAGGACTAGCCCAGCTACTGTCGATTGTTCACATCTTTAAATCAACTCTTGACAAGTCACTGATGGAAATTCAAGAAGAAAAATCCACTCTAAGTATAGCTTGTATTAGGTTTGATGCAGTATACAGCGAAATCACTGTATTTGAGAATAGACCCTGCAATTTCCACTCATTCAAGCAGCATTTCCAGGTTAAGTTAATTTGAAGAAGTGACTGAAAATTGGCTAGGGCATTGATAGTGGCTAGTAATGAAGTTTTTACCCTGGTGGAGAGACCAATGATTTATACAATTCACTGTAGTACAAATCTTGGGAATTGTGAAAGAAACAGGGTCTCAGCAAGCTAATTTCTCTGAAGTTCATTAGGTTATATAGCAATTTATCTGGCAGAGAAGGAGAACATGAGAGGAAATACTCGAGGCAGTTTATAAGGTTTTAAAACTCCAAACAGGTAATATGAAATATGCCAGATTATAGATGAAAGTAAGTTGAATAAATCAACCATAATTATTCATGGTTTCAAACATTATTCATTCATTAACAATTTGTATTAGAAGAACATTTTGAATTAGAAGTCATGAACAAAAAAAAATATTTACATAGGGATATCTTTACTTACTTATTATGCTACTAAAATTATAGTCAGACTGGAGGAGGCAAACTAAAAAGCGAAGAGAAACCCGTACCTTGTGATTTTCTCACTAAGGAAAGAAAAACTGCTTCTGCTGAAGCAGGATATGAATCATGACCATCTAGTCTGAAATAATGACAACTTGTCACTGTCACTGAATTTTTGAGACTCACAAACGAGGTAAGCAAGGTAGTTATGGAAAAAGTACTTCCATCATTCTGAGGCTACATGAGGCCCAGTAAGAGTAGAAATGATCTTGTTTCTCTGAAGAAGCCAAAGTTCCCAGGAAGCCACCGATTCCTCCAGGATTACTAAAGGTTTGCTCAACTCTGCTCACCATCTTACTATCATTCTGATAATATTGACCACATCTATCATGAGATAAGATCGAGTAATAACTATATAGTCAATTAAGAAGTTTGTGGCACCTCATATGCAAGGAGTTTCAGATTCTGAAAGCAGATAAATCTGAGCAGAAATCATTACTCAATAATTTTTCTGTATACAATAACTGATATGAAACCACCAGTTTTGTAAATCCATGTACTGTTTCACTATATAGATGACTTGCAAAATAAGCCATGATTTTAACTGAGGGGGAAAATGCAAGCCTTCATAATTGCCAGTTAT
This sequence comes from Aquila spilogaster, assembly GCA_024606505.1. Classification (NCBI taxonomy): domain Eukaryota; kingdom Metazoa; phylum Chordata; class Aves; order Accipitriformes; family Accipitridae; genus Aquila; species Aquila spilogaster. The sequence continues at coordinate 23,780,081 of JANHGO010000038.1, forward strand.
GGTATGTTTTACTTTCTTTCATGCAAGCGCACATGACAAAAACAGGAACCACGTTGCTCTAGCATTAAAAGCATCCAGTGAATGTGACTGAAATATAAGCGTTCACTTTTGGGGTTTGATAATATTAATTTCAGCAATTTTTTTACTACAAAAAGTTTAATAACGCACTTTGTATCTAAACCTGTTAAGATCCTTTCAATGAATAAACAAAAAAAATAGCAAATACTGTCCTACGTCTGTAGAAGAAAAGGCTTTTAAAAAAATTATCAGATTTAATACTCAGAATAATGTTTACAGAGAAGTACAGCCTTGGCTTCATTTGTTCATCTGAATCACCCAGCAAGTTTACACTGATGAATAAAGCTTATGTTTATTTGCATTTCAAACAACTAAAAGTTAGCTCAAGATGCTATATTTATTTGGATCTCTATATACAGATTTTAGTACAGTGCTATTTTGGCCTTCAGAATACAACTCCCTGTTGAAAATGTTGAACAGGAAGTTGGAAGTTTTGACAGGTGAATTTGCCAGAGAACAGAGTTAATATTAGAATCATTTTTAAACCTTAGCTGCATGCTTTTGCTAATGTGATTTGAACTGAAAATGAATGTGGGCACAGGAATTGTCAGGTTTGGGTTGCCAAGTTCACAGGCTGAGAACCAAAGGAGGACGTCCTTTCAAAACGTTTGGCTTGCAAATGCAGGAACAGGAATTGCATCAGCTGACACTCAGTTCAGATTTTCAAGATTTGTGCTCCCACACAGTTACACTGTTAAAATGACCAGTTGGATCCTGATGCATGGTTCTACAGGAAAATGTGCATTCTGTGCATTCTGTGCCTGCAATATATAAAGGAACCTAATTGTTTCACATCAGATAGGTGCTGGGTTTCTCTCTCACAGATACAGAGGTACTGTAATGGGGTTGGTATCAAAATACTACACAACTATATGAGTTTATGTTATGAATTTCAAGAACAGGGGTCACACAACCCATAAAAAGTCATTTGCTATTAGAAGGATTTAAGTCACAATGCTAGCAATATTTTTATTGCTCATGAAAAAAAGTAACTTTAAAGAATTATGGCAGTCATATAATTCCAAATTAGTAGATGGTACAGCAATGCGGTCAAAATTGCTCATACTGATGACATAATACTGGTCCAATAAGCCCAGACACAAGGATCCGAACTGGCAACACTTTTGGAACAGAGATTCTGGTAGACCAAACTTTCTTCCACCTTCCTGAAGAGACAGCTGTTAGGTTTAGACAGCCCCCATATGATCTCCAAAGCGTGTTTCATATCAAAGATTGCATTCCTGATCCACAATTTTAAACAAAACCCAAATCATTCTCTCTTAGTTTAGACAGAGGTCAATATCGACTATTTATAATTCCTAAAATAGCACTTCTTCAACATAGCGTAATATTGGTATTATTTTCCTCCAAAAGATTGTTTTGCTTTTACTGCGAGTGATTTAAATATCTCCAGAATCCTGCCTACTCTACCTCCAGACTATGATGATGATGACACCATTTTAGCCATTTCATTTTGATAATACATTAAGACAACTACGTTACTCTGGAGATCTCAAGAACTTGCTTAAGCACACTCCTGCCAGGTTTTTTTAAATAAAGTCACCAAAAGGCTCAAAACCAGTACTTGCAGCTTTCTTGTAAAATAAGATTTACTACAGCAGAAGCTACTTACCATTAGCATGAATAATTTTTATTGGAGCATAAATTTTAGCATTCTTTGATTATATGTTTCAATCTAATTCCCAGGAAGAAAAGCAGTAGACCCTATTGCTAGAAAGAGCCTACAATAATAAAGAAAAAACTGTATCAAAGCAAACAGTGAATCTCACTGTCTCCCCGGTTGTCCTTTATCCACTCCTTCCCCGCCGCCCCAAGACCTGCTCTGTGACTGTTGTCCCTTCTCTTTACTGAAGCTGCAAACTGTTTGGGAGGAAGCTCAGCCTTTGTTCTGAAAGAACACTGTATCAACAGCCCAGTTTACCCAAAGTGCACCGTTGGATTTAAATTACCCTGAGTGAACGGCCTTTAAATCAGGTTCTCTACAGAAAAGAAAAATAACTGTTGCATTCCATTCCATTAAAGTTTTCAAGAGAAATACTGATTTTGATCTGCTTTATAGCTGATGTGGCTAATATTTTACTATATAGTAAAAATAGGCACTTCGGTTTGAAACCTTTTACTCTAAACCTGAAAAGGCAAAAAAATAACTACCAAACTAACTGCTTTAGAAACCATAAGAGAAACCAGACAACAGTTAGAAACAAAAATTTAAGCAAAAATAAACTAGATTCACAGTAACCTTCAATAGTGAAAATGACAACTCTGTTTCAAGTGTACACTGAATAATCCAGTTAAATGCTTGAGTTCCCCTAGCAGTGCTATTAAAACCCAGAAAGCATTTCCTTCAGAAGTGTTCACTGATAGCACAGCAGCAATGAAAGACCTATGTAGAAAATACATATAAGTAGTTTCTGAATATCTGAGTAATTGATTTTAGATGAACATTAAGCTACAATTATCACCAAATCTTTTTCATAGATCAGTTTTCCACTATTTTCATTTAACCACACAATAGAGATGCCTGTAAGTCACACGCGAGCGATTACACTTAATGCAGTTCTGCCCCCTCCTGGTCTGTTCAACATGTGCAGGAGACATTACAAACACACCGAACGAGTAACCGGGAACACAGCAGCAACAAAACCGCCAGACTGACCATCGGCTAATTTGCCGGAGGTTACAGGGCACTGAACTGTCTTACAATCACTTCTCTGGATTCTGATCTATCACTCATTAAGTGTTTATGGATAGAAAAGGATCTTTCTAAACACAAGAGAAGCGCAATCATGTATTTATGCAACAAAAGTAAACTGCAATTCTGGTTTTGCTATTGCTTTATTTATAGAAAGATCTTCAATAATGCTATATTTTATATTCACTAAATATTTTTTTCTCTTAATCTGATCTAAGTTTCTCTGTGTAACCTCAATAAACACTTAGCTAATGAGAGAGAGAGTTTTGAGAGACAACCACATGCTCAGATATCCAAGTGGCATCTCCTGCTTCACTAAGTTAAAAATCTGAAGTTTCACTTCATCCGATATTCTCTTTTATCCCAGCACTACGATACTGCCTTCCCATGTCTCTTCCTTTAAGATGCTTCTTGTACATAGTTAACAAACTCTAGGCTTGTTACCCAAAGGAAAAGTGCAAACCTATAAATATAAAAATGTCCCTCATGAGTCAGAAACCTTAATAAAATTTGTTAAAACCTCCCTCCTGGTTTCCATGATAGCCTTTTCACATTTAACACCAGAACTAGGCTGCATGAACAAGGAAGTATTGCAGATTGCTTTGCATGACTGGGTCCTAGCAAGCTCAGAATCTGCTTTAGCAAAGAATGAAACTCTAGGATAAGCACTGCTAAGGTATACAAGCAACACAGAAAGTCACCTGCTTTAAGTGTGGGAGTTTTTTTCACTTTTTTTTTTAAGTGAACAATGATAATGGAAACTTGTAAAAATATTGCAGAATAACAAGAAATCTCTTGCTTTTTAAATTTTTCCATAACAAAAAAGATTTCCTTATTTTCTGTTCCCGCTCCTCTGAAAACAACCCTGCAAAGGGATCATCTTTGGGTCTTGGCCTTTCATGGCAATCAGAGGGTTGCAGCCAAGTTTAGAACCTTAATAAGATTTCATGATAAAATAAACAGCTAAACCCCAAAAAGTTTGCTTTCCAAACACTGAGAATAGTTGGACAAGTGAGGACAGGTGAGAACAAACAAATGTTCTTGTGGGCCCCAAAGAACACAATTTTTCCAATCTGAAATGTAAATATTCTAGTAAAAGGCTTATAAACAATTCAACAGCTATTCATATAGTCATATTTACAGTATGGTCAGGAGTTATGCTGAAGAGGGCAAACTGTGAGCAGAGTCAGAAACTCCAAGTCACCACTCTTATCATCTGAAGCACTCACAGAAGGATCCGCTCTAACCTCCCATCCCTAAGAACAATATATATCTTTGCTTTTAAAGAAAACAATCTTTGTCTTATCTTTGTCAGGACTTTTGCTAGTATAGGCTGGGATGGAAGTAAAGAGGGGTATTGCCTCTTTCATCTCCTGGAAAATTATGCTTTTAGAAAATGCTTTTTCCCATATATAGGGGCCAAGCATGTTTTCCAGGCAAATAGCAAAGCTACCGCTCCAAACAGGAAAATTTAAACATAAACATTCACAGGCTACTTACAAGTTCTACTGCAGTCAGATGTAGGACTGAACAATATTAATAATTTGAGAAGCACTTCACACTGATGTAATGAAATATTAGAGACTACTAGAATATTTTAATCAAACATTAGCATATTCTGATTTCCTGCATAGTAAGTTTAGAATTAATTCATTTCCAAGACCCATTTAAATTCCAAAGAGATATAATTTTTCCACTGTGGAGACAGAAGAATTGGTTTGACCATACTCTACTATAATTTATAATGCCGATTTACAGGATTCCAGAATGATTCCATGCTAACTAATTACACATCTACCAAATACTTTCCTTTTCTAACTGTTTTATCTAGGCAATTACTGACTGGAACATTCTGAGTATCTTGCACTGCTGTTCTCGCAGATATACCCACAAGAAGTTTGAACCAGATTGCTCCGATTTCAATAAAAATACAGTCACAGAAAAGTGGGGGAACATTTTCATCTCTCTGTAAGTGCACTACTAGGAGAGGACTCCACGATGAAGCGAGTAGTAGCCACCAACTTTAAGAAATTTAACCCTTACATAAAAAACACCCAAACATTTCTTGGGAGCGAGCTAATACATCCACAGCTGTAAGAACTTTGACCGTGGCAGAGAGAAAACTCCGAGATCCAAGAGATGCCATTTCTTGGCATCCAATTCAGCAGAACTAGCTGTTAAGGTCACAGGTGGATCTGAAACAGGCTGTTAAAAAGTCGCGTCAGCAAACGCTGTTCTTTGCTGCTATTATGCTCCCTTTCCAGATGCTTGGTGGCACTTGCGGCATCCTGCCGCAACCTGGTCCGCCAGGTTCACATCCACAGGTCCCGCTCCCCGGGCTCACACCTGAACTGACTGCCAGAGAGGAAGCGTGGGCTTGACATTTGCTGTACGTAATTATTATTGTTCCACACGTAAGAAATTGTCACTGCCACTAAAACATCGAAGACATGCACACTTTATCTGACAATCTAACATCTGAAGCATATAACAGTTTCACCCTTGACCAGTGGGGAGTAGCCAGCACAATTATCACTCTAGAGTTCTATTGTGCCATTTTTCAGTAATTGTTCGTATGTGTACTTGGACTGTGTTTCTGCTCCGAACTGTTTAGATACATTGTATAATACTACATTTATCAGCTCTCATACGTTATATCTGCATATAACCAGTGTTCCCATGCACTCCACTGGGATTCTGAACATTCATTAACATTCATAATACACTTTGAGGATAAAGAATGTTGTGTCATTACTATTGTCTATCTTTTAAATGAATAGACAGCATATGATACGTGCTTTCTGGCCCATTTCCCCCATTAATATACTTCTCCAATGGCTGTACTATTTAAACAACTAGTTATTTTACAGTGTTACTAGTTATTTTACCATAGAAGCAGCTTATGCCTCTACTTATTTGGCGATTCGGCAATTTTAATTTCTCCAGCTAAAAAGACAACCACCAAAAAGAATGGAAAAGGGGGAGTTTTCTCCTCTTCTATTAGGAAGATTCTAGTGCTTTTGCTGTATGCATTGATACAATAGCTCTATACAGGTGATGACAGAGAGTCTCATTCTTTTTCCCTGGCAGAGCTTTGTTCCACTATTTAGCAGGGTCGCTTTCTGCAGTTCCAGTCAATGCTTCTATCACTGTACAAAACCTTTTTAGTACATAAGATTTTCTCTTCCTATTAAAGACTTTTCTCTGGTTTTCTTTTATCACTCCCTCTCACCCCTCCGCCCTCAGCAACTCACTACTTGTTCCATCCGGGGAAGATCCAGAAAACTCTCCTTGATTCAGAGCTCTTCATTGCAAGAGACTATAACAAATCACAGTTACCTAAGTCTCTTCTTTATCAAAATCCTCAAACCTGCTACTGCTTTAATCTTATCTAAAGAAAGCCTCTCAGAAAAACACTGCTCCTTCCAGCTGCCTTCTCCTATTAAGGGTCTATAAGGTCTCTTATCCACTCACAGAAGGTGCAATTCTCTGGACTTAATTTACTGGGAAGAATCTAGGCTTTGACCAGAGATGAGATCTGAAAAGTCAGAAAGAGCTTCCTGTCAGTCTTTTGTTAGAAAGAAATACAGCACTTTGAGATCTGAAATTCTTAGTCTGTTTTGGATGTGTCTACATCTGTGTTCTTTGGCAAGTTAGCATGCTTCTTACCTCCATTTTTTCTATCTTTAAAAACAAACGATAGTATACATACTAATAATTAATGCTTGTTGGTAAATATTTAATTATAGGATAGGTCTGAACCCGCATTGTTTGCTCTAAATCCACTCCGTTCAAAATCTATTGCAAATTTCGATCAAAATTAAAAGGGAAAGAAAAAAAGATCCTCCAGGTTTTTGAATAGAAACTCTTCTTTACAAAAAATGTTACATAGTCATAATGGCGGCAAAGGACTCTAATGCTTTTTGAGTGAATGAAAATTAACTTTAGAAGTTTTTATTGTAATGTTAAAAACAATCTTTCATACCTATATATAGTCTAATTTGTTAATTTTATGCTTCTTACAGCAAAAAAAGACATAATCACTCTGCCTTTGGGGGTTAACAGAACCCTTGTGACTACTTGTAACCATGGAAATATAAAGAGCTAGTCAGAGCCCAACATCAAACTAACAGAGGTGCCGAGAGACAGAAAATAGACATATGATGAATTTGCTACACATGAAAGCTAGCCGAATCTGTACCAACCGCATTAACAACATCGAAAGCAAAGCCCACAAAGCCTTTTGAATGCTTAAAAGCATATAGTATTTACTACAGCTTCTCACTGAAAATAAAGGGAAATGCCTTTAAAGGTTTGTTTTTAAAGCACTGAGTGCATCCGAAATAGTTTAAAAGCAGAGACAAAACGAGGTAAAGATGGTTACTATGTGAATAGGAACAGTAACAATATGCATGAAGAGTCTAAAAAAGGGCCCACTGAAGAAGGGGTTTCTTAGACTGAGATTGTAGTTGTGAAGATTATGCAACGAATGGCCAGTGACATCTGAGTTTCCTTTACCAAGCATCATCAAGAATGTTTTCTCATGATCTGCAGAAAGCCCCAAATTTAACAGACACAGAAATACTCAAGACAAGCAATCACTCAGCTGATGATTTATTGACCAAACTAACTATCTATCTGCCTTATAATAAGGCGTGTGCATATTTAACTGCCTTCTCTGTGACAGGCCAAACCCACAAAACATTGTTTAACCAACCACAATTACAATCCTTACACATAGTCATCCTCAAAAAGAGACACCTTTGGAAAAAAGGAAAATGTACATTCCTTGCTGTAGTAAGCAAGCAATGACCAACAGCAGAAGAAAAATCGTTTAAGTAATACAGCTCCACAAATGACATCTACTTCGAAAATGAAATAACAAATATACACAGCAAAAAAATACAATGTACATGCACATTACTTACATTACACAGGTGTGTGATGACTCAAAAGAGCCAAAATGTGTCAGCATGATCAGACAGACAGTCTCTCACTCTTAAAGCATTAGCATCATTAGACAAACTGATTAGACCTCCCTCTTTGCCCTTCTTCTTTTCTTCAGCTCAGTGATAACTACAGAATCAGAACTCTCTTCCAGTTCCCCTCCTGGCTTCAGGAAGGCCAAGCTCACCTCCAAGCCAGCAGTATTTCTGAGGCACAGTAATTTATATGCCCAGATGATCCAAATTACACTACCACGCTTCCTAAAATGAGCTCAGCACAGACTCGTATATAAGCTTTAAAATCATGCCATAAAGGCATATGGATCCACAAGGCTTAACATCCTTAAGGAAAACCTGGTTTGCCCTTTCTTTTCTGCAGGTCCATAGGACTCTATATAGCATGTAAGATATGTCAGCTTTACTTTCCCAGGGACAAGAAAAGAATGATAGATTAATTCTGCAGACTTTTATGATAAACATAATTTTGTCTTCTTTGTCCATTTGTCTATTTGTTTTCTATGAAAGCAAAGCACAGACCCTTAGGTCATAAATATATTGCAGATTTCTATCAGCACGACTGTGCTGACCAGGGTTGTAAATAACCGAGATATCATTTAAATACAATTCTACTGGTAGCTGAACTTGCAAAAAAGGAAAAAAAAAAGCCTTAGACAAGATGCTGGGAATCCCAGACACCGAGTTATAACTCAACACATGATTAGGACTAATTGCGTGCCAAAAATAAATAGATCTTCTGGGCCTATGTTGGCTAAATGAAATACACATTCGCTGTTTCTCACATGTATGATCTGCTGTTTCACCATACTACCATCTGTTTTCCCCATTTACCACAACTGTTTTTCAAGTCTTCATAAAATTTTAAATTTAGGATCAGGTTAATTGCCATGAAAAATGAAGATACTGTCTGGACAACATTTTCTTGCAATTTCTTTGTCATCTTATTTGAATCTTCAGTTTCAGAGCTACCTTGCATACCTTTGCAAATATGCTCAGCTAAGTGTACATTAATTACATTAATTTTTTAAAATTTCATTATTATGTCTATGGAAATCTCCAAATCCTATACTTATAACACTCACTATAACTCTAACACTTTAACCAGGATGAAATTTGAAGAAATCCCATTGTTCCATTCTTGAAGTGAATTATACTGATAAAATACTATGCATTATGGGCTTTCAATAAAATAGCGGTTTCCAAGTGCCTAATTTTTTTTTAAATTGGTACGGGTTCCTATGCCGCTTAAACACTTTCAAAAATATTACCTATTTTATTTAATTATCTATTTTGCTGGTACAGTATCTGGCATACTAGAACCCACTCCTAATGAGAGTTACTAATGCACTATACAAATTACTGCAACACCAGTAATATATTAGAAATGTTACACAAAAATAGGGTTTATTACAAAATCCAAGTGGATTCCATGGGGTTACATGAGATGTAACTTAAAGCAGAATGCATTTCTAGTGTTCCAAGAGAATCTTGGCTACACTTCATATTTCCATTTTGTGTGTGATGAATTTTTTTTTTTGAGTCATATTTGGGAACTTGCTAATTCAATATTCATGAGAAATACCTAATGCAATAGGTAGAAATGTTTGAACAGAGGCCAAGTAATAGAAGTCTGTTTTTTTCATTAGTGGCAAAACCTTCATATTGTTTAATTAATATAATTACTGATTATCTTGAATTATTATTTATGGCATTTTAGCCTTCTATCCTCTGAACCACAAGCTAGTATCTAATATCACAAACAAAAAGACAACATGAAAAAAGAATTAGGTGTACCACAACAGAACACTGCCATAAAGAGCATGACGATGATTTGCATTTTTATCTTGTATTTCAGTGGACAGTCTTGAGAGACTTTAAAAATATTAAAAAAAGATGCTTTGAAGCAATACCCAAAGTAAAGTAATATTATCCCCATTTCACTACAAATCAACAAAAGGTCAGAGACCCAGATTCAGAAATGTTTAAGTAAATAATTCATTTTGAAAAGAAAGGATTTGGTCTGAAGTAACTTCACGAGTCTGTGGATCTCTTCTTCTGTGTCCGAGGCATGAGATTGCCCTATAACTTTCAGCATGCGTAGCGAATGTTTATTAACTAAACACGTATGTACCACTAAAATACAAAAGGACCCTAACTGCGCATTGACAAGCTCGCAACACTGTCAATCTTTCAGCTCTTTTTGTGGACTGCATTTCATTACTCACTAATAACTTGATCGGTATATTTACAGATTCTGTCTTTGGCTTGAACAACAGCTTTGCATCCAGTTCCCAATACAACACATAAAAACCTGAAAGAAACACACAAGAACATTTCCTTCTTTCATGAAAGATGTGATCCAAAGATCACTTAGGGGAGTCTTTCAATTGACTTAATGAGATGTAGATCAGATTTCTAAAAAGCAGGTGTTCAATTCATGATTTCAGCAAAGTGTATGCTTTAATGAATATACTTATCCACCTTTACTAATCCTTTCATGCTTGGCATTTATACATGCAGTATATCTTCTGGGTTTTTTTCATAGATTTTGTAGTCATGTAACCAGTAGCTGATATCAAACCATAAACAATACATTAGAGAACACCCATTAAAATCTGGAGTAAAAGGAGCCTGATGAAACTGTACTTTTAGTGCTTATATTACATTTAAGTAAAATTAAACTAGGGATGATATAGGTCTTACTTATGACAGGCTTAGCATTTTCTAAGACAAAATTAAAAGAATTATGCAGGAAAAACTGTACACTACTTTATGCCATCAACATAATTAAGTATGACACAACATAAGGATTATGGAGCAAACCCAAGGAAATTCAAAATAATTGGCTACCCCAAGCTGCTACTTCCAACTTGGAGCTTGAATTAATTAAAAGATCAAGTCTAAAACAACAGTAGAAAACCACACACCTAGAAGGATGATTAGTCTCCTAAAAAGCCAGAGATGACTTTTAGCACAGAATTTCTTTTCATAGAAGAGAAGAGTTCTAGGTATCACACCAACTTTGACACAGAGGCAGGCTCGGCTCGGTTCAGCTCTCTGACCCAGCCAGCCTGCAGGATGAGCATGTGAAGAACCCCTGAATAGGATTTTATTTCACTGGGTGTTGCAAGTTTGTCTGTCATTAAGTTGTTAAGACTCCCCTGTAATCGCATGCATTGCGTCTCAAACTCTGGTCCATACGTCGATCCACAGGACACCTGAAGATGATACAAACATTGTAAATAAATATAGACAACTTCCCACACATCCAAGCAAGCAAAGAAATGGCAGGGGAAATAAACATAGTAAATGAATACACAGGGGATCTTAAATTACATTAGCTTTACGGGAAAATCACTGAAGTAATACTAGACAAGAAGTGCAACTGACCACTGGCATTTTTTGATTAAAAAAATGGCAGGTGTTTGTTTGTTTATTAAAATGCGTTGATTAACATATCCTCGAGAAATCTGTAGCACTCAAAGCAAGCCATAACCATCTGCTTTAGACTGTACCACCCGCACTGCCCCGGCCCCATGAGGCAGCCTCCCGGCCCCTTATTTATCTGGCAACAATGAACATTTCAGTCACGCTCCGTCCGCTCAGACTGACTCCACATTCAAGCTGCATTATCACACTTCCAAGAAACTTCAACAGGGCTGACTTAACGACAGTATGAATATTATCCAGAATAGTCCTCCTATTCCCTTCTCTGCTTGTCTCCAAACACGTGTTCAGGGATGAGTGGATAGGTCTATGCTATGTCTTAAGATGAATAGTATAACAGACCACTTTCATGCTCTTTCTGATCCCATGGTGTTGAAGAATATCTTTTTGCTCTTCATGCTGTCTGAGAAGTAGTGGTTTTTTTCAGAAGTTAAAAGAAAAAATGATTGCTCGCGAAGAATAGAAAAATAATTTATATTAGTAGCAATCATTCTATAAAGGCCCTAATTTTCAAATTTGTGACCAATTATGGAAGTATAACCACCAGATGGATATCAAAGAAGTGCAATATACAATAACAGTTAAAATTTATGCCACTCCCAGTGACATGCACATAATTAATAATCAGATTTCTGAAGTCAGTGAAATGGGTGTGGAGAGGGTGGGACCTGAATCAGACGTGGTAGCTTTGCTTCAAGAACAAATTTACTGCAATGCAATAAGGTCAAGATTCACGGCAAACTTCATTTCATATGACTTGCAGACTCAGAAGCACCATACTACACACAGTAAAAAACAGGCTGGAACTCTGGGCTCCGTCTTCAAGGTCGGTCAGTGCAGATCGTTCTGGGGCTGCAGTTGTTTGGGCAACTGCAGGAGAAATGAGCGGCCGGTGCAAGTCCAGCATGAAAGTGGAGCTGAACGACTGTGTGAATGCACCGAGTCACACAATGCAGAATCTCCTGGCTACCACTAATGGTGAAGAAGTGGAGATTAGAGTCCCTTCTTTTCCTTCATTAAATCCCTCCTATTAAAACCCAAGAGACTGTAGCAATAGTCCTGGTGAGAATCCATTTAGTATGACATTGGTTCTTAAAATTTCAACAAGCAAGGTCAGCTAAACATACAAAACACAACGGATGCCAGTTCACTCATGCCTGAAATAAAATGTGCAAAGAAAAGTAGCTTTCTACCTTTCCTAGCCAAGTTTTGCTGCTGAGAAAAGAGTCAAATTACTCTTACAGCACCTGAGCCCTATCAGTGTGACATTCTGGTACCTCCCAGCTTCAGTTCCCACTCTTCACATACTCTGGTGCGTAGCTCCTGAGCATGCAAGTCAGGCGACTACGTCAGGGTTCGAGGGCTGGTGGGGCCCCGGGATGGTCTATGAAGATGGGGGAAGACAGGGAAAAGCATTGCAAACTGCCCGGACAGGTAGCTCCGCTTCATACTGTGTACAAGGGTCCAATGCCTGCCATACCTCAACAGTGCCCATATTTTGTCCTTTCTCCTCATCAATCTTTTTGCCAAGCATCTCCAGGAACAGGTGTCTCTAGCTTCTGTTATGACTGTTTTGTCATTTGTTTAGAGCTGACTGGGATTTAAAATCCACAAAGATAGAAAAGACTTTCCTCTTTGCATGAACAGACACATGAAGTCCTAGGACTTTATGGCAATAGGCAAACTACTTGATAATTGCTAGATTTTGGAATTAGATTGCAACTTGGCATCCATTTCATACTTACGCGATGTAAACATTTCCAAGTGAATCTAAATCATGTACGTAGCTTGCCTTTGTATATAATTAATTAATACATACTGTCTTTTCTGCTATTTGTGCTAGTCGCTGGAATTTATCCCCAGCATATGTTACTACGGATTCCTTTTTGTTGCCTTTTTCAGTCACTGAAATGGCACATCCATTTTATGGCATATGCTGTATATATATATTTTGATCACATCACAGCAAAACATTACTGTGGACTAATTTTAATGCCGTTGATACACTGACCTTTTTTTTAGCATGAAATGGACAGAAAATGTACATGGGAAAAGACAACACACCAAGATGGAATATGAGTGACTGAGCACAACTATGAGAATAGCTTTTACAGGATTATGTTAAGTATCCTTTAGATTGTAAAGATGTCAGCTAACGTAAAACTCTAATGTACCAGCTGCTGTCCAAATAGATCACAAAATGAAAGTCCCCATGCTGAGCAGGGCTTAAAATAGAGCAGCTGATGAGTAAGATGGTATCTCTTATATAAACTTCACATTTCATGCACTAAGACTTCTCACTGTCAAATATTCCTGGGGTTGCTATTTTCCATGAAAAATCTGCAGCAGAACAAAAGCACCAAATTGTTTGACTTTTCAGGCTTTAAAATGCAGTTGTTATTTTCACGCCACACAGAAACTCCCTTCTAGTCTGCTTTGTGATTCATGTGTTTGGCTGATAACTTTCCTGGAACTCAGAACAAGAGGGAACCCTTCCCAAAGCACTTCCCGTCTTTCTACATGTACTAATAACAAGACGGCGTCCTCCCACCTTTCCCATTTACAACACGCCAGGCACACCTACTGGTGTACATACCCATAAGCCTCAGAAATAGTCTGCTTCTGCTCTGTTTTTAAAATAGCATGCATTTTCTCCGGCAGCAAAAATGTTTGTCTAACATTGATATGTATCAAAGCAATATTAATAGCCTACTTAACTAATTGTCTGTAGACAATGGAGAAATCATAGCTCACTGTGAACATAAAAGGTGCATTGCTCTTTCTCTTTAAGGAGGTTCCTGTCTTCAGCTAATCACAACTTTGAAAACACGTTACCTTAGAACACCGTCAGGAGTACAGAAACACGTAACATTGAGGGGAAATACAACCTATGTCATATGCTTAACCTTGCAGGCCTTACCCCAAATGCCTAATGGAATCAGTATGAAATCAATGCTGAATTTTGACTAAGAATTAAGTAAAAGCTTTGGAATAAGGTTTAGTATATTTACAAGATGAAATGCCAGAAAACAAAATCACTGTCCCACTATCATATTACAGCCTGTCAATCTGGAAATCCTAAAGGAATGGATTCAAATTACACCATCCTCTAATAACACTATGGATAGTTAAGCTTTTATTAGACTTATCAGCACTAACTGAAAACAGAATCAAGCCCCTAGTTTTTAAATATTTCATAGCTTCTTTTCAGAATATGTGTCCTAAGCATCATGTTTTCCTTGTATTGGGAAAACAACTAAAATGATTTGTGTAACTGACATGAAAAAATAACCAGAGGTGCTGAGTGGCTTACCAAACTGCCAGTGAGGTATTCCAGTTCTAATTGTGGCTTTGCGTCTGACTTTGTATGTGGGTGTAACCCTGGCCAACTCATTTAATGTCCAGGCCTGTTTTTCTAATCTCTAAAATGGGGGACATTATACTTATATAATTAATACAGTCTGTGGCTCTTAATTAGTTAAAAAAACCCCACCTCTTCAAATATTTAAATGACATTTACAGTTCCAGATATCCCTTTCTGTTCAACTGATTCTGCTTCTTATCTACCCATTAAAACAAGCAAATCAAGGCTGATTGAAGAGTTTTCTCTGTTCATTTCATTACCAAAAGGAAAAGTCTTCTTGTTGCTTTTTTTCCTCACTGATTCTTAACCTCATTTCAAGTCAAAGCTGCTATGTACTGCCTTGCTCTGGCTATTCTGTGAAACTTAGCTTACAGATTTGATAGATTTTGCTATTCTTAAATGAAGCTTTATTCCAATAATAAATTAAGCATTACCCTACCATAGTGGAGTGTTGTTACTCTCCCGAAATGCAGCAACTTATGCCTAAGAGATCTTCTTTTCAGTGTTCTAAGAGAAAGATTATCTTTCTCATACCACTGATCAAGTGAAGCTCCCACCACTCTGAATGCAAGAATGAATGCAAGACAGATAAGAAAAAAAAGAGCTATAAAAGCTATAGCTTTCCTTGCTACTAAGAAACAGATTAGTCCTATTCAAAGATGCAGTTGCCAACAGACCATACAAAATTGTAACATGTCCTACCAAAAAAAGGCAGTAAAACTCTATCCTGAATCTTAGCGTCCTCAACAAATCTTGAAGAAATGGAGCCAGCAATTTCAAGAGTGTCTTTGGTCTAATTCTCTTTTAAAAAAATGCCTTCTAGAATTTATTATTTTTTTGTGAGGGAGGCAAGAATCTCACACCAGCTAAATCTAGGTTTATACATGATGCATACAAAAAAAAAGAAAGTAATTTGGTGTTGAATCAAAATTACTCCAAGAACGGATACAGATTTTTTTTTAATCAATAAAAACGGTAAATAAAACTTTAGTAAACATTTTAAAAAAAATTTAGAAAAATGAAAAAAAAAAAAAAAAAGAAGACAAGCCCCTAATGGAAAAATGTTGTTATTTGAAAAGGCTGTAGCCTTCAAGATTTTTAATTTAAAATATTTTATTCATTAAATTTTTATTAATGTATTTAAAATTTACCATCTCTCCTTCACGTTCCAAATTCCAGTCTGAAAAACTAATTAAATTCCATATATTTTTAATGAAGTAAAAAATCTGAAAGTGCTTTGACCTCCATTAAGTTTGAATCCAGATAAAGATAGAGGTTCCTTGTCCTGAGCCTTTCATAAAGATTGAAAAAAATATTGCAGAGATGTACTTAGAATTTCTTAACTCCCTGGCTTTAGCCTCATTTTCCTCATTAGATTCTTCCTCCAGTTCTTCTTATGCTGCCAGATATTGGATTGCCAACTCTTGTGAGCTCCTATTGAGTCTCAGAATATTAATTGGTGTTCTTAGAGACCACAGGGCTGAAATCAATGGATTGTATAAGAATCTTCTCTTTTTGTCTGAAACAAGCTTCTAGCCCTTGAAATTATGACAAAGGTTGGGAGGATGAAGAATGGATTTTAAAAAGCTCAGAAGGAAGCAGGCATATTAAAAAGTCAACATTTATTGCTTTATATTTATGATTTTTAATGCTTAAATTGGGGAATATTGTGGTAGGAGGTACACTCATTTAAAGTAACAAGTGTTTACACAAATAAAAGCAGAAAAACCTAATATTCCCCTGGCTTAGGTGTTGTAATAACTCAAGAATTTGAAGAACTGTGAAAAGAATGGGTAAGCAATAGCTCATGAAGACAAAACTTTTGTTTTGAAGAGGTTTGAGCCAGCCACACATGAGCTGTGACAGACTACAGTAAATAGACCACCACTCTGAGGTTTTTTGCGTCAGTCTGCAAACAGTCCAAGCCATAGTTTCCAGTTTCTTCCGCCCTCGTAACTGGGTTGAAGCACGGCACCAGCTTTGTGTAACAGGGTGAGTCTCTGGGTTTTTTAAAGTATAGACAGAACAAGGAATCCGGGTATTCAAGTTATTAAGTCTTGCTAATTTTCTATGAGCTATAACTTCTCCTGCTGCAGGTAAGATCATAGTTTTTTATGTCAAGAGTCAAATGGAGAAAGAGAGGGGATAAAAGGATAAGACAGGCAAGTTAATACTGCAGGTCTGAAAACCTCTAAACAAAAAGCAGCTGTTTAAAAATCTGTAAAGTAGCTGGATCCACAGTTAGGTGTTAAAATATGTAGCACCTCTTGGACATATTTTGGATGACATTAAAAACCAAACACGTAAAATACTATCTCCAAACTATTTTACAAAAACTCACGCTCCAAAGACTCAGAGATTTGTGTCCCTCTGAATCTCTAATTGGGGCCATGAATCATGTTTCAGAGAAAACACAATTAAAACATCAAAGGACTAATTTGGCAGGTTATTTCTGAGCATCTGTTGTTGTTCCAGAGAGATACCAGGGACTGTCTGAAGGCAACCCCTGCCCAAAAAACCCAAACAAAAAACGCTATCAGTTTTTGGGTTATCGTTTGAGAAACTAGATTCCTTTTTGTGCATGTAACTAGATATCTAGATTTAAAAAATTAATGAAAAAGTGCAGATTCTAAAGTGAAACCACTGACACATAGCCTTACTATACCTTAGGTAGGCTGTATTTAATGAAGATCATACCTGCTACTCTTCTTGACACAAAGTCAAATCCCTAAGACCAGGAAAGTGGTTACTGTAGCATTCAAATGTGAATACAGTAAAGAAAATCAATCAGTTGGAACACAGGCTAGCTATTCCAGTAGTCTATTAATAAAACACAATTTTCAGTACAATCACCACATAGCACACTCTTTTCCTGTTTTTAAATCATAATTTTAAGCCAGAAATGAGTCTAAATTCTGGTGTTTAAACATGGTCTAAACATTAACATAGTTAAGGAGGAGGCTAAATTTCCGCTTAAGAACTAATTTACTACCTTCTTTAAAAAAAGCATAAAATCTGAAAATTAATCAGGTCAGAGTTGACTGGATGAGGAAATGCTTTTGCTATTGTATCAGACACACCTGTGCACAATGCCCTGAGCAGAGCACACAACTGAGCTGGTCTTTCTAGCAGGTTCCACAATTTGTGGTGTGATCTCGGTTTCAAGTGCTCCTTCAAGTACTACACTTCACGGAGAAAGTATTCTACCTTTGCTCAAGTCTTACCTCTTCTATTTGCTTTTTGTGTTTAGAAATGCATGGTAGAAGGGTGATGCAAACTCTTTTCTGGCAACAGTAGCTGAACTCAAAACTTCAAACTGTCACTTCTTAGCTCTTCAGTGATAAACTTTGCACCCTTAAAATTTTAAGGTATAATAGTCACCTATAAGATGCCTTACTAACCTACAGGGGGAAATTCCCTGCACTGAACTTAAAAGCTATTTTAAAGAAAGTCGCAGAATAGGATTGATATATAGCATCATATGCTGAAAATCAGAATTTGATTAACCAGATGCTGTTATTTTCTTTAATATCTCATGAATAGAAACTACAGTATAAAAACAATTCAAAACAATCGTTTACTAGGAAATATGACATATGGCCTGCTAAGCTGCTTTCCTACAGAAATAGCTAAAGATCATTACTCTTGGCATCATTCCCTACAACAGTCACTGGGCTCATTAAAACAGACAGTATGTGATTGAGTCCATAAGGAAGATTATTCCTACAGGTGGGTAGAAACAATGCTGGAAACTACAAAGACTTGTGAGAAAGAAGTAGTCAAGGAGACTTCTCCACCTCCGTAACTTCTGTGCACTAAAAAAAAAAATCAAAGCAGCACCACTAAAACAGTTGCTGAAAAAAAAAAATAATGCATTTTCTCCTTTTTCCTCATGGTATGCATTCCCGTCTTGTTAATGTATGGTATTTCATACAAACTTGTTCTGATGGAGGGTTTTTCCTTGATAAAATATCCTGATGTGAACAGGAAGTCTGCATCCAGCAGGGGCCACTTGTTGCCTGTGTTTAGTCCCCGTTCAATTAGGCGGAAACCGAACATTAATGCTGTCACAGGCTGAGTTCATGTTCTGCAACAGTGGACTGGAATAACCACAACCAGGCTGTGATGTGATAATGCTGCAATCCAAGCTTCCCCGGTGATGTTATGCTACTAAATGTAAACCAAACATCTGTGATGTGGCATCACAGGACAGGAAATGTTAAGACAATTATGATGTGGCAATGATAGTTCAGTGTAGCAATAACACAATCACATTTAGCACAGGTTTGCATTTGAAAGCAGCTACGCTGTGATCGCATTCTTGCAACACATCCCTTTTACATGCCAGCACTGTTGCGTGGATCATCTAAATTTAGACTAAAACATGGTGCAGTAGATGGCTTTACTACCTTCCATCACTGACCTTTCTCACGGGCTGAATAAAATTACCGCTGCGTACAGCACCGGCATTATACGATCGCATCGGAAGATGACGGAGCATTTATGGTATTGAAACTAACGGCAGCATCACACGTGCTCCCAACACATTCTGAAGGGTGCTGCGAGGCTGCCGCGCGAGGACTCACAAAACACGGTGCCTGATGCAACGTCAACTTACTGACGTGATATCGCATACGGGCACACATACGTACAACACGCGAGCCAGACGCAAGGCCGGGATTCGCCAAGGCAGGCTGCCGCAGCCCGTGGACGCAGCGGAGGCAGCGGTGGGCTAAAAGACAGGCGCCATCACAAGGCGACGACGGTGACCCCAGGGCCGGGACGAGCGAGGGCAGGCAGCCCACGCCAACAGGTCAAGGCCGGGCAGCAGGGCCTGCTGCCCGCCCGAGAGCGGCCCCGGGCTCCCAGGGCTGCGGCCCCGGGCCGGGCCGGGCCCCGGCGCCCAGTCTTTGGCACTGAGGGAAGGGGAGGCGACGCGAGGCCTAGGCACAGGCGGCCGCCTAGGGCAGCGACGCCACGGCTGCCGCGCCGACCTCAGCGCCTCAGGAGGTGACGCCACGGCCCAGGCCGATGTCACACCAACGACGCGGAAGCACGGGCGAGCCCTCGGCGGCGGCACCGAGGCAGGGCAGGGAGCCGCGGCCGGCGCTCCGCCCGCCCCGGGAAGCCGCAGGCAAACCGGCGCCGGCCCCGCCACATCCGGGTCCCGGGCGGCGACTAACGGCCCCTCCCGCCCCGTCTCGCCACCGCGCGCGCAGGCGCGCCCCCCCTCCGCCCATCAGCCCCGCCCTCGGCCGCGGGGCGGGATCGAAACTCCCAGCCGCCTCCCCGATTGGCTCCCACTCCAGGGGCGCCCGGGGATTAGCCGCCGTTCAGGAGGGCGGGCGTTGCCCGCTTGCCGGTCGGCCATTGGGCAAGGCCGGCGGGGAGCCGCTCGCCCGTTGGCGGGCGGGCGCGTCCGGTCCGGGTCCGGAGGAGGGTGCCATTGGCTGGAAAGTAGGTTAGTGGTGCGCCGTTGGGTGGCAAGCCAGGCGGAAAGTAGGTCAGGGACGGGGGCTGCCTGCGCCGGGCGCCGCTCCGGGCGTGCAACGCGTTGCCGAGGGACGGCGACCCCCGCCCACCCGGGGCAGCGGCGCGGCGAGGGGGCGCGCGGAGCTCGCGGTGAGCCGCTCCTTCTAATTTTCTTATAATTCAAAAGAATTAGAGTATGTGTAAGAAAGATCTATGCCATATTAATACATGAACTCATCAGTCTTCTGAAAACAGTCACTGTTATTTGCTGCAAACCATAAAAATGCTTGTGGTGATAAAACAGGGAAAGAAATCTGTGTGATGGCATTTTCAGATACTACATCTAGAATGATATTTGCATATCAATATTTATTTATAATTACAAGAGGCTTATATTTAATACTGGCACTTAGCCTGTTTGGTGCAGGATATTTTGGTTCTTCGTGTTTATAACACTCTGTCTGTGTATGCATTTGATCAGCTATTAAAAACAAACTTGAAGCATCTACCACAGAAGCATAGAATCTCCCAAGTTGGAAAGGATCCATAAGGATCATTGACTCCAACTCCTAAAATATCTGTAAATATCACTTAGCCAATTTGGATGGTAACTTGCATTCAGAGGCCCTAAATGTGGTAAATGATGCAACTGTTAGGATATGTTTATTTCTCCTATTTTTGTCTACCTCTTGTTTTCTTTTGCAATTTTACAATCATCTAAAACAAATCCCATTGTCTCTGCGTTTTCCTTTAATACCTCTGCATTCTTTTTTTACCTCTGTTCCATTGTGTTGTGTCTCAATAGTTAGTTTAAAAGTAATGAAAATTAAATGGAGGTGCTCAATAACAACTTTTCAAAGTAATGAAAATTTTGTGACATAGGCAGTTGAGTGGTAATTTTTTGTTTGCTGATAACTGTGAACGTAGTAACCTAGTTTCATAACTTTCTTGTAAGTCAGGTGGTCTTAATTACAGTTGCAATTTCTGAAATTGTTGATGGGTCCCTAAAAGAACTGCTCCTGTTTTCCCTTGATGAACATTTAGTGCACTATCAGTAGGTAGTGTACTGTTGCGGCAGTTAAAAATGATCGTCTTACTGCTGCTAACAAATTACCACCTCAGATAAACAATGTCTGATGAAGCGTGCACACTTTGTAAAACAAAAATTAGTTCAAAAATACAAAATCCCCTATTTCTCTATGGGTAGAAAACATTTACTTTTTTATTTCTCTTCTAGCTACAATTTGGAGAGCAGTATATGGAATGTAGTGCCTGTATCCAAAGGGCCACTCCAGAGATATGGACACACTCTTGCTTTATATCAGGTTTGGACTCTTTGACCTCCTATTTAATTAATTTATTTGTATGTATTGTTAGTGATCTTAAAACGATTCATAGATCTTTGAGGATAATTTCTAGTTCCTAAATACTTTGTATTATTGTCGTCTTCAGTATTTAGACCAATTGCGCAATTATGGAGAAAAATTTTAAGCAACTTTTTACCTCTAGAGCTAAACATACCAATATGTTTTTTTTTTTTTTCCCAATAATATTTGCAGTTCTTGTGTAGGGATGGTGAACTGGGAGCCAAGTGTGACCTCAGCATGGGCAAAGCCCTTGTTGAACAGGCGCCATCCCATGGGGGCTGAAACCAGCATGCAAGATGGTGGGCTGATAGTGGGTCCATTGACCCCATAGATGGCAAGTGATTACTCAGGTCCAGAGACTATGCAGGGAGTCCAGTCAGGAGCAGGAGAAAGTAGGGCTGGAGGCAGGACTGGAGACAAGACTACAATATGTGCCTGAGGAGCCCATCCAGGAAACAAGGTGGGGACAGAGGGCCCATGGCTGAGCCCCAGGTGAAGCCCCTTAGTGCCTTAAGGGCTGTGACATTAAGAAATAATTTTTTAGTTGCCTTATTACACTTACTACAGAAACAGAGCAGTTTTAAATAGTGGGTATGCTGCTTTATCAAAAGGACTTCTAAAGTATAATTTGTATGGAAAGACTACAAATCCATGTCTTTCATTTTTTTCCATGCATTCAGACCATTTTTTATCATTGATACCATCCTGTGCCCAAGAATTCCAGGGTGTTGTGTGAAGAGATGCCACCTTTTGGGATACTGCTACTTGCTGTTTTGACATTCCCTACCTCTTTATATTATTTTCTAATTGGGTTCTTGGTACCACTTGTGATTTTCTGTAAATTTATCATATCCTCCATCATTTCTGACTCACACTGAAAATTCCTTGCTTTTTTAATAATCCAGAAGGAAGGTATTTCATACACTGGATACGAATGACATCATTGCCTCTATCTTTTTTTAGTTCTTTTGTATCCCTTCAGGGAGAGAAGTAGTTGTGTTGTTTGGAGGTATCAGTACCTCAGAGATTGATATCAATCTGCTATTGGTTTTGAATTGGCATTATCACTGAACCATCAACCATAATGTTATGACCTCATTCTAGTCGATTAGAACTGCATCGCCATAGTATAGACTTAAAATAGTTTAGTTTGTATGCACCTTTTAATGAAAATCTATATGACTTTATACATCCTTTTACTTGTCCTTGTATTGCACATCAAATATTATTCAATTCTTTGCCTTTGCTCATTGTCTTGGGTATTTTGAGTAGCTTAGTATTGAAATTGTCATTTTCCTGTTCATCCTTGTGCTAGATTATTGTGAAGTATGTTGAACTAACAAATAATTGTTGATCTCCATTGGATACCACAAGTGACCTCACTGTAAAATTGACTCTAATTGAGTCACCAGTTTTATTCTTACATTCTTTCAGAACTGATCTTTGAGACTTTTTTTTTTTGCTCCCTTACTATGACCATTTGTTATTAATTTCTGCTATGGAAATACTTATGTAAAGTCTATGATGAAGAATTCAAATGCAAAAATTAATTTTATTATTTACTTTCTTTTCAGAATATTGTACTGTCCGTTGGCACCACAAATAAATCTAGTTGGCTGTTCTTCTAATGCATTTGAAAAATGGTGTAGTACTTTATATATATATTTTGCAGGCAACTCATCAAGCTGTTTCTTGGCTTGCCTCACATGTCTCCACATTTTAATCTGCTGGATTTGAAGCAGATTTTGAAGTACTTTTTCTTACTTCTAACAGTCTTGTTAAGCCTGATTTATTTTGGTCTTTTTAATGGGAAATTTTGTGTTTTTTTGTTTGTTTGTTTTTCAAATGGAAGGGCTTCATGGGATCTGAGATGCCCTTAAAGAGTCTTCATATTGTCATTAAAGATTTTATCCTTTCAGTTGTACCTTTTAAATGTCTTTTTATGATCAGTTTTCCTTTATATATGCTGCTTCTCTGAAGTTAAGCAGAATTGTGGGTGTTTGTTTTATTTTTTTTCCCTCTCTTGTTTCTCTTTGAGAGTGGTTGAATATCACAGTTACTACCGTAGCAATAATATGAAGTAGATCCTGTGCATGCT
>JANHGO010000038.1:23803683-23845091 GCA_024606505.1 Aquila spilogaster
GGGGGGGCGCTAACGGGCGGCGGGCGGCGGGGTGAGGGCGCTCCGCGTCCCCCGCTGAGGAGACGGCGTCCCCCCGGCGGGTGGGGGGAGGTCGGTGAGTGGCCGCTCCGGGCCGCCACCTCGCCGGCGCTGCCTCCTCCGGCAGGCCGTGGGGAGCTACCTGCCCCGGGAGGGGTCGGGGGCTGCTGCTTCCCCGGCGGGAGGGGGCCGGACCGGGAGATGGGGGGACGGTGGACCCCCCCCCCCCAGCGCCCGCGGCGTCGGCGCCGGGCTGTGTCCCCTGCAGCGGGGGCCGGGGCGGGGAGCAGCGAACGGAGCGGCCCCGGTACGGACCGTTTCGGCGGTGTGACAGGACCCGGAGGTGACGGGGCGGACGCGAGTCGCGGCCGTTTTCAGCCGGCCCCGGGCCCGCTGCCGGCGCGGCGGCTCGTCCGGACCCCGAGGGGAGAGCTGGGGCCGGGGGTCCTGCTGTCGGTGCCTCCTCGGCTGGGAGGAGGGGGGGGAAAGGGGCAACACCGGGGGTCCCGGAGCTCAGTGGAGGCAGCGCCGGGCTCGTTCCTCCCGGCAGGTTTGAGCTGGCCCCCTCAGCGGTACGGGGGCTGAGGGGAGTCACCGAGCAGCGATGGCGGTGCCCCTCCAACAGGAATGGGGTCCCTTCGACCTCTGTCCCGTGGCCGCTCCCTTGGATCCTTTTTCGGTAAATCAGGTGCCTCCTGATAAAGTCTGCTTTAGGCGAGGCCCGAGGAGCGCGTGTATTACACCCCAAAACGATGGTAGTGTTTGGAAATTTCTGTGGGTTGCGACTCTGTTGCACGGTGGCCAGTCCTGCCTTTAGGCAACTCCAGTCCCACAACGGTGGGGTTCTTCGCTTCCGAACGGTGCGGCTCAGTTACCTCCTGAACGGTTTTGGTGAACCCCAGGGTCCCGAGGCAGCCCTCCCTGGTGCTGTTACTTGTCGGGCTGTTTCTGACAGCTGTGTGTGCGTCTTTGCCGTCAACAGGAGAATGAACGTTTTTCTTCAACGGTGTGTGTGGAATACTGGGAACGTTAAGGGGGCTTCCCAAGATCAGGATTTTGCGCTTGGGGAGGCAGGGGAATCAGTTTGCGTTTTTACTTGCTGAGGTTTCTGTTACTCCAGTGCCTCATTTCTAACGGTTCTGGAAAGATTTTAGTGCCTGAAAATAATGGTGAAGAAACAAGTGCGTGCGTTTTCTTGCTTTTGAAGTAAATACGCTTACGGCAATCTGTAAGTATTTTTTTAGTATCCGAGGTAGAAAGGGGCAGCTGCAGAGAGCGAGCATCTTTTTAAACATTGTGAATCTAATCTCTTTGCAAAAACCATTCAGTCTTTAAGTAGAATTTTTTTCAAATTGTTGGTCCTTGAACATTCAGAACAAAACTACGTTTTCATTTTTTTAGTAGGTTAGTATTAAAGCAGCTGTCCTGCCTGTTTAGTATGTCTTTGATCAAAAAGACTTTTTAAATGGGAGAAACTGATAATACACAGGCTGCAGCTAAGTTTGGGGGGGGGGGAAGAAAGGTTGTTTGTTTTAATTAACTATTAATACTGGCTAACTGTCTCTGTACATGGTCTTGCAGAAGGCTGAGGTTAAAACTCTGCCCTCGAAAGAATGTATGTTTTGTATGCTCTAGGAATATGCAAATGTAAATAGCTATTTGAAATGTCAGAAGCTAGAGACCTCTCATCTGAATATTCTAAACCACAGTTGCCTATTAAGGGGAAAGTCTTTACTACTTCTGAGTTTTGTGGGTTTGCATTTCTCATGACCATTCACGTGTTTTTTTTATGCCTACTTGTAGAAATGGAGTGTGTAAAATAACCCAATAAAATATTGTGGTTACAGATTAGTATGCTGTTTTATCCCATATTCTCTTGCACGCTGCGCATTTCCATTGTCTGTCTGTGTGACGGTTGTGGTGTATGGTGCCGTGTAGACTCAAGGTCTGTAGAAGTGTGTTGGGAGACTGCCTAGACAAGAAAGAAGTACCAAAGAGAACCTAAGGATAGCTGTTTTGTTTTGTTCATCCCTACAAGGCCCTTTGGGGGACACGGGGGTGTCAGCAAACTAACTTAGCTGTAGGTGGGATTCCACAAAGCCAGAGCTGAAGTTGGGGCCTGCTACCGCATCACTGTCACCGCCTGCTACCAAGAGACCTGCTGTATTTGGGGACCATTGCTAAGGTTGTATTAGGAAGGTGATGTTTGTAGGTGGAGTTTATTGGAGATTTTTTTTTTTTTCCTTCAAATACCTGCTCTCAAAGATTCTTTTTGGAAATCAGGAACAAGTGAACACTCATTGAATTTATTTAGCAGAGCTTAAAGTTACACACAGTTCCTTAACACTATGCAAGACTATGATGACAAAGCTGAGACCTAATGTGTTAGCTGCAGCCTGTGTGCTGCAGATGAGTTAAGACCGTTTTTCACAGTGAATTGGTATCAGGCACACTGGATATACCAAGAGACATGTAGCTTGATTAGTTTAGATGAGTACAGAAGCACTGTTTTCATGCTCAAATTCAGTACTTTAAGCTGTTTTCAGCACAGAGCCAATTGTCCGTGTGGTTACACTTTGACAGGAGGTACAGGAAGACCTGAAGGAATACATTGTTGTTAAGTAAAACAAAGTGAATTTCGGGCATGCCTTAGTGACTTTATTTTTTAGTTCTGTAACTTATAAGATTTTTCATTTTTAACCTTCATCATCAGTTTTGTCCATAGTTCTGTTCTTGAAAGAGGGCAGAAAAATAGTAAAAAGCAGCTACCTGTATCCCCAAGTATTAGAAAGCTCTCTGAAGTTAGCCGTCTTCAATAAAAGATGTGTAAAGGCATATAATATGCAAATGACTGCAAAGAGAAGCGCAAAATAAATACATATTTTTAAGCTTGTGTAGCTTCCTTGTTCTCAATAAGTTTACAGAATGCAAAGAATACTTAAGGTGTCTGTTTAAACATGGTTTGAAACTTTCATTTTTGGCTGTCATCATACTTGGAAAACTTCAGACTAAAATAATTGGTTTTGATAAATGTAGTAGCTGAGATGATACTGACTGGAACACAGCATCAATTTTTGCACTCAGTTGTTGAAGCTCTGCTTGATCAGCCCATAGAAATTATGGTCTATGTTTTGGAGGTGCTTGAAGATGCAGATAAGATGTTTTATAGGATTTTCAAAAGCAGTGAAAGACCTTTCAATCTAGGTCTTTCAGTCTTTTTAAGAGTTGCTGTAGATAGATTTTAGATAATGAACTAAAGTAAAGCAGAGGTATACTCTGCCTGTTGTGTGTGCTTGTGTGTGTGTGTGTATATATATATGTATGTATGTGGTAGTCTTGCATTGCAGTAGTAAATATGTTCCAGGTTTAGTTGGATCAAATGCAAGCTGGTGACTTTTGCATACTCTTGTGGTGTTATGTAGAGGAAGCTCAAGACACTGAAACAGAACACAAAATGATGCACTTGTAAAAAGAAAAGCATTCTCATTTGTGAGTTAGTGTATCAAGTTATTTAGAAAGCCTATTTAAGTTTTGTTTGCAGTTTTTTTTTTCTTTTGGTGGGAGTAAGAGATCCCAGTTGTAATTATCAATTGTTTTTATCTGTATTTAATCACTTTGAATATTGTCAGATGACCTGTGGTGTATATTTAGTTGAACTTTACATTGAATAAGGTGGATATTAAGGTAAATACCTCCCTGGCATGAGCTGCATATTGCACCTGCCTTTTTTTTACCTCAGTTTGTTGGAAAAATGCAGTAAGGCTACTTATCCAAGGCCCAGACTTCATCTCCTTGGAAACCTGATCTTTCACCAGATGTTGAGAAATGTAATTTCTGTTTTAATCCATTCTGCAGAAGAACGCAGATCAAAACAGCATCTTCAGGCTTTGTTAGTCTGGAATATTCATTAAAAAAATAGTCTGACATTTCAGTCTTTGTCCCAAAGAAGATCGATAGTTTCTGTTTCATTTGATATTATTTCAAATTTATTTTAGCTGTTGCTAGAATTCCTGTAGTGGTTGTACAGTTTCATTCAGTTCAGGAACTGGCTGATAATGTCATCTTCATGTGTACAGTGCAGGACTGTTTGTGTTCCCTGCCTCTTCCTTGCCTGCAAGGATTCATCTATCTTCTCTATGTTCAGGTCATCTTTTCTCCTTTGCAGCTGCAAAAAGATATTTCTTAGCCAACGCATACAGAATTTGTAACCTTTTCAGTCTCCTGCCATTTGAGAAGCTGTTATTCAATGTCTCTGATGTCAGACGCACTTCTAGGTCAGCTGCTGGTGTCAGAACAACTTGTGACCCTGAGCTGAAGCCATGCTGTAGTTTAGTAGGTTGGTCTTCTGTAGGAATGGTGCCAGTAGGCTACTTATAGAGCAAGAAATACCACCGGCAGGATTTTAGAATGGTGAAATAACAAGCCATGTTTCTTGTGGTCTAAGGTGTTGACGTTCTCTACTAACTTTAAAGAAACCCATTCATACAAATATAAGCAGTTGAGGAAGACGGTTGTAGTTTCCATCTTTGTTTTGACAGTATTTTCCTTGCAAATGTTAGTAGGCTCTATTTTCCACAGGTACAAGGCAATTTAGTGGCACCTTGTGTAAAGGAAGCAGCAAACATATTGCTAAATCCTTAACGGTCCTTACTTGGTGTGGCTGTGATGGAAATACATCTTGCAATGTGCAGTTGCTGTAACTCTGGGAAGGATATGTCTGGCAGTTCCTAAGTGGTGTGTATTGGCATCATCATGTCTCTCAAGTCACTTTAATAGGAAGGCATTTCATAGTAAGTCATATATGCTTATTCAGTTGCAGCTGTTTGCCTTAATTCCTTTCTATGTCAGCTAAAAGTAAGTTGATGGAATCCCTGTATTTTAAAGATTGGATGTGGGCTTGATACAAGACTACTCAGAAAACTCTAAAGTTAGTCTTACCTGTTTGGGATTGATGTAGGTTTTGGAGGGAGAATGAAATAAGACTATCAGAACTCGGAAATTAGTATTATTCTTGATCTGAAGTTCTTTTTATCTTGGAAACTTCCTTAAAGTGGCTTTGCCTTTTCTAGTTTGCCAAACAAAAAAAGGACAAGATCAGAAAGACTTTGGTAGAAATTGCTAAATAATGCTGTACTGCAGAATATTAATGGAGTGAAGTGAGAAGGGAAAGTTACTTCCTAGAAAAAACAGGAGAAACTAAAACTAATATGCTTTTATTGTAACTTTTTTAGAAGAATGTTTTTTCTGTCTTTAAAACTATTGGTTTTCTAGTTTCCTTGAACTGGTTTGGCTGGGTTTTTTCTTGACTTGTTATAAATCGATTTCTCTTTTGTTATCTATGGATTTTTCTTGGAGTGTTATGAAATTTATGACTTCTGTTCCAATTTGAAGCAAAACTATAAAAAGTAATAAATCTTTTATCCTCTGTGTTGCATGTATGTGTTGTAGTTGTGTTGAGAGTGACAGCAAAATGGCTTTGGTTAGAGTTATACTTTTATTTTTACCCTTCACTCAAGGACCTCTGATAAAATATCAGGGGGATTTATAATACAGTTGCCTTTATGCTGCAGTTTGGCTAGATGAAATTAATTCAACGAGAGTCAGTATTAATGCTGGGCTGTCAACATACTTGAGAATATTTTTGTGTTATACTCAGGATATGGCCCAAATTCATAAATCCAGAAATTTACTTAAGTTTGACCTTAGAAGGCTCTGGTATCTAGTTTGTTTTTTTTTTTTTTCCTTAATGATCTGATAAAGCCTCAGAATGTTAGGCAAACTTGCTGTCCTAGATTAACATTATACTATAGTTTTAATCTATAGCCAGTTTACTATGGTTTTGTGAGTTTTGAAAAGGCATCATCACCTTAATTTTTAAAATCTAAGTGAAGTTTTATGATGTTAGATGCTGTCAAAAACTTGTATTTACAGACCTTTTATTTCAATTAACAGTTTTTACATAGTATTTAATTTCTAGGGATCCTGTGTGAAATTAGGAAGTTTTAAATTATATATGTTACAATCCTTCATTTTCACAGTGCCATTTTTAGTGAAAAATCATGTGTGAAGAGAAGTATGCTTGTACCCTAGAAGTTGTGCATTAGCTTGGAAGTTTATTACAAATAGTGTTGTTTCCTCCCTATTTTTTTTAGAGTTTCTCCTAATTCTTGTATTTGAAAATACTCTTCTGCTGCAATGACCAAACTAGCCTCTAAATATTACAGTTTATTTTAGAAACCTATCAAGTCAGTTCAGTGGTTTCTTAGAGGGACTTGTCACATAAAAACTTTAGAGTTGCTGGAAGTGCTCTCTAATAGTTAAATAATAATCTGTTTGAAATGTTGTCAAATGCTTGCTATGCAGTTTGGGTCCAAATTCTAGACGTTATTTGTATTTTAGAAATACAAGGCCAGCAATTGGATATTCCTATTTTTAATAGGAAGAGAGAAATAAGAGCAATGAGTTTATGCTAGTTTGGGTTTATGCTGGAATTTTCTGTTTCACCTCTGTTAGAAATGCTTTTATATAAACATTTTTTTCCCACATCCGAGACATGTGCAACTTGGTGAGCTTGTCTGGCCGGAGAACAGTCTGAAGAAAGACGGGTTTTTCCCTATTATAGCATTTAAAAATCTAGTTCAGTCTGTTTAAGATATCCCAGCTGGCAATAGAGTGTCTTCAATTACTGTACTTGGCATTATGTGTTGAATGAAGTAATTCCTATCCTAATTTATCTGCCTTGACCATGAGACTCTTCCATAGCAAACGCCTGCTTTATTTTCTTAGCTGGAGTAGCTCTTTGTTCGTCCTACTGTAACGTTTTTGTTATCATCAAGAATAAGATGGGGGTGGGGGGGAATAGAGGAGAACATTACAGCAGTTGGCTGTTGGAGAAACTGGTGTTTCTATGTTCCCGTTCGCAGTAGAGATTATCAACTAACTAGCTCAGAGCAAATTTTAACAATTGTCTATGGCTGATGCCACCATGCAAGTTTTCTGCCTGTGTCCTTTATATATAATGTTCCTCCCAAGAATTCTAGTCTGACTGATGAATTTTTGCAGACTTTGAAGCACCTGTGTGGGAAATCCCACTGTTCAGGGCAGTGTCACCAGGGCTATGCTCAGGTACTTGGACAGGACTAAAAGCAAAAACCCATGGCCAAAAAGAATTCTCTAGTTTTGGTGCCCAGCAGTTTGTCCTATAGTGACACTTGAGTCCTTTGCAACATCCATTGACAGTTGGATGAATTTGGACAGTATTTTTGATGATCATTTGAACTGGATTGCTATGGACAATGTAGCCCCCATCAACACTCCAACTCCTTCCTGGCTAACCATTTCCATCCATGTATCCTGTCCCTCTGCTCCCTGGTGGAATATGTGTTTGGGCAAAGGTACTGGACTGGGGAATCTGCTGTGGTTCAAGGATAACTTTTTTCCCCCAGAGACTGATTGGAGATTACTCAGTCCACTGATACCATGCAACTTGTGGCTTCATAAACATTTCTGCTTTTGTAGGTTAGGAAACGGCACAACTCACAAAATGAGTAGTTCTGAAGGAGAGGCGGGAGAGGCAGTAAGTGTGAAGAGTGCTGTTTTAAATATGTTACACTGCAACCTTGACATGGAAGAAGAGGATTTATGGCCGAATATGTTTGGATTAAGCTGTGTTGGGTCATTTCTTTCATAAATCTACATAAAAATTTGATTAAAAAATTGGTTTTGATACCGATACCCAGAAGACAGAAAAATAAACAACTTTTTACTTTCATCTCTGGAGCTGTACAGTGGAGCTTTTCACTATTTATTGTGCCGTTTTTTTAAAAATTGTTTTTCATAACAAGAAAGAAGTAACTTGGCTAGACCTCTGACTCTTTTTCCCTTTCCCCTTACTGGCCCGTGTGCTTCTGAGTTTCCAGATGAACAAATACAGAAGTGTTTCAGATATGCAAATCTCTGAGGAGCTCATTCGCCATGATCACCTGACTCTACTGGAGCTGAACACTGACACATCCAAGTTGTTGTCAAACTGATAATTTATCCAAAAATGGCAGACACCCAGCAATGTCTCCAGTTAGGCTTGCCAGGAAATCTGGAGGAAATGGAATATAGGAAAGAGACTGAAAGGAAGAAGATTTTCTTTTCCACCAAGACAATCCATCGTTTGGACTTCAGTCCACTAATTGTGCACACCTCTGCTCCCTATTTGGAAGGGGAGCTGCCTGTTTAAAAAAAATAATAAAATCTTGAATTGCTGTTTAAGAATTATTCTCTAACTTGGCATAAATCTCATCTTGCTGTTAGTTTGTCCACATATTGTTTTCTGGAAGCAAAACTCTCTAAAACCTACTTGGGCCTCGCTTTAGAGAAATACTGGCACTTTAGCTTGTTCTTGATGTTCTTATCAAATAGCCATTCAGGAGAATGGTCCTTATGTTCAGTGACATGACAGTCTGTTTTCTGTATGGCTGTGATGTATGCTTTTTAAAAAGATTTACTAAAAATTTTGAACTTTATCTGGAATATAAATGGAAAGGAAGAAAAGGTTTAAGTCAGCAGATAACAGGAGAATCTGTGCCTTCTACTTAAGATGAACTCTTGACATTTTTTTTCCCTAGAGCATGTGAACACTAGTAAGGACCAAATAGTTGCACATCTCAGAAAAAGGCAGGACAAAAAACCCTTCCATGTAACAGAAAAGCGAGGAAAAAGTGCCTATTGGTATCTCATTAGAGACCTACATAGCATTGTAGCATATTGATGATCTTTTGTTTCTTGGTGAACTTACCATTATTCAACCTTACAAGACTTTTGAGGTTCCTTTAAATGCTCAAGTTAGTCTAGGAGAGTTCCAGGTGCTTTTTAGGCAAAATTAATGTGCCCTTTAGAACAGGATTTGCTCAGGCAAGTAGTTATGCCTCCATGGATTCATTCACGGTGTGCTGTAAAACTTGTGCAATCTACTTCCTTTGGCATGGCTTTCAGATGCATACTTATTTTTTGAAAGAAATATGTTGTCAGTCATCTGACTTGTTGTCTAGTTTTAGGATATTTCTATGGCTTGCTAGATCCCTGTGGTCCTAAACATACTTGAATGATGGTGTCCCTTGACAAACCTGGAAGAGTACTGGTTTCTGTTATTTGTTAATGAAACCTATTTTTCCATTTTTCTGCTTAATTTTGTTTGGTGACTTTGGAAAACCTGGTAACTGGTCTCTTAACCGGTCTCTGCCTTTATTTACACACCAGAGGAAAAAAAAATTAATCCCCCCCCCCTTAAAGTTGCCTGTGTGGCTTTTTGTTACCCTTTTGTCTCAGTTCTGTGAGTGCTCTGTTAGCTGGTTTTGGTGTGTGTATTTTGTGATGGCGATCTTTTGGAACGATGCTGTGTTGGCAGCCAGGTCAGAGAATGTCGGTGTAAGTTCTCAGGTTTGTCTATAGGAGCGGCTGGCGAGTGGATTTCAGAGACTTTCAGGAGCAGAGAAAGGAAATTCCGTGGCCTTCCAACACCTGGAAGAATCTTGATGGACTAGCAGGTTTCTACTTGAAGAATAAACATTAGGGATAAATACAGTTAACTTTAATTGCCCTTTCTAGCAAACTTAGTTCTGTGTTGTAGTGAAGGACCATAGTTTTCCACCTTCAAATACAACACAGCATATCCCCTTTAACTCCTCCCTGTGATGTAATTTGGCTGAGTCTTTGTTTGGCAACAGCTTGTAAGCTTCTCTTCAATCATTCTTTATGGTGTAGTTCTGTATTTTCCATGCATCCTTCCAAAAGCGTACTCATCAGAATCATTTCCACATGTGAGCTAATCATTGTCTTCCACTCTTAAAAGGGGTGGTCAGTTAGTTCCTGTTGGCTTCCTGTATTACTGTGTTCTGCTTATCTTCATAGTTTTCACATTCCTACTTCCCAGTCTGTAAACATCAGTCATCTCAGTACAATTATATTTTGATGTTTTTATGTGCCGCTCTAATACAGAACAATGTTTCTTAAACCTAACTTACCTGGATGTTGAGTAGCGTTCATACAGGTTCTTCTTGACTGTGCTCCCGTGTATTGGAGATAGATTTAACTTCGGTGCGGATAGAAGAGCCTTCTATAAAAGGAGTAAATTTATTCAAAATGGCAGCTCACAAACAAAATAAATACCACTTTTCAGACTGTTTTGGAGGTTTTATAGGCTTATTCTTGCTGTAATATCCCTATAGAAGTTAACCTGTGTGTTCTTACGTTCAGGTGTGCGTTTGCTAGGTAAGTTGCATGTACGCTTACTGTTGAGCTCATCATCTCTCCCCCTACTTTGTACAATGCTGGTACTTGTTTGACTCCCTGAATCACCTTACCGTGATCTACTCAGGCTTGTAGCTTTTGTAAAAATTTTTTTCTTGGCAGGATTAGTTTTAATCTATTTTGGATCTCCGAACAGTTCACTGTGGGGTTAGGTAAGCGTCCGTGCTATATGGGAGTACACACCTGAAAGATGAAGCTAGGATGTTAACAACTCTTGCAGTCACACTTCAGTTGCAAATCTAAGCGTTTAACCCTTTATAACTTCTCAACTGATAAAAAAAAAAAAGTAAGAATTCTGTCACATGAATCTCCCAAAGAGAGGTCTGTGCTGCACTGTAAAAATCCACATATACCCATATTAAATAAAATAGCTAACTGATTCATACAGTTATAGTTTGTGATCTAAGCAAGGATTAGTCAGTAGCATTGTTTCTGGCAATTTCCGCTTGGCTTTGTCCCTGACGTTATGCCAGTTAGGATCTGTATCAATCATATGATGGCAGAAGAGACTCTTACTGGTGAGAGCGCCAAGTGGTGCAGGTTGGTCTATTTAGTTATCACTCCAACAGTCTATGTTGCTTGATAAGATCTTGCTTAAGAAACATACGTGCCATTTCTAACTAGCTGCCAAATAGTTGTATCTGTGTATCACACTTCAGGTGAAGGTTTGAAGTGACTGAGGGTGGGAGGACTTTATTGACTGGCAGTTCCCAGTGCAGTGTTACGGAGAGGTAGACATATGAATTTTTGGCTTGGTAAACAAGGATATCAAGCTGCATTCAAAGGTAGCTTGATCTACGTATGATGTTAACTGTCATAACTTTAATACTTTCCTGGACTTCATAAAGCGTTTATAGAAAAATGAAGAGTTCAAGGAATGAACTGTGTTTTGCAAACATAATCTTACAGCGTGAGATCAAAGAAACGCAACTAAACTTAGTTAAAGGAGGGAAAAGCAATTCACTGGATTCATCCTGCAGTTAATGGCCTGATAAGGTTACCTGGTAGAATAAAATGAATGAGGTTTAGTAGCTGGTAGGTGACTTACTCAAATTCAGACAGAAAAGTGGGAAGTTTTGAACAAGAGGAGCTAAGCTTTGGAACAGAAGAGGTAGGAGGAGGGTAATAGGTTCTTGCAACATACCAGTTCATCCAGGATATCCTTCTAAAATAAACTTTGGCCTGAATTACAGCATATCAGTTTGTTGTATAAAATAGTAGATGAGGTTGCCTCCTATTGCAGAGGAGATCAGAATACATGATCGTACAAGGGAACAAATCTGAATGAACCCGCTATTGGTATTAAGGTAAAACTTACGTACTTACCTCTATGCTACTATGTGCTTGAGTAGAAGGAAGCTGAAGGGCATACAGCTTTAACTGGTCTGTGAAAGAGAGGGAGCCGGGCCAGAAAGACTTGTAGCGGAGAGGAGGGGACCATCCATAAAGACTCTTTCAACCTTTCTTCAAGTTAAAAGGTTAAAAATACTGCTGGGGATTCTCATATTGTTATTCTGTAAGGCATAGATAAAATGTAATACCCAAGAGTTTTGTTCAGCAATACTAAAAACCTAAGCAAACCTTGCCTTTGGTCTTTAATCTTACTAATTAAAGGGAGCAGAATACAACACTTCTCTATTTTGAAGTAAGAATATCAAGTTTCAATACCAATGATTTGTATAAGAACAAAATTTCAAGTGCTGATACTTGATGGAGGCAGAAGGAGGAGAAGAGTTTGACGAGTTGATATTCATATTCAGGAAAACAAAGATGTAGTGATTTAACATGAAGATAATGAAAGGGCATTTATATTTGCTAGTTAAGTTACTCAAGGTAAATATTTTCTGTTTAGTCAATTACTTCAGAATTTATTGAATATAAACTTAAGCTTGTGCCTCTAGGGACAAAGAATAAATTCAACACACACGGAAGAGGAGACAGAACCCGTGAAGACAGCTGAAGGGGCTTTAGCAGATATCCTTAAAAAATATTTCAGTTGAGCACTAGATGAGTGACTGAGGGAAAAGCACATACAAAAAGGGTATGTATTTCTCTATTAAAGTCAGGGCAAAATAGTGCATGAGACTCTAGATCATGTTCTGAAGTGAACATTGCCAAAAAACAGGACTCTGAAAAAAGCCAGAAATATTTCTATCTAGTGATTAGTATATGATCCCCTGAAATATATGATTCTTTTCCATTCTATTCTAAGCATGTTTGTCTGGTTGGGATTTTCCCCACGTGTTATCAGTAACAGTTTCCCTACTTTGCTGGCTCCTTTGGCCTCTTTAAAAGAGAATTGTGAGCTCTACTTGATGATTTGAAATTTAATTTCATGCTGTAGGCAAGACTTCAGGTGAGTGGAGAACTGTGTGTATTAACTGAAGTGCTTAGCAAGGGGAAGGATGGGACTGGCGTTCTCAATGTTTGAGTGGTTTGTGCCTACTGAGTTTTACATGGTTCTCTGCTCAGTGCTATTGTTTCTAGGTGCTGCATAGGAATTTAGTTGTTTAAACTGGGTTTGAAATTCCACTTACGAAAGCAGATACCTAACATATAAATCTTGTTTCCTATATTAGACTATTTTTTTCTGATAAGCTAAGCTTTTACATTTGCCTTGCTAAACTCAGTGTAATGTATACTGACTGAATTTAAATCTTCCACCTGATGTTAAGTGATGTTACGGTGATAACTGCAAGTTAGTTGACTTAAACTAGAGGTAACCTAGAAAGGTTTTTTGGAGGATGTTGTATACTTTACACTTTCACTATGGGTATTCCATGTATGTCATACTTGTAAGTAGAAGTTTTCTCTGAATACTTAGAAATTGACATAATGTTCTTTTGCTAATACCGAAAGAAGGTAAGAGCGACTGCTGCATGCCATAACGAAGACCTGTTTCCTGTAGAGTCTCGTTTCCAGCAGTGGCTGCGAGTGGCTGCCTGCTGAAGAGGAAGATTAGGGCAAGCAGGTGTCCTCTGATACTGGCCCACAGTTATTTTCAGCTCCGGGACTTCACAAGCCAGATGTGGTAGTAACCCTCAGCAGAATTCCTTTCTGTGAACTGGTCGTACCTCTCTCTTTGGAAACCACGTGAACTTCTAGCATTCCTGTTATTTGGTAGAGAGCGTCTACAGCCTACCACTTCATGTGAAGAGCTGTGTTGTTTTCACCTTTTCAGCCAAGCTTTGTTTGATGTCCCTGTGATGTTTGATGGTTTTGTAGACCTTGGTCCTGTCAATTTTCTAAGCTGAAGAGTACTAGCTTACTTCATTGTTCGTTATCTGGAAGTCATTGCCTGTCTTGTTCCACTAAGTGAAACTAGAAAGTTTTCCATTTTCTAATAAATTTAATTGCTGTGGATTTGTTGGATTATAACCAAGTCGTCCTCCGTACTGTTCAGGAGCTGTAAATAATTACGAGCATTTTTAAGTGGTAACTAAGGGACTGCATTATTAATTTTTGGCACAAGCCCTCTGCTTGCGGAAATAAGATCATCTAAACCTACTTAAACTTTTTGTGGAGGAACGTGAACTGTCTAGTGATCCTTCCTAGGTCCTTGGGGATCGGAGTGCGTAGGTCGTGGAATGTTCTCTTTTGGACTAAAACAATGGGTTGGGAAAACTTCTGCTTGCAACTGTTACTCAGATGTCTCTTTGCTCTGTATTGCATCCCCTCTTCATTTGGAGGAGGAGGGGGGTGTTGCATGGGTGGGTCTTTGATCCAAGCAAAATCAATCATTAAAAAAAATTTAAAAATGCAGCCTTCAGTTTTACCAAGAGTCCTTCTGTGGTGTGTGTGGCTGTGTTTTGTTGTGGGTTTTTTTCTGAACAAGCTTTCTTTCTCTTTTGCCCATGTTTGGTGTTGGTAGGGTTCTTTTAATATGTGCTTTTTTTTGGTTTTGGGTTGGGGTTTTTTTTGTGGATGACACACTGTTCTTCCGCACTTGCTGTATTTTCTTTCTTTTTTTTTTTTTTTTTTTTTTGTAACAGTTGAGATGTCTGCATGGCATAAGGACCCTATTAAGTGAATTGCTGGTGTTTCCTGATCATTCCTCTGCATTTATTAAGGGCTGTCATGATTTGGTAATGTAAGTCTCTGTTCTAAATACAACAGCAATTTTAAAACACTTTTTCAGTTTCAGTTGTAACGTGAAGGTACACATTCAAACTTGACAGTTGATTTAAATTAGAAATCATAGCTTTAAAAGCCTGTCTGGAAAAATGCAAGTCTGAGGCTTGCATCCAGATGTGTCTCTGGCAGCTGAATGTCACAGGTTTAGAAATTTGGTGGTTCTCAACATTAGCATTAATGCATGCACAAAAAAGCACAAAAAGGGAGTATGTTTTATCAGCCATTTCTGTAAAGGGCTTTCCTGTTGCTGTAGGCCTTTCTCAAGAAAATAAAGCGTATACTCCCACTGAAGCAATGAATACAGAGTGGATAGGAATGTTCCTCTACTGTGCCTGTATATTCATAACTTGTGATTCACAAAAGAACAAACTCCTGAGCAGAGAAAAATGTCACAGTGCAGGTACGGATCAGTAGAAAGGTTTCAGCACACTTTGCCTTGCTCAAACCATGTGGGGATTTGCATGTTGGAGTGCTGTGAATAAGCTGGAAGTGCAGTTACAAGATGTAACGGGGGTATTTTAGCCACTTACTGCTGTTGAAAGGGTCAGTTCTGCCCCTTCCCATCTTTGGGTATGTCTCGCCTCCTTGCTTTGTGCTGGTTCTGGGTATCATCTGACCTTTCAGTAAGATGGCTGAGTTTGCTAACCCCCCAGAAGACAGTGCTTTCTGTCAAGTTGTTATTATTCAGCCTGATGAGCAGATGGATTCGACACACTGTGCAGACAGGCTCTGGGGACTGTATAAAGTCTGTGCTAGAAAGGAAATCTGAGGGAAGGGTGACAAGGAAGAGAAGAAAAAAAGGGAGTGAAGCCATCCCTTTGATGGCACGAGGATGTTATGTCAGCTGTTCTGTGGAACTTTGCTGTGTGGTTTTCAACAGTATCTCATGCTTATCCTGAGCTAGATAAATACAACTTTTTCCAAGCCGTATAGCTGTTACCGAGGTACTTGCCACTCTGGACATGAATGTGAAAGACAGGAAGTATTCTGCATGGTTTCTCCCTAAATTATCACTTGATTTGCTCCACCAGGTCTTACTCTGAATGCTGTGATTTACAAAGTCTCAGAAGCAAAAATTTCCTAGATACTGGCTTTAGAAAAGTGTACATTGTAGGGTATTTGGGGCACACCTTGGAGATGTGTCACATTGCACAGTTTATCCAAGTAAGAGAGAAGGAAACATAAAAAGTAGCTAGCGCTGCGGCAGAAGATGCCTGGAGTATGTCACTCATGCATTCAGTATACGGTATGGTGACACATCTAACTTTACTTTTAATGTCCTGTTAAAGGACTTCTTTTAGTTGACATTTTGGTTTCACAGTCACTTGAAACTGGTGCAAGTATGATGTGAGACTGGAAGAAGCTGTCCTGCAGTCATGCGTGCCTTGTCCCGTAGCAGTACTAAGCACTGCTGTTGGTTGTGCGCTGAATGGGTCGTCTTCAGCTATAGCAATTCTGCTCATAATGCACTGCATCAATATTAGTGCTGGCCCTAGGGGGGTGCTGGGAACTTGCCCTACTTCTCAGTGTTTGCTCTTGCTGCAGTTCCTAACTGCTTTATGTGAACCTCTCTGAAGAGCAGAGTATCAGATAATGCCACAGTATGAGCTGTCATAACTCTGAAATGCTGCCTTTCTCAGTGTTAGCAGCATGTCGCTCAGTTAAAAAACAGGATTTCAGGAATGGGGGAAGTTATTATTTCTGAAGCATTAAACAAGACTGAAAATGGCATGTGTATCTTTTTTTGATGTTTGTGTCTTTGCATGTTTTACAGAAAACATGCAAGTGCTAAATTGTCAAAGTGTCTCAGTTTTCGCTAGTTTGATTTGGATTTAACTGGCAAATAGTGTGACTTCAGGAAACCAAACTGCTGACCTTATTTATGTTAGTATTTATTATTGCTCCACATATCAAAGGGACTCTGGATGCAGAGACAGGTAGCTGAGGCTATTTGCATGAGCGTGTGTGTGGAGGGGTTATTTTCTTAAAAGTGGAAATTTGTAAATAATTTCAAGTTGTAAATTTCTCCATTTCCATACGTAAACTTTGTTAACACGTACAGTAGCTATGCCATCATTGTATGTTCTTCTGCAGCTTTTTTCTGCAGCTTTTTTTTTTAGCAGACTACCTACTCATATAGTTAACAAAAAGCTGTGATGCCTTCCTATCCAAAAACCAGTGGTATAGTGGGAGAATAAAAATTAAGTTGAGCCTCTAATACAGTACTGAGATAGTCTGAAGGAAGAAATATTGATGTTCATATGGATGTGATGCATATGTGGTTGACAGCTGATTTTGTGTCAAGTTAAGTCAAAAACAGCTTTTAAGAAACCAGTGGGGAAAAATGAACCTGTCAGGGATATGTGTGCTAGAGGAAACAGTAGAGAGGCAGCTGGGTGGGGAATACCCCAGCTTGGTTCCAGGCAAGCTGAGAATATCTTCCTTTTCCCAAGGCTTACTTTAGGATCAAGGGGAAACTGACAGCCTCTCGGCTTTTCTTTGTCAGGCTGGCAGAGTGCTGAGAGCAGGGACGGCTTCTTCCAGCCAGAGATGGAGTTTAGCAGGACGGGAGCGGGTGTTGCAAAAGCTGGAAGTGAAAGTATAAGGTATAAATACAACCACCTGTGTCTACACTCCTTTTTGTGATATTTTTTCCCTTATTGTTTCTATGCTTTGTTCTTGAAGATACAAAGTCTTTAGCTGTAGTTTGTTTGGCAATAGATCTCTGAATGAAAGGTCTCACACATGCCAAATGCATTTGGGTTTGTTGCAGTAATAATGCAACTAGAAAACAGAATCAACTGTATGTCTAACAATATTTGGACGAGGCAATTCAACCGAAAGGAAAATGCAGGAAACTACATTTGTCACCTTAATAAATGCACTTCAGAGACTAAAAGAAGTGTGTAGTGGTTCAACCCATTAAACTGAAAAATGGCTAACATCCCTGAATACATAAACTTTAAAAGTCAAGTGAGGAAATATTACTTGGGTAATATTAGTCATGCCAGAGCTTGAATGTATTGTCTAGTTTTGATGCCTACAATGCTCTAGTATGAGGAGGGGAGAAGAAAATGAAAACCTGACAAAAGCACAGAAGGATTTGGTGACTGGAAGCTGGGGTAACTAATGGAGTACTAAAATAGTGCTTTACCAATGAGAAGAGCGGATTGAGTTAAAGCTTGTTCTCACTTGAAATCTTTTAAATCAAGACATCCTATTGCAAGTTATATTAAAGCACAAGCAGTAGTTATAAGCTTGAGGAAGAAATCCTAGAATGGGTTCCATGGTGTGCCAATTCACTGATCAGAGTGGGTAAGTATTAGAGTGTGATCTGACATACAGCTTCTACCTTTGAAGTAAATGAGGAGGTGTTTTGCTAGACTGGTATTTCATATAGATACCTTTTAGAAGACACATTTCTTAGAACTTCTTGTGAGAGGATTTTGCCTTTGCCATTGAAAGACAACTTTGGAGATCATGAACTACAGGAAGAATATTTGCCAAATTGTGAGGCTACAAGAGCTTTGCTTAGCTACAGTGAGGAAATTAAACTTGCCCACAGCATATCACAGTCATAATAATACTTACAACGAACAGTTAGGCTTTGGGACATTTATTCATAAGCTCTAAATTAGAAGATGTATATTTAACTGCATGAAACTTAACCTGTTCAGTTAGGGTAACTGAAAGGTTAAGATATCCTTAAAACTTGTATCTAAAGCATCTGTCCACTATAAACTAGTGCTCATATTTAGGAGTCAGATGAAATCTTGAAACAGAAAGCTGCATCTTTTGGGCTGCAAGTGCAAAAGGTAGGCATTCCCAGTTGTGAGTTAAAGATGCATGGATTTGTAAATTCCCACTGTTCATGTAAACATGAGGAGTGAGCTAAGTAGCTTACCTGCTTGTTACCTTTTATGCTTCTCCTGCTCTGGAAATGTCAGTCCAGGTTGTGTACAGTCCTCTAAGGGAGTAATTTCTAATTTTCTAAAAATTTTTGCTTTGAAGTTGACTCTACAGTGCAGCACAAGATAAGACATCTTATTTTGTTGACAGATGAGAAGCAATGCGTACAACTTGGGAGGCTTCACAGAACCACTGCCGCCTCAATTGAGAGGGTTTTGTTGTTTTGTGGTTTTGGGTTTTTTTTTTTCTTCTTGTTTTTGTTGTGGGGTTTTGTTTTTTTTTTTAAGGTTTCTGGTCAAAGCATGCTGGAAGTACATAAGCTACTAAAGAAGTCAACGATAAGTTTGGTTAGGTTTTTACTTAAAGCATATTAATGCTGGATAAGTGATTTATACACATGATAGGATGGATTTCCCTCTGTTTTTCACACCCCCCCTCGCTCCCTCTACCCGCCCTCTGAATCCCTTGGATGGCTTAGGATTGACGAACAAGGATTGCCTTCGGTGGTTGTGAAACAGTACCTCCTTCACATGTTGGAGGCTGGACCTGGCTTGGAAGCTCGGTTTGAGAATTTCACCTAAGTTTGTATTTCAGTAATTGAGGGAGTAGATTTTTTTGGTGGTTGTTGATTTTTACTTTAACTGTGTATGGGTCTGTCATTTCTAAAAGAATAACTGATTCTGGTGTTAAATGAGTAGAATTAGATGTCTGGCCCAAAGCACTTGAAGTTTCTGTTGTCTATTAATTTTATATCTTCCCACCCTCCCCAATGTTGAAAATATAATACTTTGTTCCTTCCCACACATGCACAAAGTCTTCTGAAGGATTGGAATAAATGAATATTAAATACTACATCTTAACATAGATTTTGTGAACTTACTTTACCAGCATTTAACATTGGTGGACCCCATTTTTTGATGTGAAATATAATTTTGTTGTTGTTCTATAACTTGCAGTACAGAAATTCTGGGGTGCTGTGCTGAACAAAATGTCAGTAGTGTTGTCTTAAAGTAAGTTGGTTTGGTTTGTGGGGTTTGTTTGTTTTTTAAATAATTAAACCACAATATTGAGCTCAGTCCTTTTCCTACAAGCAGCTGTTCTCAGAATAACTGATTTTTATTCCATTTCAGTTGTATCCATTTCCAGTGAAATCAAACTGGATGTTTTTAATCAGCAGGACCTGTTGAAATAAGGCATCCAAAGGCATGAAGGAGTGTGCTAATTGAGAGTGGATCTTGCATTGATAGTTACACCTGGGTGTAATTCTCAGTGTAATTTTTCCTATTCTTTGTAGGAGATCCGCTGTTGTCTTAGAGATTTTGTATGAAGGCTATACTTTTTTGTAAAAGCCTCCTGAAAATATCCATCTTCTTGACATTTGAGATGAAATCTGAAAATATGTTCCTAGGATACTTGTGGGGATCTCGGTGTGTCTGTAGAATCTTATAAGGCACGCAGTAAAAAGTTTGCACAGCTCTGAGGCAGAATTTGCTGATTCCTGCTCTAACTAGTGACAACTGAACTGGTTACTCTTGTTCTGGCCACTGTGGCTGAGCTTAGGAATTACTTGAGCACTGATATACCCAGCATCTAGTGATGTGAGGGCCAGTACTTGTTGCTTCCAGAAGCCTGTAGACAGGCTGTAGTTTGCTTCATGTGTACGTAACAGCCTTGTTTGGTAGGTGTGCTGCAGAAATCCTTTGAAACCTGGTCTTCCAAGAAAGGCTAGTCCATTTTGTTTTCTGTGTGGAAGCAGTTTTTGGAAGCCGAAGGAGTACACGTACTGAAGGATTGATTGTTGAAGTAGGCCAAGTTCCTCTGGTAAAAGCAGCGTGTGCATCACCACCTTTTCACAAGGGCTTGATTAGTTCCCTTGTGATGTTTCCTTTTGATGGCTGCCCAAAATGAAATATCCAAACAGGCTAACATAAGCTTGCTTCGAAGAATAAGAGCTCAAAGAGTCTAATCTTGGCTGGCAAGAAGCTTATGCTAGATCAAGCTTTCAATAATGATTGCAAACTAGCAAGCTTTGTTGAAACACTCTGTTAGCTGGGATTCCCTGAATAGGTAGAGAGGCAAATGGTCTTGAGACATGAAAGGAAATGAAATCTCTTGTGTCTGAGGGTCAGCCGGTTAGTCAGGATGCTGCTCCTGATGATGATAGTCTCCAGACCCAGTGACTGTTCTGTAGAATTGTATGCTAGACTTTTAGCTATATCACTGCAGGTATGTACCAGTCCCCTAGTAGGGAGGGAAATACTTCATCCATAGCACAGACAGACCCCTTTCAGTCTAAACAGGTTTGACTCCTAGAAGTGGTATGGGTTGCCTTTGGTTTTGTTCCAGTTTTCATTTTCTGCTGTGCAGATGGTCCATATCGCCATCCGTAAGGCCTTCGCATGGGGCTTGCACCAGCCTTGAAGCAAACGTTTACCTGCTTCACTGAGAGAAGAACGTGAGCAAGGATTTGGGGGGGTTGTTAAATCTGTTTGGTTCTCTCTCAAGAACCAGCCTCTTTTCCTTTCTTTCCATGCTGTCTGAAGCTTCATACTCAGATGCAGACAGTGCAAACCAGGGAGGAGTGAGTGATACACCGCATGGGTGTGCTACCAATCAGAGGGATCTCTACAGGCCAGAAGAAAGGGTTGACAAGAACCTTATGAAGTTCAGCAAAGCGAAATGCCAAGTCCTGCACCTGGAGAGGAAAAACCCCGTGACCCAGCACAGACTAGGGCTGACCAGCTACGAAACACCTTGGCAGAAAAGATCCTGGGGGTCCGTGAGCCACCAGCGGTGCCCTAGCAGCAAAGGTGGCCAGCAGCCTCCTGGATTGCGTTTGGAGTAGTGTCGCCAGCAGGCCGAGGGAAGTGATCCTTCCCGTTTACTGAGCACTGGTGAGACACTTCTGTGT
Organism: Aquila spilogaster; assembly: GCA_024606505.1. Taxonomy (NCBI): domain Eukaryota; kingdom Metazoa; phylum Chordata; class Aves; order Accipitriformes; family Accipitridae; genus Aquila; species Aquila spilogaster. The sequence goes on from JANHGO010000038.1 coordinate 23,824,955, forward strand.
TCCTGCGTCTAGTTCTGAGCTCCCCAGTGCAAGAGAAAGTTATTTTAGTTACCACTTTTTCTTGGTTTTGGAGCAACAGAGAAGTCCTTTGTTAAAGTAGCTGGAAGTAAAAGTTTTAAGTACTTCCCCTTTTAGGCAAGGAGAGATGGGATCTGAGGCCCCTCTTGAACTGGAAGTCTAAGTGCTCTATGAACAACACAAAATTCAGAATGTTGTCCTGTGGCTCCATTACCTCTATGACAGTCTGGAAAACTCCTGTGAGGTGATGCCATAATATGACTCATTCTGTCTTTTCTCAGAGACATTACTGATGAACAGACTTGCTTTCGGTAGGGGAGTGCATGCGGACAGTATATTGATCTATTGAGAAACTGCCTTTACATTAACTTCCTAGAGCTGAAAGATGTTCTTTGTGTGTGTGGAGTTTTTCTTATGTTTGTTGGAGACTTTTTTTCCCCCGTGCCAAAATGATTCATCTTGTAGCTTTGTGGCTGGTTTAAATTCATGGGCTGCTTCCCTCCAGCCTGCTACTTTTTCCTTAGGAAAGATGGGGAGCAGCTGTTGGAACAGTAAGTCGCTCGAGCAGCTGAAGGCTGCGCCTCTGCTTTCCACAGAGCAGGGGATACTTGCGCCCTGTTGTGAGGGGCTGGGTAGCAGCAGCTGCTAACGTGAGAGGCTGCTGGATCACTGCTGCTCTGTGTGCCTGTGTGGTTAAGGACGAGGTTGAAACACGAGCTACCGATGTCACTAAGAGCTTGGGTCGGGAAGAGTTCCAAAACTCAGATGCGGATCCTAGGCTGCCAGGGGTTGGTGAACGTGCTGATGAGTGAGTGGTAAAAGGACGACCTCAACCAGCAAACCAGGGTAAAATCACTTCTTTGCTCCAGAGGGTGCGGTGAGATGCATCTGCACGTGAGAGGAAGCCGCAGGGCTTTTTATCTTCTGGGAGTACAGAGTGTGCTTGCAAATAATAGTAGGGAGTTCAAGGAACACAAATGTGCCATTAAAACAAAACAGTATCAATATATCGGGTAAATATGAAGTATTCTGACAGCTGCTCCCTAAGTACTGAAGGAAAAGGAAAACACCACTGCTTTAGTTCAGAGATGTTCCTTTGGTTCCTACAGAGTATTTTATAATAAAGATTCTGATGTAGGAAGTGCTCGTTACTTGCAGCAGCCGTGCCCATGTGTGCCAGTATGCGTCTTGAAATCATCGTAGGGGTGCTTGCCGTCCTTGTGGTGCTGAGCAGAAATCTCCCACCATTACTGCGTGTGTGCACATCTGGAGTATACATGCATTTACAACACCTCTCGAAGAAATACAGATAGTGAAGATAAATAATCCCATTCTTGTGTTTTACTAGTTCGTACTGTGACAGTTGGTTTTGGAGATGGAATACTGCTCTGAAGGGAAGCAGATGATTTCCTTTTTGTAGCTGTTTTTGGTTCAGTCATTACGCATAGGGACAATGAGTATCTTTTCAATTACTTCTTAAGGAAACCACACCACAGTTTTCCTCTGTCATTGTGAAAGAGTGCTTTTAAGATATGAGACGCTTCTGATTCACAAAGTTATGAATTGTGTTACTTTTAGAATAAATATATATGTATGTTGGAGGTAGTTGACTCTTGCCTAGGGGTAACTGAAACTGGTGGTGCTTGTGTAAAGAGTTCTTGACTCCTGGATGGGTGCTTGGCAGACGTAGTTGACCTACTTTAGCTCTGACCTTGATTTGCTCAGAGGTGTTTATGTACTCGTGATCAGCTTTGCTGCATGATTAAGCTAGTCACGTGTCACCTAACTTTTTTTTTTAAGGGATGAACAGTAAGATTTGTTTTTACTGTCTCATTAGCCTTGTTACAGGAGGTTGGAGAAAGGACTCCCCTCCCTTGCATTCAATCTAAAGGAAATAGTCCCAAACAGGCTGTGGAGAGGCACTGTCATGCAATACAATGACAAAATATCATTTGATTCTCATCTACAGGAGAATTTAACCAGGAAGTGGACTACATGGCATTTTTTCAAGTAGATCCTTGGAGTACTCTGGCCAATAGGCCAATCTTCCATAAATGGAAGATTTGAACTTTGCTTATATATATGGGTAACTTTTGTGTTCCATCTCATAGAGGATTTTTTTGAGCCATTGAACAACTAGCAGCTGGAAGCTGAAAAGATAGTAATATATTCAATTTTTTTCAGAATTTTAACAGAGCCTTGCGACAAAACATTTCTCTGAAGTGTTCACTGTTTATTATAGTGGGGCATGCTGATTTTTGCTCTGATCATCGGGTTGACATTTTCTTAACTTTAAACCTCATTTCAAGAGACATGCGTGATTCTTAACTCCTATAATGCTAAAATGTAGGACTGTGGTTGTTAGAACTGGGTTGAGCATTTGGGACATGGTGGAGAAAAGGCTGACTTGAAAAGAAATTGAGAATTCTGTAATTCTTTTTTATGTAATTTTGTTCTGCTTTAGTGGTCAAGACACTTAAATAGCTGCTTTGAAACTATCAAATATAGGCACTTGGTTATAATTTAAAATAGCAGCTCAGTTGAATGGATACTTGATTTCAAGATTTTTTTCTGTAAAACTGCTTTGAAATTTTTGGTTTGAGATGAACAACAAAGCAATTGGGGTTTTTTGGGGGTTTTGGGGGGGGTTTTTTTGCATTAAAGCACACCAGTGACTTGTGCAGTGTTCTGATGATTAAGCTAAAGTGCTGACTGTTGCAGGCATTCTTAAAGGGAAAGGACTGTGTTAAACTTACAAACCCTTCTTTCCCCTTTTTTCTTTTTTAATTCCAGCTCATTCCAACCTTCTGTCTGAGGTCGTCGTAAGTGGTCCATGAAATTACATTAAGCAGTAAAATGTGAGCTCAACAAGTATGCTCACATATAGAGGCGTTCAGGAACTTCTGAAAGTTAGTTGTCGCTTGGGCCAGAAGTTTTAGAAACTACTTCTTTCTAGTATGTGAATTATACAGCGCTTGGGTTTTATATTGGGTTCCAAGACTGAATCATGGATGCACAGTAATTGGACAGTGTAAAAAGGAGGCATTGTAAGTAGTTTGATGTGACAGTACTTTTAGCTCTGGATTCATAGGGCTTAGCCACAGGCCACACTAAGTTTAGCTATAACTAACTTCTGCATGTCAGCTGAGGTTGAAAATAATGTTTTTGGATCTGAACCAAGTACAGAGAAATGGTCAGTGACTGTGGTTTAACTGGTGGCTTGTAAATTAAGCTGCAGTAATCTCATAAACCACAGTAATATAATGGAGTTTATAGTTGTTGGACTACTTAGAGTAAGAGAGACAAAGCAGACAACTAGGAAAAGGCTGATACATGAAGAAAGTAAGGCCTGATCTACAAGTAACTGTATTGGTGTGAATGAAAGCCTTGTTAAATAAACTGTGGCTGTGGATTCAGTGGTAATTTATAATTTGACTTAAATTTGTACTGATTTAGCTTTTGTCAGTGACCTTTTGGTGTCAGCTGGCCTCTTAACTTGCCTTTACCAGTATGTACACCCACTCACAAATACCTGACTCCTTTTTTCATTTTTGAGAAAGGACCACAGAGAAGTTGTTGGGTGAGATGGATGATGAGCCCTCAGCAGCAGCTTGGAAGCTCTGCTTCTAGAACAATGATCCTCTGTTCAAAAATTGGTGGTATTAAGGCAGTGACTTGCCTGACCTTAGATTTAAGAGCTGTGATCCTGACTGTTTTTACTGTAAAAGGACCAACAATTTAGATAATTTAAAGTTCTGAAATAAATTCTGGATTTGCTATTCTGGTAGAGCTGAAGAAAACAATACCATTGACTTTGGATTTTGTGAGGTTTCTGTTGGCTTATAACTCTTAACATATCTGTAGACGTGATTCAGTAAAATCAGTTATAATGTGGTCATGTTGGCAGAATACTGGTTGTTTGACTTGCGAACTTCTGAGAGTGTCATGGGAGCTTGCTGATCTGTGTAACTGGGAAGTTCTGCTGTCGTCACAGGTTGGAAAGTCAGTCAGGATGTTCACAGATGCATTAACCAGAAAACAGTGTATCCAGAAGACTTTCACGTTTTTCTGCAAGAGGCAGACTTAGAACCGTTTTTAATTCTTGCATAGTAAGTTTTGCTGAAAAACTTGTGACAGAAATCTGGAGGGGAAGGACATCCACCTGCAGACCAGCCACTAAGTTTACAGTGTAGTTGGGAGACACAGTTGAGGACTTGAGTTATAGTATGGGATGTGGATTTTATTTAAAACTTGAAGCCTGCAGAATAGAACAATGTTTAACACCCTTTTCTTTGCAAATGCCAGCTGCTGTTACAAGGGAAAATAAAATAGTAAGCCAAACCCAAACTGTCTTGCTTCTATGGCTGCCTTAAAAGTGAGGCAGCCAGGAGTGAAGGGGTAAGTCTGTCTTCTGCACTGTAACAGCAGTTGGACTCATTCTGGTAGCATCTGACAACAAATGTGTTCAGATCTGATCGTTGTTTGTAAGTGGAGGGGGTTTATGCAAAGATCAAAGAATGATAAGCAGAGCCCAAAAGGAGATGATGCTGAAGAGATTCCTTCTGTTCCAAAGCTTGGTCCATTGGAGATGCACATCCCAACATCTAACTCTTTTGATGATGGACAAGGAAATTAAAAATCGATCCTTGAGGAGAAGACATCTTATTTGCTGTTGTAAACTGTGTCTAAAACGATTGTTCTAAATAAACTTGTTTTGAAAGTGTTTTTTAAGCTTGCTGGGTTTCTTCCCATTCAGGTTTTTGAAAGTACTTGACTGACAGAATATGAGGCATGGAAGAGTTTTAAGGTGATCAGCTGCTTCAGGCTGAGCATCATCATCTTTCCCCAGGTGGATCTAGGCTTCCAAGACAGGCTTTCAGGTAAAAACTCTTCTGTTTCACAGTTGATGTGATTTAGTAATGAATAAACTTTTCACAGGGTTTCTTCCAACAATATAATTATTTGCAGTCTAGAGGATTAAAATTTGTATGTTTTGGATGAAAAAGCTAACTAGATTCGGTTTTGTACCTTTAACTAGTCATCTTAGACCACCATTGGATTATTAGTTTTTTATTTGTGGGGTCTGCTGTGGTAGAGGTGTTTAACCTGGTTTTCTGGGGAAATCTTCTGAATTCTGTTCTGTGAAATTCAGTGGGATTAGAACTCTCAAAGCTTATGAACTTTGATAATATGATCTTCAAATGGAGAGACACACTAAAACTAGTGTTCCCAGTCAGCAAAAGACAGATAGAACTTATGCTTTATTTATGTGTTAGGTAGAAGCAGTTGGCTGGCCAGTTAAAATAAGAGTAAACCTGGTTTAGTTAAAGATCATGCTGATGATTCTTTAAAAACAATTATATTGTGTTTTGAGAATGGTCATGGTTTGGCTTTCAATATTCAATACACCAGTAAATGGAAGAGCAGAAATTGCCTATTATCTGTTTCACAGCAAAAGGAAATAATAGAATTGTGATTTTTGCAGTTTTTAAGAGTACTAAGTTTACGATTTGTTGTTTTGGTTAAAAATATGTAAGTTTCTGCTTCTATTAATGCAGTGGGGTTTTGTTGTATGGTCGTTTGTTTTTTCCCCTAATGTTAGACAATCCAATGGCAGACCAAAGGATGGACATATCTTCTACAATTAGTGACTTTATGTCACCAGACCCTGCTGACTTGATCTCCAGTTCCCTTAGCACTTCAGGAATGGATTGTAATAGGAAAAGAAAGGGAAGCTCTACCGATTATCAGTAAGTTGGATTTCTCTTGATTTTAACACTGTTAAAAAGAGGTTGTAACATAATAATACAGTGGGGGAGACGACAGAAATATTTATAGCAGTTTTTAAATAACCTTTTCTTGACAACCTGTCATAAAGGTTTTAATAAAGAAAAAAGCTACTATGTACTAACAGGAAAGTTCATGTTTTAATAATAAAAATAAAGCCTTCATCTCGGTGCAGCTAGAATTGAGGGCTATCAGATGGTGTAAGGCTGAGGAAAGAAACCTCTGGCTGATGAAGGGGGGGGAAAAACTAATACTGATGTAATGTACAGTGTGAAGGTTTATTATATTGACCATTTACATAGGAAATAGAATGTCTGACTAGCAGGAGGGAAGATAATAAATTCATTAAAAAGCAGAAGCAAAACTGGAACTAGTTCCTTTTCTTTGCCTATTTTTTGCCTTTTTAGTCACTTCCTATCAGTTCACTGGCAGCCTTTGCCTGATGAAGCTATTTTGGTCTCCCAGTTGAATATGAATCTGAATAGTGTCTGGTTTGAGGCAGTAGATCTGCCTTCTCTTTAATCAACTGATTTAGTCTTGTATTGGTTCTCGACTGTAGGCTGTTATTCCTGACAAAATAAAAACTTGGTTTCTTTTGAATCAGTGGTAGAATGTGGTTTTGTTTCAAGAAAGCTGCTTCTCTTTAAGGGAAGCTTGCTAATAACAGTGCTCAGAAGCATCGTCCAAGCCATAGCTTCTCTCTTGGGGCAGGTATTTGAAATAGAAAGAAATCACACCAGCTCTGCTTTAGAATAGTGAAGGTCGTAATAAAGTTTGCCAAATTTCCAAATGTATAATGTCTTCTGCAGTAGGTACACCAAGACCAACCTATTTACTCTAAGTCGCTGTGCAAACCTTGTACGTATTGTAACTTTACAAAATCTAGCTGAGGGTAACTTGTGAATGGGTCCCATCTGTTATTAATATAGCTACGTAGTCCATTTTTATGTAACTTAGTACAAATTTTATCATTGTTGGCCTTTGGATTGTTGGCAGTTCTCTTTACAGGGAGGGGTAGAATTTTTAATCCATGCTGAGCAAGACAATTAAGAATTAGGTTCCCTGTGCATAGGACTTCTTTTTAGGAGTACTTATGCGCAAAACTTCAAGTATTGTTTAAAGACCACAAACATACTGCATACGTACCTTCTCTAATATGCATTTAGTCTTCCTGAAAAGTACATGACTCCCTCTGGTTGAATTGACTACTACAAAATTCAGTGAACAGCCTCAATCTCACCAACTTCCTCTTCTCTAGAAAGGATTTCTCCATCTTTATTCTTCTGGGTAGGAAGCATTGCTCAAGTCCTCTTTTCCAAAAGACAGCTTGCTCTTGTAAGTTATGATTCTGCCCTTTAGGTTGTGTGTGCTTTTTTTTTTAAATATGTGAAAACACTGTTTCCTTGAATCCTAAGTAAAATAAGTTTACAACAGCTGTCATCATACCACAGTTCGTGTTGTGTGGCAAAGGAAATGGTGGCTAATAAATATTCCTATTACTTTAAAATAGAACTTAAGGTAGACTTCCTTGATCCCTCCTTCTATACGTATGTATTGGTAAATGTTCAGAAATGCTACTGTTCAGCTTTTGCTGCCTGTTAACAATTTATTTTTTTACATAAATTGTCCGAGTGTCAAGTTTTATGCTTCATTTACCGGTGAAGTCAGGGAATAAGGAAGGCAGAACCTGACTGTTTAGTGTGGTTCTTCGTTCACCTCTCAAGTACAAGCAAGCATATTGATCGGCTGTGCTTTCAGCTCTCCACACCAGCTTCTTTTCAATTCTTTTTCCTGCCGCTCCCTGAAAATTACTGTCCAATTTATTGCTGTCACTTCAGCAAAGGTCGTCTGTTCTCCACTACTGTCTGTTTTAGTCAAATGCTGGAATCCAAGACTTTGTGCACAGGTTTATAAACAGTTAATTTCTTTTCTTGGGAGAAGTATTTTCGATTGAAATAATATATGATAAGAAAAGAAACTATACTGAAGCATTTGTAACTTACCTTCTACCTCTCTTAGATTTTGCTTTCTGGGTTTTTCTAAGGCTAAAATAAATTTTGTCACAACAAGCATCCTGTAGGTAAAAGTGGCATCACAAGTGGAAAACTGATGCCTCATTTCTGTTTCTAAGTCCTATTCTAGATCTGTATGCTCTTTCTTTGTGAGATCAGAAGTGCTTTGAGCCATTGACTAAGACAGTAACTCAAATGTGCAAATGGAGAGATGAAGAAAACCTTTAGCATTATTCAAACTTCTTCTAAAAACTAATCACAAAGATAATTGATTTAAAAGTGCAATGAATATTATATGAAAGTCTACTATGTTTATTTTTAAGAAGGCTAATGTCCAATGTTGAACAGGAATAACTAGTATGTTAATGGCTACTATGAGAAGATTTTTTATAAGACTTTTATAAAACAGCCTCTTAACAGGTTAAAGCTCAGTGGTATTTCAGATCACTTTACAGTCTTGAAGTGACACCAGCAGTTAGCTTGCATATAGAAATTCTGTTTCATTTCCTTATGATAATTCTGAACTTTATACAGACTTTAGGACTTTAATACTGACTAAAAGAAAATGTTCATCTGTCCTGCTGGGCAGAATCAAAAACTGAGAAACTTGGGAATTTTTTTTTTAATTATTTTTTTATTTTATTTCTGGCCTTAGAGTCCTCCAAAATCCCATTTATCTAACTACGAGGGCAACGCACATATAGCACAGATCTTTCATTTCTGAAGACAAAACAGTATCTCAGTGATTTGCATAATATAATTTAGGTTAGTTGTTTTACTAGTGTTTCCCATTAAGTGTAATGAACTACGCTATCTTTTCTTAAAAAGCAGAATTATTCTTTCAGAAAGTAGATTAATTTGAACAAGCTTGTTTCCTTAGAATATGCTCACTGCTATTGTCTTTTCATTATGCTTTTCATTTCAAATAGGATGTAAAGTAGCTTGAGAATGTCAAGAGAAAATGTAAGACATTATTCTTATTTCCTATATGTGGTGTACTTCTATTTTTCTTTCTTTTCAGGCTCGATGGCTTTCCTTTTGAGTAAGTATAAATATTTTAATAATTGGTTTCACTTCAAAAAGATGCCCTGTGTTTTTCCTTGTCTTTCCCTCCCATTTACTTAAAAATTTGTAGGGAAAAATTAAACCAGAATAAGCCAGACTTATGAGTGTCCATTCAAGCACAGTTGTACAGAGAAAGATATATAGATGTATAAAGAGATCGATCTCTCTCTCTCAAAACATTCTCTTCCTTATTCTTTTGTCTAACAGTGCTATAGTCTTAGGCATTCAACTTTTTTTACCAGATACAGCTATGAAAACTTATGCTTTCCTCTCCTTATTTCTATACATATGGTTACAATATTAAAATGTAATAAGGAGGGTCCTTTTTATTCTTCACGCCTCCTTCCTTACATTTTTTTTTTTCATGTTGAGACAAAAGCAAGCCATGTATCTACACTGAAAGTTGTACTAATTTGAAATGTGCCTGGTTAGTTTCATACAGTCTCTCATTCTGTGTGTGCATTTGGCGTTCTCCAATAGTTCTTTGGTCTAGATTATTACCATCTCCTACCCCAAAGTCAACTACCGTAAGGCAAACTAAAGTGTAGAACACACAGGCATCTGCATAAAGTAAATCAGGGCGGTTTGTGAATTTTATGTTAGGCACTTTGATAACTGCCTCTGGTTGAAATTTTAACTGTAGTAAATGCAAGTTAGTAGCCCTATTTCTGATGAAGGCATGAAAAGTATCTGCTTTGATATGTTCTTTTTTTTTTCCCACTCTAGTTAACTGAAAAACATTTTTATGACAGATGATATCTTTGAACTGCAGCATGTTTTACTGTCAAACACATCAAACTGTGCCATATTGTTAGCTCCAAAGGAGAGACAACTAATTTAAGAAAATGTTTTAATATTACAAAAACCACACAACTTCTTTAGTCCTTCCAGGTTCTCAGTTTTATATTCTTATTTTTGTTTTTATGATTTAAAGATGACAGGAATACTTTATTCTAATTTTATGATAGTTTGATAACAATTTTGCTAATCCTGCTTAATATGTGATATATTGCTTTTATTCTGTTTCTGCAGGGAAGGTATGGATACAGATAAAGATGACCAACATGGAAGGTACTACTGATACAGTCACTAAAATGATAGTTCCACAGTACTGACATAGGATCCTGTGTGTAGATACCTGTTTTCGGTGTTATTGTGGTCATGTGTCCCAAATTGTTTCTTTGCTAGGACAAAGGATTAAGATTGTTGAAATAAGTAAAACAGACAAACAAAAAACCCCAACACTTTGAGCCACAATATTATAAATAACGATCTTTTCTGAAGAAAGGTTAAATAAATACTCAAATTTTAAAAATCTGATTTTAATAAGGATCAGTAGGTATATAAGATGCATTAAAAGAGTTGCGTTTAGTGGTTTTAACACCAACTTTGTGATATCATTTTTCAACAGATTGGAGTATACAGACCAACAAGGCAGAATAAAAAATGCAAGGTAATACTCTAAACAAGTATCTTGAAAAGAATTGTATCTTGCATTTTGCCATATGAAATATTTGCATGTGTTTCTTATCTGGAAAAGAATTTTTTTCTAGCTTTGACCTTCTCTTATTTTTCCATATCTTTGCATTCTTAATACTTTTCATGTATAAACTGCATATAGTTTTGTGAAAATACTAATTCGGTAGGTAAGTTGGTTTTAGTCACTTCATTAACATTGAAATTGAAGTCTATATGCTTCTGATGTTACATTCTTCATCTTGTTTCTTTCAAACTCAATTGTAAAAGTGTTAATAGTGACTCTTTAATATGGGAAAATACAAACCAAATTAAATTATTTAGTGTTTATCATAATTTTTCCTGATTAAGAATAGTTTAGTTCAGAGGTATCTCAAATACTTCAAGTGGAAAGCTGTAGGATGAGCAGAAAACATATTGCCACAACAAAAGGTAATTTTAAATACTTAGTACATTCATTACTATACTGATTACAAGTTCTTAATTGAATGCTTTAGTCAACATTTTTATACACTGAAATTTGCTTATGTGACCTTTATGATTCCAGTTATAGTTCAGTGTACATGCTAAGAGCAAAACTGGTGTACAGCAGTAGAAATCTCTAGATAGTTTTGTACTGTTTAGTGGATTGTTTCAGAACTGAGGATTCAGTGTACTGTATGGCCAACATTACATGTGTTTTCTGGTAAATTAGAACTGTGTGCTGCAGCCTTGCCTATTGCTTGTAACTGTTACTCGCCCAGATAACATAAAATGTCTGAAGAATTCTGTATGCGGATGTCCTTTTCCTGAGGTTAAGAGGCTAACTTAATTATCAGGAGGAGGTTATTTTTGTGTTTTTGTAAAACTGGATTTGGGGATTTTTAAATATGATTTATTTTCTCATGCTTTTCTGTTTTTCCTCACCACCTTACTTGTTTAGGGAGGCTCATAGTCAAATTGAGAAAAGGCGTAGAGATAAAATGAACAGTTTTATAGATGAACTGGCATCTTTGGTACCAACGTGCAACGCTATGTCTCGAAAGCTAGATAAACTCACTGTATTGAGAATGGCTGTCCAGCATATGAAAACATTACGTGGTGAGTTGATTGGGGGTGAAGGGGCGGGGTGGGAGGACAGGACTGAAGGAGGATGGCTAAATGGAATTTCCTAAAGCCATACTTTTTCTCTCCCTTTCTTGCCCTTTTGCCAAAAATGAATAAGTTAATACGTTTTGGGAGGACTTTCTTCCCTTTTCTTAGCATTTGATGCTGTGCGTTCATTTATAGCTTGCTGGTTCATGGTCCAATATCCTGATCCACCTGGGAAATCTGTGGATGAGAAAAGAATAATTTTCCGTGATCTGACCTGATTGATCACCATCTCTAGATGCAACAAAAGCAAGGCAGCTGAGGCAGGTGGGGCGAGGGAACAAAGGGCTTAAGTGGCAGTGCACAGCTGAACCTTGTATAGCACTGAGCAGTGCTCTTAAGCAGGCAATGTGCAAAACTTGTTGGATAGAGAGGTTAGATTTTTAGGTGTAAGTAATATTCCTACAGGACTTCTGAGGTTTTGTGTTCATACCTTTAGGTCTGTGTGAAAGAATGGAGAGTACTATGAAAATTCAATTTTAGTTTCTGTTATAAGCACCTGAAGGGGAACATGTAGGTTTGGAAGAGTTGGCGTTGTTGCAAATTTCTGTATGTCCTAAAGCTTCATACAAGAGTGAATCAGTGCTTGGGTACCATCGGTGATGATGGTGAAAGCTTAAGCCTCCAAGAATACGCCCCTGAGAAAAGACAGCGATGCAGCTAATTTAAGTCACTGTTCTAGTTTCTAGGAGACCTGGTGTCTTCCAATCGTATTTATCGTAGTATTTTTGAAAGGTTTAACTTTTTATGCCACTGTCATTTGATTAGGTTAATACTTCATAGCACTCCAGTGGTTACTAATTTGATTCTCTTTTGTCTTTATGAAGGGAATAAAATGTGAAGAACTACTCTTTAATAAATAGCTGCCTCATTGCTTATTTGGGGCTTTTGGCATTGTGAGATGGTATCATTGTAATGCTGTTTTTTGTCAGAGGCATGGAATGAGAGAACTGATTTGTAAGTTCCTAAGTGACAATCTGTTTGCATGACCTTGTCATGTTTTACTAAGTTATAAAGAGAAGAAATAGTTTGAAGGTTTTTCTTCTTTAATCTCTTCTTTTTCATTGCTAATTCTGAGACCAGACCATAAATCAAGGACAACATTTGGGTTAAAAAAATATGTCAAGGAACACTTTATATCTCAGAAGGCATTTAATTTGCATTACTACATAATGCAGTATTTGTGTTTTAGCAAAAAAGCTTCATCCTTTTTTTAAGTTAATACCAACAGGGCTCATGTTAATAGTAAAACAAACCCAAAATGCAACTTTCATTTTAAAGAACACCTGCAATGAATAACAGTATAAGAAGCAGCCAAAGGAAAATTGCTCATTTAAGTGTGTATTGTTAAGTTTGTGATATGGGGAACGTTCATTTGTTTGTTTTTTTAGGTGCTACAAATCCATACACAGAAGCAAACTATAAGCCTGCTTTTCTATCAGATGATGAATTAAAACATCTTATTCTCAGGGTACGTTTCAACTTTTAATTAAAAGAGATCTTAATGGCTGTGAATATAACTCTCCTAAAGTGAAACACCAGTATTTTCCTGCCTTGTATGTCAGCTTTTAAGAATGTTTTTATTATGGAGGATAATGAAGAAATCTGCAAGACTACTGTGTAAAGTCAGTGGGTTTTAATTGTGACTAGCATCTCTTGATTTAAGCAGGAAGATTTGAGAGGGACATCTGAGGAAACTCTGATATTTTGATGGTAACCATCAGAAACTTCAGTTATTTCATGGCATGAACCAAAATTACATAAATTGTTTTCTTGCAGACTTTCTGCCATGGGCTACCTTGATGTGATTTTCAGCAATACAATGATATAATGAACACCTTTTTTTGAGGTCACTGATGTAACATGACTTAGTAGATTTGGCTGCTTGCTGTATGGTACTTTTATAGTGTGGAGAGTATAGATTTGTTAATAGTTAAGCTCTTCTAGTAGCTTGTGTAATTTGTGAAGCGCTGCAGTGTCCACATGCAGCATATGCAGAATTTAATTTCTGCAGCATTGTGACTCTAAAGCTATAAAACTAGGGCCTAATCCTGCATACTTGTATGTGACTGAAAGAGAGTACTATTGAAATGGGAATTACTTGCCTACAGGCACATAAATGAATATCCAGGTTATGTTTAGTTTCTAAAAGAGGAACTATGGAATAAATATGGTTAAAATAATATTTTAATTTGAAGGCCTTATTAAACATAATCATAATATTATTGGACAAGACATGGATTCTTTCCTCCTGTAAAAGTGATTTTACATTCTGGGCATGGTGCCCAGGATGATGCCAAAAATGTTTGCAGATGCAAAAAAAAAACTTTATTGTAATTTTATATCTTGTCTGTTGACTCAGTTATCTCCAAATGTTAAGACAGCTCTCCTAATGTAGAAATTCTACTGTATAGAACGTGTTTTTAAAGGTTATAATGATGCAATGAGGATGTATAACTTAGTAATTTACTTTTTTTTTTTTTTCTTCCCCCTAATTAGGCAGCAGATGGATTTCTTTTTGTTGTGGGCTGTGACAGAGGGAAGATACTGTTTGTTTCAGAATCTGTCTTCAAGATCCTCAACTACAGTCAGGTATTCTTCTCCATTTTAAGTAATGTTAGGCCTTAAAAGATTTGAAAGCTTTTTTTATGATTATGCGTTTATATGGAGGGGTATTTATGTGAATAGTCTGTCTTGAAAGCTGAGATTTGTTGTAAAGAGCGAGCTTTTCTCTGCCATGTCATTAGGGAAGATTGTTTCTGGTTTCCATTCAAACTAAAGAGGTGAAAAGGAACTAAATTTACTTCGCTGATGCATTCTGATCAGGGATTTACCCTCAGGCTTGCAAAAGCGTTATCTAATAGGGAATATAAGCAAATATTGAAAAAACATTCTGTGGTTCTTCCAATCACGTCACGTGAATTTTTTGACTAAGTTTTCTTTCTGTCTATTCTGGGTTTGCTAGCATACTTACTGATGGAAACTGGGAAGCAATTATACCAAAGCCAGGTTTTTAATATATGCTTAATGTGAGGCTTAACTTGCACCATATATTGTGTAAATAATACTCTTCATTGTTTCTGTCATCTGCCCTCCCTACCAAATTTAAAAACTGTATTAGCTTCAAAAGTTTTCCTCAGCCAGCCTTTAGTTAGGTATATACTAAATACCTACTCATCATGTAAATATTGAAAGAGAACATTTGCAATTATGATTTTTTTCCTTCAAATGTATAGCATATGAAGTGAGACTGAAGAGAAACCAGACTATCTGTTGGTGGTGGATTAAGCATGCTATTTCTGCAAAACTCTTACTAAACATAATGAAATTACTATGTAATCTAGTCATAACTTAAATATACAGAGAAAACATACCTTTCATTAAATCCTGGATCTCAGCTCTTTGACGTTCCTTGGCTAGACCTATATGTAAAAGGATTGTTTATAATGCATGCTAAAATTGAGAAAATATACTGAACAATTATTTTAATTTTTGACTGAATATTCAATCTCTACAGAATGATTTGATTGGTCAAAGTTTATTTGATTACCTTCATCCTAAAGACATTGCCAAAGTGAAAGAGCAGCTCTCTTCTTCTGACACTGCGCCACGAGAAAGGCTTATAGATGCAAAAAGTAAGTATTACCACCTGTTGAAAAACAGTGTCATGTAGCCAGATTCACCGCTTCTGAATATTTGCGTGATGTCAAAAGTGTGTGTGTGTGGGGTGCTGTTTGGATTGTGTCATGCCAAGGAAGTTTTAGCTTAGACAGGAAAAAAAAAAAGTAAGTATGAAAGAGATATCTGAATGGAGAAGCTAGTAGGTTTGGCATGCACTGCAGTATAGACGCATTAGTTTAACTGGCTTGACCTGTGAGGTATCCTCTCTTTTCCAGGCATCAAAGGTTTAATTTTTTCCCATTAAAACATATGAAGTATTTGTTCTAATCCGTAATTCTCAATGGTCCGAATACACTCAGTATTATTTTGGTAATCCTTAGCCATCAGTCAAGATAGAGGATTGTTTTTATTTATTTATTTATTACTTATTGCCACTTCCATCAGTGACCTAACCTTTCTCTTATAAGGTTTTTAACCTGGTCCTTGGAATCATTTCCTACTATGTCTCTTAGCTCTATTCCACCCTGGTATTTTAAAGTAGTTCTGTATCTCTGCTGCTTTTGAGGTGAGTGGGTGTTAAATTCACTCTCATAACAGGAGTCTGCTTTGCTTAAGTAGAAGGTGGTATCTTACAACTGCAGATTTCCAGGTCATTAAGTCCCATGCTTGTCAGGAACAGCAATCTCTAGGATCTCATCTCAAAGAAGCCACCAGCTCAACTTCAGAAACTGAAGCTGAGAGAGATCATTCCAGGGCAGTGAGCCTAGAGGCTCCAGCTGGATCAACTGAAGCTTTTCTGGCTCCTGGTTTTGTCTGGCTGTCAAGCATGTATATCCAGTGCTACCTCCTTTTTTTGTATGCCTCTGACAAAGTTAGGGCAAAAATAAATACTATGAATTACAGTCTTCCATCTGCTATGATAGACTGATTGGTAGAATTTCAAGAACTCATATTCTTAAAGAGTACTAGTGTGTTTGTATGTATTTATTTTTACGTTGGCATGAGTGACTCAGGCACAGCTTGTACTCTCGCCACTGAACAGCGGTGTAGAGTGCATGTGATGCAGGACAGTCTGACCTCCTTGAGGTGACCTCACTCTATTCTAATTTTAAGGGAGGCACAGTTTACGCTAAAACATTGGCATTGTTGTTTTCCTCCTTACATTGAAAGCCTACAGGGCCCTAGAACTTTTTGTACATGTTTATAGCTGTTCATTTATACATATCCCCATGCAGAAAATGGTTGAAGTGGATAGCAAGCTGTGGAAAAGTTGCTATGAGATTTAAATCCTCCATCAGCTCTTGGAGCACGGTCCCCTGGAGCTCCAGCTGCATCATTGGTGTTGCTGATACCTGTACTCCTGATGCATGCCAGGCATCTTCCTGGAGCTTTGTTTGTACCAGCACTCTGCTGTTGGCTCCCTGAGTTGATGTGTGTTTTGGTACTGTGTTTCTCCAGTTACTTTCCACGGAAAAGAATCTAAGAATCTCCTGCAAGAATATGATAAAGGTCAGGACTTACTGTTAGGGCATGTTCATATGCACTTATTTCTGTGAGGCTAGAGAGACTTCTTACACATAACTGGAGGTCTTGGGGATTTGCAGTCCCTGTGTAGGTCACTGCTACCTTTTTTCCTCCTTCCATCAGAACAACGAAAAAATCTGATGTCTAGAAACACACCAGCTGAGGTGGACCCGGAATGGCACTGGGCCTCTTCTGCTCTATACGTGCCTTTGTGCTCTCTGGGTGGGTGTTGTGATAGAAAAGGCTTGCAGTCTGAAGGGTCATGGGCCTATTGAGTGACAATGTATGACGTACTGCTCTTCTTATGGGTAAATAATCTCTCTCTCTTTTTAATCAGTTGATTAATGTTCAAAGAAATCACAACGTTTATTGCAAAACTTGTGTGGATTTGTACAATCTTTTGCTAATTTTTGCATTTAGAACCCTGTGTTCTCAAGCTTGTGTCAATGTTTTCACGCTAGAAAGTGTAATCAGAAATTCTAATGATGATATGGTCAGTTGAGTCCTGCACATATTCACTTACGTGAAAATCTCCAAAACAGGACTTCTGCTTCTGAAGAAGGATATAAAAGGACTTCAGTGCAAGTCCCAGGAAAGGTGAAACACAGTACAGTTGGGTTGTATGATATAATCGTTTCTGTGGTTAACTTTTTACCTGACAAAGGTGGCTTCCTCACTTCCTCTGTTTGCTGCAGCTGGACTCCCAGTTAAAACTGATATAACACCTGGGCCATCACGACTATGTTCTGGAGCAAGACGGTCCTTTTTTTGTAGGATGAAGTGCAATAGACCTTCCGTGAAAGTAGAAGACAAGGATTTTCCTTCAACCTGTTCAAAGAAGAAAGGTAACAATTACGCATTTTATTACCAAATGTAATGGCTGTCAGGCTTTTTTTTTTTTTTAATACAATTGTTTATTTGCAGTAGTTAAATTTTCTGTATTTATTGAACATTGTCAATGTTTCTTAAGATAATGAACTATGTCTAGGTCTGTTACGTCATACTTACTCCTCCCCAACCCTGCTCCAGCAGCTCTTACACACTGTATTAGCATATAAAGCCAAATTCTCCTCTCTGCTATCTTGAAATATTTGCAGGCAGTTTGTGCTGCCAGTTCTGGTGTGGTTATTGCATCTTCAGACATTGATCATACCACATTCAGTCTTGACCTAGCCAATGTCCGCAATGAAGGGCTGTTACCCATTCTATTTCTCTGCTCCATATTTGACAAGTGATATTTGGGTGGATATCCAACTTAAAAAATGAGTTTACTCTGAGTTCATATGTGGTTTTGGTACATTCTGAGTACTGGAAACAGCATTTCTACACAAGAAGTATTTGGTCATAACATTATTGAAGTTGGTAATATGTTTTTCCTCTGTAGGGTATTAATTCTAGACATGTTGGAATATATATTTAGTCCAAATTTGAAAGTTTCTCGTTTGAGTACTTTAATACCAAATGTGTTATCCAAAGTGCAAAGTGTCAACTAGAGAACAGAAGGCGGTTTCAGTGTTTTGTCTCTGGATGTGACTGCTGCCCCCGAGTACTGCCTGCTAGGTTCAGGTGCAGCTTCGACCTTGGATCATGCTTTAGTGCTCATCTCTGAGGAAACCAGTTTGCGGAGTTAGGCATAAGCCTTTTACTCTACCTGTCTATGAAAGTCTTCTTCCTTGCAGTTTTAAGGCCTGCTCAGTGCTGAGGAATACGAGTTCTCCTTTCGGATACTGACTGCATTACTTGTCATTGTGAATCTTCGTCCTCACTCCTATGTACAGCTATCCCTGGTACACCCCAAAGAGCGTGTATTCTACCAGACAAATTGTTCCTGTTTTTTGTAGGAGCCTCATGTTAAGTTGAAAAGGGCGTTTGTTTATTAATGCACTAATTTCTTCAAACAGTCCTTTAGATTATTTGTATCCTTTGCTGAAATAATAAAATGTGATGCAATTTCTACTTAAAGATTATTAAAAGCGACCTTGGTCTGAACTGTGTGGTGTTTCAGTATAAACAATGGTTTTGCAGAGATAAATTGTTTATTGAATTATCTCAGACTAGCTGCATTGAAGCAGGAGTACTGAAAAATCCGTCAGTGAACAGTATCCCAAATTTCCTGGATAAGAGAGGAGATGCATTATTAGCAGAACCGAGATGAAGTTCTCCAAAGCAATATCCATGACCTAACTGCTTCTTTGGTTTTTGTTGTGTTTGTTTTTTTTTTTTTTCTTTTTACAGCAGACCGCAAAAGCTTTTGCACTATTCATAGTACAGGATATTTAAAAAGCTGGCCGCCAACAAAAATGGGACTAGATGAAGATAATGAACCAGATAACGAGGGTTGTAATTTAAGCTGTCTTGTTGCAATTGGACGGCTGCATCCTCATGTAGTACCACAGCCAGTCAACGGTGAGATCAGGGTGAAACCTACAGAATATGTTTCTCGGCATGCAATAGATGGGAAATTTGTTTTTGTAGATCAGAGGTAAGAATACTTGTAATAACTTCCACAATAAGTCACTGTTCAACACTGCTTTACTGACAGTTTTACGTAAAGCAGTGTAAATACTATTGAAAAAAAGAAATGACTGTTCTTTTCAGCTTTTTACTAAATCCTGACTGCAAGTTATTTCGGTTTTTGAGACCAAGCTCAAAGCTATTCTTGTGTATTTATGCAGTATTACTGATTAAATTAAAAAAACCAAAACCCTCAAAAAATATCGTTTACTAGACAGAATAATCTAGGGATGATTTCTGCCCATTTGTTAAGGGGATGTATATATGTAATCCTCAGAAGAATGTGCTGTCCTACTTTGAAAATGGACTTTGTAATTATTACCTCTTTGTTTGAAAACTTTTGTAAACACTACATAGTTAAGTTATTGCACAGGCTGCATTAGGCTTTGATAGCGTATACATTTATTTAACTATATACTTGGACACATGCTGCTGAATTAATACTTCTCTATGTGATCTTTTGTATTTATAAGAAAGCAAGCTTTTCATAAGCTTTACCTCTTGGAAAAGGTTTGAGAACTTGTACCCGTGTGGTATCTTCTTTCAAACATCAATTTTATTTATTATCTGAAAGGCGAATTCTTACATTTTTCAAAAGAAATTGCTTGAATTTTCTTAAGTAGCGGGGAGACATGACCTGGGTCTTCCTTCAAAATAACTGGCATCATCAAGAGAAAAAAGGTGGTTGAAGGATGTCAATGGAGAGCTGCTTTGGTTCCCTTCCTTGTCAAGGTGGATTGAGACTGCCCAGATGAGGCTCTTTCAGGTTGCCTGTGGTTGAGGCTCAGTTGCTTACAATGTAGAAAAGCCCAGGGTCTGAACTCTGACAGAATCTGTCTGCTGGAATTTTTCAGGGGTGTGTCTGGTGTGTCAGCTGATTTTTAGTGGACTTTGAGAGGAAATAGAGCTGATAGGGAAAAGATTAATATCCCTACACAGTCATACATCAAGGAACTCAATTTTTGCCTGTAATCCCAAAACTGCTGAGA
>JANHGO010000038.1:23845191-23891400 GCA_024606505.1 Aquila spilogaster
CCCCCGGGGCCGGGCCCGGGGCCGCGCCGCCGCCCAGCGCCGACACGCTGAGCGTGGGACAGGACCGGGCCGTGGGGCGGGCGCTGCGGGCCGCCCTGACGGGAGCCGGAGGTGGCGGGGCGGCAGTCGGCCCCGGGGCAGAGCTGGGCCGGGCCGGGAAGGAGAGACGGGAAGCGCGGCGCCCCTTCCCCGCCCGGATCCCTCCTCCCGTCCTTGTGCCCTGTGGCAAACGTGGGCCCCAGAAGCGTGCGTGTCGAAGCCCCGAGCGACGGCAGTCCTGCGGGCTGCGTGCGGCTCGGGGCAGGCCGGTCCCGCAGCGAGGGCTGGCAGGCAGGCTGGGAAGCTGGCTGGCAGGTAGACTGGGAAGCAGCTTGAGAAGCAGGCTGCGAGGCGGCTCTGCGCGCTGTCAGCCTCACGGCCGCGCTCCGCTCGGACGGCGGATGCCGGGAACGTGTTCCCGAGATCGCGGTTTTGTGCGTGTATCTCGGGAATCGATGTGCCTTCTCAGTGGTTGAGGTTTCTGGTGCTCCAGTGCCTCGGCGGTGACAGTTCTGGAAAGGGTTCGGCGCTGCGAAATAACGGTGAGGAAACAAGTGGGTGTGCTTGCATGCTTCTGAGGCGAAGGTGCCCGTCGTGATTTCTAAACATTTGCTTGGTTTCTGAGGTGGAAGGGGTCAACTGCTGGCAGCGGTCACATTCTTAAGTGATTTTTGAATCACATCTTTGTAAAAGGCTCCAAGTAGAATTTTTTCTCGAAACCTTGTTCTGCGGGCATTCAGACTGAAACTTCATTGTAATTTCTTTCCAGTGGGTTCAGTCAAGCACCCATCCTTCCCTGCTTGGTTTTCCTTTACCAGAAAGACTAGATGGGAGCAGCTGGTAGTGCGCAGGCTGTGGCTGCTGGTAGGGGAGGAAAGAAGGTTGGTTGGTTTCCATTGGCCGGTGCTGCCGGCTGGCTGGTTCTGTGCTCAGTGTCCTGCAGAAGGATGAAGTTAAACTCTGCCCCCAAAGAATGTGCGTGTGGTGTGTTCTAGGAGTATGCGAATAGCTGTTTCAGCTGGCAGAAACTGGAGGGCTCTCACCTGAATATTTTAAACCACATTTGCTTATCAGGGGAAAACCTTTACGGCTTCTGAGCTTTGTGGGCTTGTGCTTCTCATGACCGTTCATGATTTTATGTCTCCCTGTGGAAATGGACTGTGAAATAACAGTAGAATACCGTGCTGTTTCATGAAGTATTACATCCAGGTCTTAGGCCCTCAACATAAGAAAGATGTGGAGCTTTTGGAGAGTGTCCATAGAGGGCTGCAGGGATGGTCAGAGGGCTGGAGCACCTCTCCTATGAAGACAGGCTGAAGGAGGTAGACTTGGTCAGTCTGTACAAGAGAAGACTGCAGGGAGACCTCACTGTGGCCTTCCAGTATTTAAAGGAAGCTTATGAACAGGAAGGAATTCAACTTTTTACACGGGTGGATAGTGATAGGCCAAGGTAGAATGGTTTAAAACTAAAGGAGGGAAGATTTACATTAGATGACAGGGGGAAGTTTTTCACTGAGAGGGTGTGAGGTGCTGGAACAGATTACCCAGAGTAGTTGTGGATGCTCTGTTCATGGAGGTGTTCAAGGCCAGGTTGGATGGGGCCCTGAGCAGTCTGATCTCATGCTTGATCTAGCAGTCTGCAACCCTGCCTGTGGCAGGAGATTGGAACTTGATCCTTGACATCCCTTCCAGTCCAAGCCATTCTGTGATTTAATGATTCTGTTCTCTGTTATACTGCACATGTCCATAGTCTATCCCCACAACAGCTGTGGTAGATGGAGCAGTGAGGACTCCACATCTGTGCAAGAGATACATTGGGGTGCAGCCTCTGCAGGTACTAGAGAAACCTGAGGAAAGCTGCCTTGTGTTCCTGAAGGGCCCGTTGTGTGGTACAGAAGTGTCTGTAAGTCTACTACCTGCTGCTGGGCTTTCACAAAGTGAGGGCTAAGGAGGGCCTGCTGCCAGGGCACTGCCACTGCTAACCACCAAGAAACCTGCTGTGCTTGGGGACCATTGCTAAGGGGGTATTAGCAGGGTGATGTTTGTAGGGTCAGCTTATTGAAGGCTTCTTTTCCCACCAAATACCTGCTCTCAAGGAGTTTTTTGTGAAACCAGGAATGGGAACAAATGAACATTCATTGGATTTACTTGGCAGAGCTTAGTTATGCACGGTTCCTCATTGCTGTCCAAGGCTGTGATGACAAAGATGAGACCTAATGTGATAGCTGCAGCCTCTGTGCTGCAAATGAGTAAGACCATTTCTAAAAGCAAATTGCTATCAAGCAAACTAGAAAGTCATAGAGATATTTAAGCTAATGAATTTAGATGAATACATAAGAACTGTTTTACACTCAACTTCAATATTTTGTTTTCAGCACAGAGCTGGTTGTCTGGGTGCTAACGGTTTGACAGGAGGTACAGGAAAACTGGAAGGAATAGAGTTGTCAGGCCAAAACAATGAGTTTGGTGGATCCCTCAGAGGCTTTTTTTAGTTCTATAGTTTGTATGCTTCTCAGTTTTAACCTTTGTCATCAGTTTTGCCCCTAGTGTACTTCTGAAAGAGCAGAAAAGTGAAAAGCAGCTAGTTATGTCTTCCAGTGTTAGCAAGCGTTGAGTTCTCTGAAAGGCTAAAGACAATTGTCTTCGACAGAAAATGTGTAAAGGCATACACCAATGACCGCAAAGAAAGGCCCACAATAAATAGTATTTCTAAACTTGCATAGCATCCTTGTTCTCAGTGAGTTTACAGAACACAAAGAATACTTAAAGTTTCAGTACTTAACAACCTTACGTGGGGTTTGAAACTTTCATGTTGATTTATTATACATAGAAACTTGAGACTAAAATAATGACTTAGATGAACATAACATTGAACTGAGTGAACTGAGCAATGACCTTTACAGTTAGTTTCTGAAATCTGTGATCATTCTATGAAAGTCAAGGTCTCTGTTTTGGAGGTACTTAAAGAAGCAAATAAGGAGTTGCTGCAGCTTTTTTAGAAGCATTGAAGAAGCTTTTAGTGTGGGTTTTTTCAGTGTTTGTAAGGGATGCTGTAGGTTTAGGTAGTGGACTGAAAATATAGAGCAGAGGTATGCTCTGGTTATCTTGCATTATAATCATAAATATGCTCCAGGTTTAGCTGAACAAAATACAACAACCATCATTTGTGCAGTTTAAACAGCAGCAGCAAAACAAACAAATCTGTGTAAATTCTGCATATTCCCATGGTTAATGTGTGTAACACACCAGACTGAAACAGAGCACAGAACGATGCATCTAATGAGATATCACTTCTTCCTTTGAAGAGTTAGTGTGTTATGTAGAAAGCTAATTTAAGTTCTGTGTGAAGATTTAGTATTTTTGGTGGAATAGAATAAGGAGTCTCGATTTTGAATATCAAATTGTTTTTATCTGCAGTTAATCACTCTGCATATTGTCAAATGACCTGCGGTGTATATTTGATTGAACTTCACACTGAATGAGCTGGATAGCTCACTTGCATGAACTACATCTTGCACCTGTGTTTTTTTTTCTTTTTTTTTTTTTTACCTCAGTTCATTGGAAAAATGCAGTAAGGCTACTTAGCCAAGGCCCAGACTTCATCTCCTTGGAAACCTGATCTTTCACCAGATGTTGAGAAATGTAATTTCTTTTTTAATCCATTCTGCAGAATAATGCAGATCAAAACAGCACCTTCTGGCTTTGGTAGTCTGGAATATTCATTATCTGAAAAATAGCCTGGCCCTTCAGTCTTTGTCCCAGAGAAGACCAATGTTTTCTATTGTATTCAATATTATTTGGAACTTATTTTAGCTGTTACTAGAATTCTTGTAGTACTTGTGTAGTTTAATTTTTTTTCAAGAACTGGCTGATTGTGCCTTCTCTGCTTGTACAGTGAAGGACTGTCCATGTTCTTTACCCCTTATGTGCCTGCAAGAATTCACCTTTCTCCATATTAAGATCACCTTTTTCTCTTGCAGCTGCAGAAAGATATTTCTTAGCCAACGCATACAGAATTTGTAACCTTTTCAGTCTCCTGCCATTTGAGAAGCTGTTATTCAATGTCTCTGATGTCAGACACTCTTCTAGGTCAGCTGCTGGTGTCAGAACAGCTTGTGACCCTGAGCTGATGCCATGCTGTGGCTTTGTAGATTGGCCTTCTGTAGGAATGGTGCCAGTGGGCTACTTATAGAGCAAGAAATATCACTGGCAGGATTTGGAATGCTAAAATGACATGCCACATTTCTTGTGGTGTGAGATGTTTACATTCTTTACTGTCTTAAAAAGAAACCCATTCACATGAATGCTGGCATTTCAGGAAGATGGTTGTAGTTCTCATGCTTGTTTTAACAATATTTTCCTTACAAATTTTAGTAGGCTTATATTTTCCACAGATACAAGGCAGTTTAGCAGCACCTTGCATAAAGGAAAGAGCAAACATACTACTAAATCCTCAATGGCCCTTGGTGCACCTGTGATGGAAATCTGTCTCCCAGTGAGCAGTTGCTGTAGTGCTAGGGAGGATATGTTTGGCAGTTCCTAACCAGTGTGTATTGGCATCACGTCTCTCAAATCACTTTAACAGGAAGGCATTTTATAGTAAGTCATATACGCTTAATGCAGTTGCATTGGTTTGTCTTAATTCTTATCTCAGTTGAAAACATGTCAATGGAATTCACATATTTTAAGGGTTGCACGTAGTCCTGATAAAAGACTATCCAGAAAACTCTGAAGTTAGTTTTACCCATTTAAGTTTTGAGGTAGAATGAAATAAAGCTATTGGAAGACCCGTAATTCAGTATTATTCTTGGTGTGCAGTATTCTTTATCTTGGAAATTTCCCTATGAGGAGGCTTTGCCTTTTCAACTTTGTCTTATACAAAAAACCAACAAGGTCTGAAGGAATTGGGTAGAATCTGCCAAATAGTGCTGCACTGCAGAATAGTAATGGGCAGGGTTTGGATACACAGAAAAAGCAGGAGAAAAGAAATATAATTAAAGAAGAAATTAAAAGCAAATTATGTTTGAAGATTTTGTTTCTGTCTTCAGAACTTATTATTTCCTTGATCTGTTTTGTTTCTTTGTGGATTGTTATGAATAGATTTCTTTTAGTGACATATGGATTTTTTCCATAGACCCTTATGAAATTCAGGGCTTCTCTTCCAATTTGAAATAAAATTATGTATTAAAAAGTAATAGATCTTGTATCCTTTATGTTGCCTCTGTGCATTGTAGTTGTGTTGAGAGCGTAGCAGAGTGGTTTTAGCTCAAGTCCTACTTACGTTTTTGCCCTTCATTCAAGAACCTTTGATAACTATACTTTAAATCCTCCTGAGATCTGGGCTTTAAGCTGCAGTTTGGCTCTTGTTATATTATTTCTAGTATAACCTGTTGTAATGCAATGGAAAATGCAGCAATGACAGCAGAGCCCAAGGTCCCAGGCTGCAGCAAGTGAGAATTTGCTCAAATGCAACAGCCATAAGAACAGAAATAAAGGAAGGAAGCTGCTTACCTTCAGAAGGCCTTAGGTACACAGGGCTCTCCAGCAAGATCCCCTTGCCTCCACTACCAACCCTTAAATGAGGTCTGTGAAGGGGTGAATCCTGGCTCCACCCCTTCCAGTCACTCAGATACATTGCATGCACCTGAGCTCCTCTGGGTTGGCCCTGCCTTCCCTCCAGGTACTCAGTCACTGGTTCAAGCTGTGACTTAGCTTTTCTGCTACACCTGTTAAAGTGCTATTTGTTTTGTCCATAGACTTGAATGGCCCAGTCATCTCTCAGAGATGAAATCTAGGATCAAGAATATATTACAATAAAAACCAAAAAACGGAAGACCAACCAACAGATGTTAGTCTTTGAGGTTTGTGTGTTAGAATGCATTTTCTGACCTTGTTTTTGCCACTGTCAGGTTTTTCAGTTTGTGGTTTTAGAATTGTTGACTTGGAAACAGGAACAACAGAACCACAGAATTGCAGGGGGTGGAAGGGACCTCAAGAGGTCATTGAGTCCAGCCCTCCTGCTAAAGCAGGTACCCTACAATAGGTCACACAGGTAGGCATACAGATGAATATCTTGAATATCTCCATAGAAGGAGACTCCACAACCTCTCTGGGCAACCTGTTCCAGTGCTCTGTCACCTTTACAGTGAAGGAGTTCCTCCACATGTTTGTATCGAACTTCCTATGTTCAAGTTTTAGGCCACTACTCCTTGTCCTATTGCTATGCGCTACTGAGAAGAACGTGGCCTCATCCATTTGTCCCCCAACTTCCTTTAGTGATTTATAAACATTAATGAGATTGCTCCTCAGTCTCCTTTTTTCCAGGCTGAACAAACCCAGGCTCCTCAGCCTTTCCTCATATGGGAGATGCTCCAGGCCCTTAATCATCTTTGTGGCCCTCTGCTGGATTCCTTCTAGGAGATTCCTGTCTTTTTTGAACTGGGGAGCCCAGGATAAGGCACAGTATTCTAAATTTGGCCTCACCAGGGCAGAGTAGAGGGGGAGGATCACTTCCCTCGACCTGCTGGCCACACTCTTTGTAATGCACCTCAGGATCCCATTGGCCCTCTTGGCCACAAGGGCACACTGCTGGCTCACGGCCAACCTGCTGCACACAGGAACATCCAGGTCCTTCTCTGCAGAGCGCCTTTCCAGCAAGTCAGTCGCTAACCTGTACTGATGCATGCAGTTATTCCTCCCGAGGTGCAAGACTCTACACTTACTCTTGTTGAACCTCATTAGGTTCCTCCCTGCCCAGCTCTCCAGTCTGTCCAGGTGTTGTTGAATGGCAGCACAGCCTTCCAGTGTGTCAGCCACTCCTCCCAGCTTTGGATCATCAGTGAACTTGCCTATCTGTTCCTCTGTTGCCTATTCCAATGTATTGTGTTGTCAAGCTGTGCCATGTAATCCTTGCATTTAGGTTTTCAAATTGGCTCGTTATAGGTGAAATGAGTTCAGTGAGTTTTAAAAAAAACAACAATATCAACATTGTGTACTCAACAAACTTAAGAACATTTTTATGTTATACTCAGAATATGGCTCCAGTCCAGAAATCAAGAGAACTAACTACCAATGTATCTATATTTGCAATATTTCATGGACCTGTGTGGGAAATGCCACTGTTCAGTGCAGTTGAACTCAATGATCCTTATTAGACCCTTTCCAACTTGGGATACTCTGTGATTGCCAGGGTTGTGCTCAGTTACTTGGACAGGACAAAAATTAAAAACTTATGGTCAAAGAAAGATTCTCAGCTTTTGGTGCCCAGCAGTTTGTTCTGTAGGTCCCTACAGGACATGAATCCTTTGTCACATCGGTAGACATCTGGATGTACTTGCACTGTAATTTTGATGATCATTTGAACTGGATTGCTACTGACAAAGGCAATCCATCTCCTCCCCTAGCTAAGCTTTAATGCATTGGACCAGACTGCCCAGGGAAGTGGTGGAATCACCATCTCCAGAGATGTTCAAGAAACGTGTAGATGTGGCATTAAGGGACATGGTTTAGTGGGTATGGATGGGTTGGCATTTGGACTAGATGATCTTAGAAGTCTTTTCCAGCCTTGATGATTCTATGATTCTATCTCCATCCTTGCATTCTGTCCCTCTGCTCTGTGCTAGCACATGTTTGAGCAAGTATACTGACTGGGGGAATCTGATTTGGCTCAAAGATAGCTCCTCACCCCACCCAAAGACTGATCTGAGATTACTCAGTTCATTGATACTGTACACCTTGTGGCTTCAGAAACATTTGTGCCTTTGTAGGCTAGGAAACAGCACAGCTCTGTAAATGAGTAGGTCTGAAGGACAGTCAGTGGCACTGACTGTGAAAAGTGCTGTTTTAAGAATGTTACGCTACGTCCTCGGTGTGGAAGAAGAGCAGCTGTGGCAGAATATTTTTTGTATTAAGCCATATTGGTTCATTTCCTGCATGAAATGGAATACGTTACAAAAAAAAAATTAGAAGTCTGTTTTTGATACTGATAACTAGAAGCCAGAAAAATAAACAACTTCTTACTTTTATCTCTGGAGCTAGATGGAGGAGCTTTACACTGCTCTGCCATTAAAAAAATATTTTTACAGTGAGAATTAGTAATTCAGCTCAACCTCTGACTGTTTTGCCTTTCCCCTAACTGGCTCTCATTCTTCTGGGTTTCCAGATGAACAAATATAGAAATGTTTAAGATACACAAATCTCTCAGGAGCTCATTCACCACAATCACATGACTCTACCGGTGCTGAGTACTCGCATGTCCAAGTTGTTGTCAAACTGGTAATTTATTTAAAAATGATAGAGACCCAGCAGCGTCTCTAGTTAGGCTTGCCAGGAGATCTGGAGGAAATGCAGCATAGGAATGGGACTAAAAGGAAGATTGTTTTCGTTTCTTCCAAGATGATGCACGGTCAGCACGCTAACTGCACACACCTCTGCTCCCTTTGGGGATGGAGAGCTGTCTGCTTTGATAAAAAAAAAAAATTCTGGGGTGGCTGTTGAAGAACGCTTCTCCAACTTGGCACAGGTCTCATCTTGCTATCAGGTCATCTCTATACTCTGTTTTCTGGAAGCCACGCTCTCTAAAACTTGCTCAGGCTTCCATTTAAAGAAATACTCTTGATGAAATGATGAAATGGCCCTGCAGGAGAATTGTAACTTGAAAATCTGTTTTCTGTAGGGTGGTGGTGTACACTTTGAAAAAAAGATTTGCTAACATTTTTGAACTTAATTTGGAATGTAAATGGAAAGTACAAAAAGCTTTAAGTCAGCAATGAGAGGATCTGTGCCTGCTACTTAAATTAGTGACCTTTTTTTTTTTCGTTCCTAGAGCATATGAGCAGTAGTAAAGACCAAGTAGTTGAACATCTCAGAAAGAAGCCGGGCCCAAAAATTCCTTCATTCAACAAAAAAGCAAGGAAAAAATGCCCACTGATACCTCATTAGAGACCTAATTAACGTTGTAGAGTACTGAAGACATTCTGTCTCTGGGTGAACTGATCATTATCCACCCTTACAAGACGTTTGAGGTTCCCTTAAATGCTTTCGTTAGTCTAGGAGAGTTCCAGTTGCTTTTCAGGCAAAATAAATGTGCCTTTTGGAACAGGATTCACTCAGGCAAGTGTACTTGAGCCTCCATGAATTCATTTCTGGTGTGCTGAAAAACTTGTTTAATTGACTTGCTTTGGCACAGCTGTCAGATGCATGCTTTTTATTTTTTTAAAACAAATATTCTGTCATCTGACTTGTCTTCCTCTTTTAGGATATTTCTGTGGCTTGCTAATTCCCTGTAGCCCTAAACATACTGGAATGATGGTGTTCCCTGGCAAACATGGACAAGTACTGGTTTCTGTTATTTGTGAGTGAAAACCATTCTTCTGTTTTTCTGCTAACTTCTGTTTGGTGACTTCAAGAAGCATGGTGACTGCTTTCTTAACTGGTCTCCGATTTTATTTAAACATACATATATGTATTTTCTCCTCTGGAAGTTGCCTGTGTGTGGTTGTTCTTCTTACTCTTTTCTCTCAGTTCTGTGCGCACTTTGCTTTTGTTGGTGTATGCTTTGTGAAGATGTTTTGGAATGATGTTGTGTTGGCAGTGAAGTCAGGACATAGTGTTGGTGGAAGTTCTCAGGTGTGCCTGTAGATGCAGCTGGCAAGTGGGTGTTAGAGATGTCCAGGAAGCAGATGAAGATCCTTCAGGGAGGAACCTTAATGGACTGGAGGGTTCCTACTTAAAGAAGAAACATTAGAAATAAATGCAGTTAACTTTATTTTTCATTTCTAGCAAGTGTGATTGCATGTTGTAGTGAAGTGCCACAGTTCTCCAGCTTCAGATAAAACGTAGCATATCCTCTTTAACTCCTCCCAGTGATCTAATTTGGCTGAGTCTTTTTTTTTTTGGCAATAGCACACAAGTTTCTCTTATATCATCCTGTATTTTCCACACATCTTTCCAAAAATGCACTCATCAGAATCATTTCCACATCTGATCTAATCACTGTCTTCCACTCTTAAAAAGTGTGGCCAATTAGTTCCTGCTGGCTGCCTGTATTGCTCTTTGCTTGTCTTTGTAGTTTTCATATTTCTACTTTTCAGTATGTAAACATCAGATATATCAGTAGAATTATATTTAACGTTTTTACATGTCATCCTATACAGAACAGTGTTTCTTAAACCAATACTGTATAGCATTTATACAGACCCTTTTCAGGACTGTGCTCCTACGTAGTAGTGACTGATTTGTTTTAACTTGGATGTTGATAAGAAGAGCCTTCTATAGAAAGAGTAAACTTATCGAAGCAGCATTTCACAAACAAAATAAGTACCATTTTTTAGATTCTCCTTAATACTTCGATTACACTGTGGGCTTTGTAGGCCTATTCTTGCTAAACATCCCTCTAGAAATTAACCCTTGTATTCTCATATTCTGATGCTGGTTTGCTGTAGCAAGCACTGTATACCTTTGCTGGTTAGCTCATCATCTCCTCCTTTGTACCATGCTGGTACTTGTTTGACTCCCTGAACCACTTCACTGTGATGTATTCAAAATTGTAGATTATCTTGTTTTTTTTTTTTAAAACAGGTTTAGACTAAATCTCTTTTGGATCTTTGAACAGTTCATTGTGGGGTTAGGTGGAAGAGTACACAGCTGAAAGGTGAAGCTGGGGGGTTAACATCTCTTGCAGTCACACTCTCAGTAACAAAGGTTGAAATGTTTAGATTTGCAACTTCTAATAAAAAATGCAAGAGTTGTGTCTCATGAATCCCTCAAAGAGAGGTCTGTGCTACACTGCTAAACGTGTGTGTAGCCCCATATTAAATAAACTAGTTAACTGGTTCACTCTCTGATCTAAGTAAGGATTAGTCAGTAGCATTGTTTCTGGCAATTTCCACCCAAGCTTATCCTTAATGTTACTCTGTTCAGGATCTTTAGTAATCATATGCTGGTAGAAGATACTCTTACTGGTGAGAGAGCCAAGTGGAGCAGGTTGGTCTGTTTAATTATTGCTCCCAATAGCCTGTGTTGCTTGATAAGATCTTTCTTAAGAAATACATACGCCATTTCTAAATAGTTACCAAGCAGTTATATGTTTGTATATTGCACTTAGAATACGCAGTCTGTCACAGAAAGCTTGTTTTGTTGAAGTGACTGGGAAAAAATTGATTGACGAGCTGTTCCTAGTGCAGTGTTACAGAGAAGTGGACAAATTAAGGTGACTTAGTCTCTTTATGTGTGATATTAGATTTGTCCTAACTTTAATACTCTCCTATATTTCAGAAAGCGTTTACAGAAAACTGAGAAGTGCTCAAGGGATGGACTGTGTTTGGCAAATACAGTGGGAGATTAAAGAAACACAACTGAGTTTAGTTAAAGAAGAAAAAGCAATTCGTTGAGTTTGTAATTTGGTTGATGACCTGGTAGAGTTACCTGGAAGGGCAGAATGAAATGACGGTCAGTAGCTGGTAGGTGACCTACTCAAATACAGACTAGAAAAGCTGGAAGTTGTGAAGAAGAGGAACTGAGCTTTGAAACAGCAAAGATGGGAGGAGGGTAATAGATTCTTGCAAGCTATCAGTTGATCAGGGATATCTCTCTACAATGAACTTTGGCCCGAATTACAGTATATCAGTTTGTTTTATAAAATAGCAAATGAGGTTGTTTGTGTCCTACTGCAGAGGAGACCAGAATACATGATCATGCAAGGAAACAAATCTGAGCAAATTGACAGGGAATGCTAAGATAAAACTGATGTACTTTTCTCTAAGCTATTACGTTCATAAGCAGATGGAAGCTGAGGAGGACACAGCTTTAACCAGGCTGTAAATGAGAGAGAGGCCCAGAAAGACTTGTAGCAGCGAAGGAGAACATCTGTAATGACTCTTGTAAACTTTTTACAAGGCAACTTCAAGTTAGGAGGGTAAAAATAAACGAAAAGGAAACAGAACCCTTCAGAGATAGCTGGAGGAGCTTTAGGAGATATCCTTAAAAATGTTTCAGTGGAGCACCGGGTGAGCCACTGAGGCAAAAATACATACAGTAAAGGTATGTAGTTCTTTAGTAAAGTGAAGGCAAACTGAAACACAAGACTCTAGATCATATGCTGAAGTGAACATTGCAGAAAAGTAGACTTCTGAAAAAAGGCAGAAATACTTGTGTCTAGTGAGTAGTAGATGATCCAGTGAGTAGATGAAGGATTTTCTATTCTAAGCGCTTTTGTCTGTTTTCTGCACCCATTATTAGTAGGTTTCCTTATTTCACTGGCCCCTTTGGCCTCCTTACAAGAGAACTGTGAGCTGTAGTCAATGATTTGAAATTTCAATTAATAATGCTGGCAAGACTTCAGTGAAGAACTGTGTACTAACTGAGGGCTTAGCTTAGTTAAGAATGGGACAGCCATCCTGAGTGTTCGGTTTGGGCAGTTTGTGCCTAATGACTTTTACGTGGGTCCCTGCACAGCACTATTGTTTCAAGGCACTGTGTAGGAATCTAGTTGTTTAAACTGAGTTTCAAATGCCACGTCTGAGAGCAGGCACCTAGCATATAAATCTTGTTTCCTACGTTGAACTTTTTATCTGGTAAGCTAAGCTTTTACATTTGCCTTGCTCAACTCTGTTTAACGTGTATTGAATTTAAATCTTCTACCTAATATTAATTGATATTATGCTGATAACTATGTGTTAGCTGACTTCAGCCTGACCTAGGAAATCTTTTTGTGAACTTTGTATACTTTCCACTTTCCATGAGCTGGCCTTACCCCTTGTCGGAAACCACATGAACTTTTAGCCTTCGTGTTATTTGCTGAGGAGTTCCCTGACCTACCACCTCCTATGTGAAGAGCAGTGTTGTTTTCAGGCTTTCAACTAAGCTTTGTCTGTCCCTGTGACATCTGATGATTTTGTAGGTCCTGGTCTTGCCAGTTTTCTAAGCTGAAGCACTAGCTTGCTTGATTGTTCCCTATATAGAAATCAATGCCTATCTTTTTTTACTGAGTGAAACTGGAAAGTTTTCCATTTTCTCATAAGTTTAATTGCTGTAGGTTTACTGGATGGTATCCAAGTCATCCTCCGTACTGTTCAGGAGCTGTAAATAATTATGAGCATTTGTAAGTGGTAACCAAGGGACTGCATTATTAACATTTGGCACAAGTCTACTTGCGGAAATAACATCATCTAAACCTAGTTAAACTTTCTGTGGAGGAATTTGGACTGTCTGGTGTGCCTTTCTAGGTCCTGCAGGATTGGGCTGTGGACATTGTGGAATATTTTATTCTGGAATACAGCAATGAGTGGGAGAAACTTTTGCTTGTGGCTGTTAATTGGGTGTCTGGTTTATCTGCGTGTTATTCCCTCTTTGTCTGGGGGGAAGGAGCTGCTGCTCCTTGGGGTAGGTTCTGTTTGACACAAACAACAGCAACTGGAAAACAAACAAGAAAATGACACAGTGACTTTTGGTTTTCTGAACAAGGTTTCTTTGTCCTCTACCCATTTTTGCTGTTGGCAGGATTATTTTTGTTTTTAATGCGCATGATGTCTGTGTAGTGTAGGGACCCTGATCGGTGAATTCCTGGTGTTCCCTGATCATTACCCTGCCTCTATGAAGGGCTGCCTTGATTTGGTAGTGTGAGACTATTCTACATACCACAGCCATTTAAAAATGCTTATTCAGTTCTGGTTGTAATTCAAAGGTACACATTCAAACTTGACCATTACTTGAAAAAAGAAATTGCAGGCTTTAAATCCTGCCTGGAAAAATGCAAGTCTTAGATGTATCGCTGGCAACTGAACGTTGCTTCTTCTCAACATCAGCATTAATGTACGGACGCACAAAAAAGGAATGTGGTTCGTCAGCAGTTTCTGCCAAGGGGTTTCCTATTGCCTTTATGCCTTCCACTGGAAAATAAAATTTGTAATTGCGCTGAAGCAATGAATACAGAGTGGCTAGGAAGCCTCTTCTAGCATGTCTGTATATTGATAACTTGTCATTCACAAAGAAAAAGTCACAGTGCAGGTGTGGATTAGTAGAAGGCTTGAGCACACCTTGTCTTGCTCAAAGCATGCAGGCATTTGCATCTGAAAACAAATCCTGCTGTGAGTAAGCTGCAAGTGCGATTAAAGCATATAGCACGGGTATTTTAACAACTCACTGCTGCTGAAAGGGACAGTTCTGCCCCTTCCTATCTTCTGGCATGTCTCACCCCCTAGCTTTGCAATAGCATTTCAGTAAGATGGTGCAGCTTGCTAACCTTGCAGAAGCCTGTGCTTACTGTCAAGCTGTTATTCAGCCTGATAAGCAGATAGATTCAGCACATTGTGCAGAAAGGCTCTGGGGACTGTGCAAAGGCTGTACCAGAGGGCTGAAGGGAAATCTGGGGGAAGAGTGACACAGAAGAGGAGGATGGAGTGATCCAGCCCTTCTATGGCAGTAAGATGTTAGGTCAGCTTTTCCGTAAGACTGCTGTGAAGTTTTTGTTATCTCATGCTTATCCTGGACTAGACAGATAAAACTTTTTCCAGCCCATATAGCTTTTAACGAAGTAATCACCACTCTGGGCATCATCATACAAGACAAGAAATATTCTGCTTGATTTGCTCATCTGAGTCATGCTTTGAGTGCTATGGTATTTGAAGCCTGAGAAGCTGAACTTTCCTGGTTGCTGGCTTGAGTGAGATGCACAACTGTAGGGTTCGCCTCAGGAATGTGTCCCATTGCACAAGAATTCCGATGTATCCAAGCAAGGGAGAAGGAAACACAAAAAGCTGGTGCTGCAAGGAGGCAGCCTAGATTGTATCATTTACCCATTCAGTATATGGCATGATGACACAT
This sequence comes from Aquila spilogaster, assembly GCA_024606505.1. NCBI lineage: Eukaryota > Metazoa > Chordata > Aves > Accipitriformes > Accipitridae > Aquila > Aquila spilogaster. The sequence continues at coordinate 23,860,051 of JANHGO010000038.1, forward strand.
CTAACTCCTTCTAATGCCCCGTTAAAGGACTTTTAATTGCCATTTTGGTTTCTCAGCCACTTGAATCCAATGGAAGTGTAAGATGAGAAGAAGTTGCCCTGCAGTCATGCTTGCCCAGTGCTGTGGCAGCACTGCTTTTGGTTGGGCAGTTGAACAGGCAGCTTTCAGTACAGCCCTTCTGCTCCGGGTGCACTGTATCAGTGTTAGTGCTGGCCCTCGGGAGGTGCTGGGAACTTGCCCTACTTCTCAGTGCTCACTGTCGCTGTGCTTCGTAACTGCTTTTTGTGAATCTCTCAGAAGAGTGGAGTGTTGGATAATGCCACAGTATGAGCTGTCATAACTTTGAAATGCTGCCTTTCTCAGTGTTAGCAGCAGATCACTTACTTAAAAAATGGGTTTTTAGGCATGCAGGAGGTGATTATTTTTGAAGCATGGAGCGAGACTGGAAATGGTATGTGTATCTTCTATCTTTTTTTTTTATGGTTGTGTCTTTGCATGTTTTCCAGAAGACATGCAAGTGCTGAATTGTTGCGGTGTCTCAGTTTTTACGGTTTGGATATGGATTTCGCTTGTAAATTGTGTGACCTCAAAATGAAGCTGGTAAGCTTATCATTTATGCTAGTGTTTCTTGTTGCTCCACGTAAATGGAAGGGACTCAAGATGGGACAAGAAGCTGGGGCTACTTGCATGAATGTGCATGAGGGGGTTATTTTCTGCAGTTTTTTTTTTCCTTTGGAAACTACCTACTCATACACTTCACAAAAAGCTGTGTTGCTTTCCTGTCCTGAAAACAGTGGGAGAACAAAAACGAAGCTGAGTCTCTAATATAGTACTGAGAGAGTCAGAAGGAAGAAATATTGGTGTTCCTATGGGTCTGGCATATATATATATGTTTGACAGCTGATTTCATGTAGAGCTGAGTTTAAAAAGAGCTTTTAATAAATCAGCGGGGAAAAATAAAGAGATGTGTGTGCTGAAGGAAGAAGCTGAGTGGGAAACACCCTCAGCTTGGTTCCAGGCAGGCTGAGAATATCTTGCTTTTCCCAGGGCTTTCTTTAGGACCAAAGGGAAACTGACAGCCTGTCAGCTTTTCTTCATCAGGCTGGCAGAGTGCTGAGAGCAGAGATGATTTCTTCCAGTCAGAGATGGAGTTTAGCAGGACCAAAGGGACTGTGACAAAGCTGGAAATGAAGGTGTAAGGTATAAATATAACCCACGTCTACGCTTCTTTTAGTGACATTTTTGCCCTTTTTTTTCTGTGCATCATTCCCTGAAGATACAACCTGTTTGGTTGAGACCTGTTCTTTTCCTTTAGTTCTTATTTGTTTGGCAGTAGATGGCTGAAGAAAAGGTGCATTTGGGTTTGTAGTAGTAATAATGTGACTGGAAAACAGAATCAGCTGTCAGCAGTATGTGTAACAGTATTTGGATCAGGTAATCTAAATCAAAAGAAGATGCAGGAAACTACGTTTGTCACCTTAATGCACTTGGGAGTCTAAAAGAAGTGTGTCGTGGTTCAGCCTGTTAAGCTGAAAAATGGCAGACATCCCTGAATGCATGAACTTTAAAAGTCAAGAAGAAGAAATATTACATAGGTAGTATTAGTCATGCAAGAGCTCAAATGTATTGTCTAATTTTGATGCTAATAATTCTCCAGTATGAAAGGGAGGAAGAAAATGAGAACCTGGCAAAACCACGCAGCCAGATTGTGAGTTTGGGAGCTGGGGCAGCTAGCAGAGTGCTGAAATGATGCTTTGCCACTATAGGGGCTCTGCTAAAGGAGACACTTTAGAAGACACATTTTTTAGAACTTTGCGTTAAAGGATTTTGCTTCCCCGCCTCTGAAAGACAACTTTAGAGATGATGTACTGCAGGCAGAATAGTTGCTAAACTGTGAGGATGCAGGAGCTTGGCTTAGCCACAGGAAGGAAAACTTCAGCTCTCTCAGAGCATATCAAGGACATTGTAATAGTGAAAATGAGCAGTCAGGCTTTGTGACATTCTTAGGCTCTAAATTAGAAGGCATATATTTAACAGCCTGAAACTTTTCAAGATCCAGTTTTTCTCTGCAGCAAACCAGTTCTTGTTTGTAGCAGTGAGATGAAATTTTAGAACAGAAAGCTGCATCTCTTAGACTACAAGCGCAAACCAGGCATTCCCAGTTGTGCGTTAAAGATGCACTGATTTGTAAATTCCCACTGCTTGTGTAAGCATGAGAAGTGAGTTAAGTAGCTCACCTACTTGTCTTGTATGCTTCTCCTGCTCTGGAAATGTCAGTCCAGGTTGTGTACAGTCCTCCTAAGGAAGACTTTCTGGTTTAAAAAATTCTACTTTGAAGCTGACTGCACACTGCAGCACAAGATAAGACATTTTGTTGGCAGTTCAGAAGTAATGTGTACCATTTGGGAGACTTCACAGAGCCACTGCCTCCTCAGCTGGGAGATTGTTTGGTGTGTTTGGGTTTTATTCCCCTAAAAGATTCTGATCAAAACACACTAAACTACTACAGAGGTCAACTGCAGCTTTGATTTGGTTGCTATGTAAACTATATTTGTTTGGGATAATTGATTTACCTACCTGATAGGATGGGTTTCTCTCAGTCTTTCAGCCCCCCAACATCCCTTGGATGGCTTAGGGTTGATGAAAGCAAGGATTGCACTTAGTGGTTGTGGAACAGTACATCCTTCACTCACTGGAGTGATACCTAGCTTACTTACCCAGTTTGACAACTTTCGCAGTAACTGGGGGAGTAGATTTTTCTCCTTTGACTGTATATGGGTCTGTCACTACTAGCAGAGTAATGAATTTCGGCATCAAAAGAGTAAATGACTAGAATCAGATATCCAGCCCAAAGGACATAAAGCTTCTGTTGTCTACTAATTTTAGGTCTTTCATTTATTTTCCTGTAATGTTGAAACTATAATACTTTGTTCCTTCCCACGCAGGCACAAAATCTTCTGAGGGATCAGAATAAATTAATATTAAACACTACATCTTAACGTAGGTTTTTGTGAACTCACTTCGTCAGCATTTAACATTGGTGGGCCCTGTTTTCAAATATAAAATGTAGCTATTTTGTTCCTTAACTTACGCTAGGGTAATTCTAGTGTGCTAAGCATTGTCTTAAGACAAGTTGGTTTTGGTTTTGCTTTAAAGAAATAGAAACACTTCTGATCTCAAGCTCAGTCATATTCCTGCAAACAGCTGTTTTCAGAATAACTGTTTTTTGCAGCTGTGTCCACATCCACTGAAATCAAACTAGAGATTTTGGTGATCAGGGTCTGTTGAAATAAGGCATCCAAAGGCTTACACTAGATCAAACTTTCAATATGATGGTAAACTAGCAAGCATTGCTGTACCACTCTGCTAGCTGGGATTCACTGAGCTGGTAGAGAGGCTCATGGCCACATACGAGGTCCTGAGAGCTCCTGTGGCTGAGGGCTGCTTACTCCAGATGCCGCTTCTAAGGATGATACGGTCCCCAGCTCCAGCAACTGTTGTGCAGGAATGTATGCAACCTTTTTGCTATGTCACTATGGTACTACCACTGGTACCTATTAAGGAGGGAAATACTTCATAGCACAGACAGTCCAGTTTTACTCTAAAAGGTTTGATTCCTGGAAGGAGCGTAAGTTGACTTTGGTTTTGCTCAAGTTTGATTTTTTTTTGTTGTTTTTTGTGAAGGTGGTCCATCAGTCTTGAAGCACGCATTTGTCTGCTTCACTTAAAGAAAAAAATGTGAGCTAGGTGTTTCTTTGCTTGTTGAGCTAGCAGTCATGCCCTTGCAAAAGAGAAGGCCACCAGCATCCTGGGCTGTATTAGGAAGAGTGTTACCAGCAGGTTCAGGAGAGTGAGCCTTTCGCTCTGCTCAGTACTGATGAGATACTTCTGGGGCTGTGGATTCAGTTCTGAACTCCCCATCACATGAGAAAATTATTTTAGTTACCACTTATTCTAGGTTTTAGAGCACCAGAGGAGTCCTTTGTCAAAATAGCTGGAAGTAAACACTTTCAAGTATTTCTCCTTTTTAACGAGAGATGGGATCTGAGGCTGAACTGAGAGTCTCAGCGCTTCTATGGACAAGATAAACTCAGGATGTTGTCCTGTAGCTCCATTATCACTGTGGCAGTCTAGAAAACTCCTAGAGTGATGCCATGGTATGACTCTGGCTTTTCTCAGCGATATTAGTGATGAACAGACCTGCTTCTGTACAGGTGCAAACCGTGTTGATCTGTTGAAAAAGTGCCTTTTAATTAACTTTCTAGAGCTGAAAGACATTCTTTGTGCCTGTGGAGTTTTTCTTCTGTGTATTGGAGGCTTTCTTTTCCTTAGGTCAAAATGATTCATCTTGTAGCTTTGTGGCTGGTTTGAATTCATGGGATGCCCCCCTCCAGCCTGCTGCTTTTTCCTTAGGAAAGACAGGGAGCAGCTGTTAGAACAGTAAATCACTTGAGCACCCAAAGGATGTGCCTCTGCCTTGCCAGAGCTGGAGCTGCTCGTGCAGCCCGTCTTGTGCAGGGCTGGGTCGCAGCAGCTGGTAATGTGAGGCGTGCTCCCACTGCTCTGCGTGTGTGCCTAAAGGATGGGCTAGAAACACGAGTTTGGGTAGGGATGAGTTCCAAAACTCAGATGTGGTTTGTGGGCTGCCAGAGGTTGGGGAACATGGTGTTGAGTGAATGAAAGGATGGCGTCAGCAAGCAAAACATGAAGATCGCTGCTTTGCTGCGAGATGTGGGATGATGCCACAGGGCATCTTACCATCTGGAAGTACAGAGCATTCCTGCAAATAGCATTAGGGAGTTCAGGGAACACAAGTGTGCCACTGAAACCAAACTGTATCAATCTATTGGACAAATGTGAGGTGTTCTGGCAGGTGCTCCTTGACTACCAAAGGAAAAGGGAAATATCACTGCTTTAATTCGGACATCTTCCTTTGAACCATATGGACTATTTCCTAATGAAGATTCTGATGTAGGAACTGGTTGTCACGTGGAGCAGTTGTGCCCATGCGTGCGTGTATGCCTCTTGAAACCAGCTCAGGGACACCGCAGTCCTTGTGCTGCTGAGCACACGTCTCCCACTGTTAGTTGGGGGGTGCACATCTGGCATGCGTGTACACCTACAGCACGGCTTGGAGAAATACAGCGTGGAGATAACGAATCCTGTCATGCTTCTTACTGGTTTGTACTGTGACAGTTGCCTTTTGAGATGGGGTATTGCTGTGAAGGGAAGAAAGACTTCCTGTCTGTAGCTATGTGATTTTGGTTTAAGGCATTGCGCATCTTTTAATTATCTCTGAAGGAAACCACACCACACTTTTCCTGTATCACTGTGAAATCGTGCTTTAAGATATGACACACTTCTGATTCACGAAGTTAAGAACTACATTTCTCTTAAAATAAGTATGTATTGTGTACTGGAGATAGCCGAGTCTTGCCCAGGGGTAATTGAAACTCGTGGCGCTTGCATAAAGAGGTCTTGACTCCCGGATGGGTGCTTGGCAGACTTGGTTGACCTACTTTAGCTCTGACCTTGATTTGCTCAGAGGTGTTTATGTACTCATGATCAGCTTTCCTGCATGATTAAGCTAGTCACGTGACTGCTAACTTTTTTTTTCCTTTTAAAGGGATGAACAGTAAGATTTGATTTTACTGCCTCATTGCCCTTGTTACAAGGGGTTAGACAAAAGAGACTGCACGCACGGGAGGGAAATCCTCAAGGAAGTGGTCCAAAATGGGCTGTGGAGAGAAGTAATAATGCAGCACGATGACAAAATGTAATCAGGAAGTGGCCTACATGGCATTTTTCCAAGTAGGTCCGTGGAGTACTTTGTCAGTGGGGTAAGGCTCACAAACGGAAGATTTGGACTTTGTTTGTATTTCTGGATAATTATTGTATTGCTTTTCATAGAGGTTTTTTTAGCCATTGAAACGCTAGCAGCTCAAGGCTGAAAAACTCCAATATTCCTTCTCAAGAATTTTTTAAAAGCCCCACAACACATTATTTCTCTGAGCTGCTGCCTGTTTGTTACAGTGGGACATGCTGATTTTTGCTCTGATCCTTATGTTGACGCTTTCTAACTTTAACCCTCATCTCAAGAGACGGACATGATTTTCAGTTCCCACAGTGCTGACGTGTAGGGCTATGGTTGCTAGAACTGAGACAAGCATTTAGGACATGGCAGAGAAAGGGCTGACTTGAAAAGAAATGGAGAATTCTGATTATTTTTTTAATGTAGTTTTCCTCTGCTTAAATGGCCAAGGTGCTTAAAATGAACTGCCTTGAAACTGTCAACTCTAGACACTTGTTTATGCAATCTGAAAGAATGGCACAGTTGAATGGATACTTAATTTCAATGGGTTTTTTTTCTATAAAATGCTTTGAAACTTCTGTTCTGATATGAACAAAGTGATTTTTTGCATTAAAGTACATCAGTGACAGTGTTCAGTTTTTTAAGCGTTCTTAAAAAAGAAAGAACTATGTTAAATTTAAAATAAATATTCTCTTCCGCTTTCTTTCTTAGTTCCAGCATGTCCCACCCTGCTGTCAGGCCACCATTAGTGGTCAATGAGATTATATTAAACAGTAAAAAGTGATTTCAACAACTGTGCTCACATATGGAGGTGGTCAGGAGCTTTTGGAATGTAAAGGTGGATGCTAGGGTCAGAAATGTTGGGAAGTACTTGTTTCTGGTAGGTGCATTCTACAGTGCTCAGGCTTTTGCATCAGATTCCAAGACTGAATCATTGATGCACAGTAACTGGGCAACGTAAGCCTAGCTGTAACTAACTTCTGCACCTGGCTGAGGTTGAGGATAACGTTTTTGCATCTGAAACAAGAGCAGAGAAATGATCAGTGACTGTGGCTTTCCTGGAGGGTTGTATATAATTATAATCTGCAGTAATCTCATAAACCACAGTAACATAATTGGGTTTGTACTTGTTCAACTGCTTGAGTAGGAGAGACAAAGTAGGTAACTAGGGGAAGGCTGATGCAAAATGAAAGTAAGGTCTGGCCTACAGGTAATTGTATTGGTGTGGTGAAAGTCTTCTTGCAAGTTGTGGTTATGAGTCAGTGGCAATTCATAATTTGCTTAAAATTTGTGTTGGTTTAGCATTTTGTCAATGACTTTCTGGTGCCAGCTGGCCTCTTAGCTTGCCTGTACCAGTACGCCCACACATTCATAAAGACCTGATTCCTTTTCCATTTTTGAGAGCAGACCACAGAGGCTGTCCAGTGAGACACATGGTGAGCCCTCAAAAGTCTGGATCTGGAAAGTCTGCTTCTACAGCACCGGTCTCGTGCTCACAAGCTGATGCTACGAAAGTCATGACTTGCCTGACCTTAGATTTAAGTACTTTGATCCCAACTGTCATTACTGTAATAGGACCAGTGAGTTTCAGGTATTTAATTCTGAATTTGCTGTTCTGGCAGAGCTGAAAGAAGGTGATGCCATTGACTTTGTATTTTGTGGGGCTTCCATTAGCTTCTGGCTCTTAACATATCTATGTATATGTATGGGATTCCATAGAATTGGTTATAAAGTGGCCACATTGATGGAATATTAGTTTTTAGACCTGAGAACTTCTGCAGGTGTCATAGGAACTCGATGATCTGTGTTCTTGGGAAGTTCTGCTCGCATCACAGGTTGGAAAGGCAGACACAATGATCAACCAGAAAGGAGCATCTCCAGAACACTTGCAGAAGCCCTTGCAAGAGGCAGTCCCAGAATGGCTTTCGTGTCTCACGTAGTGAATTTTTTGTGAAAAAAAAAAAAGTTTTGTGGCAGGAATCTAAGAAGGAAGAGCAGTCATCTGCAGGCCATCCACTGTCTTTGCAATTTAGTTGAGGGGCACATTTGAGGGCTTGAGTTTCCAGTATGGGTTGTGAATTTTATGTAAAGCTTGAAGCCTGCAGAATAGAACAAGAAGTTTAACCACTCTTGCTTTTGGAAATGCCAAGTGCCGTTGGAAGGGAAAATAAAATTGTAAGCCCAGCCAAAATTATCTTAAGGCTATGGCCACCTTAACATTAAGGCAGCCTTTCTCTGCAGTGTAACAGCGGTTTGACTTATTTTGCTAGCATCTGACAACAAATGCTTTCAGCTCTGATTATAGAGAGTGGAGGAGTCTTATGTGATTAGCTGCAAAAAACAAAGAGTGATAAAGAAGGCCCAAAGGAAGTTGGGCTGGGGAATTTCCTTCCATCTAGTACTTGGTCTGCTGGAAATGACATCTAAACTTTCTGATAATGGGTGAAGCTCCTATACTTTATAAGGAAATGAAAATTCTTCTCTTGAGTAGATAAGACATTGTGTTTCTCACTTAAAGCATCTGTTTGCTGCTGTAAAAAATGTCTAAACCAGATGTTGAGAACAAACTGGCCTTGAAAGTGTTTCTTATGCTTGCTGCTTTTCTTTCTATTCAGGTTTTTGAGTGTACTTGACTGACAGACTATGAGGCATGAAAAGGTTTTAAGGTGTTTGACCGCTTCAGGCTGAGCATCCTCTTCTTCCCCCAGGTGGATTTAGGCTTTCAAGAAAAGCTTTCAGGTAAAATCTTTTTGCTTCACAACTGATGGCATTCAGTAATGGATGGGCTTTTCACAGTCTTTTTCACCAATGTAATGTTTGCAGTCTAGAGGTTTAAATTGTGTATCCTCTAGATGAAAAATGCTAATTACATTCTTTTGTACTTTTAAGTACTTGTCTTAGACCTTCCCCGAGTTATTAGGGTTTTTGAGGGCGGTATGCTTTGGTGGAGGTATTTATTTAATTCATTCATTTTGCATCAAAATCTTTGAAATTCTGTTCCATAAAATACAGGGGAAGTAGAACTCTCAAACCTTATGGACTTTCAGAATATGGTCTTTAAATGAAGGAGAGATGCATGAAAATTAGTTTTCCCATGAGGCAAAAGAAAGAACTTTACTTATGTTAGGTAGCAGCAGTTGGCTGGGCAGTAAACAGAAGAGTAAACCTTTAGTTAGAAGTCATGTTGACAATGGGTGGAGAAGCAGGGCAGAGCGAAGCTGCTCTGCATGCCACATCTTGATGAGCAAATACGGATACCTAGAATGTACTCAGTGCTCGCACCTGAAAATACAAAGGAGAAGTCTTTAATCTTGCCATTCATATTCATGCATGTTTATTTTCCACTGGAGGAGGAAAGAAATGGAATCATAAGATTCCAGGTCGAGAGAGATTCTCCTCCCCCTGTACTGTGCCCTGGTGAGGCCGTGTCTGGAGTGCTGTGTCCGTTTCTGTGCTCTCTATTTCAAGAAAGACATGGAACTTCTGGAGGGAGTCCAGTGGAGGGCTACAGGAATGCTTAGGGGCCTGGAACATATCCCTTTTGAGGAAAGGCTGAGATACCTGGAACTGTTCAGCCTGGAGCACAGAAGGTTCTGTGAGCATGAGAGGGAACGTCTTTACTTTGGAGGTGACAGAGCACGGGAACAAGCTGCCCATAGTGCTTGTGGAGTCTCCTCCTTCTCTGGAGATATTAAAAACCTGCCTGGATGCTTTTCTGTGTAACCTGCTTTGGAGAACCTGCTTTGGCAGGGAGATTGGACTAAATGATCTTCGAGAGTCCCTTCTAACCCATTACAATTCTGTGATTCTATGGCTCATGTGGGATATTTAATACACAAGCAGCTGAAAGAAAGAGAGAGAGCCTATGTCTGTCTATGGCAAAAGCAAATAATGGAATTGTAATTTTTGCGATTTTAGATGTATTAACTTGGAGACTTGTTCTGTGTATGTATGCATATGTGTATTTAAAATAAGTAAATTTATGTATATTAATAGAATGACTTTTTTTTCCTTTTTCTTTTTTTTTTTTTTTGGTAATATTAGACAATCCAATGGCAGACCAAAGGATGGATATTTCTTCTACAATTAGTGACTTTATGTCACCAGACCCTGCTGACTTGATTTCCAGTTCCCTTAGCACTTCTGGAGTGGACTGTAATCGAAAAAGGAAGGGAAGCTCTACTGATTATCAGTAAGTCGGTTTTCTTTTGATTTGATGATGCTGAAAAGCAGTTGCAACAGAACAGTATAGTTAGAGAGATAATAGAAATAACCTTAATAACCTTTTCTTGATAACCTGTTGTTTAAAGGCTGTAACAAAGAAAAAAGCTACTGTGCACTAAGAGGAAAGTTCATTATGTAGTAATAGGAATAAGGCTTTCATCTCAGTGCAGCTGGAATTGAGGGCTATTGAATGAGGTAAGGCTCAGGAAAGAAACCTTTGCCTAATGAGGAAAAAAAAAAGAAATTAATATTGATGAAATATATGATGTGAAGGTTGATTATGCTGACCCTATACATAGGAGGCAGAAGGTCTGACCAGCAGGAGGGAAGCTAATAATTAATACGAAAGCAGAAGCAAAACTAGGAATAGTTCCTTTTCTTCACCTATTTTTTGCCTTTTCAGTCATTTCTTATCAGTGTGCTGCCAAATGGAGCTATTTTGGTCTCCCAGTTGAGTAGGAGTCTGAGGAGTCTCTGCTTTGCTGCAGTAGGACTGCCTTTTGTTTTATCAAATGATTTAATCTTGTGTTGCTCTCTGGTTGCAAACTGTTATTCCTAGTAGAATAAAAATTTGGTTTCCCATGGATCAGTGGTAGTATGTTTTCATTTCAAGAAAGCTGCTTCTCTTAAAGGGATGCTTGCTACTGAAAGCACCATCCAAGCCATGCCTTCTGTCTTAGGGCAGGTATTTGAAATAGAAAGAAATCACACCAACTGTGCCTTAGAATGGTGAAGGTCGTAGTAACATATGCCACGTTTCCAACTGTGTAATGTCTTCTGCTCTAAGTACACCAAGACCAATACGCTTACTCCAAGTTACTATGCAAACTTCATATGAACTGTAACTATGAAGTCTAGCTGCAGGTTAACCTGTGGATAGGCCCCATCCATTATTAACACAGCTACATAATCCATTTCTATGTAACGTGGCACAGATGTTATCATTGTGGGCCTTCTCACAGTTGGCAGTTCCTTCTACATTGATCTATGCTGAGGATGCCAATTAAGAATTAGGTTCCCTGCGCAAAGAGTCTATTTTTAGGAGAAGTTAGGTGCAAAACTTTAATTACTGCTTAGAGACCATGAGCGTACTGCATACATAGCCTCTGTAATATGAGTATAGCCTTCTTGAAAAGTACATGATTCCCTCCAGCTGAACTGACTCCTACAAAATTCAGTGAAAAGCCTCAATCTTACCAACTTCCTCTTCTCTAGAAAGGATTTCTCCATCTTTATACTTCTGAGTAGGAAGCATTGCTCAAGTCCTCTTTTCCAAAAGACAGCTTGCTCTTGTAAGTTCTAATTCTGCCCTCCAGGTTGTGTGTGCATTTTATTCAATATGTGAAATGCTGTTTCCTTGAGTCAGTTTACAACAGCTGTCATCGTACCACAGTTCATGTTTTGTTGCAAAGAAAGAAGTGATGAGTGAATATTCCTATTTTTACGTAGAACTTAAGGTAGAATTCCTTGATCCCTCTTTCTATGTGTATGTATCTATAAATGTTCAAGAATTGCTACTGTTCAACTTTTGCTGCCTATACAGTTAATTTTTTGTTTTTATATAAATGGTGTGTGTCCAGTTTTACGCTTCATTTACCAATGAATTCAGGATGTAAGTAAGAACTTGACGGTTTTAGCGTGCATTCACCTGTCAAGTACAAACAAGTACAAACAAGAGTATTGGTCAGTGGCAATTTCAGCTTTCCATGCCAGCTTCCTTTGAAATCTTTCTGCTGCTACTGTCCCAGTGAAATTCCTCTTCAACATACCTCTATAATTTCAGCTAAGGTTATCTGTCCTCCACTAAGGTGTGTCTTAGTCAAATGCTGGAATCCAAGACTTCATGCATAGGTCTATAAATACATACTTTCTTTTGTTGGCAGTAGTGTTTTAAGTTGGAAATAATATTGATAAGAAATGAAAGTATCCTGAAGCATTTGTAAATTACCTTGTAGCCGGTGTAAAAACCTCTTTCATATTTTGCTTTGTCACAAGCAGCACCTTGTAGCTAAAAGCGGCACTATGAGTGGAGAATTAATGCCTCTCTGTTTCTAAGTCCTATGATAGTCCCGCGTGCTGTTTCTTTGTGAGCATCAGCACTTCGGACTGTTATTTAAGTCAGTAACTCAAATATACAAATGGAGAGATGAAGAAAACCTTTAGAGTTATTTGAACTTCTTTAAAACCTAATGACAAAGGTGATTAATTAACAGGTGCAATGAATAACGTATGAAAAACTTTTAAGAATGCTGATGTCCAGTATTGAATGGGAATAAGTAATATATCAGTGGCTAATATGAGAAGATTTTCATAAGGCTTTAATGAAACCTAGCTTCTCAAAATATTAAAGCTCAGTGGTATTTGAGATCATTTTACAGACTTGAAGTGATGCCAGCAGTTAATTGCATGTAGAAATTCATTTTATTTTCCTTTAAAAACAGTAAAATCTGTATAAAGTTCAGGATTAGGACTTCAGTACTGACTAAACCAAAATGTTCATCTGCTCTGTTGGGCAGAATCAAAAACTGAGAAACTTGAGATACATGTTGGTATTTTTTATTGCTGGCCTTGGAGTCCTCTGCAACTCCAGCTATCTAACCACAAGGACAGCATGCTTACAGCACAGATCTTTTGTTTCTGCTGACAACGTCTCAGTGATGTGCATCATAGAAATAATTTAGGTTAGTTGCTGTACTCATTTTTCACATTCATTGTAATGGACTATGTTAGCTTTTTTTTTTTAAAGAAGCAAAATTATGCCTTCAGAAAATAGATTAATTTGAACCAACTTGGCTCCTTAAAATACACTCACTGCTACTGTCTTTGTTCTTCCTCATTTCAAATAGAATGAAAATTAGCTTGAGAATTTCAACAGAAAATGAAAGACATTATTATTTCGTATAGATGGTGTACTTTATTTCTCTTTCTTTTCAGACTTGATGGCTTTCCTTTTGAGTAAGTATAAATATTTTTATAATTGGTTTCACTTGAAAAAAAGATGCTTGATGTTCTTCCTTGCTTTCCCTCCCCTTCGCCTAAATTTTCTGATAAAAAATAAACCAGAATAAGGCAGGCTTAGGAGTGCCCATGTCAGCACAGTTGCATGGATTTATCTATATCAAAACATCCTCTTCCTCATTCTTTTGTCTAACAGCCCTGTGGTCTTAGGCATTTTTTTCAGGTGTTGAGACAAAAGTTGCGCTACTTTAAAATGTGTCTGCTTAGCTTCATACACTCTCCCATCCAGCCTGTGCATTTGGCTGTTTCCAGCATTGCAGTGCATGATGTTGTTATCTCCTATCCTGAAATCGACCACGATAAGGCACAGCGAGGTTTAGGACGCACAGACACAAGTGAATTCAGGGCAAACTGTGCATTCTTTAGCGGGCATTTTGATAATTCCCTATGTTTAAATGTCTAACTGTAGTAAAATGCAAGTTAATAGCCCTCATTCTGGTGAAGGTATGGAAAAGATCTGTTTGGATAAGTCCTTTTTGTTTTTATCCCTCTAGTTAACTGAAAAACATTTTTATAACAGATGATGTCTTTGAACTGCAGTATGTTTTACTGTCAAACACATCAAACTGTACCATTTTGTTTGCTTCGAAAGAAATGCAACCGATTTTAAGAAAATGTTGTAGTACTACAGAAAATGCTTTAGTTTTTTCCAGGTTATTGTTTTAAATTCTTCTTTTTGTTTTCAAGATTTAAGGGTGACAGGAACCCTTTCCTTAGTGATTCTAATTTTATGGTAGTTTGCTTACAGCCTTGCTAATCCTGCTTAATTTGTGATACGCTGCTTTATTCTGTTTTTGCAGGGAAGGTATGGATACAGATAAAGACGACCAACATGGAAGGTACTATAGGCATGGTCACTAATCTTCGTTTCACAGTACTGACATAGGATCTGTTTTCAGTATCATGGTCAGGTGTCTCGAACTGTTTCTTTTTTGGGACAAAGGTGTAAGATTGTTGCATGAAGTAAAACAGTCGAAGAAAATATCCAGTGCTTTGAGCCCTACCACATTATTATTAGTAATGTTATTTTCTGAGGAAAGGTTTAATAAATATTCAAGTCTTAACAGTTAATGTAATGAAGATCATTAGGTACATAAGACATATTACAAATTGTTGTCAGTACTGTAACTTTGTGATATCATTTCTTAACAGACTGGAGTATGCAGACCAACAAGGGAGGATAAAAAATGCAAGGTAATACTCTCAGCAAGTGTGAAAAGAGTTTGCCTTTTGCCACATATGAAATACGTGTGTCTATCTTCCCCTGAGAATTGTTTTTTCTAGCACTGATCTTCTCTTTGTTTTCCTTAACTTTGCATTACTAAGGTTTTTTTCACATATAAACAACATATAGTTTCCTGGAAGTGCTGAAAGGTAACTGTTTTAGTCACTTCTGTCAGTGTTAGCATGGAAATTGTAGCCTGCACGTATTCCTTAAATGTTACATTCTTTCAAACTCGGGGTGGGTTACAAAGTGTTAATAGTGATACTTCAGATGTGAAAATACAGAACAAAAGCGAAATAATTTAGTGTTTATCCTCAGTTTGCCTGGTTAGGAAGAGTTTAGTTCAAAATTATCTCTGATATTTCAAAAGGAAAGCTGTAGGATGATTAGAAAATAGCCACAGCAAAAGATAGTTTTAAATACTGCTATCTTGATGTAGCACACTAATACAAATACATAGTTGAATGCATTATTCAGTGTACTATATGGGCAACACTGTGTGGGTTCTCTGGTACATTAGAGCCAACTGCTGCAGCCCTAGGTGTTGTTTGTAACTGTTATCACTCACGTAATGAGCATATCATTCTCTGGAAAAGTCTGTACGTACATTTTATGGGGCTGAGAGGGTGACTTAATTATGAGGAGGATGTTATTTTTTGTTTTATTTTATAGGATTTGGGGATTTTTCTTTGTTAATGCATTTTATTTTCTCATGCTCTTCTGTTTTTCCTTCCCACCTTGCTTGTTTAGGGAGGCTCATAGTCAAATTGAAAAAAGGCGTAGAGATAAAATGAACAGTTTTATAGATGAACTGGCATCCTTGGTACCAACGTGCAACGCTATGTCTCGAAAGCTAGATAAACTCACTGTGTTGAGAATGGCAGTCCAGCATATGAAAACATTACGTGGTAAGTTGATTGATGGGGAGCAGAGAGAACAGGGCTAGAGGGTGATAAAATGGGTTTTCCCCAAAGCTGTCTGTGTTTTTACTTTCCATTTCTTGCCCTTTTGACAAAAAAGAGCAACCCTAGCCTTGCCTGGTGTGGTTATACTTGGGGAATTTCAAGGGCTTTTATTTAAGGGAGTGAAAGAACTTGCACTTGGCAAATACACCTGAGCAGCTTAAAATTAGCCGTGTTTCCAAGTATGGGGGGAAGATGCGTAACCTTCCAGCAAAGCAGGTTTTAAAACAAGGGTTTCTTGTTTTTTTTTTTGAAGAGGTGACATCTTCTCAGTCTTCTGCTGTAGCAGTTTAGTCTTTTCCTGTGTGGAGGAATTGATGTGAGCAGGCTGTCCCTACCCTGGAGCTACTTGTCCTGCTGGAGCCCTGTATCTGCATCATCTCTGCACTGTGCTGGTTCAAGATTAAATTCTCTTTGAAACTCTTTACCTAATTGTCTCATCTTTGAATGCTTGCAGCACTGTCGTATGCTTAGGCCCTTCATCAGATACAGCCACAAAGATTTTTGCCTTTTCTCCTACATTCTTCTGTAGATTTCATTACAAAAAGAAAATATGATAAGGATAATTTTTTTTTTATTTTCTGTCTCTTTCCGTAGAAATATCTTCAAACTTACAGTTACATATTGTCTTCGGCACTCTTTTCCCTACAGAAGCTGTAAGAATGCAAAATATTCCATGTCCTAGAACAAAGGAAGCAATTAGTGTGGGCTCACTAGTTTGAGGTAGAAGTCAAAGGCAAATGCTGCCATCTGTACATTCCAGCTCAAGGTGTGGTTAGTTTGTTTTAATGTCAAACTACCACATAAGGGATGCCGCCTCCCTTTCCCCTCTCTCTTGCAGCTAAGCAGCTGCAGGATGACTTGGTTCATGGTCTGATACCCTCATCTAGCAGGGAAATTTGTGATGAGAAAAGAATAATTTTCAGTTAGCTGACCTGATGGATCAGCATCAGTGAATACAACAAAAGCAAGGCAGCTGAGGCTTGTGGGAGGAAGGAACAAGGGCTTCGGTTGTAATCCACTACTGAATCTTGCATGGCACTGATCACTGTTCTTAGGTAGGCCACGTGTAAGACTTGCTTGGATAGAGAGGTTAGATTTTAGGTGTGAGTAATATTGCTGCAGAATTTGTGATGTTTTGTGTTTATACCTTTAGCTATTTGTGAAAGAACGAGGAGTACTTTGAGACTTCAGTTTTAGTCTTTTAAGTCAGTTGCTTTTACAAGTACCTGAAATAGGGAAATATGTGGGTTTCAAAGAGCTGGGGCTGTAGCAAAGTTCTGTGTGTCCTAAAGCTCCATTTAAGAGTGAATCAGTTGCTGGATACAATCTGTGATGATGATGAAAGCTTTAAGCTTTCAAGAAGTACGCCCCTGAGGAAGGATGCTGCTAAGTTACAGAAAGAGTCACTGTTGTAGTTTCTAGGAGACCTGGCATCTTCCAGTCATGTTTATCCTAGCGTTTTAGTAAGGTGTAGTTTTTCCTGCCACTGTCATTTGATTAAGTTAGTACTTCATAGCAGATCAGTGGTTGCTAATTTGACTCTGTTGTCTTTATGAAGGAAACAGGATGAAAGTAATTACTCTTGAATAAATAGATGGCTCATTTGCTCTGTTTTTCTTTCTTTTTGCATTGCTAAGCGAGGTCAGTGTAACATCTGCTTTTTGTCTTTGGCATGGAACCAGGGAACTGATTTGTAAGCTCCTCTTTTTCTGTCGCCTCATCATGATTTTATTCTTTCTTACTTTTCATTTCTTATTGGAGATTAGAACATAAATCAAGCAGAGCATTTGGGTCAAAAATATGTCAAAGAACACTTACATCTCAGAAGCCATTTAATTTGTGTTACTAGGTAATGCAATATTTTTGCTTTCAGCTAAAAATACCAACAGAGTTCATCACATTAATAAAATGGAACAAAAAATCAACTTTCATTTTAAAGAACAGGTGAAATGAATAACAGCGTAAAAAGGAATCAAAGGGAAATTGCTCATTGCAGTGTGCATTGTTTATATCACAAATTGTGATCTGGGGATTTTGTTTTTCTTTAGGTGCTACAAACCCATACACAGAAGCCAACTATAAGCCTGCTTTTCTGTCAGATGACGAATTAAAACATCTTATACTCAGGGTATGTTTCAGCTTTTAATTATGAGATATTAGTGGCTGCGAATGTAATTGTTCCACGGCAAAACACCAGCATTTGTCTGCCTTTTATCTCAGCTTAAGAATGTTTTGATAATGGAAGATAATGTAGAAATCTGTAAGTCCTTTGGATGCAGTCATTAGGTTTTAAAGATGAGTAACAGCTCTGAAATTAAGCAAAAGGATTTTAGGAGGAGGTCTGAAGAAAATGATCTTTGGATGGTAATTATATAAATTTTCAGTTATTTCATGAAACGGACCAAAATTACATTAAAAAAGAATTCTGACAGACTTCTTGCCTGGACAAGATTTTTAGCATATAATGATATAGGAATGCCTTGTTTTGAGGTCACTGATGTCACGTGACATAGTATGTTTGGCTCCTTGCAGTATACAATTATAGCATGGAGAGTATATATTGCTAGTGTAAGTTGTGAAGCACTGCAGTGTTCAGATGCAGCATGTTTGGAATTGAATTTCTGCAGTGTTGTGACTTTATAGCTATAAAGGTAGGGGCTAATCCTGCATGCTTGCATGTGGCTGAAAAATAGGACTTTCAGAACGGGAACGACTTGCCTATGGACACACAAATAAATACCCAGATTATGTTTGGTTTCCAAAATAGGAACTGTGGAATAAATGCATTGGAAATTCTGTTGTTTTTTTTTTGTTTTTTTTTTTTTTAAATAGACGTTATTAAACATAATTGTAATATTACTGGACAAAATATGGATGCATTCTTCTAATAAAAGTGATTGCAGATTCTGGGCACAGTTCCCAGAATGATGCCAGCAATGTTAGCAGATGAAAAATAGAACCCCAAAAATGTAATTTCGTATCTTGTCTGTTGACTCAGTTATCTCTAAATGTTAAGAGAGTTCTCCTAGCGTGGAAATCCTGCTATATACAAAGTGGCTTTAAAGGTTTTAATGATGCAGTGAAGATGTATAACTTAGTAATTTACATCCCCTCTGCCCCCCCCAAATTAGGCAGCAGATGGATTTCTTTTTGTTGTGGGCTGTGACAGAGGGAAGATACTGTTTGTTTCAGAATCTGTCTTCAAGATCCTCAACTACAGTCAGGTATTCTTTTCCATTTTAAGTAGTGTGGGGCCTTAAAAGATTTGAAAGCTATTTTATTGTTATGCATTTACATGGGAAGGGTTTTTGTGTGAATAGTCTGTCCTGAAAGCTGAGATTTTGTGCAAAGAAAACTTTTCTCTGTCGTGCTATTAGACAAGATTGCTTCTGGCTTCCATTCAAATGAAAGAGGTAAAAAGGTACTAACTTTACTTCACTGACTGTGACACATTCTGTTTGGGTTTTCACCATCAGGCTTGCAAAAGTGTTCACTAATTTGGCTTGTACGCAAATATTGAAAAATCGGCCTGAGGTTTTTCCAGTAGCTTTACATGAATTTTTCAACTTGGTTAGATTCCCCTTCTGTTTTAGCTAGCATTCTTACTGATGGAAACTGGGAAGTAATTGTAACAAAGCCAGGATTTTAATATATGCTTAACATGAGGCGTAACTCAGAACATATACTGTATAAATAAGTCTTCGTTCTTTCTGTTGCCTGACCTCTTCTCCAACTTGAAAAACTGTATAAGCTTCAAAAGTTTTCGTCAGGCATCCTTTAGTTATTTACTAAATACCAACTAATTGTGTAAATGTTAAAAAAGAACATTTGCAATTATGTCTTCAAACGTGTAGCATCCGAAATGAAGCAGAAAAGAAACCGGAATATCTGTTGTTGGTGGATTGAGCATGCTGTTTTTGTAAAACTCTTACTGAAAATAATGAAAGCACTTACTTGGAAATGTAGCCATAACTGCGGTGAAAACTAATACCTTCCATTTAATCCTGGATCTGAGATGTTTGATGCTCATTGGTTAGACCAATTCTTTATAACTGATGCTAAAACTGGGAAAATGTACAGTGCAATTATTTTAATTTTTGACTGAATGTTCAATCCCTACAGAATGATTTAATTGGTCAAAGTTTATTTGACTACCTTCATCCTAAAGACATTGCCAAAGTGAAGGAGCAGCTATCTTCTTCTGACACTGCACCACGAGAAAGGCTTATAGATGCAAAAAGTAAGTGTTATTTCTTTTGAGCAATATTGCCATATGTTTGGCGAACGTGCAAAGTGTTTGTGGGGGGTGCTGTTTGGATTGCACATCATGCCAAGGAAGAGAGAGAAGAGAAAGTATAAATTAGATTCCTGAGTGTGGGTTTTTCAAGCCATGCAGTAGATGCATTAGTTTAGCTAGCTTCACTTGTGAGGTACTGTCTCTTTTCCAGGCACCAGAAGTGTTGTTTTTTTGTCCACTAAAACATACGGAGTGTTTGTTCGAATCTTTCTTTCTCAGTGGTCAGAATACGCTCAGTATTATTTTGGTTATCCATAGCTATCAGTTGCAGCAGAGGACTTTTTTTTTCCCCAATTCCAGCAGTGACCCAAACTTCCGCTTACAAGGTTTTTAACCCAGTCCTTGGAATCATTTCCTGCTGTCTCCTACTTCTACTCCATTTTGGTGTTTTAAAGTAGTTCTCTATCTGTGTTGTTCAGAGGTGTGTAGGTATTTAATTCACTCTTGTAACCGGAGTCTGCATTGCTTAAGTAGAAACTGATATAACAACATTTCCAAGTTGTTATGCCTCGTGCTTGTTAGAAGCAGAAATCTGTAGGACTTCATCTCAAAAAAACCACCAGGTCAACTTCAGAAACTGGAGCAAGGGGTCATTCCGGGGCAATGAGCCCAGAGGCTCAGGCTGGCTCAGCTGAAGTTTCTCTGTCTCTTGGCTTTGTCTGATCGTCAAGCATGTTTATCCAGTGCTATCCTGTTTTCTATATGCCTCTGACAAAGTTAGGGCAAAAATAAAGACCAGAAGTTACACTCTTTCTATCTGTTACAACAGACCAACTGGTAAGTTTTCAAGAACAAATGTTCTTAAGAGTACTGGTATTTATTTATTTGTATTTTTATCTTGGCGTTAAGTGACTCAGGCACAACTTGTACTTTCGTCACTGAACCAGCAGTTTAGAGTGTGTGTGTGGTGCAGGACAGTCTGACCTCCTTGACGTGACCTCTTTCAATTCTAGTTTCAACAGAGGCACTCTTACCACTAAAACATAGGCATCTCCATTTTCCTCCTTGCACTAAAAACCTACAGGGTCCTAGAAGATTTTGTACGTGTTTATAGCTGTTCATTATACATACCCCCATGCAGAAGTGGTTGAAGTGGGCAGCAAGCTGTGGGAAAGTTGCTGTGTGATTTAAATTCATCAGTTCTTGGAGAACTGTCCCCTGGAGCTCTTGCTGCCTTGCTGATACCCCACGCTCCTAACGTGTACCAAGCACTCTGTTTGTAGCAGCACTCTGTTGTTGGCTTCCAGATTTGACGTGCATTTTCCTAGCATTTTTCTCCAGTGATTTTCCACAGAAAATAATCTAAGAATCTCCTGCGAGTATATGATAAAGGTTGGGACTCACTGCTTGGGCATATTCATGTGAATTTAATTATTTGAGGACAGAGATTCTTCTTGTGCATAATGGGAGGTCTTGGGGATTTGCAGTCCCTGTGTATGTCACTACTACTCTTTCCCCCTCCATCATAGAATCAGACAATGGCTTGTGTTGGAAGTGACCTTAAAACTCATCCAGTTCCAACTTTCCTACCACCTCCCACTAGATCAGGCTGCCCAGGGCCCCATCCAGCCTGGCCTTGAACGCCTCCCTCAGCCGCCTTCATGCTTCGTTGTCAGAAATCTGGTATCTGGAGTCCTGGGATGGTACTGAGCCTGTTCTGCTCTTTGCATGAATATACGTGCTCTCTCAGTGCATTTTGTGATTAAAAAAGTCTTCCGATAGGAAGGGTCATGGGTATATTGAATGACTGTAAGAAGTACTGCTCTATGGGTAAATAATCTCTATTTTTAATCAGTTGATTAGTATTCAAAGAAATCATGTTTATTGCAAAACTTGATTAGATTTTAACAATCTATTTCTAAT
The DNA here is from genome assembly GCA_024606505.1 of Aquila spilogaster. Taxonomy (NCBI): domain Eukaryota; kingdom Metazoa; phylum Chordata; class Aves; order Accipitriformes; family Accipitridae; genus Aquila; species Aquila spilogaster. The sequence goes on from JANHGO010000038.1 coordinate 23,881,455, forward strand.
CTTCTAATCTAAGGCCATGTTCTCAAGCTTGCATCAATGTTTTCATAGTAGAAAATGTAATCAGAAATTGTTGTAATGTTCATGTGGTCAGCTGAATCAGTTAGTATCCTGCTAACTGATGGTCACTTAAATGAAAATCTCCAGAACAGCACCTGTGCTTCTGAAGGAGATAGAACAGTTGGGACTTCTGCAGAAGTCCTAGTGAAGTTAAAAGCTCATACAGTTTGGTCATGTGATGTAATCATTTGTACGGTTACCTTTTAACGCAACAAACGCAGCTTCCTCACTCCCTCTGTTTGCTACAGCTGGACTCCCAGTTAAAACTGATATAACACCTGGGCCATCAAGACTATGTTCTGGAGCAAGGCGGTCCTTCTTTTGTAGGATGAAGTGCAACAGACCTTCAGTGAAAGTAGAAGACAAGGATTTTCCTTCAACCTGTTCAAAGAAGAAAGGTAACGATTATTTTATTATCAAATGTAATGGCTGTCAGGCTTTTTTTATATAACTGCTCACTTGCAGTGGTTCAGTTCTTGATATTTATTGAATAGTGTCAATGTTTCGTCTTAAAACGAAAGTTTTTAGTTATACGAACTATGTTTTGATCTGTTACTTCTACCTTTTCATATCATTTCCATTCCACACTCCCCTTACCTATTGTATCGGTATGTAAAGCCCAGTTCTCCTCTCTGCTCTCCTGAAATTGTTGTGGGCAGTTTTTCTGTTAGTTCTGGTGTGGTTATTGCATCTTCAGATGCCAGTGATGACAGTCAGTCTTCACCTTCTAGCCCATGTCTCCAGTAAAAGGGAAGCATTCTGTTTTTCTGGTCTGTATGTGACAAGCAGCATTTGGATGAATAGCCAGCTTAGAACATGAGTTTATTTTGAGTTCATCTGTGTTTCAGTAAATTCTGAGTCCTGCAAATGTAGTATTTCTGTCATAATGTTATCTATGGTTTTAATGTATTTTTTTTTCCTCTGCAAGGTATTATTGCAGACATGTTGGAATATATCTTTAGTCCAAGGTTGAAAGTTTCTTCTTTTGAGTACTTGGACATTTTATATTAATTAAAATAGAAAGCGTCAGCTAGAGACTGCAACTTCAGTGTTTTGTCTCTGGATGTGACAGCTGCTCCAAGTACTGCCTGCTAATTTCAGACATAGCTTCAGCCTTCTATCACACTTCGGTGCTCATCCCCGAGTGAATCGCTTTGTGCAGTTAGGCACAAGGCTTTTTCTCTGCCTTTCTGTCAAAGTCTTCTTCCTTGCAGTCGTAAGGCCTGCTCAGTGCTGAGTAATTTGAGTTCTCCTTTCAGATAGTGACTGTATTACTTGTCACTGTGAACCTTAGTCTTTACCCCTGTGGACAGCTTATCCTCTATACGTCCAGACACTATATTTTCTGACAGCCAAATTGGTTTTATTATTTGTAGGAGCCTCATGCGAAGTTGAAAAATATGTCTTATTTAGTTATTAATAAATATAACACTGATTTCCTCAAACAATCCTCTAGATTACTAGCATTCTTTGGTGGAATAATAAGACGTGATGCAATTTCTACTTACAGGTGATCAGAAAAGATCTTGGTTTGAACTATGTGGTGTTTCACTATAAAAAATGACTTTATTGAGGTAAACTGTATATTGGCTTACCTCAGATGAGTTGTGTTGAAGCAGGAGTACTGAGAAATCCCCTAGTGAGCAGGATCACGCGTATTCCAGATAAGGAGGTGAATTTTCTCAGAACTGAGAGGTGAAGTTCTCCAAAAGCAGCATTGGTAGCCTAACTGCTTTTTTGTTCTTGTTTTTGCAGCAGACCGCAAAAGCTTCTGCACTATCCACAGTACGGGATATTTAAAAAGCTGGCCTCCAACAAAAATGGGACTAGATGAGGATAACGAGCCAGATAACGAGGGTTGTAATTTAAGCTGTCTTGTTGCAATTGGTCGGCTCCATCCTCATGTAGTACCGCAGCCAGTCAACGGTGAGATCAGGGTGAAACCTACAGAATATGTTTCTCGACATGCAATAGATGGAAAATTTGTTTTTGTAGACCAGAGGTAAGAATACTTCTAATCACTTCCACAATAAGCCACTGTCCAACATTGATTTACTGCTAATGTGATACACTTAAAGAACTGTAAAGATTACTGAAAAAAGAGAGGGCTGATTTTTCAGCTTTATACTAAATCCCAACTGTAAATTATTCTGCTTTTGAGATTTAGCGCAAAGCAACTACCATGTATTTATTAGGTACTACTGATTAAATCATAAAAGCTCCTGAACTGTGGCTTACTAGGCAGAATAATCCAGATAGCATTTCTGCCCATTTATTAGGGGATGTATATATGTAATCCTCAGAAGAATATGCTATCCTATTTTGTTACTGGAGTTTGTAATTACAGCAGTTGTTTGTTTGAAATCTTTTGCAGCTGCTACATGGGTAAGTTTTATTGCATACTCGACATCAGGCTTTGGTAGCATATTCATTCCTGTAAGCATCTACTTGGATGTATTCTACTGAGTTAATACTTTGGCATGTGAGCTTTTGTACTGATAAGAAACAAAACTTTTCATAAGCTTTACTTCTTAAAAGAGGTTTGAGAATGTGGACCGGTGTTGGTATCTTTTTTTTCAAACATCAATTTTATTATTTACTTAAATTTTATTAAGGCTGATGTTTATTACTGAAAAAGAAATTGCTTGCATTTTCTTACATAGCAAAGAACTGTGAGCTGGGCCTTCTTTCAAAATAACTGACATTCACAAGGGAAAAGGAGTGGTTGAGGATGTTAATGGAGGGGTTGGGTTGGGTGAGGAGGGCTCTTTTGTTTCCCTTCCATGCCAAGATGGGTTGAGACTGCTCAGCTGAGACTGTTTCACGTTGTCCATAGCTTAGGCATGATATTTACAATGTAAAAAAGCCCAGGCTCCGAATTCTGCCGGAATCTGCCTGCTGGAATTTGTTCCTGGGGTGTGCCTGTTGTCAGCTGATTTCTAGTGGACTTTGAGAGGAAATAGAGCTGGCAGTGCTAAGAAGTATAGTGAGTAATATCTTTTTTAATGGCATCGGCCTGATTGGAGTGGTTGTTTCTATTTTCTCTTTTGTTTTTAATTTTGTAGTAAGTCTTTAGAAATACCTGTTCTCCTGCAGCAGTACTGCTCACTAGCGGTCATTACGGGAGCTGGCAGAACGTTCACAGCCTCTCTGCTGCTCAGAAAGCACATCACGCTGGGCTGCCAAGAGATGGTAGTTTATGAACAAGTCTTATTTTCAAAAGATGAAACCTCAATACTCCAGTCTTCCCAAAATAATGACTTTGAAAATGCTGACCAGCTGAATTCAAACTTGTATACTTTGATTGTTTTCTAGATGAAATCTATATCTGAATGTTAAATCTGAATTCTTTTGGCTCCAGTTTAAACCCATTGCAGCTCTGTGAACAGCTTGTATCTGTTTTATTTTGTGCTAACGCTCCTTTGAGAAGGGAGATACAACTGTAATGAAACAGCCTTCTTGTGCAGGTGTTAAGGAGGGAGCTCTAGCAGTTCTTCAAACCTTACATGTCTGTTCTTTGAAGGCACCTTAGAGGAAAAGGTGCTAATACCCTGTAGCTGTTACACGGCAGCTTTATTCAGGTTTAAAATCTCAGAATTACAATATTCCTCCAAAGCTGTTTAGAAACTCTCACATCCGTAGCGGTAACAGGTCTAATAGAGTACCTGAGGTTCATCAGTGTCATGATTTTTTAATTACCTGTGAGTTAGAAAGAATATTCATAATGACTTTTCCTCTCTCACCTGAAAACAACTTCCAGCATTACTTACCCATTTTCACAGTGAGTTTCAGTAAGCTGTCACAAATACTTCAACTTGACAAGAAGTTTTTTCTCTTTTTTATCTTTTTCCTCCTTTCCTCCCGACCCTTCCCTCCCCGTTCCCAAGGGCAACAGCCATTCTGGCATACTTACCCCAGGAGCTTCTAGGTACTTCGTGTTACGAATATTTCCATCAAGATGATATAGGACATCTTGCAGAGTGTCACAGACAAGGTATGATTATTAATAAGTCAGGTAAACGAATTACAAATAATAATACTGGGAATGATTAAGCATTAAGAAAACTACCCAAATCTTTTCACGTCTGCTTATCGCAGTTTGTAAATGCTTTAATTGAGAACACTGTTTTGCACGTGCCAAGCAACATGCTTCTTAATCTTCAGTGAATTTTTAGTGAATACTTGAAGCTCATATTGGGTAAGGGGGGTAAACTGCAGAAAAAAGACTTCTCTCCATGCGTGCAGGGAGGAGTTAACTGGATAGAGTTTTCTGTGATAAGGACTCTGCTTCTGCAGTCACGCTGCTGTTTCACACCAAGTTACTTGCTGTCTGTCTGATTTTAGTTTTGCAGACAAGAGAAAAAATTACAACAAACTGCTACAAGTTTAAAATAAAAGACGGTTCTTTTATTACCTTGAGGAGTCGCTGGTTCAGTTTCATGAACCCTTGGACCAAAGAAGTAGAATACATTGTCTCAACAAATACTGTTGTTTCGTAAGTATTTGTAATTGAGCAGGTGCATGTGCATGTAAAAGCTAATTGTTTTGCACTATTGTCAGACGAGGTCTGGTATTTTATTTCATCAGGAAAACTGGCATGCCCATCGTTGTAGGGACATAAGAAAGATGCATTTCTTGGCTCCAGTGGGAACTCCCCCCTTCCACGTTTTTTTTTCTTTCCCCTCGAGGGTTCTGCAGAGCTGCAGTGCCTTCCCAGTGGGGTAACTACTGCAGAAGGATTGGTCTTGAGAGGTGCTGTTTGGGTTCTGTATCGCACACTTTGAGTTGTTACAGTGTTTTCTCTCTGCTGTTTATGTAGCCTCCATGTCAGTCACAATGTTTCTGTCTGTGATAGTGACTCACAAGCTGTCTAAATCCTGTAGCATTCCATTCTGATGCACTGCCCAGTGACAGTTCTGCAGGGCTTTCCATTGCTAATTCTAATTCTTGAAATCCACAGCACCAACGGACTTGATAGCGGAGACGCAGCCTTCCCCCAGCTTGCAGCTTCTCCGCATAGCATGGACAGCGTGCTTCAGGCTGGAGAAGGTAACTACTAGGAAAGTAGCGGCAGTCACACCTACACGCATGGAATTGTTGCAGTCTTGCACAGAGAACTTGTTAGTAGCCTAAAGAAAAATGTGGTTTGAGGCAAAAAAGACAGCTAATGCAGCTGTTGCCCATGTTGTCTGTGCTGGCAAGTAGTTCACTCAAAGTAAAGAATAAACAAGGCTGGAGAGGAGCCTGTTCAGCTGCAGAACAAAGCGGGTGTGACGAACTGCTCTTTACTAAGTCTGGACAAGAAGCTCTACCAGATGCTCGAGACAGGCAGATTCTGATCACCGTCAGAATGCGGCATACCTAGCAGCACAGAGAGATGTCTAAGAAATACAGCACAGCTGAGTCCAAGTCAGGGCTTCCTGTAGGTTTGAAGGTACTCAAGAGGTGGCAGAATTGTAAGTAAACAAAGTTCAGATAGTTCTGACCAACTGTAGGATTCATACCTAAAAATAAATGCTTTTTGGAAAATGGTGGTAAGTTGTATCTGACCTTAAGCTACCTTCCTTGTTTCAGGCGGCCCAAAAAGGAGCCATCCTACTGTCCCTGGAATTCCAGGAGGAACAAGAGCTGGGGCAGGAAAAATAGGAAGGATGATTGCTGAAGAAATCATGGAAATTCACAGGTAAGAGAAAATAGCATGAAGTAAGAAAATAAATACAGTTCTTCAAAATGAAATTAAAGTTTTTCTTCAAGCTGAATACATAATGATGCAATTGCATTTCATGAGTAGACAGCTACAGATACCTATTTAGAATATCCAAGACAGTCAAAGCCAAAAGTGAAAGAATGACGACGTTATAGCCTTCTGACCTTCTGCTCTGAGACCAGAAACAGTAGGCAAAAAAGAGCAGCTAACTGGAAACCAATTCCTTTCCACGCTATTCTGAATCTCAGAACAGCCATCTCATCTCCATCCTGTCTGAGCTGTTATGTTCAGTGGGTGTCACTATTAATTTCTATTGGCTAAGAATTCCCTTCACGATTTTAGTTGTGGGAGCTGTTCCCTTCATGTAAAAGTAGTCTCATCCAACAGATGCTTAGCAGCAGTAATACTCGCAATTTCAGTCCCTCTCCTCTAGTTGTGTTTCTGCTGTAGACCAGACACTGTCTATCTAAAGGAATAGTAGATTTAGCACATAAATTGTCTTTCCTGTGTATAAGAACAGGAAGGAAAAAAAAAAGCTATCACTCAGGTTGAACCAATACTCTGAAACTTACCCTCCCTTTCAGTAGCTGCGGAACAATTAATTAGCTTCAGTAAGTGTAGTAAGTATACCTTACCACCCATGTTTCATTTCCAGAGCCTGGGTTAGTTCCAGTCCTTCTTGAGCAGCTGTTACTCTTTTCCAAAGCTGCCTTCTGTTCAGCTTTACCGGGGAACTCTGCCAAGAATGAGACTTCCTTCTCCACTGCTTTTCTCTGTAACTGCCCCACCTCCATTTAGTCTCAGGATTTGTTGGTTTTATAGATAATACACTGCTCTATGATAATAAAAAAGACATTTGAATCAAGAAAAGGATAACTGAAATGAGAAATGCTGACTTGAAGGGTGTTATTATATATGTACTCAATTTATATTTAAACTATTTCATGTGTCCTGCACACTTGTCTAGCAGTAGCCCATTTAACAAGTCTAGATTTGTGTGATGAGACAGCTCACACTCTTAGCTGGTAGAAGCTGAAGTACAATACAGAAGAAGAGAGGTTTCCTCAGTGAGCAAGGAAATGATCCTGCTTAATCTCAGCGAAGGCTGCACAGAAACAAATAAGGGAAAGGGGGCTAGCATGGGAAGAAGGCAAAGTTTACAGACTGAGCAAGGTGGACTAGTTACCCACAAACTTTATGTAGCTGTAAATTAAAGGTTGCTACCGGTGGTTTGAATACTATTGAAAACTGAGGAAACTGTACAAGTGAACCATGCCAGCTGATACTAAGGTCAGCACCTGAGTCTCCAAGTTTCCAGAATATTCATTCCTTATTTCCCATCTGATAGGATAAGAGGATCATCACCATCTAGCTGTGGTTCAAGTCCACTGAACATTACCAGCACACCACCGCCCGACACCTCCTCCCCTGGAAGCAAGAAGGTAAGAACAAGCTTTACAGACAGGCTGGTAACAGTAGTGGCAAGCACACAGTGATGATGCTTACAAAACAACATGTGGTGCTGAACTCTTAAACCGCTCGGCTGAAGAAGTCTGACAGCAGGTCAAAGTATTCTAGTGTCCAGAATCCCGACACAGTTGTCTTTTAAGTGCAGAGACCAGTGATTCCTAGCACTGACAGCTTTTGAAATCCACCCACTCTTTACGTTCTGGCTTTTTTTTTTAAATTAAATAACAGCTGCAAGGAACAGCTCTCTTCACATCTCTTGATCTTCCAGAAACTCTTTCACACCACATACTGGTGAGCACAGGAATTGCTACCCTTTGAGCACTCACAGTGTTCAAATGAATCACAAGTTACGCTGTACTGCTGTAGCACAAAATATGGCAATTAGATGCTTCACTGTGCACTGACATTTTTCAGTCAATACTACGTACCATGCTTCCTGCTAAGATTGCTTAAGTAGCATTCACATACCATTACCAGCATTTAATTTCCAACAGCTTGCACTAGCTGCATTTAAGTCATCTAGTAAATGGCTACTTACAGTTCTCATATTCACGACAAGAGCACTTATCCAAATACTTATTCTGTGCATTCAAACACTACCACAGATTTAACTTTCTTCCCCAGAAATTACAATGACTGTACATAAGAATTAATTGACCAGAGCATATAATTGACAGTAAATATTTCTATTTCTGGATGTCTTTGTTCGTAAAATAAAACTTCAAGTTGGAACAGTTGTTGTTCTAGAAATGCTCATTCTGCTCAGCAGTAACTCAACACCTACATATAGTAAGGGCTACTGTAACCTAATGAAAGGGAGTACACGTGGAGAGTTGGGTATTTCTAATAGCATAGCCGATCAGTATTTCTCTTCAGATAGTTAGAAAATGAAGTTTGCTAGAAACAACACAAGTTCTAGATGGTGCCACCCTCAAAAGGGAGCTTAGAAATACTCACCTTCCAGTTTGTGCATTTCTGAGCCGTTGAAAACTGTAGTTCAGGTTCAGCTATTCCCTTGCTACTTGTTTAGAATTCCCACAGAAGGCACTTCTGTTCCTGTCTGCTCTCATGTCCACAGTACTGCTGTGCTCTGTACCTAAAAAAGCATTAGACTTGAAGTCTAGGAGCAATGCTCAGCTGTGCAGCCTTTCTACCTAGGAGGACTGTGCTCCTAAAATGGAGGGTCTTAACTGACAGTACTTCACAGGCACTGTATTTGTAAATTCAAAAGCATCCTTAGTTAGCTGTTATGACTCTCGCTTGCAGGTGGAATACTTAGAATGACGATACCCAGAAATCCTCTCAGGACTTTCTCTAGCAGTTTTGCAGAAGTGCTTTTAGAGGTTTAGCATATAGTCCTGACTCAGCACCACCGGAAAGGCAGAGATCTGCTATCTACCTGCTTAGTAGAGGGAACACAGAGGGAAAGCAGTCCCTAGTTTACACCTAGTCAGATTAGCCTTTAGGTCCTGGATGTTTTTTTTTTTTTTACCTCTCCATGGTAAAAATCCTACGCTATAGAACAGTTCAGACTTCATGCAATATTTCATGCTGTCTTACGGCTTCTCTTTTTCTTTCAAGATCCTGAATGGTGGCACTCCAGACATTTCTTCAGCTGGATTACTATCTGGGCAAATCCAAGATAGCTCTGGTTACCCATATTCTGATAACTCCTCTATTCTTGGTAAGTGAAGGCATACACAAACACACCTCAACATCAGCTAAACACGCAGACAGCTGAAGCAAGATGATTGCTGTTAGCAATGATGCGCCTTTACCATCTGCAGTACATAGCTGAGCAGGGAAGCTTATAATCTACCATTGTGCCTTAAGAGGTAGCGACAAGAGAAGCCTAGCAGCCTACTTTGCTAGCTTATTTTTTAAGTTTATTTAAAAGCCTCTTTTCTCTGTGAATCTACTTTTTGTGAATACTTTTAGACAGCTGGAGAGGAGGAGAGAGGGTCATAGCCTGGCCATGTCTGAGAGGTGACCGAACCTTTGTACTCTGACTACCAGGTACCAGGTGTATCCTTGAGTCTGGCTATCAGATCTGATCACACGCCCAAAATAGCTCAGCCCATTCCACTATTCTACTTCAGGTTATGTGTCAAGTGAAACAAATTACAACAACTTTGGACATCGCACTTATCGTTTTTATACTTACAGGGGAGAACTCCCATATAGGCATTGACATGATCGACAACGATCAAGGATCAAGCAGCCCTAGCAACGACGAAGCAGCGATGGCAGTAATAATGAGCCTTCTTGAAGCAGATGCAGGTCTTGGTGGCCCTGTAGATTTCAGTGATTTGCCGTGGCCCTTGTAAATGATGCACCTTGCTTCAACATCCAAATATCAAAGTGCATTTATTGGTGGAGTTCTACAGTCTGTGAAACTCGTTGGATGGAGAAGCTTTTATGTATGAATTTCATAAAAGCCATATCAGAACGCAACTCATTCTACCATGTGTAATGTCAGACAAAGTGGAATAACCCGCTACAGTGTTCCGTGTTGATTTGGTTAGCTGTGTATAGCTTGCAATACCTGTATATTTTGGATTCTGTTGTTTGAATTTATTTTTTTTTAAATCACTGTGCAACTCACTGGCATCAGTGGTAGCTTTTATATGCAAACGACCATTTCAGATGTATGGTGTGTTTTTACACTGCAAAACAGTCCCCATGTGGATATTTCTTATACTAATTGTACCA
>JANHGO010000038.1:23891500-23916238 GCA_024606505.1 Aquila spilogaster
GACCATTTCAGATGTATGGTGTGTTTTTACACTGCAAAACAGTCCCCATGTGGATATTTCTTATACTAATTGTACCATAAAGCTGTTTATTCTTTCTTGTAAGAATCCTTTACTATAAATATTGTTAAAGTGTAATGTATTAGACAGTTAAATATTTTTAAAATAAATGTTTCCCTTGTTCTAAGATGGAGCATTTACTTTGATAAATAAATTTGATAAAACCCTGCTGAAGATGCACGCTAGAAGCAGTTGCCTATTTATCATTTCTTTAGCTCCGGGGGAGACACGAAGAAAAGCAATGCCTTTACAGACACTTACGGAACTCTATCACTACACTGCATTTCTAAAGGGGCTATGACCAATTTCAGTTCAAACTAAGAAAAAATCCCTTAAAACCACAAGGTGAGTTAAAACAGCGCAACCGATCTCTGATTTTTGGAAATACCCAGTTTTCACTTTTATGCTTGAAGTCATCTCCAACCACCCTGAAAGGAGCAGAAAGCAACTTACAAACCTCCTCCGGATACTTAATCTCATTCACAGGTAATTCAAACCCATTAAAATAATGGAAATTTTATTTGCATGAAAAACTTGTTTACAATCAATAAATGAAGAATGAACCATTTGCATTTTCCTATTTCATGACACTTATGAAAAATTTAGTAAATAAATATTTGTGAACATAGTAAGGTAAGGCAAAATTTAAGATAAAGCCCCTATCTGTTGTTCACAACTTTTGAACATGGCTCACGCTGCAAACAAGTGAAAAAATTCACTGAAGAACTTCAACAAGGTGTTACATGGGTAATTGAATCACGTCCTCAATCCAAAAACCCAATGAGAAGTAGTTTTGTGCTCGACCGTATGCAATAACTTGAGAAGGGTCAATCTATTCAGAGCAAAACTATTTATAGTTAATACTTTTGATAGAAGCACTTTGTTAGTACTGTGCAATACGTTTATAAAAAATGGCTTGAAATTCCATTTATCAACCATTTGTAAAGTGCTACTATCAGTCCAAATCCTGCACTCTAACCCCTGTGTAACAATACTGAACGCACACTAGCCCCCGGCATCCCGTCCGTTTGGATGGGCTTAACAGCGAGGACAGTCCAGCATACAAACAACCAAAGTCACAAACCTACCGGTAAACAAATATACGTATGTAACTGTAACCCCAGGATGTTTTATCTGTACCCTTTCAAAAACAATCAGACTCCCCTTGGTCTTCCCAAAGGTCCGTACTGCAATATCCTAAACACCGTTACACAATGGAGAAAACTGGAATTGCAGTGTAGTATGAGTTGAGTACAGAGTCACTGTAATGGAGCATGCTTTTGTTTCGTAACAGTCTAGATCAAAGGGGCGGGTTCTGGCCCTCAGTATCCATCTCACTATTACTGGGTGGAGGATGAATAGGCAGAATATCCAGCTCATCTACTTGGGGGGTAGGATGCATTACCACAAGCTGGTCCTGGGGTATATCTGCTGCCGCCGCTGCTAGGTTTGTAATAGACTTGCTTTTCACACACTGAAAGTCAACATGCCGGCTCTTTCCTTCCTCCTTCTCCCACGACATCCGAATAAACGGCCTTTGGACATAGTTGTAAATCACCTCTGGCCTTCCACCTGGTCGCTTTTTCACTTTCTCTTTGTACGTAGGGTAACCTAAGAAACATTAGAGCACAGCAGAAGTTAACATTGCTTTTTGGTGAAAGAAAACCCTGAACTGAACAGTACGAGAAACACGTGGAAGCATAATGAAGATGAGCAGTTATTTACCATCAGCAGCCTGAATGGAAACACTCAGCTGTGCTGTTCTTAATATTATCTGAGCAAGGACAACACAGAGGCTGCACTACCACTCAAGATGTAATGAAAAAGGCTGCGATGCTACTGATAATGCAGGTGGCACTCTCCAGATCTTTACAGGCAAAGCCACTCGTTCCTTCTGTGAACACTGACTCTGAAAGCACAAAACGAAACCTCAGAACTAGAGAGCAGTGCTACTCTGACCTGTGGTTCAAGTTCCCAAGCAGAATCCTAGCGCTCCAATCCACCTCAGCCTCGTCCCAGCTCTCCCAGTTAAGAAAATACGGTTTTAGACCAATCCTCTCCACTTCTGCTCCAAGCAGCAGTTTTCATTACCAGGAAGTTGCACATTATTACGGGGCGCTAGCACTAAGATTTACTCCAATAGTTGCCCTTTCTCTAAAACAAATGCCAGCCAAAATAATCTGCTATTAAGCCCCCATTACAGATGGAAACAGCTCTCGTTTAATGGCATATCAGTCTGGAGGCTCACACTTGGTTCACCTGAACTTATTTTAAAGACCACAAGCAGTCGATGCATTTGCTTTTGGTTGGCAAATTACAAACATAACCATGACAACTTGGTGTGTGAACGCTAGAAATCCGCAAGTGCCAAAGGTTGGATTTTTAAATACTTGGGTCAACAATCAGAAAGAAAATGAAATACAGAGCAATCCAATCGTTACATCCAGGATAAAAATCCAAGCCAACTAACTGTACTGTCTTCTGCAATGCCACAGCTGAGGTTTTTACCCACCGGCCTTCTCAACGTACAAGATGCTTATTTCAGATTAACTTTTCCCTGCACTTCACTGATCCATTCAATAGGTTTGCACTTCCTAAAAGAGAAGGTCTAGATGCAACTTAGATGTTTCATTTCGAGCCCAGAAAAAGATATCAGACCAAGAACAGAACACAGGAAAGCTGTAAAAGGACACTATTACTTCAAATGAAGTACAGCAAGAAGACAGAAGATTCTGTGTGAAAACTGAAGGGGAATAGCATGAGATGCTATAAACCATTTAAGTTACTCTGTAAACAGTCCAGCAGCCATGTAAGTCTTATGGAGCAGCCAAAAGCCTGTAATCAGGTCTTCCAGCTGGACCAGTTGTTCAATGGCTACCACTCCCCTCAGCCATGCTGTCATCTACCGTCAGTGATGTAATCTACCCTGCAAGATGAATCAACTCTTATATCTTCAACTGTACAGATGATCATAAAGCCTTACCTTCAATTCCCAGTCGGATCTTCTTAAGCCCTCTTTCCTTCAAAACAGACTTGGCCACATCTCTATTTTCAATGTATTTGAAGAATCTGTACAACTTTGTGCTGTAAATAACTGAAAGTACATTTTAATGAGGAAAAATCGTAGTCAACGACTCAGCTTCTAGTCCTACAAAGAAGGTTCCATTATGTATAAAGCAGGACAGTGAAAAAAGATACTTCAGAAGGAGTGGGAAAGACCCAGAAGCGCCTCAAAATATCCGAAACAGAAATAAGAAAAAAGTGGCAGAAGGCACTGTGAAACTGGTTGGCTGCATCTGGTTGTCTTTCTTATCAGGTTAGCTTTTAATACATTTTGGTTTTGTTTTTCCTCTTTGATGGATTTAGAAACATAGTAAGACAGCTCACAAACCACACACTAAATACTCCTCAATGCATCCTCAACAAAGAAGATTTTGTTTTTTCTTCTGTTTAGATGTAATCCTTGCACGTATTCTAGGGAAGGTAGGCATCCTTCAACATCAGCATCCTCAAATGCCTTCTAACAGTAAAAATTAATTCCTCTTTTTAATTAGACTTGAATGTAACATGCTTGAATGAAGCAAAATAGTAAACAGAACTGACAAAGCTAAATTTTTGCAAAACATTTGGATGTTCTAAAGGCTTCACTAAGAGTGCATACATATGCGTAAGTTAGATGAGCACTTACACTGCTACAGAGTGGCTAGGTGGAGACAATGAAAATAAACTCACTTTGGGAATATTCCTCCCCCATTTGTGGAGGGTACTCTTCATCCCAGTCAACAACATCATCATCTGTCAGCACAACAATGTGGCACTCTCTCTCACCACTTTGGGCACTGGCGACCATCAAGGGGAGAATCATTTCTTCCAGGTAAAACTCAAACTGTCTGCGAGCACCGTCATTTGACAATTCGTGCATGAGAGCACCTGGAACAACATTTTAAAAAGCAGTGGCACATGTTAAAGTCTGGTAAAGGAATGAGGGCGGGAGCAAGAAACACAAAATTCTCTGTAGTTGGCATTATTTACTGCAGACAGCTGTAAAGATGCTGTTAGTTCATTAGCCTGTCTAAGATCAGAACTTCCTCCAAGTTTTACCATAAGCCACATCAGGAGTTTTAACTGATAGCATCGTCCTGCAGATATTCATATTCTACTGGGTAGACAGTGGCGTGACTTCAAGTGGACTTCCTTCATGTTTTTACTGCTCCTAATCAATTGGTAGTTTATGTAAGACTCCTCTTGCGTATCCTAAAAGAAGCACTAATTAAGCATGTTGCTGAAGGAGTAACGCATGCAACCCACTTTCCATAAGCGGCAGCTTAAAACCAAAGCCTCTCAAAATCCTCAACGCATCAGCTGTGAAATCCTCCTGCTAAGGACAGAGTGCACTGAATGTGACTCAGCAGACAACACGCCATGAGGCTGTGACACTGCTGGGGAAGGCACAAGTGCCCCGTATGTGTCTCACAACTGCACAGCCTCCACGAGATCACAGCAACCAAAGACACGGCCAGGTCATTTGAAGTGTTGGCCAAAGCTTTGGCTGCGTTCAGGGAAGGCACAAGCTGGACATATGCTATAGGCTCAGAACCACGATGCACCACCAGCAAAACTCTACTGCTTTCACTAGCAACCCGGCTTAGTATTCACGGGCAGGGAGTTGAATAACTTCCTCCTCTCTTCTACAAGAAGATACCACTTAATGCTAGCGTACCCCAACTGCAAATGAATCAGTACAGTTTAACTATTACACACTGCCAACCAGTGCACTAAAACATTGGAGTAACACATTTCAGTATCTAAAACATGATTTTTCAAAAGTTGCATATCCATCACCTGCAGAGCCCTACTTTAAGGAAGGAAAAAAATGATGGACTTTGTTCATACAGTATCAGACACATTCCTTACTTCAATAAAGAAAAATCTGGAATTACCCCTTCAGATATCTGCTTAAGTTAGGCTGTACAATTCAAGTCACTTTAATAAAGTCCATACTTACTGAGATCCCTGCATTTGATAGTACTGTACTCAAAAGAGATACAGAGATAGTCGCATGCTTCTCTCAATTCAGGAATAGATATCCCATCAGGACAGCGTATCACTCCAGTCTTGTAGTAATCCTGAAGTAATACAGTAAGCAAAAACAGTGCACTTGAACATTTGTTGACAGATAAACTTCAGCCTCAAAAATGAAATTATTTTTCCACAAACTCTTCTAAAACAAAAGAGCAAAATGCATCAAAAATTTTATGAATATTACTATCCTTGAATGCATCGAGTTTCTGAGATAGTTGCTTTCAGAACAGCAAGCTCTAGTAAGGACCATTTTCTAAGCAACAACTATTAATACTGATCGTTTTGTTGCATATATACTCCCCTTTACGTATACTTCACTCGAGCTTTTGATATTCCACTTCTGCTGACAAAGCAGTTTAACAACTTTAGTTCTTACATATGTTCAGAAGATAATCCCTTCTCAGATTGAAGACTGCTTTTTTCCCCATTACCTGCAGTAAGTTAACTTCAAGTACTGGCTGTGTTTTCCCTCATTTCAGCACAAGAAGGGCTGAACGTGTCTAAACTAGGTCTACTAGATGCATAGGAGGTGAACAGACCTCCAGTAGGCAGTACTTTTTGGTTGGTTTCATGCATTCTCCTAGGCTGCCACACACACATCTAGAACACCTGGGGAGGTTTCACATCAAGATTCAACCCCCCAGAGAACAATACCAAAACCAAATACTTATTCCATCCACTAAGTCAAAATACCTAATTAAGACTAAATCAAGAACTTATCTTTTCCTAATACTTACAGCGCTTGCCCTAACAATGCTTTTAGTACCTCTTCCTCTGTAAAAACTCACCAGAATCGCACGAAACACAGTGGACCCAATTCCTTCCGCAACTTCATACTCCCCTTTCTCATTGGGACGTGTGAAGTTATGTTCTCTGCCTGATCCAAACATCCTGCTCAAAAATAAGAAATTTAGTTGGATTTCCTTACTAAACTGTTATTTTTTTTAGTGAACTTGAAAGGTAAAAATGTCAAAAATGGTACTCAAGTGATTTGATGTACATTTTCTGATCACTTTTCAAACCAAAACATTTAAGAAAATGGAAGTCTAACAGCATAAAGGCTTGAGGCCAAGAAGCCATTCTCTTAGCTCCTAATGCATTCTAGTTAATCAAGACCTACCCAGTGACCTGTGAGCTGACGCTGGGGAAAACGGTTTTATAAATAGCTTGCATTTTAGAACAGTATTTCCATATTTTTATTAACCTACTTCTGAATTAGCAGAAGATAAAATAAGCTTCTGCCTTGAACCAATCCCTGAGGGAGAAGAACTCAGCAACACGCACAAAAAAAAATCTAGTGCATTAGCCAATACCATTTCCTTTGAGGCTGACACGAAAAAGGAGAGTTTCGCCACATAACCTCATTCTGATACACCACCAGTTTGGGACATTTACACATTTATTTATATCTTTATTGAAAATAAAGAAATGACTTACATCAAATCTTTAACTTAAGATCATTTGTACTTCTATTCCTTACCATTTACGCATTTTGGCTCTTTGTAACTCTGTCTCTGACTTCTCACGAAACAGGGAACCAAGATACTATTTATGCCACACAGTGGGTATTTAAACAAAGCATGAAATTGTTTCTTCATACATACTATCTATGCCTTGGCAAATTGCTTCGTATATACATATTTAAATATTATGTGATTTGGGGTTGAAAAAAGTCCCATTTTAATGGGAAAAGTCAGTATCCAAGCAATTAAAGTATAGAATTCTGTCCCACATACTAAACATGCTAAATATGTTGCTTACTACAGATTCTGCAGTAAGTATTACACTCAAGTATGGGGACTTTCAACCACTGTCTATTTGCAACATCAGTTCTCTCTGCTGAGAGACTAACGTGTCACACTGGTAATGCCCATTTGACATTCCGCTGTTCTAAAGCATTTTAGAAGGTAAATCTGAGCTTGAATGCTATCTGGACAGATCCATTAAGAAAAAAACCACTATCACCAAAAATAACTCCAAGTTTCCCTCCATGCTGTTTTGAAAAACATCACCTACGCTCACAATTGCTTTATGAAGCAATTAGGTTAAAAAACAGAAGGTAACATGAGGTAGATAGAACATAGAAGTGATGCCCAGCAAGAATTAAGGAAATTTCCTATGCTCCTATGAAATGCTAATTTACTTGCAATTCCTGTCTCCGTGTAATAGACATCCACTGGCATCTCTGCTAAGTAGAGAACTCTTTCACTTAAAGACCTTTCCAAATTGATGATATTAAGTGTTAGCAGATCAAACGTAGCAATGAACTCGACAGCTTTTTACACAGTTTTTTTTATCTTCAAGAAATATACCTACTAAGTTACTCTCTTCTATAGAGAAGAGACAAAGGAAATAAAAAGATACAAACCTGCCCAACATTGTGTTTGGCTGTGCAGTGAAGATAGAAGGATCTACAACAAATCTGGTGTTGTCCACTATAAGTGTTACCCGTTCAGAAGTTCTTACATTCCGAGCTCCCTCTTTCCCATTTTCATACACAAACACCATTTCTCCACCAGCCTTGCAGCTTCCATCTGAACTCGACTGGCTACTGTTCCTGCTGCTGTTCCCCATGCTAACAGTGGAACCATTGGGGGAAGTCTTCAGAGGACGAGGGCTGCTTGGTCGAGATGAACTGTGATCCTTTTCTCGATCTTAAGAGGGCAAGAGGTGGAAGGAGAAGAAAAAACACAGTTATAGCTTTACATGAGCTCTACACGGCTCACATGTTCCCAGAAACATAGTATGGCAAACTGATAAACTCATTCAACAAAAGCTACTCTAGATAAAGAAACACTCAAAAGTAACTAATTTCTATATAAGAATCCAAAGTTTCTACTGTTTGGTCATCATAAAAGGGTCCCTTCCAACTCAAACCATTCTAAGTCCTGCTCTCAATCAATTCACCGTCCATACCGTACTGACATCAAAGCTTGCCCCAACCCAGGTGCACAATCTAACTTGGCCTTGAGGAACTTCTAGAGGTTCACACCAAAGCTACCTTGGTCTCCCCAAAGTCTTCATTAGAAAAAAAAATTAGCATTCCAAAATTGAAAAAGCAGCTCAACATAACAGAAGAGCTATTTGTATTCAGCGTTATGGCACAAAAACAAAACAAAACCAAGTTTTGTCACTTACATTAAAAAAAGTTTTTCCTTTCTACTATAATGCTAAATACCCAAACCCTACCCAGTAAAGGGGAAATATTTCATCAGTTCTCCTCTTAGGAAAATTAGATCATTCTTGCAGTTTATATTAAATAAGAGTCATCACGTAAGAATATATAAACGTTACGATCTATGAAAAAAAGAGAGGGTACTTCCAAGCCCAGGGCACATGTAAGAGAACCATATACCGAGGCATCAACAAGAACATGCCTTCTATTGCATTCCTTTAACAAACTGGTAATTAAGCTTGAAAATTTTAATCCTGAAATGCTTAAGATCTGAACACACCAGAATGGTACTGTCTTGTTGGTGAAGTAACATTCCTGATGCATGGAGTGAGCTGAGACTCTGCTCTTTCATGGGATGAGTCACGAGATCTGTCACTTGATCTGCGTCTGTCCCTTGATCTCTCATGTCCACCGGTTGCACCATGGAGGCTCATTTTTGTACAATCTACTCCTTTAGCAATACGAGATGAGGTGCTGGAATCAGAAGACAAGTGTTCAGCATTTCAAAAATGTCAAACATTATACATTCAAATTTCAAAGACATCAAAATGCGTATATGGAGCATAAACTGAAGATAAATATTATCCACACATTTTCTTTCTTTGTTGTGCTCATGTCTACATTCACAAATGTATGCAATCAATGATTTGGAACATTAAGTTGACAGCAAGAATTACCTGGTTATTGCTGCATCATCTACAAAGAGACGCTGCTTGATCAGCTGGAGACTGCTTAGCAAACCACACTCACAGAAATCCCTTCCAGAACAAGTCAGTCAATTACAACGGAGTATTTTATCTGGATTCTCAATGCTAGATTAAGTGTTGTAAATGAACTACGAAACCAAAAGGCAGGGCTTCTTTTTTTCCAGTAAAACCCAGTTTGGAAAACATTTGTCAGAGCACAGGCTTTCAGTACTGACTTAGCTGCTTAGTGGTTTCTTCAGAGTTTGCTTGTTTGTTTTTTCGCAGCTTGCCCTCTACAAAGGAGGTCAGCCTTACAACAGTCAATGCATCAAAACATACCAGCCATGAGTTTACTCCTGTGCTTTCTTTCTCAAATTGTCAGTTACTCTCAGAAGGAGCAATAGAGTAAGAGACCACAACTGAGACAGCAAACTTATGAAGTATATTAGCAAAGGTAAGACTCTTAGCACTGTCTGCAGCAAGAAGGACGTTTCAAACTAGCAAATTTTAATTAACAGCTTAAGGTTTTTTTCTTAGACTGTGGTTGTGTTACATTTCCTAAATTCAAGATACCAATTCTACTTTGCAATTAGTTACTAAAGCTATCAACAAAGCCTCCCAGTTTCAAGGTCCAGTACCTTCAGAAATTGCCTAAAAATTAAACAACAACGTGCAAGAATTGTTGCTGAATTCTACTGAAAACACTTCTGCCTTTCATTTGTACCCTTTAAAATGATTTTACATCAGCAGAGAACAGACATCTGTGTCCTTGCACCCCACCAGAATTCTTAAATTAGTTCCCTTGCTATTTGTCATTTAAGCACAGACATGACAACACTCCTTGTTTATCAGAAATGAGCTCAATTGTGGAACTTTCACGAAGCCCCAGACACAGAGTAACTGAGACAGAAGTGTGGACAGCTACAGGATCTGACAAAGATGGGTCACCATTTCCCACAGGAGCCTCCATGCCCCATTTGCTTGCAGCCTGCGAATCACACGCCTTACCGAGACACCTTAAATATGACTGCTAGGAGTGCTGTGGAATTCAAGAACAAGAGGTAAGAATCAGGACCTAGCTAAGAAGGGCACGACACCTTTAAAAAGCACGAACTGTAGAAGCAAGCAGAGCAGAACATCCTCTTAAGTTACTTAAAAGTCATGACCAAAAAACCCCCCAAGCTTCCCCACAAGACTTGACCGAGAAGTAAGCAGCTAACAGGACATGTTTCAACCCCAGGTATCAGTGACCAATAAGAAGAGGAATGTAAATAAGAACAAAAAGATACGATAAATCTACAGAAGTTTACATTAGTGCTAAAATTGGCCTCAAAAGGGTATTACTACAAAACAAAGAAATATATCCTTTGGCTCCACCCCCACCATTTGAAGGAAAGAGTTCATATCCAATAAAGAAGGAGAGGAGTTTGGTGCAGAGAGAATCTACTGCAATACTGTTTCCTGCCAAGCTTAAAATATGCTGCAATAAGACATGCATCTTGAAGTTGTGAAGTCAGCCAAAGGACTAGTGAACGAGGCAAAACAACGGCAAGCCTTGCTCAGATTTACAGGCCAAGAATTAAGATGATTGAAATGCGTCCACTAAAACAAAACAGCACTTTCCACGGGGCCTTCAGTGCAATTTTGACCGCGTAAAGATGTAAGGCATTTCAGCACAGCTAATGCCTCTCCTTACCTGTTTTGCTCCTCTAATAGAAGAGAGGTAATTCTGTATCATAAAAGTAAAATACGCAAAAGTTTCCAAGAGTGAGATGGGCAAACCTCCCTTTCAAAGGCATCAACAATTTCGGAAAATCCTTGCACCTTCTCTTCCCCATGTACTAGTGTATATGAAACACAACCATTTCAGCAGGTATGAAATACGATTCCAAAACACTAAAAAAGGTCAGTTTGTAGCCCGTAGTTAAAATCTAACCTGAAACCAAAGAACCCTGTTTATCCATGAGAATTGATTAGTAACGTACAGCTGAACTTCCCAAAAAACAGTCCCAGCCTTCCTGCCCCCAAAATGTGATGTGCAGATAGCAACCAACTACCCCGCACAAATACACACATAGCAGTCCTGTGACAAAGTAACTCAGCAAATCCTGATAAAGCCACATGTGATCACCCTTTGTTAACAAGGCATTTCTATCCTAGCCCTGATAATGCTTTTAGCCACGCTGCACGAAACCAGAGTTGTGCGTGTACTGCATTTTACGGTATCAAAATGTATGACTGCCCATTTCTTAACAGCCGAAGTGCTCCAGTTTCTTTAACTAAGGGAAATACAAGAAAAAATGAAACTGAACCTCTATGAGGATATGAGAACCTATTGTGCATTTCGGCAGCACAGGCTCGAATTACCCTTTAACAGGAAAGGCAATTAAAAATGTGTTTCTTAATCCAGCAAACTATCTTAAGCCGCATTACTCTCAAAGCAGCGATTCAGAGTTCACATAGCAGAGGGATGAGCCCTGGTTAATAATCTCTCTAAGGAGGAAAACGGGTGCTACAGGAAGCAACCCAGAGTCAGCTGGCACCCTGCCTCCTCTGGAGCCCCACGAGGGACGGCTGGAGACTTGGCCACATGCCCGTGCTCCCACTGGGGCCACCTTCCAGTACCTGAAGGGGCCTACAGGAAAGCTGGAGAGGGACTTACTATAAGGGCAGGTAGCAACAGGATGAGGGGAAATGGCTTTAAACTGGAAGAAAGTAGGTTTAGACTAGATATTAGGAAGAAATGCTTTACTGTGAGGGTGGTGATACACTGGAACAGGTTGCCCAGTGAGGTTGTGGATGTCCCCTCCCTGGAAGCATCCAAGGCCAGGCTGCACAGGGCTTTGGGCTACCTGGTCTAGAGAGAGGTGTCCCTGCCTATAGCAGGGGAACCAGATGATCTTAAAGGGTCCCTTCCAACCCAAACCATTCTACGGCTCTATTAGACAGCATCATTTAATCATGGATGTTCCCTCATCTTATTAGCAGCTGGTAAACATCGGTTTTAAAACCCATGGCTGTTGAATCACAACACAGAAGAAATCCAATGTATTTCTTTGATCCACTGAAGATGTACCTGACAGAAGTCTGAAGTTCTGTTGCTCTACAGCCGGTACACACAGATAAATACTACCAGTGAAGCACAACATTGTTGAGTTTTAAACTCATTTGTTTGCCTTGCTTATTGTAGAGCAAAGAACATAAAGAAAAGGACTTCCAGAACTGCGTCATTGTATCAGGTATTGTATCACTCTGAAAAGGGAGCTACTGACAAAAAGGAAGGACAACCTGTGACAGATTTTACTACTAAGAAGCTGTAGAAGAAGCTGCAAATGTTCAAGGAAGTATGAAGACATCAAGACTACTAAATATACTTCTTTCCCCTAATAGAAGATTTGAAATTATCATTTTCTTCTTCTCACAACAAAGTCACTGGGGACAGGAGGAAGTCTGCACAGGGAAACGCAAGAAACTCTGCATCATAACAGCAACACAAAGCCTGTTATCAGAAATTTAATTTCGTTCATTAAGTTAGACCAAAATACTTGCTGTCTCTCCATAGCTTTAAAATAATGATTTTAAGCCGCTATCTGAGACTTGCCAGTGCATTTCACAGATGAAGTCCTAACCTTTGCTGGAAATTAGAGGTAACAAGCCTGTCCTCAATAATGCAACAAGCAAAATGCGTGCTCAAGTAGGGAGCTCTCCGTTTTGTCACTGCAGCTACTACACCCTGATGAAAGAGGGAACAAAAGCAGAGCAGCCCTACTTGAAAGAACAGACAAACTGTAAGCAAGCACTGTGGTTCACAGACACATTAGGCAGCCCAGAATCAACACCAATACTTCCCAAAAGCAGTGAGATGCTGATAATTAAAACTGCCAGGAAACCACTGGTCTTATGCAGCACCTGGCTGTCACACTATATTAATTTGTAATGTCAGCCTACAACGTTAAAGGGTGTTACGCACAGTACGTTATTTCAAACATCCACGAAAGTCATTATAGTTTCAGATCTCTATTTCTCTAAAAGGAAATATTTGCAGCTTCCAACATACAATCTATTTCCCAGCTGATGATTAACATCTGCACACTGCGTCTTGGAAGCTGTGGGCACAACAGAGGCACAAAAGCAGCATCTAAACAAAATGCTTTTCCTAAATGCTGAATAACATACAGCACTTAATTTAAAACTAAGCTGGAAAAAAACCATCATGCAGGCTACCGATAGCTAGTTAACAGAAGTTTACCAAGAGCAGGTTAGCGCTGCCTTGCTTTGTCAATCACCTTCAAAGAGGGCAGCCCTATGAATATTGGTGTACTCAGACAGCCTTCACAGAAATTCAATATATTGCTTCTCCTGTCTCCAAAGGAACACTGGGACAGTAGCACTGCACCCATTCAAGTACCTTAAGTAAATGAGTTTGCTTTCCTACTGAGTCACAGATAAAGACAGTTCTGCCTTCGTAACAGGGAAGAGGCACTTTCTTTAAAAGCAGCTATCTCACAAAGAAGACTAAAAAAGCTCAAGGCTTTAAGGAAGCCTATTTAATATGCAGTAAAAGAGCACAGTACCATCGAAGTGGCACACTTGCCATACTGGTATGCTTAATATTTCTGCAGTAAAGGAAGAGCTTTTCGACAAAAGACAAAGCTCTTCAATTGAATGATGCATCAGTCATCGGTGGAAGAAGAGCTTCCATTTGTCTTTATACATAACATATTGCTATGAGTATATTACTAATGACTCCAAGAAGTCATTAAACTGAATTAATTTCACTGCCAAAACAATTAGCATGTATTCCAATACAAAAAGTTTGCGTGCATTCTACTGAACACTGCCAATAAACACACGATTTGTAAAACAGGCTCTTGTCTACAGAATTATGGTGGTAAACTAATAAAAAAGCCAAAGAAAACTGCCATGAAGCAAGCCATAAATCTGTAAGTAAATTTAAAGGATGCAGCAGTGCATTTTTGTGTCAAGATCTTACCCCTGTTTTTCACCCTTTATCTTGTAGACCATATACAAACTAACTCCTCTTAACATACAAACTTAGATCCAGTCATTTCCTAGGATGATTCACATAATCAACACTTGTAGAACACGGATAAAGAGCTTTATATATACAGTAAGCACCAGCAGTATTTCTGCAAGGCTTTAGATGAAATCAAATCCGTTCTGTTCCTACCACTAGGACTTACACAACGCGTATGCCCCCCTTCCTCCCCCTAAGCCTGTTCTTTGTCAGCAGACACGTAAATTGACCGGTACACACAAAGGACAGCACTCTCCCCTTTACTCGTTCTGCTCCTGAGCATTGCCCACAGATTATTCCTTTTAACACATACGCACCTTCCTCTTGTATCTATCAGGGAGGAAACACAAAAGCACGGAAATAATTTGGGAATCAAAGCACAAAGGAATTCTGTTCCTTCCAAGAAGACAGCCTTGAAAGCCAGATCAGCATCCTTTGGCATTACTTGTTAAGTTCAGCATATTTCGTATGCCCATCCTCTCTTCAGTGGTTCAGCGCAGCACGAGCAAGCCTTACTTTTTCCTCCATCATCTTCCCCTCAAGGATAAGAGATCGTAGCTCCACAGTCCATTCAGAGACGCACCTCCCTCTAGCCATTAATTCAGCTCAATTCCTCACAGCCACTGACTCAGCCATGCGTAGTGCAATCCTGACGTCTGACCTCGCCGCCTCCTGCCAGCCCAACTCATACTCGCCGTCCCGCACCCCCGGGCGGCCATTGGGCAACGCAAGTGACAGGCAGCGCGAGGAGCGCGCGAGCGGAGAGCTGCTCGCTGCCGTGCCAAGCACCATCTGCGAAGCTATTTCTGGTCCTGCCAGCTCGTCGGCTGTCAGCACACAAACACACATCTGAAAAGGTTATTGCTAACTTTCGCTTGTCACATAGCTCATTCGCGTTCACCATCATCCACAATACACAAATGCATGCAGTTTCAAGGACATATGATTTCTTCCTGTCAAGTCTGCCTGGATTAATGTTTGGAACCAATTCACCTTTCACTGAGCTCACGAGCAGGTACGGCAATAACCTCTTGAGAACAGACAGCACACTCTCCACGTTCTAAACTGTAAACATCCCTTTCCCAGTGAGTTTATGGTAGGAACTATCTACTACACCTTTCAGCTAGAAAAAGGAGGCCAGTAAGAAGAAACACAAGATCCATGATTAGAAAGGCAGGGCAGCAGCACTCTCAACAGAGGAGACTGTTCTTCTCATGAGGCAAGAAAAAATTTGTTTGCACCATTTCAGTTTCTCGAGCCGGTCAATCTTCTGTTTTTAGCATTTCCTGGCGGTTCACACAATGACCTTCCAGAAGCAGAAGAGCCACCACAGTCTCGTAAGTCATTTCTCCTCTTCAAAATAATTCATGGAAGATGTGGCTTTAAGCAGCCATATAGAAAGCATGCTGGAAAAGTCTCAGGCATTTTTCCTCCCTGCAGCAATAGACAACCAGCAGCAAATAAAAGTCAAAATGTGCACTGTTCTTTCAGCACTGGTTCCCTACATGTGGTCTTACCATCAGAACAGAATTACGTTTTCTCCTTATTCTAGTTCAAGTAGAAAAAACACGCCACAGATAAGCTAGTTCCGATTCTCTTCCAGGTCAGGACATGCAATCACTGAGACCCTGTGAAAGCAAGGTCTGGCAGCCATACTTAATGGGGCTCAGTCACCAAGAAGAAAGCCCTTGGACAGAATTCTCTACTTGAACTAGGGAGCGATACCGGACCTCCCCTCTGCTCAACACAGCAGCTCTGGAAACACATTTCCTGCTTCATAATTTTAAAATTATTCTTCAGCAAGCTCTATCAACCACCAACAATAAGTTTCTCAGTAATTCAGTTCTATTTCAGGAAGGAAACAACAACAACAACTTCAATGTGCTCATTTGCCAAAGGGATTTCTCAAGCAGCAAAAAAATTAACCTTCACATAAATACACAGCCACACCTCCTGACTTCTGTTAAACTACCCAAATACATCATCTCTGTACAAGAACACAGGTTGACTTGATTCACATGCCAGCAATTCCTCTTCCATTTTCAAAAAAGGCCATTAATTCCCTTCTTTTTAAATATCCAAGTTAAAGAAATCCAGAAGCATAGTATTCTTCCTCGGGACTGGAAAGTACGTCCATCTATTAACAATTATCTTCAAAAGTTCAAAAGAAACACATTCAAATACTTAAGGAACCTGTATGAAGCCTGCAGCATCCCACAAAGCGTTCAGTGGCAGAAATCGTATTTATAAGAACAGAAAAAATCTGTCCTGCAGCAGAAAACCTTATACATTCTGACACCATCGCAGGGATGACAGAAGAACTTCTGAGGATGCTTCACGTACTTAAAAAATGCTGAGGCAAGTTGCACATTCACTCAGAACTCATGAATACATCCTCTCCAGCATGCAAAAATGAAATTAGTCAAAAAGAATTCTCAGCCTTCACCATCTGCGCAGTAACTTAACATTTCCAGAAATTGTTTCTAAGTCGTTCAATATTTTTAAAGATTCAAGAGGTTCAAGAGTCATGAAATCTGTCATAGCACAGCCATGTTTTGTTCACTCATGCAGTAGAGCAGAAAGGATTTCAAATCTAAGAGTGATTAAACGGAGTGAACAAATATGGAAATACCAAATGGGACTAGAAGAGCAGTGAAGAGATTCAGGAAAAATATTAAGAAGGAAGGAAGTTTCAGACAGATTTGCCACTACTACTCTAGACAAAGTACTTAGTGCAACAGAATTAAAAAGAAATTCTTCCAGCAGCAACTAAAGCACTACGGAAGCTAAAAACTAACACAGGAAGCTAATAACCAATGAAAAAATTAA
The DNA here is from genome assembly GCA_024606505.1 of Aquila spilogaster. NCBI lineage: Eukaryota > Metazoa > Chordata > Aves > Accipitriformes > Accipitridae > Aquila > Aquila spilogaster. Next base: position 23,908,368 of record JANHGO010000038.1, read on the forward strand.
TAGAAAACACAGAACAGCAATATCTATCAATGAAAATGTTAAGGACTCTTTACTTGAACCTCAGCTGCTACTCAGTCAACACTGAATCCCAGAAGCTTTCTTTCATCTTACTTAGGAACTGGAATAAACACCATCTCAAAGATTTTCATAATAGCTTGGACAAACAAGACAGATTGTATCATTAGCTACACTCAACTTTGACGCTGCATAATTTCATTCCATTAGGATCCTTTGTTTTTTTCTAGGGATCACTTGCATTACATTTTTGGTTCTTGTTTTCTGCTATATTGCCCATCCCAGAACAAGTAAGAAACAGGAGAGAAAACATCACAACTTGCCAGAGGTTTCAAATAATTCATCTGATTCTTCATCTAGAAAAAGACACATGAAGCTGTGTGACTGTTAAATAGGAGCACTGCTCAGAGGGTTTTGCACAAGTCCTTTGGATCAAGCAGATGGCACCACAAAGGAAGAAGGGCTCTGCAACTCTCCTTGCTGCCACGTGAACTAAGCCTTACACACAGGTGGATGGTTCACACTCCCGGATAGTTTTTGACAAGTCCAGACAATTATTTAAGCTATCTTAAGAATGTCAAGGCAAGTGGATTAAACACCACAAAACATCAAGAAGCAACAAGCTAAACATCTGTCTTAAATATTACTCCCGCATCAAGATTCATTATAAAGTTTTTATTTCATTATTACAGTTTTAAAACCTGGAGTATTTTTTCTTATGACGATAAGGCATACTTTAAAAGTGCAAAGCAAATAAGACTGCAGTAGTCAAACCTTTTAATGAAGCCATTTTCTTCAAGTTCCACCCTTAAGATTTGTCTTTAAAGGCATTTTTCCTCACATTGCATTTTTTCAGAGACTTACTTCTCTCAAGAAAAAAAAGTGTCCATTAAGTCAAAAGCTACAGTAACACATCTACATTCAGCCACACAAAATCAGATTATTTAGTTCAGGCTTTTAAATAAAGTACGCTATTCTCCAATAACTTGATTTGTTGAAGTAATCAAGGATCTCAAAGGAACAAGGTAACAGAATATTTTCCCCTTAATCTATTCCTTATTCTATTATGACTTCAGACTATTACTTGGTTTCTTACTCACAAAGCTTTCCAAAAAGAGTCTACATTATTCAGAAAAAAAAAGATGTTACTTTAAATACTATCCCCCTACCCAATGTACTAAAAGCTTCCATAAAATGCTGGCTGTTCAGCATTTTGCTGGGAACGCCTACTATGTTTTGCCAGAATCACATCCAACTCAGCTGCAGCTATTTCAGAGGCATGTCTTTTGAGGGGTGAACCTTGAATTCAGACAAAATGAAGTGATCCAAGTCTTTCTCAAAGCACAGGCCATAGACTTCCTCAAGTGGACTCCTGCCTGCACTAACTCTTTTGATCGTGTCATGTTAGTACTTGATGTTAGTACAGATTTACATCCATTTTACTGTCCATTGAGAAAGCTCCTTACAATTCCTGTCCATTCCTTACAATACCAAGACTGACAATGATACAGTTTATGTAGTCTACAAAAGTGGCCTATGTTGATCCTAAATGTTTAACTTCGCATTTAGTAATATTAAAAAAGCATGGTTGACTGCTCTCAGTTTATCAGACTGCTCAAATCATGTGCTGTTAACAAGTCCTTTCATTATTTACTACTCCCTCCATCATTTGCCATCTGCACCAATATCAGTTTTCGGTTGCACTGCAGATCATCAGTCACGGGAAGCAGTGCGGGATCACAGATGAGCACCACAAACTAGACTCAGCAGTGAATCATCCATATGCAATTACACTGTGACACTGACAGCGAACAGTCCTCAATTCACATAAAATGCCCTCTAGTAACTATACTGTTTATTTGCCAATAGCGCACAGCATTTTGACCCTAAATAAGAAGCACAGATCAACCACCTACCAGACACTAACGTTAACAAAAATAGCAGCTGTACAAAGCTGCATTTCATAGGCTCACACTGACCAGCAGTAGTTCTGCATTAACCATTCCATTATTCACTGTAAAGTAACATCTCAAACAGGCCTATAATTACATGGGACTCCCTGCGAGCCTTTTAATTACCAAAGCATTCTTTTTTTCTGCCCTCTCGGATGTCTCAATTATCCAAGATTTAATGATAGGACAATAACCAACAACATTAATTGCTTGCAAAATGCTTTGGGCATCACCACAGCCCAGTTTACCTGAATCTACATAATAAGAACACGAATTAAGATGCTGTTATCAAATGCTCTCCTTAGCTCTTTTCCTAAAATCCTTAAAGTGGGAAAACTTAAAAAATTAGCAATTTTAGCTGGCTAACAGACGCTTTCAGTTATATTTAGCACTTCTAAAAGGCAAAAGTACTTTGAAGATGCACTTTTTCAAATGCTTATATATACTTCCAGCACTGTGTTTCTCCACATAGATTTGCTGGGTATCTAATAGCTTGACTTAGATCATCTTTGGAATGCTTGATGCTGGAAAAACACTAATTAGCTTCATTATGTCTTCAAAAAGCATTTAGAAAACATTCTTGCAGTGGGGATAGCAGAGGCAAGCACGGTCTGACAAACAGCTTTACAAAGAGAATGCTACAATGGGTGACACTTGCATGCAAGCAAATATTAATCATCATCATGACGGAGTTGCAAGTATTTTAAGTATGCTGCTTAACAGAGTACCCAACTAAAAAGCAATGAACAGGAAGTACATCCCAGTAAGCATCCCAGATATTTGGCCAATATCTTGATATACACAAAAAGCATTTAGTTTAATAAGACAGATCCCACACACCACAAAGCAAATGCAAACACAGATAGGGGAAGCTGGCAAATCAGTTACATTAGGAAGCATCTATTAAAATAGTCAAGTAGCATTTCTTTTGAAAAGAACTATGAAATTTATGACAGGACTTGCCACAACCAGATACAGCAGCCTGTAGAATGGAATTCCAATGCAGTTTTGAGATGCAATAGATTGTATGCAGCACCTACCTTGAATGTTTACAAAGCTTACGAGGTCTATTATGCAATTTCCGATCCCAATTCTCTGGATCACTGGAGTTACTGTCATAAGGATGAGGCCGTCCTGCCATTCCACTGCAAGCTTCCTCACACTACCGCTCTCAAAAGCACACATGCAGCACTCACAACCTACATTAAGAGAGCAGTGTTTACCTTTTAAAAAATGCCACACAGGAAAATAGAAGACAAATGGACATTTTAGTGTTGTTAGTTTTCATTTTAAAAAATAAAAATCATAGAACGTAGGATATTCTCAAGCATGACTTCAGCATTACACAACAATAACCTTCTACACATTTTACTGATACCTGCACTAAAAAGCTTTTGCTGTAAGGAACATAGTTCTTTAAGTTTCAGTAAACAGCTTCAATTTTGCCACACTTAATTCCACCGTGTCCAAACAGAAAAGTCACTGGTTATAAAACATGAGGCAAACATATCATAGCTTTCTTCCAAATGGATGAAGTTAATTCCAAAGGAGATCCCAATTTTGAAAGGAGATCAACAGTTTAACAGTTTGAGTGGTTGCCCAAAAGGAGAACATAATTACCATTAACAGTTTTATCTGCGTCCTTACTTCAACACAGGATCAACAGCAATTCTTAGAAATGCTCAATCCTGTCCAGTTCCACTGAGATTTGCAAAAAAAAATCACTGCCAAATAGAAATCATTATAACCCTACCTTTGCTTTGACTGAGATCCAGCATTGTTAAATACCCACTAAACTTCACTCATAGACAAATTAACGTTGTGACTGTTAATTGAGACAGCCAATCCTAAATATCTGGTGTTAAAGCCATATCTAGAAGAGGTACTTTTGTCAAGACAGATGTATACAGCAATCTGCTTACAAATGTGGTGAAGTAGCCAAAAGTAAACAGCTGATGGTTCTACAACATCTGGAAAAATCCAGGAACAGATAGATAAGATTGCCACATTTCTAAAAAGTCTTACGTTAAACATATTAGAAGCATAATATATTCTCCCACCCCTGTATTTAGTATATTTCCATTACACTCTATGCAACTCAATCCTTTCTGGAAGCAAGTTCCTTTGGGACTGGGGCTTTTCCTGTAAAACACTGTAGTTTCTCAGATAAAGACATTTTAGTCATGGAAAGAGAAAAGCTCTCAGCTATATTTAGACCCCCAATTTTATTTTATTTTATATCACAGGAGAATGGCAGAGAGCAAGTTACTTAAAAATACTAGTTGCATATTACTTTTTCCACTTTTAGCTATAACAAAAAATAGACTTTATACTATTTCCCAGGATGAAATAATTTTTTGCAGCTAAAATAAGTAAACAGATTATCTATAGCATGCCCTGTAAATCCCTTACGTTCTCCTATGAGCAAAATTTAGATACTTGCTTAACCTTTTGACTTCAGCTCCATTGACTCGCAAAGCACCAGGCAGCTGCTTAAAGACTTACAATGTTAAAGCTGCAGCATTTCACAATCTCCAACACAAGGCTGTTTCTTTTCCTGTTAGTTTCTATAATCCAATACACTTCGATCGGGAAACTAAGAAGGTCATGTGTCCGCACAAAGACAGGAAAGGAAAAAAGGCATTTCATTAAAAGTTACAGCAGGCACTCAACTTTCTCATGCAAAACGCCCCAACAAGTGTTCACTATGTATCACCTGGAAATTCATGTTACCAAAGCTTTACCAAAACACAGTCACTGCGTGATGACATGATATTAACATAGATGGTTACAGCATTTGCACTCACTTATCAAGTGTGCTTAGATGTTTAAAGAAGTCTACAGCCTACTTCAGAGTGGAAGGAGCATTATTAAGGAGCTCAGGGGAAGGAATGTTGGCTTACAAAACCAGTAGTGAGTTCCTTTAGCAGCCATCACTCAGAGTTCAGGTGCAGCATGTACCATCTTCAGGCACAAGCAATACAAAAGTAAAGACACATTTTATCCTGGATTGAAACAAATCGTGCTCATTAGACTGAACCACTCCAGCAAGACACATTTTTTACTTCCCCCTAAAGTGCTACTCTTGGGAACAACAAAGCTTAGATCATAAAGCAAAGAGCATTCTCCAAATAGAACCACTCAACTACCTGCCTGCAGTTGCACTGTCTGCCTGACAAGCCAACACCATCCAGGCACTGAGGAGGACAACTACCTGCCCAGGCACCCCAGCTGCCGAGCGCCCTGAAGCAGACTCACCAGCACCTTGCTTCCATGCTTCTATCCCATCTACAGTCTTATAAACACATGAACCACACCAGGGGCCTTCTCTGGAGCAGTGAATTTGTCTTCCAGCAGCAAGGCATCACTCATTTCATTGAGCTAAGAACCAGCATGTGAATTAAGCTTTGGCATTGGAAAGATATGTAAACAGGCTGTTGTTATTAAAAGAACTGCAGCTGCAAGGACACACTAAAGCCACTTGAAGTTGTCTCATGCTGGCTGCCTTCTCCACATCTTTCACATAATGAAAGTGGCAAGAGTCAGCATGAGGGTGTAGTTCCACACGCACACAGAGAGAAAGGATGCTTTAAGTAGGATCAGTTCCTCAACCTGCTTTGCTATGCAGCACCATGCTTAAGCCACTACAAACAACAGATGACACAGAGGGGCAGAAAGGACCAAATTGGACTGCCCCTCCTGAACAACTCTATTTTCCTTTTCCAGCTTTATGTGAAAAACCACAGCAAACAAGCAACAATCTTTGCTGCACCCTCTACTTAACAGGAGCTACGAATAATACTTCTCTAAGAAATATATAATGCATCCAATTTCTTTTTTGTGATTGTTATTGACAGCGCTTCTGAGCTCATTATAAACAAATGTGCTTATCAATTTCATTTTAAATTTTGCAAGCCCACGAAGCCATAATAAGAGCAAAGCCGAAAGCTACTAAGTTAGTCCACAGAATCAATATAGCATTTTCTAATTGAAAATTCACTTCAATTCTGCAAATCCGGAAAAAAAAATACTTGAACTGTGGTTCAAATGATTTTTCGGGGGAGGGGAGGGGGATAGATTCTCATTGTCAGCAATATATGCAGTTTGTACTAAAGACAGTGCTCTTCATAGAACATTCAGACCTTGCGTGTAACACAAAAAGTGCTGGAGGACAATGCCCCAAATACCACCCAGTGCCTTCCATGAAATCAAGCAACTTCACCTGAAACATTGCTGATGACGAAAAGGCACCAGGAGCAGATTAAAAAGAAAAAATAAAAGCAAAGGAAAATCAGATCCAAAAATCCTGAGTAGATCACAAAATACTGTCATATTGGTTAGACTGCTGCCATTCTAATAAGCAGTACTCTAGGTGCAAATTTCTTATCCAATGCTGGAAAATTAGCACAAGGAAAAAACCGAAAGACTGTACTGCTGTAAGTCAGGATACAGACTTTGATTTACAAAGCTTTCAGCACAGGTTTAGAACTGCTAACATCAACTTGAAGCGAGAGTCATCACTAATTTATGAAATCCAGAGGCTACAAAGACAAAGTAAAATTTTGAAGACAGCCACATTATATTTACTGAGGATACTTGGAAGGCTGCAAAACTCTAGACCCTAACTAAATAGGATGATTAAAATAGCCCTAAAGTTTTGAAGCTGAAGCCCAAGAAGCCATCTTCCGTCCCACATGTGTAACAAAGAACTGACTGCTCCAGCTGGGAATACAGAATACAGCACTAAAAATATTAACATGCAACACCTCAGTCTCACAGCTATTCAGATTTAAACATCAGTCAGAAGGTATTCCTCAAGCAGGACCAGTTTCAGCAGCTCATCAGCTGTAACCAGGCCTCCTCAGCTAACTACTCTGCAAGGCTGAAAGAGGTTAATCAGGATCCAGTAGATAAGTTGCCAAACCTGGCATCAGTTGTGAGAGGGCAACTCCAAACTTGAGATTCTGCAGACTTTCAGTATGGAGTGATATCGCTGTTCAACACCTCTTACTAACAAGACTTACTAACAAAAACTAGCTAACAAGTAAGATATACTGGAAATGCCAGCACAGTGATATCACATCCTTCTTCAGAAATGCAGTTCAAAGCACACTTGCAAACACCATCTATCATGGAAATCCATACCTGCCCAGTCAGTTTCTTGCAAACCACCGCAGACAGCAGCCACAATTCAGACACACACAGTAGTCTTATAAAACCTCCTCACAAAAATGATATCAAACCTACACTGCTGGAAGCATAGCTCAGAAACTTCCTTTACAATACAGCACTGGCATTCAGACAGCAGGTCAAGCTTCTTTTAATGAGTAAGAAAAGCAAACAGAAAACCCAAATCAATAAAAACAGTCACATGAAGCTGATACTTCCATTTCTATAGCACCATGAGTAACAGATACTCAGCGACTATCATGCAGACTTGAACTTTATAGTCACACTCCCTTCAGAAATTATAGACACCTATCTGATATCATAAGCCTAAAAAGCTGAAGGCAGGTAATTTCTCCCCCTTCTATACTCACATCCAGTAAGTAAAGTCAGCCTTTCAGTAGATTATATATATATATATCGAGCAACTTCTACACAAAAGGAGCACCCTAGCTAGCACTGCAGGACCAGAAGCAGCAGAATGTAACTTTGTGCAGCTGCAATCCCCACATCCCTTGTGGCCCACCAGCAAAAAAGCTACTGATAAGGAACAATACTAGGCCAAGATTCAAGCAATGCTATTAATGAAAGCTGTACTGAAAAGTGCCGGCTTATAATGAAAAATTAATGTTTCTGTACACATACAGGAGGCCCCATTCTCAAGCATGCAATCAAAGAAAGCATACAAATTAGAACCAGGTGACAGAAAAACCAACAGTGATGACATCTGTGACTAAC
>JANHGO010000038.1:23927959-23972311 GCA_024606505.1 Aquila spilogaster
AAGCATGCAATCAAAGAAAGCATACAAATTAGAACCAGGTGACAGAAAAACCAACAGTGATGACATCTGTGACTAACGTAATAAGCAGCGTCAACCACACATGAACCATTTAACCATTTTCAAATACCAGTGTGCCTAAAAAGGAAAAGCAAGCTTCAGAGGGTGACATGAGAGCTGCTTTGGACTGCTGTCTTCCTGGTACTAAAATCTGGGTAAAAGAACAAATGGTATGTGCTCAAAAAATTGTCAGAAGAACATTCTCAAACAGCACCATAGGTAGATGTCAATGATGATTGCAGACAGGACGCCATAGAATATAATGAGTTTTTTAGACAGAAATGGGACAAAGCTAGATGTAATTTCAGAAGATTCAGAAGATTTATGTATCTCAACAACAAAAAAGTCATCTCTGTGATGTTTTGCAAGAAAGACACCTAGTTAAGGACAAATCCATAATGGCAGACTGGGAAAACAAATACAGTGGAATGATTTTCCTTAATTAAAGGAGAAATAGTTGGAATCCACCCAGCTCATTTTGGCTGCACTTGTTTTCAAGCTATATGAGTTAAGTTAACCTTCACAAGGTAATGCAGGGATGGATTTTTAGTTCAGAGAAGAAAATGAGTGTGAAACATAAGGGTAAGAACTGAGACTAGTGTGAAGATGGTAATTGGAATTGTATTTCTGTGCCATCTAATCCAACAGCAAATTGAAGAGAGAAAAGGAGGGCACTCTGGGGAACGGCTGAAGTAAGCGATAAGCACTACTTAAATAAACTATTCAAGATGATTCACAAAGAACGAGGTGAACAAAAATAAGAACAAAAGGCAACAGTCAAGAGGTTACTGAGAAGTATGAAGTGTGTCGTTAGACCTGTAAAAGCCAGCCAACAGGTGGGGACACCGAGAGCAACGCTCACCCATGGCTTCAGATAGCAGCCAGGCAGCTGGAGGAAACAGCCCCGGGAAAGGCCTGAGATGGAGCTGGATCCGGATTCTGAAAGAAAAGAGCTCTGGAGCGACATGTGCGATGAGATCAGAGATAAAAAGGAACACGATGTAGAAGCAAGAGCGAGGAACAAAAGCGACTTCAAGGGAAGAACATGCGATGATGGCCAACTGTGACACACTGCTGTACAAGGCCGGCTCGATCGCAAAAGAGAGATTTTTCTGTAAACAAAACGCGGTTATACGGGGAAGAAAGTTTCAAAAAGGCATGTACCTCATCAAATCATTCGAACGCAGAGGTCTTTGCTCAGAGGCAAACGCAGCTGCCCGGCAGCCGCAGGCGACACGCCGTTTGGGCACAGCCCTCCCGGCAGCCGCAGGTTTTTATCGCTAAACGTCACGCGACCGAAACAAACGACGCACGGAGCGCTCAGCCCGCGGAGCAAAGCCGTGTCCGCGCGCCGCCCTGACGGAGCTGCCGCGCTCCCAGCGCCCCTACGGCCCCGCGCACCGCTCCGGACCCGGCTCGGCCCCGCCGCGGAAACAGCCCCGGCGCCGCGGCTCAGAGATGCGCGCCGCCACCGCCCGCGCCCTCCGACCGCAAGGAGCGAGCCGACGGCCCCGCACGCAGCCCTCCCTCGGGGGCCGGCTCCGCTCGGTCGTGCCGCCACTCACCCGCCCGACGCCGCGACTCGGCCTCCGCCCGACGCCGCTGCTGCCGCCGGCCGCTGAGCTCGGGCCCGGCAATCTCCGCCTCTCGCGAGAGCCGCGGCAACGCACAGAGGAAAAGATGGGAGCGCCCGGATCTCACGAGATTTGAACAGGCGGGGGGCGGGGCGAGGCGCGCGGCGACGCCGTTGCTAGGGGAGGGCCGGCGGCGCGAGGCGGCCGTTGCTATGGCGTCGCCGGCCGGGGCCGCCTGAGGGCTGCCGCCGCCCCGGGGCCGCGCCGCACGGTCCCCGTCCGAATCCCGATCCGAGTCCGAATCCCGATCCGGGCCCCGGCCCCAGTCCTCGTCCCGCTCCCGATCCAGGTCCCGGCCGCGGAAGGTTTGCGGCCGAACAGGCGGTGCCTCCGTGCGGCCTGAGAGGCGGTGCTGGAGAGCGAGCGCCGCCCGCCGGGGCTGAAGAGGCGCTCCGCCTCCCGGCTGAAGGTAACCGGCAACGGCGGCGCGGTGCTGTGCGCGTTCCCGCGCACGGCGGTGGTGACGGGTCGCTCGTAAGGGTTCGGCTCCACAGTTCCCCTGCAGAACTGCCGTGTCCCGCGTTAACGGCATCTGCCGCGTGCTCAGGTGTGTCAGCTGTGGAGATGGCAATGAGCTCCACGCGGGGAGAACCAGCGGATCCGAAGCCCTAGCTGGATTTACGTCTATCAGCGATATTTGTCTGAGTTATTCTCTGTATCGCCGTGATTAAATGCAGGCAGAGCTAGGTGCAGAACCCTACCTTTTGAATATCTATCTGTTCCATTTGTGCACCGTGGGAAGCCCGGTTAATTGCAAAATGGTTACTCTGGGGACCAGCCCCACTGTCAAAATCTGCCACTGCGCATGGCGGTGGGCCAGAGTGTCATGAAATGCCGTTCTGAGCCTGTACTGCGCCAGACCTCTCAGAGAAACTGTGCAGGCGAGAGGGAACTTGTGTCCTGCTGATGAGTCTATTCACCTTGAGCAGGGCTCTGCCTTAAAGCATCGATCGATGAACAGTAATATGATGGGTTACGCTTCTGTTTAAGTGCTTAAATTGCAGTGGCTGGCTTTTGGGCAGCAGAGTTGAAACTAAAACCATTTTTAGTGGATTGTTATGAAAATTGAGAGGATATAACTTAACAGAAAAGGGAAAAGGAAAAAAAAAGAGATATCTGAACACCAAGAAATGTAAGTGACGAGGACTTATCCACAGACATACACACATGTACGTCTTAACTGTTGTGCGACGAGTAGTTGCCAGGGTAATACTAGCCAAGGTAGTATTTATGAATCAGATGGGAGTGTTGCAGAAATGTGTATGGCAGTCTGAGCTCAGGTGTTGTCAGACTTAAAGATGTATTTCTGTCATTTATTTTTCAAATGACACCATCAAACTAGTGAAGGAAGTTGGCAGATTGGCTATCGGATTCCAAAGACTCAATAGCCAGTGTCCCTTGGCAAAGGGTTTTTGTGCCTTTACTGTAGAAATACGCCCCATAAAAGACTTGAAGCTTTGCTGCAGTGCAGAATGCGAAAATTCTCTTTTCCTTACTTTACAATAGCCACAGAGATGAACCACACAGTTCTAGAAATCCACAAGTAGAACAGTGACAGACAATGCAAGCTGCACAAAAGCATTTGAATGTGCTAGCTAGGTGAGGAGTCAGGTGGTGCACACTATTTGACCGTAAGCTGAGCAGTGCAAAACAGCAGTGTTTACAGCAGCTAAGAAAACCAAACCAACTTCAGGGAGAGGAAGAGGCTGTCTAGAGGTAATGTAGAGCTCCACCTTTGGAAGGCTGTTCCTGTGGATGTGAAATGACTTAGCACTTTTCTAACCTTTCCTCACTGTGACAGGAGACATAAGAAGTCTTCACTGGCGGTCACATGCATGTCTGATTCTGCTGTGGAATGCAGCTCGCTTAGAATTTACATTGCTTAGATGCAAGTACACACCCTGGTGTAAATTTAAGGCAGGGGGAAGAGCTTGAAAGAGCAACGTTGAGCTTGAAAGAGCTCAAATGCACTGAAGAGTCAAGACTGTCTCCTCCAGTGACAGTGAGTGCAGAGGAGATTTTGGTTCATATAAAAAAATCTGAGCTAGTATTCAGTCATGTGCGAGCTCAATTCTTTGCCTCTGTTTCCCCATTCTTGTAGAAAGATAGGTAGTCAATGCCATTCATTTCCCTTTGCTGTTTGCTCTTCCTTGGATCTTTATCATGCCTCTTTTTATTTGTTTCCATTCTGATTCCTCCTGTTATTATTTTTCATCATATATAGGTGTTTCAATGGCTCTGTTATTTCTTTTCTTCTTCCTAGTGCTGCAACACTTGCTCAGAGATTTATGCTGCCAAGCTGTCACAAATTTGTTTTTTAAGCAATTCCTTTAAGAAGTAACTTCGTTCAAATTACTTTTTTTTTTTTTTTTTTTCTAATGGGCATTACGGAGTGTTAATTTGCCTGCCAGTGTGCTGGCTTTAGTCCTTCTAAAGAGTCATACTGTGTGGGCAAAGTAGGTATGATTTTAGCCAAAATGAGGCAGCGCTGGACACAGTTTGTCTGCGGCCACATTTCCAGCTAAACAGCTTTCAGTGGTGCTTCATCTGCCCCACTGAAGCTCTCTGAAAACAGCAAGTATTTCTTGAAGCATAAAGTGAGTTTAAATATATGTGTAAGCATTTTTCATCTGCTGAACAGCTGAAGATTAGGAAGAACAAATTGTATGGATAATAGAATTCTTTGCTTAGATTGAAAGGAAAGAGCTTATGAATTTGACATTCGAAGTTTGTATAGTTTCTGCATGTGTCATTAATATGAGAGGATGTAGATGGATTTGTACTAGGTAAACACCTTTATTTTTAACCATCGGTATGACTTTGTACGCACGGAAGACAAAAGGAAAGATTAAAAATGCTTTCATTGTTATTATTGAATTTACTTTGCTCTGATAAAATAAAAGGCTGTCGTAATCTGGCCCCAAATGCTAAATTAGATGAGAACAGTGACAGATCACTCGGTTGTTATGCTTTAAAATAATGTCCAAGAGCTTTTGGTCCACTTTATTTTGTAATACATACGTGAGACATAGGTACAAAATGCAATTTTATTTAAGTTAGCACAGATGCCTGATACAAGAATAAATAGAAAGTGCTCCTTAAGGCCTTGATCCTACAAATAGGCAAGTGGCATGGAATCCTCGCCTGTGTGTGCAATGCACTGATGTGCACTGGTATATCATCTGCTTGCAGCATCAGAGCCTTCACATTAGTAAAAGTATAGCCTAGATTATGTACGGCAGTTCACTAGTTACAAGTAACCTTTCTAGCCTCCAGCAGACTGCATTTATATTTGTAATTATGCATGAGTTTTTCACTGTGTTCCCCGAGATGTGCTGGACATCAAACAAACAAACAAAGAAGCGGTATGGGACCACACAGACATGTTGGCTTAGAACAGGAATTCTGCTCGAGGTTTGAATTCTCACGGTGGAACGTTTGGAAGAAACCGCTGTTACTTCTACAGAGAAAATGTTCTTACTACTCAGAAATGGTTGAGGTCTTAAGTACATACTTGTCTATACAATTCAGAATAATTTTATATTTGCTGCTTTCTTTTTTTTTTTACATTATTGTTATCATCATTGTTTTTTCCCATCCACATTCATGTCGAATTCTTTTTGAATTCTGCTTATATTTTGTCTAATGGTTCCTGTGCCAGGTATTGAATTCTACATTTTAATGGCTGTCATTTCAGGGTTTTAACAAACTGAAATCCCAGTTCTTTAAAAGTGCACATGTGGAGATGAATAATTTTCTTTATGTGAGCCGCTTACCCTGATGGACTAAGCACAATATACAGAAATTCATAGATGATAGACTAAAGAAGTGATAAAAACAAGATATTTGTTTCAATTGTTATTATCTCGCGTAGAACCATTTCCCAGTTCTATAGTTCAGGCTATGCGGACATATGTGCTACAGTCTCTGCTCTCACTGTTTCTGCAGTTAATTTTGGGTTGTCATCTTTTGGAAAAGGGAAAGTTAATAAAACTTACATTCATTTCAGTATTTTGCAAAATTTCATTCTTCTCTTTCATGCACAATTTGTTTTAATTTTATTTCGTTCTACTTTAGTCTTAAGCTTTGGGTTCCTTCTTCTATTTTTCATGTTTGCACTCTTTAATCCTAAATTATTATCATGCAGCTTTTGCTTCGTTATTGACAGTCATCTGGTTTTAGGCTTTCTTGTGAAAATAAAAGCGGATTTAAGTTTATGTATTTTCTTTAGGACAAAGTTGAAGTTTAACTCTGGGCATAATGCACTTGTACATTGTTGGTTTACAGTACAAGTAGGCCTACGGGTTACAGACAAATGCTCTCCGTATGAGAGTTGTAGAACTGGTCTTAAATGTTTTTCAACTTTCTTATTCTATTGTGGGTGTTTTGTTTTGTTTTCTTTTTTGTTGGATTTTTCTTTTCTTTTGTTTTTAATTCCCCTGGAAGTTAAGGAGTTACATTAGCTGTTTAAAAGATACCCAGGAGTTAGCAGCAATGGCCATGGGTGGCCTGTAAATACATTTTATTATTTAGTTGTGAAATGCCTGTCTCAATGGGGCTACAGTCTGGCATGGAGCCTTTAATCCTTATTAAATTTGAATAAAAAAATAAAATGCCCTAATTGATCAGTGACCTACAGACACATGCTAACTTGGACAGATATAATGCTCTTGGTCTTTTCATTACGGCTTTGTTTTAAAGAGTACATCCATGTAAGCTTTGTCCAGGTCAATGGATTTCTTCTGCACTGCTGCCCGCAAGTGCTCAGGGAGCAGCCTTCGATTTCTTATCTCCCCCAGGACAATATCATCCTTGTTTCGAGGCCTCTGGGTCCTGGCATCCTCAAGGGCACTGTGCACATCCTGCAGTTTCATCTGAAGCCAGTCCTGTCTCTCCACAGCGTGTCGATGCTCTCCAAGATTATGCATTAATTGCATCTCACTCACTGATCTCTTCCTGAATGAAAAGAAAGGAAGGGAAGGGACTCATAATGGCTCTCTCGAATTCATGATCTTAAGTCAAAATCCAGGTATGGGAACTTCTGTGAGATACTGCAGTACAGAGCTGTACAACTTACCTTTCTCATTTGTAATAGAGAATAATATCTGGAGCAATAGATTAACATCTGGAGTAGAGAAGGAGTGTGGATGGTGATTTGCTAATTGTAATAGATATATCAGTGAGAAGGCATCAAATACAGGAAGTAGTCCAGTTTTGTGACAGTAGTGTTTGGCTATGTATTATCATTTCTTTTATCTGCTGTAGTTGAGGTTAGGGCTTACAAGACAATAGTTAACTGATTAAGACAGCTATGGTGTTTATTCAGGGACAGTTTTCTTTGAATGCTAGAGTTCAGGAAGCATGATTTCCTGTGGATTTTTGTCTCAGTGCTGATTGATGTTAGCATTCAAGAGTGAGTTCCAAGCGGACTGTCACACAATAAAAAAGATGTTTGCCTGCGTAGACCCCCCTCAAGCACCTAATAGATGCGGATTACCCAATGATCTCCCTAAGAAAACACTTACATGATTTTTGTTCATCTCCTATTTTTGAAAAGTGTTTAAGAACTCTGCATGTTTCGGAGATCTCTACTGCTCTATCTAGAGGTCAGAATTTGGCTGGCTGGGCCAAGGGGTTCAAAAGCGGTGGTAGAAAGACCAAGGTACACTTAAACTGGTGCGCAAACAAATGGGTCATGTTCTTGAGAATAATTCACGTCATTCCCCATACTTTGGAAGTGTATAATATTGTACTTACATCATCGGTCTTCCATCAGAGTTTGTAAAAAAACATATGGCATATAAAATCATTACAGTCTTGGCCAGATTTTTTATAGAAGTCATTTTGTCTGCAGAGATAGAAAAGAATAAATGTATAGATCAGAAATTCCAGTGATTTTTTGAATTCCAAAGAAATTTAGTTAAAGAAAGACATCAGAGAAGTGGTTTTAAAAACATTTTTCTCATGAAATGGGTTGCAGCAAGAAGTGCTACAGAAAATATTGATTCTAATACTATTTCTTATGAGAAAATTTCTGTGACTTTGTAGGCAAGTCTGAAAGCTCCCATCAGCATTAATTGCTTTGCATTATCATCCTCTAGGTGCTCATATTTTGGAGAACAGGGTGAAAAGAACCATGTCCTTTCAATAGTACTGTTATTTATAATTTGCATTTGATACGCTTCAAGTATGTTGAAATACTCGTGTATTGCTATGCAACTGAAAATTTGGGTTCTTTTATACATTTCTTTTGCAAAACTGAGTTGCATTTTCTTTAGATTAGGGAGGCTGACACTCCTCTGGACATTTTTGCACAGTGGCGTTACTCTATTGAGTTATTTCATTATCCATTTAATCACATAAAAGGAATCAGAACTGAGCCTCCTATATTTTCAGTGTTAATCCTGCACTGCCAGTACAAATTCCACTCTGCAAAACTGCCACTTGGTACATATATAAAGAAAACTTACTACCAATGATGCTACAACTGACAGATCAGACACAGTCAAAATTTCAGTTTCCAGTCTGAATTTTCAGTATTTACTGCTGGGAAATGCATCTTTTCTGCTACAACTTAAGAAACTTTATACAGAGTAACTAAAACATAAGGAAACAAGAAACTCCAGAATGCCATTTTTTGCAGTGTTTTCTGCAGTTTTACTTTAGGGCAGAAAAGCATTTACTACATGACATCTTACATGTTAATATGAATGTGGCCCTAGCGGTCCATCTAACTCAAAATTACATATTCAGGAACTGGATTCACTTCAAGATATTCTAACTCACTATCCCAGATATATTCATTTCAAGCATTTGGTTCAGATAATAAAACAGTCTGATCTTACTCACATCACTTTGCTTTTAAGGTAGCCTGGAAAAAAAAAGCTAAGTAATAAAAACAATGATAACATCTTCTATATAAGCTTTCTAGAAAACTTGGAAATAAAATAGAGCATACTTACCAAATCCTATCTTAAACAGTTTTCTGGTTTATCTGTCTCTTGATGTCAAGTATATTTGAAGACTACTGAATTGGTTTAGTGGACCCCTTAAATGTAACTTTAAAATAGAGCTTCTAAGTAACTTAGAAGCCCTTTTATTGTCTCAGTTGATGTCACTCTCAACACACACCCTCCTGACCCTCATGTACCCACCCTCGGATGCTTTTGTTAATTTGGCATTTGCACGGAAAAGAGAGGTCTCAGCAAAAAGAAAATATCCTCGGTAGCTATCAAGAAGTTTGACTTTGAATTTAGATTCTCTATTACTCATAGGTTCATGCCCAAGATAATGTGGTATCTGAAGCTTTTGGAAGGATTTGCAAAGAAAGCTTTGTGATGTTAATTGCAGGGTCAGTGATCTACAAATGCAAGATAAAAAAATACTGAAAAGCTAACATATATAAAAATTGTGGGAAATAAGAATAGTCATTTTAGATCAGAAACTGGACTTCTTTGTAAAAGAATACGTTGGAGAGCAGCAGAAACCTCAAGATGATAGACAATCATGTTTCTAATGAAAATGATGGTATTGAAAAGTTGTTAAAATACAGTGCTAGATCCCCATTGCCCTGTTATACTTACAACCATGAATACCTCTAAGTTGCTCTGATGTGCTAGATAAAATGGAGGCATTTGAAGAGGCTGTAATATATATTAGTACTTTATACAATTTGAAAAAGCAATATAGAACTCTGCCTACATTCTAAGAAGTAAAATGTGTAAATAATACTTTCCCATATACACAAAGAAAGACTATTTTTGGCTGCAAGATAGTGTTCCTACATTATATGCATTTTCTGGGTTCTAGAATATTTTGCCAGAAAAAAAAAAAAAAGCAAAAAACATCTGCACACTTAAATACACCATTTGGAAGCTATTGTTGCTTTTACAGTGAATACTGTTTAGATTATGCTATGTAATACTGTATTATTTCACATAAAGATAGATCAGATATTTTAGAATACTGAATTACACAGATGGTATTGTTGTGGGAAAGAGGAAGGGAAAAAAATTCTAAAAATTCATAGTTCTCTCAGTAGATAGTAAATTGAGAAGCAAAAAAAATATATCCAATTAAAGGAGTTTAAGAAATCAGGATGGAACTGCCTTCCAGTATAATTCAGTTGTCAATGTCCTTCTACCTACACAAAAAAAACAAAGCATACAGAGGTTTATGGAGATGATACATTTTCTTAGGAGATTTATGCCCATTTTAGCCACTAGCAATACTAACCCGAATACTTTAGTGACTAAAAATATGCAATGGGCATGGCATGCCAGAAAACGATTTGGAAAAATGTCTACACAATTGATAATAAGAAGCTAAAGTGTTTTGACCATCATAAACATATGCAAAACCTTTAGAGCAAAGCCTCAAGGCAGTGCTTTTGCAGAGGCCTGACATTCATCTGGAAGCTCTAGCAGATGACAGCAAAACCTTAGCTAAAGGCCAAACATTACAAAGTGTGGTGTTTGTATAGAGAAAAAAATGTTCCCATATGACTTGTTAGCAACTGATAGTGAACATGGGCAGTAAACCATTAGTGACAATTGCAAAATAAGTGTTAGCAAACGTGAGTTGCAGATGTTATTCTTTCAGTTGCAGTTGCATCCCTTACAATGCACGTGCAAGTCTGGAAGAGAGCCTAGGCTGGAGCTTTCCATAAAGCCGAGCCAGAGAAAAAACCACAGTATGATTTTACAGTGGAAGATGCTTAATGCACTTCAGGCAACTTAGAGTCTGTTGGTGCAGATGCCGTTTAATGAGATGTAATTTTAGCTGGTTGATTTGCTGCGTACCTAGTCTTTGTAGCAACTCTGAAATAGGATTTCTTATTTAATATCATTTTTATTCAAAAATACTAAATAGATTTTATCTAAAATCTCAAGTGAAGATTTCTGAACTTGATACTTCGAAGGCATTCACATGTGAAAATATAGAAGCAAATTAAAGTTCACTGTTTGCCTAAGATTAGAGAAGATACAAGAATAATAATAAAGATAATAAAATTTTGAAATATATACCACAATATTTGTAAACTAATAGAGCCTGTGATGGTTATTACAGAATCTTTAATTTACAATTCAAAACCGCTTTATCTGTTTCTGCAGAAGTAGTAACTTATTTGATTTGAATTGCTATTCCCAATGTCCACAAATGATGCTATTTGAAAACACTTATCCGATGTCATCAGTACTCACTAAATATGGTATATCAGATGTATGAACAGATAATAGGCCAACTGAATGTAATTCTACAAAATACTGTAATTGTGAACATTTTCCTTTGAACACAGTGTATCCACCCCAAAAAGGTCAGATGAAACTGTTTCAGAAAGATGAAGATTTATGCTCAGATTCAGTTTTTCCTCTCCCTTGAGCATCTTTGTTAAAAAAACAGATCACTTTAGTGCATCGCTTAATGGAAGAGCATAACCAGAGCTAGTGCCTGCTGAAATGCTGTTCAGTAGGAGGTTTGAGACTGACCAAATTTGTAGAAATTTGTTTCACATTGTGGTTAAAAAAGAGGAATGTAAATTCTTAAGGAACAGTGCAAAAATATCTCTGCAATGAAAAGCCATTTCATCGTCCTTTGAAGGTGGAAGTGTGTATATGAATAGTGGGTGGGAAAAAAATAAACATGTTCTTTAGGAAATTACTTTCTGCTAGTGAGGGTACATTCCTAGTGCACACAAACGGCGAATGGCCTACAGGAGACTGTTTTTGCTTCTCTTGGAACAAGAGAAGGAAAACCACAGTGGATTCTGAGTTTCCATTCTGAAAAACATCAGTCAGTGCTTAAAACTGTGTAGAAATGAGTAGAACAGTTTAGGAACTCTAAACTATTAGGTGTTTCAGGTATCTGCCAGACAAGGTCAACCTATTTAGAAATTGATTGCAAACAATTAGTGTATAGGTTGCATGGTCAATATAGAAATGTTGTTTTCTTTGGAAGAGGAAGAGGTGAGAGTGGGTCGTTTATGACACTTAGGCTGAAATACAGTAAAGCTTGGAAGATTCTAATTCAGACTTGTGATTATTTCTTCATGTATGCCAGCAAATTGTCTCAACCTAAGTTTGAATTCAGTATTCTCATAAATCATTATCTAAAACCATAGGATGTTATACATGAAGTGAGACAGTATAGTGATATATTTCAGAATGTATTAGAGTTGCGGCTTATCTCTGACATCAGGTGTTACAGATATTAAACAAGGACATGACACTGAAGAAGAGAGGTGAAAAACTGTAGATGCTGGAATGACAGTATGGGAGGGAAGAGCTGACCAAAGCCTTTTCCTCTGGCAAGGCTTTATCTTAATCAGCCAAAGAACTACCTCTCCCTGACCTTCCCTTATAGATTGTACAGATATTTTAACCAACTGTGCATGAAAAAATCTCTGTGCTGCTTTGTTTGCTGGAGGTGTGCCACTTTACTTTGAATTGATACCATTGAAGGTAATCAGACCCTGGGGTTGAAAACAAGTGGAAAGCAGACAGATTTTACAGCTAGATAGATGAACAATGGCCATATTCCAAAAATCCCGAATTCTGTACAATCTACTTTGTACAGTCTATTTGTTTTATTAGGAAAAAATATTATACTGCATCTGGAAACTAAACACATCCTGAGGTACATTACTGGAATATGACTGAAAGATACAGTCCTTTCTAGGATTATAGTTTGTGTGACTGAGAAGTATTTTCACAAACTGATCATGTAATCTGGTGTATTAACATCTCTACAGAATTCTTTGTCTCCAGGATTTGAAGTATAACTGCTGAAGTCAATTTAGTTCCATGCTATTTACAAAATCAGGGTTTTGCTACTTTGCTTGTTCCGATGGGCAGTTCCAGATAAAACGCATTCTGAGTGCA
Source organism: Aquila spilogaster (assembly GCA_024606505.1). Taxonomy (NCBI): domain Eukaryota; kingdom Metazoa; phylum Chordata; class Aves; order Accipitriformes; family Accipitridae; genus Aquila; species Aquila spilogaster. Next base: position 23,940,531 of record JANHGO010000038.1, read on the forward strand.
GCTATGGCTGGGAGAATGTTAATAGATCATTGAGCAAGGGAACAAGGTAATTGGTGTCACACTGGATGACTGGTGAGGCAAACTTTCTAAATGTGTCCGAGGAATGTTTTGCCTTGACACAATGAAGATCCAAAGTGACAGTCAGTAAACTGTTTAGAACTTCATTTGATTGACAAGATTTGTGGCCTTTCAAATACCACAGCAGCATGTTTGGTAATTTATGTAAGCAATGTTGGGTATCTTCAGGCACGTTTGGGGTTCCTGCATCTAGATAAAGCTTTTACCACATGCCAATTTCCAATTAGATTAAAGAGTAATAATCATAAAATTAAACTCACGAAAAATACCAGCAGATTTTAGTGAAAATCAGAGGATGGTCTATCACATTCATACAATGTATTTTTTTGCAGCTACTGATAAATGCGAATTTGGAAATAATCTTTATTCAGTTACGTAGTGTTTTTCATCTGAGAGTCATAACGTTCCCGATTCTCCCTGATTTCTTTGTAAGGAAAGTAAAAAGTTGATGATAATTGTTTCTGTTCTGCAGACATTTAGGCAAAGACAGGTTAAATGCAAATATCACTGGGAAAAAAAATTAGAAAGAAAATAGAAGCTGCTATAGTCCCAGCCACCTGACTTTAAGTATACTTGCTTACCTAGAGTGATAATCTAGACACCGCGATCCAGGTTATTTCTAGAGTTTTAACTGATTAAGTGAAACATACGCAGTGCCTGAATGGATGCCATTTTTTGCTCTCAATGTAACTCATCCAAGTTACATAACAGAGATAGCCAGTTTATCACAGAACTTCTCTATTGACCTATCATGGACATGTCAGGCTTTGATGACATAATCATGAATGCATGAGTCTTTGCATGCCACCCTGTACTATGGCTGTATAGAATTTCATATAGCATTACATGGCTGTTTTGAAGCCTAAATGGAGAGCCCTGCTTACCTCATCTCTCTCTCATGAAAAGAATCTGAAGCTTGATGAAACGGCCCAGAACAGTGTGGAGGAATGCTGAAATGGTTGTTAAGGAAAGTCATGGATATGATGTGCATATTATTCTCTACGGAGACATGTTTTAGTGGTCAGTAACACAAGTACAATTGTGTAAAACGAACAGTAATAAAAGCCTTGTTTAGTTTCATCACATAGGTATTGACATATTTCTAAAGAACTGTTAGGAAGACTAAATATATGAATATTTATAAAATTGCATATGTGAGCATAAATATTACTTCGGATTTAAATGTTCTGGTAAATTACTTTATAGTCAATAATTACTTAGTGGAATATTAGCTCTGATGACAGTGAAACATCGTGTTGATATTTTGCTGAATACATTGCTTTAAAGAACCGTACTAGTAATTCATGACCTTTTTCAGTAGATAAGAAGCTGTAACGGAACTCAAAACTGCTGTTGGATCATCAGAGTTTTGGAATCAATACCGAAGTGAGTTATGCATATACATATATGCAGACAGATATACTCACATATAGGCCAATATGTTTACTGGCCTATTACTGGCTGTAAATACTTGACGCAGGCTTGAGCTCCCTTGTAACAACATGAACTGTAGCGTAGCTCTAATGAGAAGTCATGTTCTTTTTGGTTATCCTAGAAACTGAGATAGCATCCCTGACAAGCTACATGAGATCTGTTTTGAGAGCATAAGTAATCCCTGAAAATTTTCAGAAACTATGTCTAGTATTGTGAACACGAATGAATCTAGAATTCCCCACCACTCTTTTTCCAGGCTTAAGGACCTCACTGAAGGTTAAGCTCTAGTAACTATCACTTGAAGCATACATCTGCCTACATAGGCACATGCGTGCACATTTTGTACAAGTCATACTTTTAAAATCAGTTAAGACATCTTCTAACAAAGGTTTGAGTAACTAAATATTAGTATCCACTGGATTCTAAAGGTAGGGGCCTGGAAACTGCAGATACCCCCAAGAAGGAGATTTGACCCAATAAGGCTTGTAACAGATAATGTGCTAGCTTTGCATAAAATAGCCTTGAAGACTTAGGATGATACAGGATGGAACGGTGAAGATCTGAATTTTTTTCTGCAGGTAGCCACGTATTTTCAAGACATTTCAAGTTCGTATTCCCATATTTTTTGCAGTCACTGCAGATGAGCAGATAATATCCAAGTAAACGATCTGATGAAATCTCATGAGAATGATCAGTTCAGTTTACAAATAAAAAATAACATTTCAGACCTCTCCTTCAATCTTCTGAGTGTCTTGAAAAAATCCAGGTTGATAGTGAGCTGAAAAACATGCAAAATAGAGAGCTGGAAAAAGTCATTTGTTTATCTAGGTTACAAAAGGAAATACCATGTTAGGTGCTTGCAAACGTGCTAGAAGTTGCAGACCCTCTAATAATGGTGTTACTAAGGACAAAAATTTGTTGTACTGTATACGAAGTCTGTCACTATTTGAGATACTAATTATGGCCCGGAAATCACATCCTTAAAATGGAAATTTAGAGATAACAAGCCTTATTAAAGATTAGCTCGCTTTGTAGTCATATGCTTTTACCTGAAGTTTCTTCATGTTCTCTTTTAATATATTCATACATTCAGTCTTTATATATACTATGCTCTGAAGGAACAATATATTTTCTTTATTTAATCCTTCTTTATCGTTCGATTATTAGCTTGATATAAACAGTCGTCAATGTCAAATTCTTGAATTAATATACTTCTTTTACTGAACTCAAGAGACATACTAAATGCTACTTATTTGCATTCTGTGTATATTTTAAGTCCTTCCATATTGACCGGTAATTTTCTGAAAACTCATTTTTCTTCTTAAATCATCCTGAAACATCAGTACTAACACAAAATTCTTCGAGTAATTCTCATAACACAGTTGATAAAGAAGTCTAGCCCATTATATGTGTGTTGAGCAGGAGTCACTTCCTTTTCTGCTTTTCACTTCATTCTTTTCTGTGATTGGATTTGACAATGTAGTCTACGATAAAATGCCATTTACATTAAGACTAGGAGCCTTGGCGCTTAATGGTTATTTGCTTTTGTTTAATTGTTTCTCTACGTTTCAGTCTCTTTGTGAGATACAAAAGGAGATACAATTTTTTTTAGCTCTACAGATCATCACCCCAGACTTTTCTGCTGTAATCTTCAATGAAGAAGGATGTTACTGCTAACTGTAGAGGTTGTTTCAATGGATTGGATAATACTAGTTCAGTATGTCCTTTGGACCTTCCTTGCTGGCATACATATTTCTTCTGTCACTAAACTGTATAGATTATCTTGATTTTCTTGTTAAACTATTTAGTTCTCTGTCTATCCTTGTCTGAAATAAATTCCTATGCTGCTTCTTTCTCTCCACCTGAAATTCAGACTCCTCATCTTGGTTTTCTAGGCTTTTAGTAAAAGGCCTAGATCTGCACTTTTGTCTATCACATATTGTCATTTTTATTATGTATTTTTAACTAAGGTACTAATAAATCAAAATTTGATTAGCTTGCAATATGTAGACAATACAGAATGCTGAGTAACAAAGGACTTAATCCTATATTTCTGCCCTCATTTTCTCATACCTCAAGTTTTTTTTTGCAGTCTTCCTATCTCTTAGTATAGTCAAGTGAAGGTGAGAATTAACCAATTCTATCCATGGCTCTTCATCACTTGCCATGTTAAAATGGCCAACCTCATCCTTCTGGAATCCCGACCCTAAAGTGACATTTTTGTGTGGTAACCACCCCTATGTTAAGAACAGGCTTTAGCCAGGTAACTTTCCTCCTCTTCTCCTCCCCTTTCTCTCTTCTTACTGCCCACTACCAAATTCTATTTTCTTGACTGTTTTTTAGTATTTGAGAACAGAAAAATATACAGATTTAAAAAAAAGCCAAATCACAGAATCAGAATCATGGAATTGTAGGGGTTGGAAGGGACCTCTGGAGATCATCTAGTCCAACCCCAAATCCATAACCTGCACTGTACTACTGCGAATTGTTCCCTCCATTTCTTACAGAAATTAACTCTTCTAATTCTACATGACCTCAAGAGTGTGAACTCTTCAGGTATGGGCTGTATTTTCTTATGAATTTTTATATACATTTACCATCCTGTAGCAGTAACAATTGACTTAGTAATTTCACAGTGATCTTAGAAAACAAAGGGTCCATGTAAAGGAGGGATCCTAAGCCATCATCCCTAGCATCCTTTGTGAAATCCAAGCTAGAGGAAGAATTTAGGCAATGTCTGCATTACTCTTCTCAAGGTTAGAGCCCCTTCTCCTCTCGCGCGCACTGAGGGATTTCTTTATAAGGAGTCTCTGGGTATCTCTAATACAAATGACCTGAAAAGCAGTGCAAAAGCACAGTCAGAAAGAAGCTAATAGGATGTAGGACATAATAATGCACTGAGACAATAGTAGCATCTTGGACCCAAAAGTCTCTTTATATCCAGGAGATCCATAAACATATGTGAGAATATTAAGTTTCTAAGATTCACAGAAGAGATGTCTTGAGCTAACTGTTTTGTTACATGCTAGCATCTGTACTGTAACTATAGGAACGGACTCTATAAATAGCTCAACCCAGTTACCTTTTCCAGAACTTCAGGGATAGCTAGTCCCCAGAATAGACAAGTTACATAACTCAGTTCTCTAAACATAATCATTCCCTCTGCAAACTGTTTTTTTCTGTGCACCACTGTAAAATTTGTGCATTCATCTAGCTTACATTCAGTACTCACTGGGACAGTTGTTCAGTTGACATAGTTGCATTAATTTGAGAGAGCAATGCTAATTCTTGACATCTGAGGATTCGGACTTTTGGTGCAGATGTTTGTTAAAGTGCATTTAAAAAGAAGATCAGACCTGTAATGCAGATTCTAAAGTTAAATTAGTTAGGGCTAAAAGGGCCTGCTTTTGTACACACTGGGCTGGATGCATTTGGCTGGCTTATGTGAGAGGGGGGAAATAATCAGTCATGCACATTTTCAAGATTGTCCTTGGACTTAATGTTATCATGGAACCTAGATAAATGTTTCTTTCTCTGAAAAACAGTGTTATTTAACAAGTATGTTAGAGAAGATCTCCTTTTGGAGTCCTAAAAAGGAGGAGCTGTGTACCAGTCTGGAGATTTAGTGTATTGTAAGTGGAAATATAATTCTTGGATCAAATACTGACTCTCCAAAATTCTAAGGGTCTTTTATAATGAACGTGTATCCTGAAAAGGTATGCAAACAGAATACCACAGGAGTCTTTAATGCATGCACTTTTATGTACAATTATTAGCTTCTTAAGCTGAGCAGTAACATACTCCATTGCTACAGCCTAATAATGTGAAGAGAGGACACCGCATTGGAATGAGCAGATCTGAAGACACGCATGCTCAAATGTGACTTCATCATATTAAGGGTATACTTGGAGGAGTAGTATCCTTCCAGTAGGGAGTGCTTTACGCTTGTGTTATTATTAATGCTGGAAGAGGGCTCTTGCTCAAGGTAATCCTCATACTATCTTTGAGAGAAGTCACTTTATCCATTTTACAGAGGAGCAAACAGAAATAAGAAATCTGCCTAGAACTGTAACAAATATCAGGGAAAAGTTCCTCCATCACTACATGTAAGTGGAGATACTTACCTGTAAGAGTGGTCCACGCTATACAGCATTATAATTGCAGAAACCTAAAAGCTGAGCGTGTTCGGTATGTGGAGTCTTGCATTCCAGAGGGCAGCGCAGACCACAGAGCTGTGAGTCTGTTACTGTTCCATTTATGCAGTGTTTACAAGCTCTTTTTGCCAAAGTGATCTACCTCCTGCAAGAGGCACATATTTCCTGCTTCAGTAGGGCTGCAGTTTCATCTTCCCTGTATTCCTCATCACAGAGGTATTACACAAAATCTGCAGTGCTTTTTTTTTTTTTTAATTTCTTGGATATTATTAAATTTTCGCTCTGTTTGTGTGCTCTCCAGACATGGTTCCTTTCTTTCCATCAACCACCACGATTTTATTCACCTCTGTTGTGGGCCTCTCCTGGGTTTTTATTCCTAATTTATGTTCTGTCATATGGCACATTACCTAGCATATTTCTGAAGGAATACGTATTGTTCTGCTTAATTTATAGCTCTATTCTCTTGAAGCATGAAACGGAAGCTTTTCACAAAAATATGAATACTGAATGGAATGGTTGTAATTTTTGGGATTTCTGGGAAGCCTCACACTGACAGCTGTTAACTGCTGTTGCCAATCCCACCTCCATGTAATAAAGCACTTTTCTGTATTATCTCACTGCACAACTATGATAAGTACTTTGTTACAGGCATTTTCTTATTCACTAGTCCTTCTGTAACAGTGAAACAAGTTCTTTTGAGACAGTGAAACACGGGTATCACTCAGCCTTCATGGCTGCATTCTATCACATCAGTATTTTGCACTGCCTAAGAAATACCTTGCTTTTCTATTTTTTGAGTACAGATCAAAAAGCATTATAAAGGTCTTTTCAAATTTCTTTATGTTCTGAATACCGTCCTTGTAACATTTTTGAAAGAGGTTTTTGAGAACCTTCTGTTTCAGAGTCATTCCTAGGTCCTGCAGTCCAACCACCTACTCCAAGCAGTGTCAACAGTGAATTCGGACCAGGTTGCCCAGGTTTTATCCAGTTAGGTCTTGAAAATCTGCGTTCACAAAGATCACAGAGACTCTCCAGGCAGCCCACTTCTGGCTTGAATTACCCGTAAGAATAAACGTTTTTTCTTATACCCAGTCAGAATCTCACCTTTTTTCTATTTATGACCGTTATTTCTCATTCTCTCACAGTTCAGCTTGGTGAAAAGCCTGGCTTACTCTTCTGGGTAACCTTCTCTTAGGTACGAAGAGGCTGTTATTAGGCTCTTCTAAACCTTTTCCAAGCTGAACAAGCCCAGTTCCCTCAGGAAAAGGTAACTGCTTCAAGCCACTAAACCTCATGGTGGTCCTCCACTGGATTTGATCAACTTGAACGTCATTCTTGTACTATGGGCCCAAAACCTGGACACAGTATCCCAGGTGCAGTCTAGTTAGCATGTGTTGAGTAACAGAGGATAATCACTTGTCCCAGTCCGCTGGCTAAGATGCTGTTAGCATTGTCTGGTATACAGTTAGCTTTCATTGTTGCCGCAGCCTACTGCTGAATCATTTAGCTTACTGGCCACCTGGTCCCTGAGGGTTTTTTCGGCAGTACTGCTCTCTAGACAGTCAGTCCAAGGGACTGGTCCATCTCGAGTGCAGAACTTTATCATTGCTGAATTTCATGAGGTTCCTGTATACCCATTCTTCTAATGTTAGGTTCTTCTTCATGTCAAGTCTGCCTTTGAGTTATTGACTGAACTCCCCGGGCTGGTGTCACTGACATGTTTGCAGAATAGCACATTTTGTCTGATCTTTTAGGTCATTGTAAAATTATGAAACAGGACAGGGCCTTAAGTAGACCCCTGAAAAATTTCAATTGTAATTGGCCATTATCCATAGGTCTTTGAGCCTGGTGATCCAGTTAGTTTTTCAACCATCTGTCGTTCCATTTATACCAAATCCCAGCTTGGTACAAGAGTGTGGAAGATGGTGTCAAAAGCTTTGCTAAAGTCAAAGTAAACAATATCCACTTTTCTCTTCTCATCCCACAGCCATTTCTTTATAGAAGACAAACATGGACAGTGCCATGATGGCTATTTCCCAGCATTCTTCTTCATGTGCCCAGAAATGGCTTCAAAAACCCATGCTGTGATTGTACAGGAACAACACTGAGGCTGATTGACTTGTATTTCCCAGCATCATCCTTCCGGAAGGAAAACAGAAAATATGCAAGACATGCAAATGTGTTAGACAACAGTTTTCAGTGTGTATGGCAACTGCTGAATCACGGCCTAAACCATAGATTGAGCACCTGGAGAAAAGACCTGGTCAACCCTGGGAGCACAGGTGAAGCCATTTACCTGAGCGACCGGAAGGGCTGGAGCCAGGCTCAGCCCCTCTTAGACCTCATTTAAGGGCTGACTGTCACAGAGGAAGGATCTCTTGTTGGAGATCCCTCCTTTGGAGTTCTTTTCTGTAGTCTAGAACCTTGGAGATGGGTGAGCATTCCATTTTCATTTTTCCTTGTTGTAACTTCTCATTGCTCTGGTCCTGTTGCCATTGCGTAGTATGTAGTGAAAACTAGGAAATAACAATAATAGAAAAAGGGTTTCAGACTGAGGTGGTTATATTGCTGTTTCTTATGCAAAACAGTAAGGTGGAAAAAGGTTATGTTATGTAAAGGGAGGTTGATTGAAAATATTCTGCTTCTATATCTACAAAGAAATCTGATCAAGGTATTTCTAATGTTGTTAATTTATGAAGGAAGTAGTTTAATGACTAGAGAAAGAAATACATTATGTAAAATGCTAAAGGATGCATTTAGTTTTGTTTGCAATAAACAAAACTTTCAATAGAAATAACCTGTCTTCCTGAAGACAGTGAAGCTGTTGTCTCAATCTTTGAAAAAGGCTGCTTGGGTGACCTGGTGTATTATTCAATTGTAAGCTTCATTAAGTATGTTAGTGGCCCTAATAATTAAAATGGAATAAGAAAACATTGCAAGAGTAATCCAGATGAAGACAGAAGATACGTCCTCCATTCTCCTTCAGAATTATCTAAATATGTTAACAAAGTAGTAGGTAGGTCATAGTCAAAGTCCATTTTGTCTTCTCTGATTTAGTAATTCCTGTACTCCTAAGGATATTGCATGCCAAGAGCTGTCATCCATTTGAGCATTAAATTCCCTCAAGGATTTTGTCCCCTCACTTTCTGTTTTCATCAGAGAAAAATAATCAAGATACTGTAAGGCACTGATGTGAAAGAAAAGAATACTTCTGTGTTTAAATGTTTTTTAATCAGTGTTTTACCTCATTTGGTATCTTTATGCATTACCTTGCATGCAAGTTGGCTTTGCCAAATTTCATAGAAAATGATTACCTCTGAAGGGGGGGAGTTCAGTGAGAACTGGCAGAGCATTCAAATTCAAAAGCTTTTGATAGTTTGCCTTTGCAGCATCTCAATGATAAGTACTTCAGTGTAATTAAGACTATACTGTTAGTCATGAGTACTTGTAATCAAGGGTAGATCTGCTGAGATGGGTGTATCACTAAGAACATTCTTTCCCAAGCATGCATTTTCCTTGTTTCATGTTATCGTTGCATCTCTACGGCCAATTGATTTCCTGGGCTGTATGTCTTAGAACCATAAAAAAAAGAAAACAAACCAAAGGTACAAAACATGATGTGAGAGGAGGTGTCATTTGAACTTATCATACTATCTGAATCACGCGTACAAGTAGGAGCAGCACTGTGGTAATGCTTTTCTGATTATTTGGTGTATGCTCATGGACTATTAATCACTTGATGTTCCTGTTTTCTGAATTATATTGTCAGAAGAGCTCTGGCAACCATTTTAAGAGTTCGGTGGCAGTGGCTTCCTTCAATGCAAATTAGGTGGACCAAATTTTCTTAAGTGGCACTTGTAATTAGATTGTCAGGTTTTCTTTGTACTATTTCTCAAGCACTGAGCCTTGTGTAAGTTTCTTCATAGAGTCTCACTCTCACAGGGCTCATGTTCGCATTGAGGAAACTCCCTAGTCTTATGTCTGTGCTGTTAAAAAGGAGAATTTGGCCTACAGAGCAAGCTCACTGGCTCCAAGCTTTCCATTCTGGGAGTCCATGTGTATTCATTAACAAAGATGGTTTTTAAGAGGCTCCCTCCAATTCCTAACATAGGGTAAGATCTGGAACTTTGGGTTCAACTGATGTTTGGCATGAGCATGTTCTTTGCTACAACTGTTTGCTTTCATGACAACTGCTACAAAAGGTTCAGATGTCCCATGTTCAACCAACAATTATAGTGATTTACGTGCTGAGGAACTGAGGAGAAAGAAAAGTTACACTCAAGGGGGAAGGCTCTAAATCTTTGCACAGAGTGGCATCTATTAAAACATTTGGTGTGGGCGTGGTGATGCTTGGTAGTATTCTGTTAGCGAACATGCCCTCTCGTGGAGAGAAGGAGGAAGCGTTCTTTAAAAAAGACGTGGCTGAATTATCAGCAGGAGTACAATGAATGTGTTTGGTCTTGCTGTTGAAACCAGAAATTTGATGCCTCATTATTGCGAACGAAGTCTTTCATGCGTCTAAGAAGAGATAAACAAAAGACCTCCCTTAGAGAAAGTTATCTGAACAATTCACTGAGCAAACAATACAGAATACGACAGAACACTCTCATGGCTGCTCCTGTATTAACAAAGAGGAATGGGGCCGAGTTAACCTTGGAGTAACTCTGAAGTCAGTATACTTTTAGATGTAAAAAGGTTGAATCTAGACTGTGTTGTAGCTGATTTCTGTCATTTTAAGAGCAGAGATGATCTCTGACAAGTTAAGAATGCTTTAGGATGTTACCACCTTACCTGTTCACTCCTTCTCCCAGCTAGGTGTCACTGTTACAAGTACTGAGCTTCATGAATCAGGCAAATGAACATTTCTAATCAGCTGCAGAGCATCAAATCTGTAGACAGAGTAAATCAGTGTAACAGAGGTCTGTATACACAGAACTTGTAGGTATCTTGAGATAAAGAAGGTATAAATAACAAATAGGTTTAGTAATGGTTATTCCCATAATTTATTCATCCAATAACACTTAAATCAGTGTTACAAGGCAGTAATGCGATCTTCATCTCCAAAGTCATACACCTCCAGAGATCAGCTTCTTAAGAGAACAGACTATATCTATTATGCTCTTCCTTTTTCTTAATAATCATATGGTTTCATGGGAATTACACTTAAGATATCTTAAAATTTGTAATCAAGAATTTTTTGAAAATGCTTCTTTTACATTTTTTGGGCTTTGGTTGTATCATGGATTCCAATATGTAAGAATGGGGAAACACTGATTTATGCTAAGGTAATTTCCCTGTTTAGCTCCTCCAGTGCAAAAGCAAACCAACAAGAAATACCTATTGAGTTCCTTATTTTTAACATTAATGAAATTTTATTTCTTTATCTTCTATGTTGATTTCCCTGGGAAGATCTACGTGTATCCTCAAGGATATCATCTGTTCCTTTGAATATCTGTTGCTTCAGTTATCTTCTGATATCATTAGACCTGTAATTATACTTCAAGAATGTTTTAACTGCAATCCCAGAAAATTCTTCCCTCTCCTCCAGCTTTTAAAGTTATCTTTGTCCTCTGTTAGCTGAGGCCACTCCTTCCAAGTCTGCTTTTTTTGTGACACTTTGTCAAGTTAGTACTGTGCCTCTGACAGTTCAGATACTCACTCTGACAAAGAAAGGGTGTTGTATACCAGTACTGTAAAAGCTGACTTCTGGTGCCTCACCCATCTTAGAAGGTGAAATTACAAAAAAAAAAAATAATGTCTCAATGGAGAGGGTGTTTGGATAAGTGTTTTGTTTTTAGAGGGTTTATGTAATTTAACAGGAAGCTAAATCCAGTCTATCTGTACAGAACATGTTACATTTGATGCAGTGCAGGTGCTGTTTGTAAGTTGCATGAATTCCAGACATAAACCAAGAAGAAAAAATAATGCATGTCCACTCAGATTTTATTCTCCTTAGTAGAAAACATTAGAAGTACAAAGTGTGAAGAGTATTTTCTTAATAAGATTAAGAACTCATAAATCCTGGGAAACTTCATGATGACAAAAGGAAAGAGTGACATCCCAGAGAAGAATGTAGGAGGTTACAGATATATTTTTTCACTGAATGTTCGTTAAAATGTTCTTTCAGCTCCTGTTTAACCTCTGCAACTAGTGAACCAGCTGAAGGAAGTAGCTGTTTGAGATTTGTCATTCCTCTGCCCGTGCATGACCAAGAAAAGGGAACACACCTATCTCCAGGAGGAAGTTGGGCAAGATCTGACAAGGTTGGTAAAATAAAGTAAGGGGTGGGAAAGAGGGAGGAGAAGAAATGAACTTGTTCACTTGAGAGCAAAAAGGCCTTTTTTCTTCCTTTAGCCAATGTGAAGAAGCAGAAAAGCATAATTACAGTTTTTAAAAGGTTATTTTCTTGTTACTTTTATAAGTTTCTTACAGTAATTTACTCTTAAGTAAATTAGTAAATGTTTAAAAAGCATAGAGAAATGTATTAGGGAATGGAGCTGCAGAAAGAGCAAGAAGTGGACAGTTGAAAGGGCTCTGGAATAGAGAACTGCGCCATAGAGTCCTTGTAGCCATTGAGAATTGTTGCAATATCATTGGGACTCTGCAGATTTTATCAAGTAAACTGTATTGCCACAAAATCTTTATCTAGGGCATGTCTGCAGAGCTAGGTGAATATGCAGATGCAATGTGGATGGGCACATTTAGGTTACTTATAATCCAGCTACTTAATATAATGAGCATAATGAAGACCTGATGGCACAAGTTTTACTGTAGTATAGTGGCCCTGAAACAACCTCTTTGAAGATGTTCTTACCAATTCTTCTGTGGGTTGAGCTATCTGTAGTATAGCTGGTGTGGATAAACCTATTAGAATAAAGCGACACTTTCAACGCGCTGATAGGCATAGACTAATTTGTTGATTACGCTTATACAATAATGTGGTTCTTTCAGATTATTAATTTGGGAATGTTTTTTGTATGTGTATTGTGTATGACTTTGAAAGCATCTGGAATAGGATTCTGAAAGAAGTAATTTCCTTAGGAACGGGTATAATTACGCTAAATTGAAATATGAACTGTTATTTTTTCAAGTGTTTAATGATATTTGAGTTTTACACATCCTTCAAGACAAGAACACCTATTTGAATATAGCGTAGCAAATCTAGGATGCAGAACTGAATTCAAATGTGATTTTTTTGCATGACAGATGCAGTTATACTCTGTGATACCACACAGCCCATTCTAAGGGAATGAGTCTATGACAGCAGCGCGTTCTTTAGAATTATTTGTCTTATGGATGCATGTGAGAGTTGTGAAGACAGCAGGCTCTGTCTTTCATGTAAAACAGAAGTACATATACATTATTTTCCACACTCCTATGTATTGTAGCATCTTGTTTGTTTCTTAGGTAGATTATTTAAGATGTCTCACAGTGGGAAAAATCGAAATCCTTTTAGGAGTCAAACATATCCAGTCTTCCTAAATATTAAGTTCATGACACAGGATGCTTGAATTATTTCTAATTAATTTTAGTTTAATTGCAAAGTGCTCTACAATTTCAGTGGGACTACAAGTGACTTGCTTATGCAAGAGAGCATCAAGCCATCTAGTACCTAGGAACTCTGATTATCCCTTATCAGATCTTAACCAAATAAATCACAGCCCCACAAATGGTGAAAGTAGAAGCAAATAGCTTTTACTAAATGTGAAGTGATATCTAAATGCACTCGGGTGGATGCTAATGCTGGCTTACTCCAGTACAGACTGTTGCTTAAAGAAATCTCGGTGTTAACAGCTGTCTCAGACAAGGGCATACAAGTATCATAAGTTTTTCAGCTTTCAGAGAGCTAGAAGAAAGATTGCATCGTTCTTCAACCATGGCTGTCATGAGAATTACACATTTTAGACAGTTTATTTTTCTGATCCTACACTCTGCAAAAGTTGCTTGGATTTCACACCAGTTTTTTCAGTTTCAGTACTTTTATATGAGAAAAATAAATCCCTTTATCTACATAAATCTGAAGTTCCAAGAATTCTTGAACCGAATTCAAAAGTGGTTTGTCAATTCGAATCTTGTGTATGCCTAGCTTTGTGCAGGGTGTATGACTTGCCTCTAGATGGTGCTCTCACGTTGACATTAAACAGTTCTGTCAGCATTATTATTACTGTTTTCATAATTCTCTCAAATCAGTATTAGTCCTCTCAAATGAGCAAGAAAATAACTTGGTAGACTGCTGTACCATGTGTTCATTACAGATAACTGTTTCCCTTGGTTATATTAGGAAACTAATTTTAATTCTAGGAAAAGGTATTACTGAAACTGTATAATATTCTAATACAAAGGTGCAAATTCTATAAACCTTTAAACCGTGTAATGAATATTATTTAAATAATAACTTCATGGTTAAATAATATCAGCTCCAGCTAGGAAATAAGCCAGCATTACTAACTAAAGAACAAGGCAAGTGTACTAATTGTTTTCCTCAAAACCTTGAAGATTGTGCAGCAACTTTGTGTGAAGGGCCTCCCACTTGAGAAGCCCATGGAGAAGTAGGAGAATTAGATATCATCAAAGAAATACCAGGCATCCTGTTTTTGCTCTCATGCTAGAGTTGTCTTCACGATTACCACCGCTACTGGCTGTGCAAATGTGGTTTGTGAGTGCTGCGGACTAGTCCAGGACCCTGGGCTCATACCTCTGGCATTTTAGAGTGAAGCCAATGTTTTTTTCTAAGAATGAATTCCAGTGTTGACTGTGTAGTTTGTGTGGGTCTGTACTGGCATATTTCTGCTCAGCATCCTCCTTCACACTGGCACAAGTATTATGGCAGAAGACAGAGCTGATTCATGTGTCAGACAATGTACACTGTCTTTGTGCCGGAAGCAAGTCTTTGTATCATTTCTAAATGCTGTACATTCTCCTTCTGTGCTTTATTTTCAACCAGCGTCTCATTTTAATTTTGCTTTTTCCTTCCCAGACATCTCTAACTGAGGTAGAGTTTGCCAATAAGAAGCTCTCTTGGTCATGATATTCTTTTCCTATTTCTTTTGCCACAGACATCTGTGACACTTGGGAATAGTTTGGTTAAAAAGGAAGTAAAGGAAGATTCCACAGACAAGGACTGTCTTGTCACTGGACTCTAGGTTTACTGTTAGGAAGTGAGTAGCTTTGCCTACTTCTCATAATAACATTCAACTTAAATTCTGTTTTTCTGTCCTTTCTCCTGTTTAATGACAACTATATAGGATCCATCTTGTCCCTTTCTTTCTAGTGTAAAACTTATTGCAACACACCATTCTTTCTCCCTTCCTTTGCTTGGATGTAGCCTCTGCTCGTACAAGCTCTTCCAGTTTGAGGTAAAGTAGATGACCCAGTTCTTCATGATGAAGATCAAGATGTCAAATTCTTTTTTGCCAGAGTCAATATTTCCACATGTTCATGTTAAGCCCAGTTAGAAAAGAAAGCTGAAACTTGGAGATTGTGACATTAGAAATTCTAGAATCATTTCATGACTGGAATGACCTCAACAGCTTCTTTTTTTTCAGCTTTAGTGTGGCACTGCTTCTGAATAAAAGTGTACAGAGACAATATTCAAGAATGTGCTTACTGTGGTTCCAATAATGGATTTTTCCTGTGAAATCTAGTACCAGGAGTAACTTTGGTTCCCTCGGATCTACTAATAGCCACTTTAAAACAGATTTCCCTTGCTCTAAGTTTTCCTGCCTGCAATAATTTAAAATACTAAATCATTTATACAAACTGAAATGGGAAAGCATTATCCAGAAAAGTCCCAAATGAAGTTAGTGGAGCATTAAAAAGTGTATGCTTCCTGTGAGTGTATTAGACATCTCCTTACCTCAACATACACAAGTCTTTTTCATCCAGAAACTGGTGCACGTAGAATTTGGTTGTCTGTGCTCCAGTATTAATATTTGCTTCATTAATGACTATAATGTTAGAGGAGTTGTTACACTGGTTGCCTTTTTTGAAAAGAAAATGAGAATGGAAGGTACTTACCTATTGGAGTGTTTCTACCTTTCATAGTTTTATTTGTATAATTACAGATTTAATTAACCAGGAATCATTTTTCAGAAACCTTTGTCAGGAGTGAGGAGTACAGACTAGATTATTTTTAGGTCATGTCTTGAACATTACATCAGTCTGTTGCAGTATCCTCTATGATAATTTTCATTGATTCTTTCATAAATACTTTCCACTGTTTTTTTCTATATGAATTACTTAGATGGCAAATACTGAAATGCTGATGCCGCTTCTTCACCTGATGCTTTCTAGATTTCCTACTAAACCACTTGTCAGAATACTATCTCGGTGTATCCAGTGGCCTACCTGTTCTTGTGTCTCAGACTGGAGTTTACCCAACACTGTGGCTTCTCCAATGTTCATTTTCATTTTATTTACCCCAGTGTTTTTTCCTTGTCTTCCCTGTCCTCTCTGTCCTATCTGCAATGAAGAGCCACACAGTTCATGGCATGAAATTGTTAACTGTCTATCGCATATTTCTAATCTAGCATGTAGAATGTGTGTAGAGGGAACAGGTGGTAAGAGAGTGAAATAACACTAGGAAACTGTGTATGGCTTCACATGCACCCAGCATCAAAATTGCTAGTTCAGAGCCCAAAGGAGAATAGGTCTAATCTATTTCTCTAGATGGGGAAAAAAAGCACAAGTCTGAAGCTCGTACATACAAACCAAATGGACAGAGGCAAATTAATTGCTTGAAGGTGTAAATTACAGGAAACTAAGACTGCATCCCTTTAGCTGCCCACATAAGGGCATAACACATTAATGTAAAAATTTCCTTTTAGAGTTTTTCCTGTTTCATTTTCTTGTCTTAATTTTATAGAACCAAATTGTACAAAACAAATGCATTTATCTAGGTGAATGCTTTGTGGTTTGTGCTGATGGTGGAGATTTCTTGTACTTAACTGCTGTTAAGTTAACAAGGTGATTTAGTCAGTGGGGAAGGAGCTGAAACCTGTAAACCCTGTCAGGAGTTACAGGAACATATGTTATAACATGCAGAATGATTTTTTTTGAGTCGTCTTTATGAATGGAAGGCATTTCTTTTCTTCCTACTAAGAATGTGGTTCATGATTTTCTTGAGTAAGAAAACATTAGTGCTCAGAATATAGTATGACTCATACAGATATCCCGGTAGTCATTTCATTGGATTCTGTTTTCTTGTACGTAGCACAGGGCATCATTCATTGTTACTAGTATTGAGTTTTGTCCGTAATAACCCCCGATGTGCAGTTTGCTCTGCTCGTGAACATGGCTTGTAGTCTTTCACGTAGGGAGCTACATCAGGTGTATAACTTCCTATCCATAAAAAATTGTACAGATCAAAATTAAAAAAGAAACCTGATATTCCAGCTACTTCTCTTCTCTGGACAAAAAAAGGTGCCTGGCACTGTCACTATTTACTAGAGGAAAGCAAATGCTTTAAAAAAAAAAAGCACCACCATTCAGACAAGGAAAACAAACCAAAAAACCACATCTCTTTTGTGAGAGGACATGCGGCATCAATTTGGCATATGCAGAGCAGAGCTAACCCAAATGTTGCAGCTTCTCTACTAAGGTGTCCTTAGGTTTGGAGTCATAATAGGTAAGTTACTCCAAATGCAATACCTCTTATTTCCATTGAAACTACAACAGATACGAACAGCTGAATAACACTGTTTGATGGAATAAATTCTCAGCTACAAAACATGTCTTTTGACATAGTCACTGCCATTAGCTATGCATTTTCACCTGCGATGAACAAGAGTCTGTATGTCACTCTTAGAAAAGTCTGCACCAGAGGAGGTCACCCACTATTTCTGCTAAGCTGCTATGACAGCATCATTGGTAGGAAAATGTTGCACATGCAGTCCATCTTTCATAGAATTGTAGAATGGCTTGGGTTGGAAGGGACCTTAAAGATCATTGAGCCATGGGCGGAGTTGCCAGCCACTAGATCAGGCTGCTCAGGGCCCCATCCGACTTAGCTTTGAATGCCTCTAGGCATGGGATATCTACAGCTTCTCTGGGATCCTGTTCCAGTGCCTCACCGCCCTCTCTGTAAAAGGCAGTTAGTTTGTCAGCCTGAAGATAGAAGTCAGAAGGCTCCAAGTCTAGACTAGATGGTGGGTGTGGAAGGACAGTCCAGTCAAGACTGGCAATGTGTTCTGTGGTATTCAAACTGATATGGGGCCTGGCATTATGTTATAAGAGAGAGGTTGTTTTCTTCTCTGGCCTGACTCTGGAAGATCAAGCCTTCAGCTTAGTCAGCATTGTAAGGTAGCAGTCAGAATTGACGATTGGTCCAGGTTTCAGGAAATCCAGAAGGATCACCCTTTTCCTATCCCAAAAGACCATGCACATAGCTTTGTCTGCTGAAGACTGTGTCTGGAACTCTTTCTTCAATGGGGATTTCACGTGCTACCACTCCACTGCCCTGGCCTTTAGGATGAAATGCAGTTTTCTCGACTTATGATCTTGTCTCAAGCTCGGCAACTGGATTAACTCTGCTTTCCTAACTGTGATGCAAAGCCATTGGAAAGAGAACCATAAAAACACTACAGCAGCCTGGTATTTTACAGTCCCCAAATATTTATCCTGTATCTAGTTTGTGGTGTCTCACTGGAATTATGCTCTGCCCATGCTATTCACTTTTATGCAGAATGAGCGAGTTGATAGAATACAGTCTATAGGCTTGTTTATGTGTCATTCTTTTTGCAGCATCTGTTTCCCTAAGTTTTTTTTCTTGATGCTCAGAAGGAATATCTCACCCTTTTTGTAAAGGTATTCACAATGTAATTGATCTGTTACAGTGAAACCAAGGTTTGCAATGCGTGCAAATCAACACGCTAACAATGAATGTTGCGCTTTATCTCATAAGTACTATTTAATGAGTAGGGATGATGAGTGTGATTATATGTACATAAAAACACAAACGCATCTATGACTACAGACTTTGTTTGTATTAGCAAGTTGTGTGGCACAGTAAGAATGGATTTATAGAGTAAAGCAGTTGATTCTGTTTGATTTCTGACTGATTTTACTTTATGTGCGTCTTGTGTGGGAGCTACTCCACAGTAACTGAAGTGCAGTGGACCGAGTACCCAGTTAGCTGTTGGGGCAGCTCTTAGGAGGGCTCCTAGAGTAAATTTCTAGTTTCAGGTTGCCCCACTGTATGAACAAAAGCATGATGATTGAAGAGGATCAGATTTCCTTTGTAAGTGCATACCTCATCTGAATTAAAGCAGCTAATGTAGCTGCACTCATCATCAAAGTTGCACAGCTTCTTGAAATAAAAGCTGAAGGCTGAGGTGAACGGGGATTGTTTTGTTCCACACTCCAGTGAGTGTAGTGTGTGCTACCACGTCACCTCCGAGTTATGAAATTTTCTCTTCAGCTCTTGATAAGAAAGTAGGTTTCCAAGTATTAGAAAGGTAGCTGCTGAGTTCTGGTGTGCAATCGGAACACCTTGCTCAGTGGAATTCTGAAGATGCCGTTGGCTTTCTCAGTTATCCTCAGTTTGTACTCTGTAGCATGCTTTTGGATACAGTATGCAGGATCCTTTCTGAATCACTTTTAGTATTTTTTTTCTCCTGGCAGAAGTAATCAGCTTACTCTTATTTTCTGACTTTTTTTTTAACTTTTGCTAATGAAGAAAGTTCCAACAATTTTACAAGTTAAATCAAATGTGTCTTAGAACCATTGTTGTAAGACTTTTTCTAGAGGATTCCATTTAGTAGTGATGACTCTTCTTGGAGTTTTGTGAGAAGTTTCTATCAAAAGCTACTAGTTTCACCCAGGACCATAATATCTGTCTGAAGTGTGGCACTCAAAGACAAGTATCTTCTATTTCAAGGAAGAATTGCTTTATTTAACATGGACAGCCATTGGGAGTGTTTTAACAGCTATCGAGTATTTTCAAATCAAATGATTGTTATATTGATAACTTTCAAAGCATAGCATTTTCTGTTGTCATATTCATTTCACACAGGTGAGCCATCATTTTCAAAGTTGTATAAGAAACTATCAGATTATCTATGATCCACTTTTTTAATATGAACTTTAGCTAGTAGGAAGATCAATATAAATGCTTCTTTAATATGTTTTAAAATGTCACTGGGAACAAATGAATATTTTCTCATTTGAAAGAGGAGATCTGCAGCATTTAGGTGGACTTCTTCAGCCTTTAATTGTGACTGAGTACGAGTACTCCACTGTCTAGGCAGTATAAGTAGCCTAACTAGGGAATTAAAAAGACAGATCCTGAATCCCAGAAGCACTGTATTGCCTGTCACGAGGAAACCACAATCAAGAATGTTTCAGAAGCTGCAACTGGAGTGTATCTATAAGTAAGAAAGTATTTTGGATGAAGCTCCAAGGTATAGTAAATGTGCCTGAAGAACTAGAGGAGCGTAGTGTCTGCAATAACTAGCTTGCAGTGCTTATTAAGAGAAAGTATGTGAGAGACTATGAAATTCAAACAATCATAGCTTGTAAATGATGTAGCATCCTGGAGAAACTGAGTACAACAGTTCAGGGAAGTACGTGGCACATTTCCTCTAGAAACTGGGGTAAATGTAGGTATGTGGACTGGAAGTCTTGACTTCACTGAGAACTGCAGTATACAAAGTTAGCTAATATTGTACTAGTGCACTAACAGAAAGGGTTATTGCAGCTAGGATAAGCAGAGCAGACCTTGTGAAATTAAGGTCTAGATGTAGGATGAATTCTTGCAAAACTGAAAACCCAAATAAATTTGAAAAATTAGGACATTGCCCTGTGCATAGATTATGAGCGGGATTGGTCTGCCTGAAAGTAAGGTAAAAACAACCAGCAGTTGCACCTTTGACTGGAGGGAAACAAAGAATGCTCATAAAGAAATACTGTAATGTCTGGGACAAAAAACTTAACTCTGAGATGCCCCAGAAGAAGATTAACAAGAGGGCATATGTTGTGTATAACATGCGAAAGCCAAACTAAAACCAAAATTTGAGTTTCTTAGTCTGAAACAGCTGAAGCCTTGTAACAATAATTCAAAGTCCCTAGTGTTATAGTGGGGCTAAAAGTAAGTTCTTTCCTACTGAGAAGATGATTCTGTAGGTATAGGTAAGGGAAGAGCACCTTTTCAGCTTACATCTTTGCTCAGCTTTTGGGCATGTGAAGATTGGAAATAAATTGTCACAAATATTCCAGAAAGCTGGAAAATAGTAAAAAGAAATTCTAGAAAGGAGCTAATCTGTAGGGGAAAAAAAAACAAACAAAGAAGTACGAGAGAAAAGCCCTGGGGACTGTTTCAGAATTCTATATTGAAATGTATATTGGAGTGGATCTCAGCATCCCTGTTCTCTGGCCTCATAGGCCTCATCGATGTGAATCTAAGGGACACTCTTGCCTCTTGCTAGTGGCCTCATTTCATTCCCCTGCAAACCCAGGCATGAGAGAAGAAAAGTGATGATGTCACACCTTGATGTGGAATCAGGATAGAGCTAGAGCTCATGTCTGTATTTGTGAGCCCAAATGTGATCCCGGTCAATTCACCTCGACATATATAGAAAGACTGAGAATCAGCCAAATCTCCTATATGTCCTGAAGGCAGCATGTTTGATCAGTTGCAAAAGCTTAGCATTGTTTCTTAGTTCCAGCATGACTATGCAGCTGTTATTTGATTTCTTCCGGATTATGTCACATGAAAGAGAATATACAACTTTGTCTAGAACGTAAGCTTTCAGGAATATAACCTTTTATTACTTTATGCTACTGCAATAAAAAGATAACTAGACAAGCGTCCCTTATATATAGACATACAAAGCATGTCTATTCCAGATTACTGAGATCAGATATTCCATCTGGCTGTGCTAACCCTAGAACTAGGCAGTATCACTGCACTGAAACTAATTAGCTGGGGGATGAGAGATGGCTTTTTGGTTGCTCTGTGATGTATAATATGCTATAGCATTAGCTAATGTCTCATCTGCTTGCTTCTGCTGCTCATTTTTCTGTTAACCTGCCAGGAATTTGTGTTAGGGTTCTTTGTGCTCTGCTTCCTGTGGGGCAGACAGCCTTAGGTGATTGGGTAGGGCCTCAGGATGGAAAAAAGTCCTCTTAATAGTGTGAGAGGAGTACAAGAAGAGCATAGGGTTGCCTGCACCTTTAGCTGGTGGCAGAGCTCCATTTAATGACATTTCTGAAAGGAAGAAATAGATACTGATCTGCCTGTAGCTAACAGCGTAGCTGGCCACTAGTCTCTTAATTCATTGACATGCATCTGATCCTGGTAAAAAAAAACAAAACACTGGATCAGTGCTGTTGTTGTGTTTTGAAAATTGTCTGCATCCTTTATCTTCTCCACAAGTGATGTACAAGACTAGCAAAGGCATTTCATGCTATTACATTGAATTTAATCTGAAATCAAAGACATTTTAGGGCTCCTATCTGCCACTCCCATAATTTCTCCCTGGTATCACCAGTGACTGCCAGAGCTGCATTGCTCTATCCTGACATAGTTTGATTTACTTTTCAAGGTTGCTTTTTTTCTGAATTTTCTGCTTTCATAATACTAGGATTGAAGATTAATTTCAAGATCTCTTTAGTGTATTTTGCCCTAAATTACTGCTGAGTGCTCTTACCTGCTCTGTAATTTAGGGTTTGGAAATTACAGAGCCCTGCAGTGCTGCGGTTGTACAAGATTCTTTGTTCATAGGCATACAGCAGAGCTTACCACCTACACACTAAAGCAAAGAACAAAATGGAACACTCAAGCTCTGTGCTTATAGTATGTCTAAGTTAATTCTAAAGCAACCATAGAGCCTTTCTTGCACGTACATATTTATAGAAGCAATAGAGATGAAATCAGTAGAAATTGGAGTAATTGAAGGAGCGAAGTTTGCAGCCAGAACGGTCAGATTTAATTTTGAATTTATTCAGGCTTTGGAGATGGCTCTGCTTCGAGTCAGGGTTTGGATGAGATGAAGTCCCTCCCAAGCAATTTTTTCCAAGCTTCTGATACCAAGAGATTCTAAGAAATTGAAGCATCCTCTCTAGTAAGGAGAGAAGGAGATTGCTATAGTTCAGGCAAAATTCATGAAACCCAGTGCTACAGATTTAATTCCCATGATACGCCATGAAATGTGAAGGTGCTTAGCTAGTGGAAAGAGTAAAGCTAAATGCAGTGAACATGATTTCAAGGAAATCAGTGTTGCATAGAACTAACTCACAGTACAAAACACTATTTTATGCAGTAATAGTTTGGGCAAAATCCTGTCCTGCATTAAGCAGGAGAAAAAAACCTCACTCCATCTTCACCCTGAAAGTCAGGTCCAGACTATTGCCTATATGAGGAGATCCTGTCTCATTGTGGAATAAAACAGCTATTAACATGTCTCGTAGAAGGTAAGTGCTCAGTTTGATTTCATCTGCAGTTGAGCCTCAGAGTTTACCAAAACAGTTTGAATACTTTGCAAAGGCATTTGATTTTTATACATCTGACTGCTTCAGCTTTTAATTGGAAACTCAAGTTATCTACGCAATGCATTCAAGTCTGATCCTGCTAGACAGTCCTGCCAAGAGTGATTTACAGCCCAAAAGTCAGACAGTTGCTTCTCTCCTTAGGAAAGTGGGATCAGCTTTTCCCCTTAGGAGGATCCTGGTTAGGAGGAAGGATCTATTTTCTAATCCTTTTCTAATCCATGTCTTGTTTCTCATCTACAACTCTCTTGTGAAGAGTTTATTGTACAAAGTGGAACAATAAGAGATCATAGATTCATGCACAGGGTATGTTGCAGCCTGCTGTCCAGGGCATTCCCATAGACCATGGGAGAGAAAATTACACTGAGGATACCACTCTTACTAGATTAGATATAGAGTTCTGAATAATATGTATAATATTTTTATAATTGCATTCAACTAGATCTTTTTCATGAAGTATAGTTTAAAATTCTAAGATCTTACACAAAGATGTTTGATTGAATTATGATTTACAATTACAGTGACATTCAAGCTCAAATGAAGTAATCACTCTCTGTTTCAAAGTTAACCACTGTCTGTTTCAAAGACCTTTCCAGAAATTACTGGAAGTACAACAAAAAAAGTAACTGCTGGAAGCAGAGGAAGTTGAAATAAGGTCTGTCCTTGGAAGTGACCGTGGTAAAATCTTGTTGGATGGATTTTCCTTGTATCGTGTTCATTGCATGCATGTTTTCCAGTTGTTTTTTTTAAGGCTCATATTTGCCCAGTCTGTATGTTACACTAGGTTAAGCATATGTGGCATCTCAGCTGTCTAATCATGAACATTACCTTTTAAATTCTTTGATACGCTCCCATACTAGGTATACTAACTTGTATGGTCTTGTGCTGCTGCTGAAGCACTGACATAAGTGCCGATACACATTTACAAAGCCTGTGCATACATGTATATATAACAATATTGATTTTTTTTTGAAACACTGATAAACTAATACAGTGTGAAAGTCTCAAAATCATTTTCTTGTTTTGCCCTTTATTTACCTGCTTCTGCCATGACAGCAGCTCCCTTACCTCTTGCCAGAAAACTCAGATAGTTACAACTTCGAGCCTTAAGAAAATGATACTCCATGAGAATCTGTGTCAAGGGAAAGACACGTGCTTTTTGCATAGCAGCATTACCCAATGGCGGTATCAGAGGATTGCTAGCCTCACAACAGCTGCCAAGTTTGGAAAGATTGTTACATTTTTAAGTTTGAAAGAACAAAGGCAGTGCTCTTGAAGACCAAAAATGGCAAATAGACTTTGGGACCATACTGCAGAGATGCTGCTACGACAAAGAGCATGAAGGGACAGGAGTACCACACCAAGCTGGCAGCTCTTTTGAGCTGCTGCACCCTCAGTACCATTGTCACTACAGCAACAGATGATCTCATGTAGTCACATTGTAGGAAAATGTGCCTTCTAGCATTGTTCTGCAGATCCAATTCCAAATCCCATAGACAAACTCTGTAAGGGATTTGCCTTTATTTTTCTCCCCACCATAACCAGCATCAGCAGCTCCCTGAACTAGCACATCTGATTGTAATTAAAGTGACTGTAGTGCTTTTTGAATGTGTCTTTAAGGTGGAGAGCATGAGGCTTAGAGGAATAAGTAGCAAATGAACTCAAAGCTGCAGAGAACTGATATATATTGCTTATCTGATCACAAGACCATAGACAGATCTCTGTGCTGTTCCAACAGCCCAATTTGGACAGTTGC
Source organism: Aquila spilogaster (assembly GCA_024606505.1). Classification (NCBI taxonomy): domain Eukaryota; kingdom Metazoa; phylum Chordata; class Aves; order Accipitriformes; family Accipitridae; genus Aquila; species Aquila spilogaster. The sequence continues at coordinate 23,965,437 of JANHGO010000038.1, forward strand.
ACGGTATGAGCAAAGTGATGGCCAGCAATCTGGATACACATTGTCTGCACTCAAAGATCACCCCCACTAACTATTCCAGGGGAACCTGAGCAAGCAGTTTTTTGACCCGCTCTTCATTCAGCGTGGGCTACAAAAAAATAAAGGATCCACCTTCCTCTGGGGATTTCTGTTCTCCCTGGCTTACCCAGGCATCTCTGCTTTCTTCCTTCTCCACTGCAGATGCCTTTTGCCAATCAGCATTTTCCTGCTACAAGCATTCACAGGGCAATTCACAGGAGACGCATAGGTCACCATGTTGGCCATGACATAAATGTAACTTACCATTACTACCTGGGTTTTTGTCTTCAAAACTTCACTCATCTCTCTCGCTGGATAGTCAAGGCAGCAACAACTCTGTCCTAGTTCTACCGCTACCCTACTGAAACCTGTTCTTGAGAACTTGGGCACTGTGAAAACAGAGACTGTAGGCAACAATGAAATGCCTTGTATTTGGTGGGCTAGGTTTTCTCACCTGAGCATATTCCTTTGATGAAGAGAGGCCTCAGCGCTGGTTACTTTAGTCTTCTGGTCTGCCTGTCATGCCAATATAATACAATGTTATCAAAGAAAGGATAGAGTTCCAATAAACATCAACGAACTGCAAATTTCTGAAACGGTGATAATGTGACTGATGAAGTGATACCATTATATTTCATGAATGTAAGCATGGAATGTCTGACTTTGACCAGAGTAGACAGAAAAATACACAAATTATTTTGAACGTAGAAAATCAGAAACAGTCACTAAGCTAAAAAGAAGTGTATTTGGAGACAGTACCATTGAGGAAAGATGTTTTGCTTATAATAAAGGATACTATTGAGCTGTGTAATGGAACAACAACAAAAATTATGAAGTAATCATTGCGAACAATAAGACAAAAGCTTGTGTAATTCATGTAATTACAGAGATAGATAAGTGACTGTCCTTGTTTATGTGAACTAGATTTTGGTGTGCGTAGTCAGTTCTTGAAGACAAATTATAAAGCTTATGAAAGAAAAATGTAACTAAAATGGAAATAGATGGGGGAGCAGAACATGAATTCAAAGGTAGCAAACCGTAGGATATGATACATAATTATTAAGAAAAGGAAGTATTTTTCAGCATTCAGATGTGGAAAACTAATAGCTAAAGTGAGGAAAGGTGAAGCGTGAAATGAGCTGACAAGAGGAAATGACAGCAAGTAATGTTGATATGTGGATACACACCAATGAAATTCAGTGATGAAGTGAAGGTTCATCATCAGGGCAAATAATTATGAATTTGAATTATCACTTAAGAAGCCTATAGCCTATGGAAACACAAATGAGAAGAAATTTCATTTATATAGAAATGCGTAGTTTTGTGTTTGGGAACAAATAGCAATGCTGTGTGCTAGAATATCAACAGTTTTAAATAACAGAAGAGGAAACCAGAATCTATTTAACAAAGCTACGATTTTTCTGAACTGCTGACGTTAGGTAGCTATGAGAAAAAGTAAATATAAGCCTAAGCTGACATCAAGAGATCTGTTTTCAGTGGAGGTATGAAAATATTTTGGCTTCAGATCTCAGTGAAACTTAATCTGAAATATTCTGTAAAATTATGCATCAAATCTGGAAAAGATGTGAAGAAGGTCTCCCAGAATGTTTTAGGAGATGACAGAATGTGGCTGTTCTAGACCAATAAGATGAAAGCTGAAATGGGATGTAGTTGTTCTTTACACATATATTGCTGTGGAAATGGAACTGTCGAATCAGAAGGCAAATGCTGGCAAAGAAACAAAGGTACACATTGATAAATACATTTAGATGGGAAACAATTGAAAGAAGGCTAAAAGAAGCAAAGTACAGCTATGTTAAAAATGGAAAACAATCGTTTTACAAAGGGACTTTTCTGACTCAGTGCCTCTGGTAGCTTGGCAGCAGAACACTGAGCTCATTAGTCTTCTTCTAATCCTATGTTCATAACTATGCTGCCTATCTTCCAGCTTTTTTTCGGACAGTTTGGTACTCCTAATTGAGCAATAGCTTTCACATCTTTAATATCTGGTACCTTTCAACAGGTCTTTTCTATACAAAATCTATTCTTTACTGAAGCATTTGATTTTAGTCCATTGATTTAAATAGACACCTTCTTAAATAACGTGGTAACCTAAGCCACACATAGCCTCAGTCCTTACTGTTAAAGGATCAGTTCAATCTATGGCACCCCTCATAGAAATCAGCCATTCTAAAATACAATTATATCAGACAATTCCAACAGAAAAGAAGAAAAAAAGTAGCAAACACAAACATCATTAGTATCAAGCTGACAGGACACAGCATGGTAACCGTTACAGGTAGGAAGTGTTTTGATCAGGTTGTTTTTTGTTCTTGTTTTCTTTCTTTTAAGTTTTTTTTTTTCTTTTCTTTTTCAGTTATGTTTCGTACTTTAGATCTCAGGACAGGTACTTCTGCTTTTAAGCGAAGCAATGAAAATGCAATTATATTGGTATGTAGTCATGCAGGAAGAAATAAGAATAAGCCATAGCTGATAGCTGAGCAGTTTAAGGCCTAAAAGACAGGGAAATGCCCTGTGAAAGACCAGCCTGTGTAAGGCCAGTATTTTTAGTGAATCTAGTCTTTCAGTGGATGCTTTTTTGCCTTCTTTTTATTTTTTTTTTTATTTTTAACTTTGAAGAAGTTGATGCAAATGAAATATGCCAATATAAACCGATTTTAAGTGAAGAGATCATATCTAATGACTACAAAATATATGACAGCATCCCTTAGGGAAGAAGTACCAACACCAAGTGAGTACAGAAGTGGAAGCAAAAGTTACTGGTTGAATATTTACAGTTACCCATCCAGTTTGTACACCTATACCTACTATGTTTAAATACATTCCAGATTAAATTCAGGAAAAAAAACCAAAAACACGCAGAATGCCAAATAAATGTGCTTAATCAGTTGATTGCTTAGTAAAATACAAAAGCACTTGACCGAACTCAGCAGAATCTCTATGGGTAGTTAAATTGTAACAGTTTCGTCTCATTCAGAGTTTCAATCTCATTCAGAAACTCTTTCAGAGTTTCTGGTTTCAATCCAGAGATACATTTTAGTCCTTTGACTAGCTGTAGTACACAGCTGAAAATAATTTCCCCGACCATTCCTAAACTGGTTTTACTAGTTTTGGTCAGAATCTTTTCTTTGAACTGTAGCACTTCAAATTAGGAAACAAATAGTTTTAACTATATTAATTAAAGTATCCCGTACTTCATAATAAGCCCTGTATTTGAGAGTCTCTAAAACTGTATTTCCCATATCACATAAACTACGGAAGTAAGTCTGCAAATTCTAACCTATATTTCTGTGACTGGAATGCACTGCAGCTTGAGGATAAGATCTGTTAATACTCATAATGTCATAAATACACTCCTTGTAAACACCTTCTACACATACAACTCAGTGTAAGTATCCTGTCAGCACAAGCACAAATGCAATGTTACCAGACTGTAAATTTGCTGAACAGAAGTTGCCTGTGTTCATACGTCTGGCAGCTTGGAAAGTAAAAATTTGTATTGACTAATCCTTTAATGAAATAGGTTGCATTTACCAAGAAATATAACTGAGTATTCACATAGCTCAAACTTGTGATGTACTCATTCTTTATTTTACACACACAAAAAACAAATCCTTTATAATACATCCACAGCTTATTGAATTAAAGATATATGACTGTTTGCATTAAAACAGTTCTGGTTCTGAGGTATTTAATGATGAAGGTATGCACAGAAATTTTCTAATGAACAGTGCGTTCCTGTAGCATGACCGTCATTTCCAGTGATACTTCTTGGTTTTGGTTTTGTCCTCTCTCGCTTCAGCCAGTAGCACCTTTTTCAGTTTCCAAAGCAGGGAGACTGGGGAACCTAGTCCGGGGAGTGAAGTGTAAAACTGAAGGTCAGCAAAGGTACAAAGTTTTTACAGTTTGTGGACTTGCTTGTAATTGGAGAGATGCAGTGAAGTCAGTCCCTGGAAGAGTTCCTATCAATGAAATAACATGCAGGTATTGGTCAGAAACCTAAATGGATACAAAGATACGATCGGGGTCTCTCTGCCTATCTGCCCCCTGACTGTATGTAGGCATTCATTTCATACTCTCACAGACACCAAACCAAGATTTGGCTATGCAAGCATTTGTATTTGTTTACCTATAGCTTTATATAACTCTCTGTTATACTACTTTATTATTATTATTACTGAATAGTAGTTTTTAAACACTTTAAAACACTTTCTGAAATATAAACTAATGCAAACCCATGGTGGTGGTGGTTGTTGTGGTTGATGTTTTTCCTGGTGGGGATGGCGGCTGAGGAGAAGGGTTGTTGTTGCTGGAAGCTGCTAATTTAATCAGCATTCCCAGACTAGAGCATGTTTGTGTTGATGTTGTCCGATTTTTTTTTCCTGTAATAAAAAATTCACATTGCTCCCACGTACAACCAGTTTGGCAGGTTCTTTAGAAGCAGCCATATGTTGCTGTATTTAAATGCAAATGCATCACAATGCCGTGTCACTATGATGTTTTCCTGTTCATAAATAATTTAGGAGGGATAAATTAATTGTGACTTCGAAAGAATTGTCTGGAAGAAAATCAGATAGTGAGGTCTCGCAATATCCTCACCATTTCAGAGGCTTTTGAGATGCTAGAAAAGTTTTGCAGCGTTGTGAACTCACATTGTATCATTTTGATACTTGCCTTTTTCCTCTATTCTGCTGTTAAATTTGCTTTAAAGTTCTGATGCCACATTTGTTTTATCATTATTGTTGTTGATGACAATTTATAATGAGTGCATCAGCTAATGCATTGTCATTGCATGTCACTAATGAACTAAGATAATTCTCAGATGATATGGTACTTATTACATACAGCCTCAAAAGTTGTACTATTTTTTAGCTGCTTTCAAAAAACAATGCTGGACAAAAAATAATGCTGTGCCCGTACTGGGATACTACTAATGCCCGCCCAACTATTTCCACATACTGCCACAGTCACATTTTACAAAACAACTTCTGAAAAAATGCACCCACATTCTATTACTGTAATAATTTGAGAAACTTTAATTTGTGTATTGCTCAAAAGTGTAGTCGTCTTTCTTCCTTTTCTTCCTTTTCTTTCTCTATCTTTTCTTCTTTCCTTCCTTCTTTCTTTCTTTCTTCCTTTCTTCCTCTCTTTTTTAAAATACATTTTCTTAAGAGTACGTATGCACTGAAAGTAATCCTGCAACTGTATCTGTGCTGCTCTAGGCTCTTACATACTGAGGAATTAGAAATGAAAGAGCTTCATCCCTGCAGTCAAAAGGTTATGGTTTGTTAGGATTTCACTCGAACAAGAAAACCATTGGTGTCATAAGGATGGCAAAGTAGTAACGTCTAACTGGACTGTGGGAAATGTGAACTCCGATCTGTGTGCCAGTTACCTGGCTTTCCCATGTGGCAGATGAGCAGCTCATTGGCTTCAATGAGCAGAGTTCTCTGAGGAACAGTGTCATTGAAGTATTGCCCACTAACAGTTACGGTGAAGAGCTGGGTTATGCGACTCTAGGCCCTCTGTCAACAAGTTAATGTTTTCGTACCCAGTGTAGGTTTTTACTCACATGGACTAAATCAATCAAGACAGGGTCAGCTAAGAATGAGGAGAAAGAAACGGAATGGCTGCTCATTGCGTGAGCACACTTCCCACTCTCATGGCCTAGATCAACCAGAAACTGTTTTGAAAAAGTAACATGCCATTGCATAAGTCTTTGTGTACAACAGTTCTCATAGAATAATTTGTAAGCGTGGTAATCAGAATTAATGCTGGTTGAGCAAGCTTATGTTGGGTGTTTCCTAATTTTCTGAATGCTTGATATTTTTTAAACTCTGATGCGCGTCCACCTGTGCAATGCTGCGTTGTGAAAGCGGTGGCATCCCGTGACACACACGGCACAGCGGCACATTGTCTCGTGCAGCCCGGCGGTATCTGGTAACCTGCGGTGAGGAAAGCGCCGCGCAACGGCTCGCAGAGGTGCGATGCCTATCAGTGGCAGCCGGATGGTGCCAGCACTGCACGTGTGGCACCGCACAGGACCTTGCAGGTGCGACGCTCGGCCTTTCCCCAGCATTGTTGCGCCGACAGCAGCGCGCTGCAGGTGCCCTGTCTCTCTAGCAGCGACCCGCTTCTGCGGCTGCTTCAGCAGCAGCGTGGTCCTGGTTGAGCTGAAACCTTTTGGCTGCTTTTAACTAACGCTGGCATAGCATCTCCGCGCTTAAAAGCCCTGAGGATTTCATAGAGATGGGCGGAATTCCCCGTGGCAAGCGGCGGCTGTTTGCCATGTCACGAGCGGGACGCGGCCACGAGCACGAGCAGCGGTGCGGTGGGCCCGCGTGCAGTGCGCTGTGAAGCGCGGCAGCCCGCGTGAGCAGGACGCGGCGTGCCGCGGCACGAGCCCCGCACGGAGGCCGACACTGCAGCCCTCAGCGGCGGGCGGCACGGCGGCCCTTAGCGGGGGCTCGCGAGCAGCGGCGCCGCAGGCATCGCGCGGCCATCGAGCGGCGAAACAACACCCGGCCCCGCCCCGCCGCGGCCCTGGGTGTGGCTCCCTCACGCCGCCAACCCCCGGCGTCCTCGTCCCTCCGAGCGGCGGAGCCGGGAGCCAATCGGCGGGCGGGTGGGTGTATTTATAGAGCGGGCTCAGATAGCGTCCCAGCCTGCCTTCTGCAAGACCCAACTAGCCTCCCCCTGTGAGACACCTTTCCCATCCGTCAGCTGCCCTGGCAGCCCGCCTGCCCCTGTCCCCGGCTGAACTGATCCTGCTTGAACACCGACGGTCTGCCAGCACC
>JANHGO010000038.1:23972411-24002769 GCA_024606505.1 Aquila spilogaster
CCCCCCCCCCCCCCCCCCCCCCCCCCCCCCCCCCCCCCCCCCCCCCCCCCCCCCCCCCCCCCCCCCAAAAAAAAAAAGTTTACTTCTGCACATTTTAACACACCATTTGGAAGCTATTATTGCTTTTACCATTAATGCTTTTTCGGTTATGCTATATAGCTGTTGTATTTCACAAAGAGGTAAAAAAGATATTTTATAATATTGATTTACATAGATGGTATTCACATGGGGAAAGGAAGGGAAGAACCAGAAACTCCAAAAAGCTCTAAAGAGATCTCATTGTTCCCTCAGTAAATAGTAAACTGAGAAGTAAAGAAATAATCCACTTAAACAAGTTCGAGAAAACAGGGTAGAGATGGCTTCCAACATTATACTGTCAGTTGTCAATATCCTTCCACCTACACAAAAAAAAGCATACAGAGGTTTATGGGGATGATGTTTTGTTAGTAGATTTGTATCTGATGTGTCCACTAGGGATACTAATCTGAAGGCTTTAGTGACTAAAAATGTACAATGGACATGGCATGCCAGGAAAGGATTTGAAAAATCTCTACACAGTTGATAATGAAAGGCTCCATTTTTTAGATTTTACCATAGCAAAAATATGCAAACCCTTTAATGCAAAGCCTCAAGGCAGTATTTTTACAGAGGCCTGGCATTCATATGGAACCTCTAGCATATGACAGGAAAGCCTTAACTAAAGGACAGACATTAGAAAATCTAGTGTCTGTATACAAAAAAATAATGCTTTCATATAAACTGGCAGCAACTGATAGCAAAAATTGGCAACAAGCCATTAGTAACAATTGCAAAATGAGTGTTAGCAGACTTGAGTTGCCGACGTTATTCTTTTAGTTGCAGTTGCATCCCTTACAACACACATGTAAATCTGGAAGAGACCCCAGGCTGGAGCTTTGAATAAAACTGAGAGAGAGTAGACACCAGAGTATGGTGTTGTAATTGAAAATACATAATTCACTTCAGGCAACTTATAGTATTTTAGTGCAAGTGCCCTTAAACAAGATGTAATTTTAGCTGGTTTATTTGCTGCATACCTAGTCTTTAAAACAACTCTAAAATAGGATTTCTTATTCATTGTCATATTTATTCAAAGGTACTAAATAGGTTGTACCTAAAATCTCAAAGATGGCTAAACTTGATACTTTAAAAATATTCACATGTGAAAAAATACATAAGACAAATTAGAATTGCAGTGTTTGCCTCAGATGAGTGAAGATGCAAAAATAATAAAATATGAAATATATAGCCCAGTCTTTGTAAACAAATAGAGCCTGTGATGGTAATTAAAGAAACTTTAATTATGGCTCAAAATTGGCATAGCCTTATCTGTATATGCAGAAACAATAACTTATTTGATTTGGTTGTTTATCTCTGATATCCAGAAATTATGTTATTTGAAAATACAGCTGCTAATAGCTTATCCCATGTTATCTTATTTGCTAAACTTGCTATATCAAAAGTGGTATACCAAATGAATGTAGTTCTTTCACAAAATACTGTAATTGTGTACATGTTTGTTGGGACCCAGTGTATCTAGTCTATAATGATGAGCTGAAAATGGTATTGAGCTCTTTTAATGTTTCAGAAAGATGAAGATTCATGTTCAGATTTGAATTTTTCTCTTTCTTAAGCATCCCTTTAAAAAATTCAGTTCTCTTTGGGGCACTATTTAATGGAAAAGCTGAACCCAGGAAACCAGGGCTAGCACCTGCTGAAATGCTCTTCAGTATAAGGCTTAAGACTATCCAAATTTATAGACACAACAGTGAAAAAGAGGTATATAAATTCTTATGACAGAAAGAAAAAATAACATATTATCTCCTCAATGAAAAGGCATTTCATGATCTTTTGTAGGTATAAGACTGTATAAAAATACAATGACAATCCCCAAGTGTCTTAGGAAATTACCATCTACTAGTGAGGGTACTACATTTCTAGTGCCTACAAATGAGTACTGACCTACAAGCGACTATTTTTGCTTCTCTTGGAATAAGAGGAGGGAAAACACAGTGGATTCTGAGTTTCCTTATTCTGAAAACAGCAGGCCATGAATGAGCTGATGCATGAAACAGTGGGTACAATTGAATAGAGCAGTCAAGAAACTATAAACCATTAAATGTTTCAAGTACTAGACAAAGGCAACCAATTCAGAAATTGATTGCAAACTATTGGTGTATATGTTGCATTACCAATACTGAAATTTCTTTTCCTTTCGGAGAGGAAGAAGTGAGAGCAGGTAACTTTTTATGAGACTTAGGCTGAAATCCAATCATGCTTAGTAGATTGTAGTTCAAATTTGTGATTATTTCTTCATGTATGCCAGAAAACTGTCTCAGGCTAGATCTAAGCTTGAACTGAGTGTTCTCTTTTATCTATCATCTAAAACCATAGAATGTTCTACTGGAAATGAGACAATATAGCAATATACTCAAGAGTTTATTACAGTAATGGCTTCTCTATGCCATGAGACTTTATAGACATCAAAAAAGGCCATGGCACTTCTGAAGATGAGGGAGAGGGCTGAAGAACTGAAGATGCTGCAATCGCAGTGTGGGAGGGAAGAGCTTACCACAGCCTTTTCCTCTGACAAGACTTTTTCTTGATCAGTCAGAGAACTACCCTTCCCTGACCTTCCCTTATAGATTGTACAGATACTTGAATCAACTGTGCATGAAAAAATCTCTGTGTTGCTTTGTTTGCAGGTGGCATGCCACTTATGTTGAATTTGTACAATCAGAATGCAATCAGACTACAGGGTTGAAAACAAGTGAAAAGCAATTAGACAGATTTTACAGCCAGGTGGGTGAACAATGACCATATTCTAAAAATTCTGAATTCTTTATAATCTACTTCATATATTCCATTCATTTTGTCAGGGAAAAATATTATACTGCATCTTGAAATTAAACACATCTTGAGGTACATTACTGGAATATGGTTACAGGACACAAAGCTTTCTAGAATTATACTCTTAAGTGACTAAAGCATATTTTCACAAATCAATTATGTAAACTGGTGTATTAATATTCCTACAGAATTCTTCATCCTCTAGATTTAAGGCTTAAATACAGCAGTCGGATTATTTCTGTGCTATTTACAAAAGTAGGCTTTTTCCACTTTGCTTGTTCCAGTGGGTAGTTCCAGATAAAATGCTTTCTAACTGCAACTATGGCTAAGAGAAAATTAGTAGATCATTGAGCAAGGGAACAAAGTAATTGGTGACACACTGGATGATTGGTGAGGCAACCTTTCTAAATGTGTCCAAGGAATGTTTTTGCCTTGACACAATGAAGATCCAAAGTGACAGTCAGTAAACTCTTTAGAACTTCACTTGATTGACAAGATTTGTGGCTTTTCAAATACCACAGCAGCATGTTTGGTAATTTATGTAAGCAATGTTGGCTATCTTCAGGTGTTTTTTGGGTTCTTGCAGCTAGATGAACCTTCAACCACATGCCAGCTTCCAGTTAGATGAAAAACAGCACAGAGACTTATGTGAAAATCAAAAGATGGCCTATCACAGTTTTAGTTTGTGTGCAATCTGCTTCATACAATAAATTTTTAGCAGCCACTGGCAAATGTGAATTTTGGAAATAATTGCTTGCCATTATATTTTTCTCCAGTTACATAAAATCTTTCATCTGAGAATCACAATGTTGCTGAATCTCCCTGATTTCTTTCTGAGGAAAGTATGTACTGATGATGTTTGTTTCTAGGTTATGGACATTTAGACAAAGACAGATTAAATGCAAACATCACTGAGAAAAAGATCAGAGAGAAAACAGAAGCTGGTGGATTCTAGTCCCAGTCACCTAACTTTAAGTACACTTCCTTACCTAAGGAGATAAACTGGACACTGTAATGATAATTGTGATCCAGATTATTTTTAGAGTTTTCACTGCTTAAGTGAAACATAGGCAATATCTGAATGGACACCCCCTTTTGCTCTCAATGTAACTTAGCCGTGTTATCTAAAAGAGCTATCCAGTTTATCATGGAATTTCTCTATTGACCTATCATGGACAAGCCAGGCTTTGATGATATGATCATGAATGTATGAGTGTTTGCTCTTTGCATGCCACCCTATACCATGGCTGCATAGAATTTCACATAGCATTACATGGCTGTTTTGAAGCCTAAATGGAGAGCCCTGCTTACCTCATCTCTCTCGCATGAGAAGAATCTGAAGCTTGATGAAACAGCCCAGAGCAGCTTGGAGGAATGCTAAAATGGCTGTTAAGGAAAATCATGAAGTTGAGGTACCTCTTAGTCTCTACAGAGACATATTTCAGTGGTCAGTAACAAAAATGCTATTGTGCATCATGAACACGCAAGAAAGCCATGAAAAGCCATGGTTAGTTTCAACACATACACATTTTTAAAGTACTGTTAGTGAATTGTAAACTAAATATATAATTATTTATAGAATTGTGTGTGAAAGAATAGGTTTTACTTCAGATTTGAAAGTTCTGCTAAATTATTTTACAGTCAATAATTACTTAGTGGGATATTAGCCCTCATGACACTGAAACGCCATGCTGACAATGTTTTGCTGAATTCATTGCTATAACGAACAATACAGTACTTTATGACCTTTTTCCGTAGATAGGAAGCTGGTACAGTACTCAAAACTGCTGTTGGATCATCGGATTTTGGAGATCAATACCAAATTGAATTATGCATATGCATATGCACACATACACATAGTCATATATAGGTCAGAGTGTTTATTGGCCTATTACTGGCTCTAAATACTTTGTGCAGGCTTGAGTTCCCTTTTAATGACATGCAGTGTAGCTGGAGCTCTAATGAGGGCCCATGTTCTTTTTAGTCATCCTTTAAACGGACATGGCATCCCTGACAAGCCACACAAGGAGACCAGTTTTGAGAGCACAAGTAATCCCAGAGGGAAATGCATCTAACACTGACACAGGGGTGAGTCTAAAATCTGCCCTCCCTCCTTTTCCAGTCTGAAGCACCTCACTCGACACTTCAGGATTCAGGAACCCTCTCTTCAGCATACTTCTGCACACGCAGGCACGTATGTGCACCTTCTATAAAATCATCATTTTAAAAGCAATTAAGACATTTACTAAAAAAGGTTTGAGTAATTAAATATTAGTGTCCACTTGGGAGGTAGGGAGCAGCAGATATCTACAAGTATCAGGTTTGACCTAACAAAACCATTGTAAGAATGAACGTGCTAGCTCTGCATAAAATCACCATGAAGACTCAGAATGATACAGGATGGAACAATGAAGGTCTGCATGTTTTATGCAGGTAGCCACATATTTTTCTATCCTTTCTACTGAAAAGACATTTCAAGTTCATATTCCCATATTTTCTGCAGTCACTGCAGATGAGCAGATAGCATCCAAGTAAACAATCTGGAGCTTGATGAAATCTCATGGGAATGATGAGTACAATTTACAAATGAATGATGACATTTCAGACTTTTCCTTCAATCCAGTGAATGTCCTGAAAAAATCTTAGTCCATAATCAGCTGAAAAACCTTAAACATAGAGAATTGGCAAAAATCATTGTTTTGTTTGGGTTTTGAAAGAAGATACTGTGCTAGGTGCTATGCAAACTTGCAAGAAGATGCAGACCCTCTAATAATGGTGTTACTAAGGTCAAAAAATGTGTTGTATTTTATACGAAACTTTTCATTATTTGAGATATTAATTACAGCAAATAAAATGTTTTCAGTTATATATTAAAGACCTTGTCCCAGAAATGAAGTCCTTAAAATGAAAAATTCTAGGTACAAGACTTATTGAAGATTAACTCAGTAGTTGAATATTTTGACCAGAAGTTTCTTCAAGATATTCTCTTAATGTATTTGTACATATTTTTATACTGTTTTCTAAAGGGATAATACTTTTTCTGTATTTTCCCTGCTTTATTTAATCAATCCTTTTCACTAAATTTTTAGCTGGATTATTAATAGTTGTCAAAATCAAATTCTTGAATTGATAGTTTTCTTTTACAGAGCTGAAAAGATATTTTAAATAGTTGCATTGTATTTAAATTATGTGTATATTTTAAATCCTTCTATGTTGACCAGTAATTTTCTCGAAACTCATTTTTCTTCTTAGACCTTCCTGAAATATCAGTACTAACATGAAATTCTTATAGTAATTCTCATAATCTAGTTCATCAAGAAGTGTAGCACTTTATATGCTTTTTGAGCATCAGTCACTTCCTGTTCTGGTTTTTACTTCATTCGTTTCTCTGGTTGGATTTGACAATGTAGTCTATGAGAAAATTGACTTTATAGTAAGATGTATGGGTCTCAGTGCTTAACAGTTATTTGCTTTTGTTTCTTTGTTTCTCTGTTTCTCTATGTTGAGCCAGTGAGATTCAAAAGAATAAAAAATTGGAGTTTGGCTCTACAGATCATCACCCTGGCCTTTTCTACTACGATCTTCCAGAGAGAAGAGTGTTATTATTAACTGTAGTGGTAGTTTCAGTGAATTAGATAGATGATACTAGTCAGTATGTCTCTTTTAAATCTTCCTTGCTGACATGCATGTTTCTCTTCTCTCACAAAGCTATACAGACTATCTCAATTTAAAACTTTTCTTGTTAAACTGTTCAGTTCTCTGCTTAGCCTCTTCTGAAATCTTCCTAGGCTGTCTCTTTTCTTCCATATGAAATTCAGCCTCTTCTAGGCCTTTTGTAAAAGGCATAGATCCCCACTTTCATGCACTGGACATTGTCATTTTAATCTATGCAGTTTGGGTTAGGATATGAACAAATCAAAATTTGCTTAGCTTGCACTATGCATGAATGACAATATAGAATGCTGAGTAGTGAAGGACCTAACCCTGTATTTCTGCCCTCATTTTCTGCTACCCTTTGTTTTACATTGTGACGTCCCTATCTCCTAGGCTAGACTAGTGAAGGTAAGAATTAACCAGTTCTGCCTAAGCAAGTCACTTCATTTTCCATGCTTCATAGTCCTTATTAAAATGGTCATCCCTATAGAATCCTGTCCCTAACTTTATTTTTTCTGCGGTAATCCCTATGTTAGGGACAGGCTTTTCTCTATTAGCCAGATAACTTTCCTCCTCTTTGCCCTCTTCTTACTGCCCACTACCAAAACAATTGGCTGTTTTTCAATATTTAAGAAAAGATAACAGTGACTATATATAGACAAATATTTATATATAAAAAAGCAGAATCTATAAGAAGCAGCCCAAACCTACACTATCCTACTACAAACTGTTCCTTCCCTTCCTGTAAATTGTACAATTCTGTATGACAGAATTCATACCATATTCAAGGTTGTCAACTCTTTGAGTATGGATTGTATTTTTTCATAAATTCTTATGCAGTTATCATCCTGTAGCAGTAACAATGGGCTTCGTAGTTTTACAGTGATCCTACATATGCATCTTAGAAAACAGAGAATCATGTAAAGGAAGGATTCTGAGCCATCATCCCTAGCAGCCTTGTGAAATTAAAGATCAGAATAAGTTAGGCAATTACTGCATTAGTTTTCCCAAGATTAGTGCCCCTTCTCCTCTCTCATACACTGGGAAACTCCTTTAAAAGGAGTCTCTGCATATCTCTGTAATACAAAGGACCTGAAAAACAAAGGCATGATCAGAAGCTAATAGGAGATAGGGCATACTAATGCGCAAACAGATGCTGAGGCAATAGTAGCATCCTAGACCCTCAAATCTCTTTTTATCTGAGAGATCTATAAACATTTGTGAGAGTATAAATTTACCAAGGTGCAGAGAGGAGATGGCTTGAGCTAACAGTTTGTTTTCGTTCCATGCTAACATCTGTGCTGTAACTATAGGAACGGACTCTATAAATAGCCCAACCCAGTTACCTTTTTCAGAACTTCAGGGATGGCTAATCCCCAAAATAGATGAATTACATAACTCTGTTCTCTAAACATACTCATTCACTCTGCAAATTGGGTTCTTTGCGCACCACTGTAAAATTAGTGCATCCCTCTAGCTTACATTCAATACTCACTGGAGCAGTTGTTCAGTTGACATAGTTGTACTAACTCAAAGGAGCAATGCTAATTTTCAGCATCTGAGGATTTGGACTTTGACTGCAGATATTTGTTGAAGTGCATTTAAAAAGAAGAGCAGATCTGAAATATCAGACTATAACACTGATTCTAAAGTTAAATTAGGTAGGTGCAAAAAGACGTATTTTTGACGCACTAGGCTGAATGTACATGGCTGAGTTATATGAGGGGGAGCAAATATTCAAACTGAATCATGCACATTTGCAAGACTGTCCTTGAACTTAAGGTTACAACAGAAGCCGGAGAAGTGTTTCTTCCTCTGGAAAACAGTAGTATTTGAGAAGCGCCATATACTAAGGGGAAGATCTCATTCTGGAGTTCTGCAATCTGTCCTTAAATGAGCAACTGTACACAAATCTGGACCCAGTGTATTTTAAGTGGAATTGCCATTCTTGGATCAAATGCTAACTCTCCAAAACTCTTAAGGGCCTTTTACAGTGAAGTTCTGTATTGGAAATATTTGCAAACAGAATACCACAGGAGTCATTAATGCATGCAATTTTATGTCCAGTTACTGCCTTCTCAAGCTGAGCAATCACATATGTCACTGCTACAGTGGCCTAGCAGCCTAATAATGTAAAGAGAGGACATTGCATTGGAATGGGCAGACCTGAAGACACCCATGCTCAAATATGACCTCATCACATTAAGGATATACTTAGAGGAATAGTATCCTTCCAGGAAAGAGTGCTCTACAGCTATGTTATCGCTAATGCCTGAACAGGTCTCTTGCTCATGGTAATTCTCCTACCATCTTTGAGGGAAGAGTTACTTTACGCATTTTACAGATGAGCAAATAGAAATAGGAGAAACTATGTCCAAAAGTCTCAAAGCTGAAATCTACCTAGAATGATAGGAAACATCACCAAAAGGCCCCTGCATCACTGTGTGCAAGTGGAGATACTTTCCCATAAAAGTGGTCCACACTGTGTAACATGGTTGCAGAGACCAAAAGCTGAACTTGTTTGGTATGTGAAGTCCATTGTTTGGTATGTGCATTCCAGGTGGCAGTGCAGACCACAGGGCTGCGAGTCTATTACCGCTCTATTATGTAATGTTTACAAGCTCTTTGCCACAAGTGATCTAACACCTGCAAGAGGCACATATTTCCCACTGTACTAGGGTTGCAATCTCATCTTTTCTTCCCTGTATTGATCTTCACAGAGGAATTATACAAAATCTGCAGACTGGTTTTTTTAAGCTTCTTGGGTGTTACTAGATTTTCACTCTATATGTGTCTCATGTTTTGTGCTCTCCAGACATACTTATTTTCTTTCCATCAGCCTTCATTATTTTATGCATCTCTGTTGTGGTTCTCTCCTGGGTTTGTATTCCTAATTTATAATTCGTCATATGGCACGCTACCTACCATATTTCTGAAGAAATACAACTACATATTGTTCTGCTTAATTTATAGCTCTGTTCTTTTGAAGCATGAAGTAAAAGCTCTTTGCAAAAATATGAACACTGAATGGAATGATTGTAATTTTTTGGATTTCTGGGAAGCCTCACACTGGCAGCTGTTATTGCTGGTGCCAATCCTACCTCCATGTAATAAAACACTTCTCTGTATTATCTCACTGCACAAGTATGATAAATACTTTGTTACAGGCATTTACTTACATCCTAGTCCTTCTGTGATGGTGAAACACAGGTGTTAACAAGTCACTCAGCGTCTGTGGCTGCATTGTAAATAGCATTAGACTAACTAGGTGATGATATCACATCAATATTTTGCATTTCCAAAGAAGTATCTTGCATTTTTATTTTTTGAGTACAGACCATGAAACAATACAAAGGGCTTTTCAAATTTCTCAATGTTCAGAAATTACTACTGTCCATGTAACATTTTTAAAAGAAGAGGCTTTCAACTATCTCCTGTTTCACAGAATCATTTAGAGTCTCAGAGGTCCTGTAGTACAACTGTCTGCTCAAAACAGGGTCAACGATTAATTCAGACCAGGTTGCTCAGGGCTTTATCCAGCTGGGTCTTGAAAATCTGCAAAGACAAAGATCCCAGAAATTCTCTGGGCAGCATGTTTCAGTGTTTAATTACCTTTAAGGGGAAACTTTTTTTCCTTAGTCAGAATGTCACATATTTCAATTTGTGGCCATTGTCTCTCATTCTCTCACAATGCACCTTAGTAAAAAGCCTGGCTCTGTCTTCTGGGTAACCTCCTCTTAGGTACAGAAAGGCTGTTATTAGGCCCTCCTAAGCCTTTTCCAGGCTGAATAAGCTTTTCTCAACTTCTCTTCATAGGGCAACTGCTTCAACCCTGACCATCGTGGTGGTCCTTTGCTGGATTTGCTCAACTTGATCATCTTTTCTGTACTGGCAGCCCCAAAACTGGACACACTATTCCAGGTGCAGTCTAGTGTGTGCTGAGTAACAGAGGATAATCACTTCTCTCAGTCTGCTGGCTATGCTGCTGTTGGTAGAGCCCAATATGCTGTTAGCCTTCATTGCTGCCAGGGCATACTGCTGAATCATGTTTAGCTCACTGTCCACCAGGACCCTGAGGTCCTTTTCAGCAGTGCTCTCTCTAGCCAGTCAGTCCCCAGCTGTTACTATTGCAAGGTATTAATCCATCCCAGGTGCAGGACTTAGCATTTGTCCCTGCTGAATTTCATGAGGTTTCTGTAAACCCATTCCTCTAACTTAAAGCTAGGTCCTTCTGAATGGCAAGCCTGCCTTTGAGCTATCAACTGTACTCCCCAGGTTTATGTCTCTGACAGGTTTGCAGATGACACATTATGTCTAATAAGTTATGAAAAAAGATAGGTCCCAGAGTAGAATGCTGAGGAACTCCACTTGTAATTGGCCCCCAGGTGAAGTACAAACCATTAACCACTGTTCTTTGAGCTCGATGATCCAGGCAGTTTTTCATCCATCTAGTAGTAGTCCATCTGTCTAGACTGAGTCCCATCTTGTTACAAGAGTACTGTGGAAGATTGTGTCAAAAGTCAAAGTAGACAACATCCACTGTTCTCTTCTCATCCCACAGTCATTTCGTTATAGAAAGCAGTCGGGTTGGTCAATGCCATGATGTTTATTCCCTTTCACTTTTCTCCTTATGTGCCCAGAAATGGCTTCCAAGACTCATGCTATGATTGTACAGGAACAAAAGTGAGGCTGATTGATTGACCTGTAGTTCCCAGGATCATCCTTCTTGAAACAAAGGACAAAATATATAAGACATGCAGTCAAGTTAGATCACAGTTTCCACCATGTCTCTGCACCAAATTTTTTTTAAAAAAAGGATTCTAGGCGGAGGTAGCTACACAGCAGTTTAATATGCAAAATAAAAAGCAAGGGAAAAAAAAGAATATATTATATTTAAAGATATATAAAGAGAGGTTGATTGAAAATAGTGAAGTTTTAGCTGTACAAAGGAAGCTGAACTAGGCATTTCAAATGTCATTAATTTACAAGGAAAGTGATATAGTAACTAGAGAAAGAAACAAGTTATGTAAGGTAGTTAAAGGATCTTCAGTATTTAGTTTTGTTTACACTAAACAAAACATTCAATAGAAATAGCCTCTGTTCCAGAGGACAGTGAACCAGTTATATCAATCTTTGAAAAAGGCTCTTGGGGTGATCTGGTGTATTATACAATAGTAAGCTTTATTTTGGTACATTGGTTGCCTTAATAATTAAAATGGAATGACAAAAAATTTCAAGATTAACCAAAATAAAGAAAGAAGATCCCTCCTCACTTATCTCAGAATTATTTGAATATGCTAATAAAGTAGTAGATAAAGAAGACAAAATGGACCTTGAGTATGACCTGATTTTGTAATTTCTGTATTCCTAAGAATATCACATGTCAAGAGATATCATCCACTGGATCATGAGTTTCCTCACATGGATTTTGTCCCCTTGCTTTCTGTTTTCATCAGAAAAAGAATCCAGATACTGAAAAAGTATTTATGTGAAAGGAAAGAATACTTGTGCATTTAATTTTCTTTTAACCAATGTGTTTTACCTCATTTAGGATTTTAATCATGCAATATCTTGGCTACAAGTTGGCTTTGGCAAGTTTCATAGAAAATTACTGCCTCTCAAGGGTTTTCAGCAAGCAGTAGCAAAACATTCACATACAAAAGCTTTTGAAAATCTGATGTATTTGCAGCATCTCAACAGTAAGTGTTTCATTATAATTAAAACTATACCATTGGTCATGAATATTTGTAATCAAGGGCGGATCTGCTGAGATGGATGTATCACAAAGGTCATTCTTTGCCTAGCATGCGTTTTCCTTGGCTCATGTTATAATTACATCTGTACAGCTAATTGATTTCTTCAGATATCTTTCTTAGAACCAGAAAAACAAATCAAAGGTACAAAATATTATGTGGGAGGAGGTGTCATTTGAACTGATCATACTGTCTAAATCACACATGCAACAAGGAGAAGCAGCACTTACATAATGCTTTTCTGTTCACTCAGTGTATGCACACAGAGTATAATATATTCGATATTTTTGTTTCCTGACCCAAAAGAGCTCTGACAACACTTTCAAGAGTTCAGTGGCAGTGGTTTCCTTCAGCGTAAATTAGATGGACCAAATTTTCTTAAGTGGCCTTTGAAACCAGACTGCCAGGATGTTTCTTTTTTTTATTGGTACAGTTTCACAAGCACAGAACCTCATGTAAGTTTCCTCAGAGAGCACTGCTCTTACAAGCCTAATGCTCTCACTGGGGAAACTCCTTTCACTTGTGCCAGTGATCCTAAAAGGAGAATTTGGCCTACAGATGCAATTCCCTACTCCCAGCTTTCCGTTCTGAGAGGCAACTGGGCATTCATTAGCAAAGACAGTTCTTTTACCGTTGTAAAGGTAGGGATGCACAGCAGGAAGCCTAGTCTCAGTGAAGTCGATTTTGTATTAAATTCTGATATATGATGTCAGTTTATTGACATCATCAATGGACTTACGTTTTCTTCAAAAACATGCAAGTTTAAATTAAAAAAAAGGTCTGTAAATTGTGCCCCTGCAGAGCTGGTAAAATTTTGGGGAGGCCATGGGTTTCTAAGAGACTCCCTCCAACTCCTAGCATAGGGATAAGTTCTGGAACTTAGGGTGTAGCTGATGTTTGAGCTGGGGAACCTTCTTTTCTACAGCTGTTTCCTTTGATGACAAGCACAATAAGAGATTCAAGTGTCCCATGTACTGCCAGCAAGGGTAGGGGTTTACTTCCTGGGAAAGTGAGAAAAAATGGTAAGATGCTTGGGGGAAAATTTCTTATCATCTTTACATGGATATTCTTCAATTCTTGCATATATTAGAAAGCTGAGCAAGGTCACTTTGTATATCAGGGCCTAATGAGCATCGTATCAAATGTTTTTTCCAGATTTTAGTGCTAGAGGGGACATGATAGGTTGCAAAATACCTATAAAGAGAAAACATTTTCCTCCGTATTTTATTTTAAAGGCGTTTCTCTATTACACACACAAAAGTTGCAGAACAAATAGTTACCTACTGAGTGACATCTAAAAAAACCTTCCGAGTGCAGGCACAGTGCTGCATCTGGGTGTGCCGTTAGCAACGCTGCCCTCTTGTGGAGAGAGGGGAAAGGGTTTCTTTAAGTGTGTGGCCGTCCAGCTACCAGCAAGAACACAGTGAATGGGTGTGCTTCTGCTACTGAAACCAAAAATATGGCATGCCTTATTCATATTATTGAGAAGCAAATCTCTTACGTGTGTGAGAAGAAAACAGAAAGCCAAAGGGTCTACCCCTAAGAAAAAATATCTGAACAATTTGCTATGTGAATAATCCAGAATATGACAGAACTTTTCCATGGTCACTCCTGTGTTAACAAAGAGAAACTGGGCCAAGTTAAGCCTGCAATAATTCTGATGAAGTCAATGAACTGTGGTTGTGCAAAGGTTGAATCTGGGCTGCGAAGTAGCTGATTTCTGTGTTCAGTTTAAGTGTTGACAGATGAACTCTTACAGATTTAGAAAGAATGTTTTAGGATATTACCACCTTCACTGTTGACTCCTCCTCCCAGCTAGATGTCGCTGCCACAAATATTGAGCTGCATGAATTAGGCATATGAGCATTTCTAATCAGCTGCAGAGCAATGACTATCAGCTTTCTAGCCAGAATAAACCAACAGAAGCTAGGCCTATATGAACAAAATTTGTAGATATTTGACATAAATCAGGTGTAAGTAACAAGTAGATGTAGTAATAGTGATTCACACAATATCTTATTCACACAATAGCACTTACATCAGTACTGCGATGCAGTAATGCAATCTTAAGCTCAAAAATTGTGTATCTCCAAAGATCTGTTCATTATGAAAACAGACTGTGTTAAACTATGCTTATTCATAACTGTCACATGGTTTTTATGGAAATAGAACTTTAAGTACTTTAAAAACACGTAAGTAAGAAGCTTTTGAAAATGTTTATCTTTCACTTTTTTAGGACTTGGGCTACATCACATGATCCAACATATAAGAATTGAGAACCATTGATCTATATTAAAGTAATTTTCCCACTCTCTACTTAGTTCCTCCAGTACAAAAAAAAATACCCCAAAACCCAAAGCATACAGAAACCAAATACCCTGACAGTTTCTTATTTTCCAATGAGAATAAAATTTTCCTTGTATATCTTTTATGTTGCTTTCCCTGGGGAGATTTGCATATATCCTCAAGGATATCATTTGATCCTTAGAAAATCCTTGGTTTCTGTTACCTTCTGGTATCATCAGACCTGGAATTATCCTTCAAGTAGATTTCAACTGCAATCCCAGAAAATTCTTAACTCTCCTCCAACATTCAAAGTGAACTTTGTCCTCTGCTAGACTTACGAGGAGTGGACACAACTGCATTTTGTGACATTTTGTCAAGTGACATTTGTTCCTAGCACAGGAAGCTAAATCCAACCAAGCTGCAGAGAACATACGCTATGTATTCAACCCTCTGCAGGTGCTGTGTGCAGGCGACATGATTTCCAGACATAAACCTAAAAGAAAAAGTAATCCTTGACCTCTTATTCTCCTTAGCAAACAGTAAGGAAGCACTAGAAGTACAAAATGTAAAAAGTATTTTAATAATAAAATTACGACCTTATCTACCCGAGGAAACTTCATGATGACAGAAAAGGAGATAGTGACATGCCAGAGAAAGAAAGAAAGAGGCTGAATAGTTGAAAGAATTTTTTCACTAAAAGGTCATTAATTTTTTTTTTTTTTTTTTAGCTCCTGTTTACCCACTGCAACCAGTGAATTAACTGGAGAAGGAAAAAGTTGTGTGAGATTTGTCATCTCACTGCCCACATGTACAGTGCATGATCAAGAAAAGGGGACACACCTGTCTCTAGGAAGAGATTGAGCAAGACCTGACAAGGTTGGTAAAATTAAGTGAGAGGAGAGGGAGGAAATTAGGAGGAGAAAGGAACTCTTTCATTTGAAAAAAAAAAGGCCTTTTGTTTTTCCTTTAGCCAATGTAAAGAAACAAAAAAGAATAATTACAGTTTTTAGAAAGTCCTTTGCTGGCCACCTTTAAATGTCCCTTACAATAATTTACCCCTAATTAAGTATGGAGAGAGCTAGAAGGGAATGGAGCTACAGGAAGAGAAAGAGCAAGTAGTGGAAAGTAAAAGGGCTGCAGAATCAGCGGGCTGTGTCACCCTGGTTTAGAGGAATCCTCATAACCACTGAGTATTGCTGTGGTATCAGTGGAACTACACTGGATTTATGAAGTAGACTGTAATGCCATAAAATGTCTATCTGGGGCATATTTGGACAGCTAGGTGAAGTTGAAAAAGCCATGTGGATAGGCACATTCAAGCTCTTTGTAATCCAGCTACTTAATATAGTAAGCATAGTGAAGGCCTCGTGGCACAAGCTTCACCATGGCGTGGCAGCCCAAAACCAAGCTCTCTGAAGATGTTCTTATTGATGCTAGTGTGGCTTGAGCTAACTATAATATAGCTGGTGTGGATGTACCTGTTAGGCTAAAATGACACTTTGTCTGGGCTGGATGGGCATAGGTAATTGGTTAACTGCAAATCTCATACAACAATGTGATTGACTGAGAGTGTTTGTTAATTTAGAAATGTTTATTAAAAGCATATTGAACATGGCTCTGAAAGCAGCTAGAATAGAATTCTGAAAGAAAAAATAATTACCTAAGGAATTGGTATGTGGTTATACTTAAGCAAAATATGTATTATTAAGTAACAGCTATTTTATGAGGTTTTTTTCAGTTTTTTAAATGATATCTGAGCTTTATGCATTTTCTCCATACCTAAAGAAGAGTACCTTTGTGAAAATATCCTAGACTTAGCAGGTCTAGGGTGCAGAACTGAATTCAAGCATGATTTTTCCGTGACAGAGATGTAGTTATACTTTGTGATACTACACAGCCCATGGTAACTTAGGGATCTGGTCATCCCTTCTGATGCATTCAGAAACCATATAGTTAGTATTATTGTCTCTGTCTAATTGGTCTTTCCATGACAACTGTGCATACTTTGGAATTACTTCAGAATCTTATGGATGCATCTGACAGTTGTTAAGACAGCATGCTCATTGTGTGTCACAAAAACCGAAAGTATATAGACACAATTTTCCACTCACTTACACGTATTGTAGCATCTTGTGTTTCTTTTCACAAGGTGCAGATTACACAAGATGTCTCACAGTGAAAAATCAAAACCCTCTAAGGAGTCATAAACATGTCCAGTCTTCCTAAACACAAAATTCTGGACACAGGGGGCTTGCTTTATTTCTAATTCATTGCAGTTTAAACCAAAGTACTCTATGATTTCAGTGGGATTACAACTGGTTTGCCTATGCAAAAGAGCTGTTAAGCCATGTGATACATAGCAACTCCAGTAATCCTCTATCAGATATTAACTATATAAAGCACAACCTCACAAATGATCAAAGTGGAAACAAATGGCTTTTACTGCATGTGAAAGGTGTCTAAATGCACTCAGGTAGATGCTAATGGTGGAGTACTCTGGTATGGACCGTTGCTTGAAGAAATCCTCATGTTAACACCTGTCTCAGACTGAGGCACACAAATATCATATGTTTCAGCATGTAGAGCAACTGTAATCATGCTTCCAGGGAACTGGAAGAAAGGCTGCATCATTCTTCAACCATGGGTGTCATGAAATCATTATACTTTTTTGACTGTTGATTTCTCACATCCTTCTCTCTGCAAAAGTCACTGGAGGTTTCACACCAGTTATTCCATTTCACAATAATAAACAGTGTAGGAGAAAAAAATATCCCTTAATACAGAGAAGTTTGAGATTATTGTCTCAAAGCATTTTCAAATTAAATTCAAAAGCAGTGTGTCAGTTTATTGTGATCTTGGGTGCAGTTAGCCTGGTATGGGGCATGTTATTGGCCTCTAGATGGTGCTCTCACGTTGAGATTAGAGTTCCATTAGCTTTTGCATTATAACTTCATAATTCTTTCAAAATCAACATAAACCCTCTCAAAAGAGCAAGGAAAAAAAACTTGCTAGAATGCATACGAGTGTACCATATGTTAGTTTCAGATAACTGATATTCCCCAGATTGTATAAGGAAGTGATTTTAATTCTAGGAAAGTCAGCACTGAAACCATGTAATACTCTAATATAAAGATGCAAATTCTATGAAACTTTAAACCGTGTAATGAGCATTAGCTAAATAATACCTTCATAGTTAAATAATACCAGTTCCAAACAGGTAGTAGTCCGGCATTGCAAACTGGAAAACAAAGGCAAAGGGATTACTTGTTTTGCTCAAATTCTTGAAAATTGTGCTTAGTGTGTGTGTAGGTGATTTAACACCTGCTCTTTTAAATAGAGACCACAGCTATTGATTTCCATGTTGCTAAAGTGTCCTTCCGTGATGTCTTTTTAGGGAGGAAGTATCACTAGGCTCTGCTTCGTAGCAGAAAATAAGCATAGTATAAGAGGACAGCCAAGGGCCCTCCAGTTGAGTAGCCATATTTTTCCTGGGGAAGTAAGAGAGCTACGTATTGTCACAGCAATACTAACTTGTACAGCTGTGCAACATGTCCACATTTCACTCCCTTTGTGTCTACAACTGCTCTGGTGCTGGAAGTGCTCCCTCACAATTACTACCACTACTGGCTGCACGTGTGCAATCTTTGAGTGTCTCAAACTAGTACAGGATTTGGGTCATAACTTTGGCATTTAGCAATGAAGCTCAATACTTTTTTCTAAGGAAGAATTCCACTGTTGGCTGTGTGGTTTGTGTGGATCTGTACTTGAATATTTCTACTCAGCATGCTCCTTCACATTGGTGCAAATATTATGGCAGAAGGTAGAAGTGATTCATGTGTCTCAGAGATTTCTGACAATGTCCATTGTCTTTGAACAGAAGGCAAGTTTTTACATCTTTTATACATGCTGTGCATTCTTTTGGGTTCTTTTTTATTTTCAACAACCAACTCATCTTACTCTTGCATGTTCCTGCCCAGAGGGAGCTCTAACTGAGGTGGCATTCATCAGTAAAAGGCTCTCTTGGTCCCACAATTCGCTTCCTATTTCTTCTGCCACATGCAGCTGTGACACACAGGAACATTTTGGTTAAAAATGAAACAAAGGAAGATTTTGGAGGCCAGCACTGTCTTGCTGATAAGTCTAAAATTTAGGTTTACTCTTAGGGAATGAGAAGCTTTGTCTACTTTTCTCAGTAACTTAATATCCATCCTGGACTTTTTTCTGTCCTCTCTCCCCTGTAGTGACAACTATGCAGGGTCCATCTTGTTCCTTTCATTCTAGGTTCACATTAGCGTAAGCCCTATTGCAACATACCATTCTTTATTCCTTCCTGTCCTTTCCTTGAGGTTAAGTCTCTGTTCATACAAGCTGTGACAGTTCCAGGTAAAGTGGAACAGCCAGTAGTTTGTGATAAAGATCAGGATGTCAAATTCTTTTTCAGCAGAGTCAGTGTTCCCACATGTAAAGAGTCTATTTATTTTCACATAGCACAAGATCAGAGCTGTACATTATCCGAAGCTGGCATTTAATGTGCCCTTTACCTTTAACAGCCAAATGCATTGAACAAAAGCAACTGACACTCTAGTTTGTGCTAGCCCCAAAGAAAAAGCAAAGAAGAGAAAGCTGAAACTTGGAGATTGCAATGTGAGAGATTCTAGAAAATACTGCATGAAGCATTGTTTCATGACAGGAATGACTCAACCACTGCTTTTCTAACCTAAATGTGACACTGTTAGTGAATAAAGCTATAGAGAGAGAACACTCCAGAATATTTGTTCACTGTGGTTCTAGTACTGAATTTTTTTTCCTGTAAGACCTGATATTAGGAGTAACTTAGCTTCCATTCTCTAGGATCTGCTCCATTAGCCACTTTTAAAACAGATCATTTTTGCAGTAAGTCTTTCTGCCTGCAATACTTTAAAATAATAAATCATTTAAACATAGTAAACATAGTAAAAGCATTCCCAGCAAAGTCCCAGACAAAGTTACTGGTGCATTCAAAAGTGTATGCTTCTTAGGACCATGATAGACATCTCCTTAACTCAACATACACAATTCTTTTTCATCTTTCAGGATTCAAACACATCAGGAAATCAGTGCACATAGAATTGTGAAAGTCCATGCTCCAATATTAATATTTCCTCCAGTAGTGACTTTGATGTCAGAGGAGCTATTACCCTGAATTCTTTGTTTGAAAAGAAAAATCAAATGGAAGATAGAAATCTATTGAAGTATTTCCACCTCTCATAGTTTTATCTGTAGAATTACAGATTTAATTAACCAAGAAGTAATTTTTAGAAAACTTCATTAAGAGTAAGGGGTAGAGATTAGATTATTTTTAACAGTAATGTCTTTACCATGACATTAATCTATTGCAGTATCCTCCATAACAGTAATCTTATTAATCATCTTTCGGAAATACTTTCATAGTTTTCTCTACATGAAAAACTAAGATAGCAGATACCACTTATATGACTGAAATGCTGATGCCACTTCCTCATCATGCTGCTTTCCAGATTTGCCTCTAAACTGCTCCTCAGAGTATTATCCCAGGGTATCCACTGGCATAGCTGTTCTTGTGTTCCAGGCTGGAGTTTGTCCAACACTATGGCTTCTTTAACGGTGGTTTCTATTTTATTAACCGCACTGTTTTCTCTGTCCTCATGTCCTCTCTGTCCTCTCTGTCCTCCTAGCTGCAGCAGAGAATCACACAGACATCATGGGGTGAAAGGGTTAAATGTTGGTCACTTATTTCTAATCTAGCAAGTAGACTGTGTGCAGAGGGAGCAAGTAGGAAGAAACAGAGTAGAGGTGAGAAGTGAAATGATGCTAGACGACTGACTGTGTACAGCTGCACTTGCACTCACCATCAAAATTGGTAGGTCAGAGCCCATCATGCAGCAGCTGTAATCCATTTCTTGAGCTGGAAAAAAGAGCACAGGTCTGAAGCAAGTATAAAGCTTATACACATAAGCCAGATGGACAGAGGTGAATTGATGACTTAAAGGTTTAAATTACAGTAAACACAGACTACTTGCATCTCTGCCCACGTATGGATATAATGTGTTAATGCATAAAGTTCACACTAGAGTTGCTCCCCTAGCTTTTTGCCTTAAGGTATTACACTATACAAAATATATACATTTATGTAGGTAAAGGCAGTGTGGTTCATGTTATCAGTGGCAGTTTCTTGCAGTTAACTGCTGTTAGGCTAACAAGTTGATTTAAAGTCAGTGGGAAAGAAGGAGCTGAGACCTATAAACCATGTTAAGAGTTGTATGAACATGCTGTATGATATGCATAGCCATTTTCTGAGTCATCTTCATGAATGGAAAGGCGTTTCTTTTCTCCGTTCTAAGAATAATGTTCATAATTTCCTTGAGAAAGATAACATTAGTACTCAGTATTTAGCATCACTCATACAGATATTCAGGTAGCCATTTCATTGGATTCTATTTTCCTGTGATCAGTACACAGTACAGAGCATCATTTATTGTCATTAGTATTGAGTTTTGTCATCAGTAACAATCCACAACATTGTACACTTCGCTCTACTTGTGACTAGCTCATTCATGAATATGACTTACAGTATTCCTTTATGTGGATGGCTCTATCAGGTATACAACTTCTTATCAATAATAAATTGGATGGAGCAAAATGAATTAAAGAAAACTG
This sequence comes from Aquila spilogaster, assembly GCA_024606505.1. Lineage (NCBI taxonomy): Eukaryota > Metazoa > Chordata > Aves > Accipitriformes > Accipitridae > Aquila > Aquila spilogaster. The sequence goes on from JANHGO010000038.1 coordinate 23,993,648, forward strand.
ACATTCCAGCTACTTTTCTGCTCTCTGGACAAAACCTGCCCAGCACTCTCACTGTTTGCTGGGAGAAAGCAAATGTTTTCAAAAAGAATCACCTTTCAGACTGAGGCAAACAAAAGAATACATCTTTTGTGAGAGGACATGCAAGGTCAGTTTTGGACACACAGAGCAGAACCAACTCAGATGCTGCACCATCTCTATAGAAGAGTCCTTAGATTTAAAGTCAAACTATTAAAATGGTTGAATGTGCACTCAGCACACATAAGTTTAGCATGACAAAGATATTCAATTAAGTTACTGCACTTCATATTAATCTTGTATAATTTTAGGGGCAGGTGTGATCAAAAAAATTAAGGTTTAAACCTATCATTGTAGATGCATCCATTTTGCTCGCAGATCTCCTCTAATGTAATCTGGGCTACTGCTGGGCCATGTGCTAACCCCAAATATGGGAGAACTAAGATAAATGTAAAGCAAACTATGTCCTCACAATCCCAGTTGTCCATCAGAAGAAACATACCCGAAAATATAGACCAATATTTCAATAGCAGGTGGACTCTAACATCTGCAGGGCACAACAGAATGCACAACACCCAGGGTCACTCTATCTGGGAAGATTTGTAAGTATGCTATACATATTTCTTTCTTCTACATGCATCTTCTGTCCAAGGCTGTAGAACTTTAAGCAGCAGCCTTTCCATTTACTCAGCTTTTCAGTAGTCATGGCTACGTTTGCTGAAGCCATTAGATAAACTCAATGCTATAATATTTTTATTTTTATGTAGGGAAGAGTTGGATGCAGTTTGGCTTAGAAAGCAGAGCAGCAACTGTGGAATTAGGAGGCTGAATCTTATTCTTAACCTTGGCAGCCTGTTTAGCTTTCAGCAAGTCAGTTAACTTTTCTGTGCCTCAATTTCACTATCAGTAAAACTGAAGTAGTAACCTAATTTCTTTAAAAATGTTGTTGAGTCCAAGGAACCAAATATAGTATAGCAAGGATAAATATTTGCAAGCAGATATGTCCTGGTCATTGGAATGAAGTGCACTCTCCTCAACATGTGGTCTTGTCTCAGGCTTGCAGAGTGCGGCCTGTCCGCACAGCAGCAGGATCAGCTCTGCTTTTCTGCTTATGATGCAGAATCATTGGAAAAAGAACTGTAAAAACACTACAGGAGCCTGTGATTTTACAAGCCCAAATAATTATCACATATCTAGAGTGTGGACTCTCACTGAAACTACAGTCACTGCACGCTATTTACTTTCATGCAGAATGGATGAGTAAATAGAATACAATTTATAGCCCTGTTTGTGTAATTTTTTTTGCAACACCTTTTTCCCCAAGTTCTTTTTTTCTTAATGCCTAGAAGAAATATTTCATCCTTGTATAAACATCCACAATGAAACTGGTTTGTTTAGATATCCACAATGAAACCAATGTTTGCAATCTGTGCAAACCAACACTCTAAAAAGGAATCTCATGCTTTTTTCTCATATGTACCATTTAATGAGTAGAGATGGCAAGTGTGATTATACACAGACACAAACACACACATATATCTGTGACTGTGGCCTTGTTTGTATTAGCAAGTGCCATGGCACAGCAGGAATGGATCTGTAAAGTAAAACAGTTGATTCTGTGGGCCTGATTTCACTCTATGCATGCCTTGGGAGGTGGTTACTCCAGACTAGCTCTAGCGCTGTCAACTGAATTAGTTGTTGGGGCATTTAGGAGGGCTCCCAGGGTAAATTTCTAGTTTCAGGTTGCTCCACTGCATGAACCAAAGCCTTGTAACTGGAGAGAATCAGGAGATTTACTTTGGAAGTGCATGCCTAATGTGAAGTAAAATGCTAATGTAGCTGTACCCCAAATCATCACAACTCTTACAGCTTCTAAATGAACATCTAAAGGCTGAGCTGAACAAGATTTGTTTTGACCTACACTCTCCAGATGAAACCTAAATGTCACATGCCATCATCCTTCGAGTTATAAAATTATGCCCTCAGCTCTTAATAAGAAAATAGGTTTCCAGGTAACAGAAAGGTAAGTGCTGAGTTCTAGCATACAATAAGCAAATCTTACTCAGTCGAGTTCCAAATATGCAGTTGGCTTTCTCTGTTATCTTCAGTTTGGACTCTGGAACGTGACTTTGGATATGGCATATAGGATCCTTTCTGAATCAGTTTTGATATTTTTTTTTTCCCTCCTGGCAGAAGGAGTCAACTTACTCTTATTTTCTTATATTTTAAGGCTGCCAGGAAAAACAAAAGTCTGAGTCCTCCCTAACATTGTCACTTCTTCCATCACGGAAGGATTTAAACAACTTTAGCTAAAGAAGAATCATACTGTGAACCAAAATGCTCCTTATCCTCATGCAACAACTTGAATATCTATGAAAATAACAAGTTCCAACAACTTTCTAGGCTCTTTTATCATTTAGAGCTTCCTGTATCAATTGTTCTCCCCAGGGTACTCTGTGCCAAAGCTACATGTATATACATTCCTTTTGCACCTGGCAACACTGAGAATTTGTCTGTGAAGGGGGAAGTTTCCTTCCTTTCACCTAGAATCAGCCTTAACTTCTTTATGCTTCCCTCAGTGTGGACTATGCCAATTCCATCACACAGCCATGAGCAAGAAGATATATACTGACCCGTGACATTCTTCTAACTTTTCTTAATGAAAAGCTCCATGGATTTTATAAGAAAATTAGATCAAATGTTTTATTGAGTCATTTTTTGGTAAGAATTACTAGAAAAATGTTTTCCTTTTAGAGAACTCCATTCAGCAGCGATAAATCTTTTTCTGTGTTTTATGAGATATTTCTATAAGCAATTTCTAGTTTCACCCAAGAATATATCTTTAATATTTACCAAAAGTGTGGCAAGTAACAGCTTTCTGAGACATCTGTCACACTCAAAGAACAATATTGTCTATTTCAAGGGAGGAGTGCTTTATTTAACATAAACAGCCATCTGAAGTATTTCAACAATACTCATATATTTTCAAATCAAATTATCATTATCACAATCATTTTCAAAGCACAGCATTTTGTTATCATGTTCGTTTCACAGAGGTGAGCCATCACTGTCAAAGTTTTTAAAAGAAGTCATCAGATTAAATATGATCCAGATGCGAGTTTTCTAAACACAAGCTTTAACAAATGGGAAAATCAGTATAAATGCTTCTTTAATGTGTTTTAAAATGTCAGTGGGAACAAATGAATATTTTATGACTTGAAAGATGAACTCTTCAGCATTCAGCTGGGATTATATAACTTTAAATTGCATCTGAGCACAGGTCTTCCACCACTGTCTAGGCAGTAGAAAGAGACTAACTTGGGAATAAAAAAGACAGACCCTGAATCCCAGAAGCACTGTATTGCCTGTCACAAGGAAACCACAGTCAAAAAGGGTTCAGGAGCTGCAAGTGAAGTGGCTTTATAAACAATAAAGTATTCTGGAGAAAGCTCCAGGGTATGGCAAATACGTCTGAAGAACTAGAGGAGTATGTCTGGAATAATCAGCCTGCAGCACGTACTAAAAGAAAGTATGTAAGAAAATATGAAATGCAGACAGAAAGACACAACTCCTAAATGATATATCCTGGAGAAACTGAAGATAGCAGCTCAGGAAAGGACACGGAATTCTAATGTGTACAGCAAGATTCCTCCAGAAACTGGAGTAAATGAAGGTGTAAGGGTTGGTAATTTGGGTAATCTGGTAAATTTTGCAAAGTGAGCCTAACCCTTTACTAAAGGGTAAGGCTGAACAAATCAAATATGGTAGCCTTGACTACACTGAGAACTGCAGTATAAAAAGCTAGCCATTAATGCACCAGGGACTAACAAAAAGGGTTATTACAGCTAGGACAAGGAAAGCAGTCCTTGTAAAATGAATGCCCTGCTATAGGATAAATCCTTGCAGAACCCCAAAACCAAATGCATTTCATGAAGAATTAGGATATGGCTCCAGACATAAATTATAAGCAAGATTAGTCTGCCACAAAGTAACACAAAACCAACAAGCAGTAGCACCTTTGACTGGAGGGAAACAAAGAACACTCATGAAGAAATACTGTGATGGCTGGGACAGAGTAACTGCAAGTTGCCCCTAAAGATTAAAGAGGTAGATGAAAGAGAAGATGGGTGAAATTGTATGTTGTATATGACATGTGAAAGCCAAAATTAAAAAAAAAAAAAAAAAAATTCCAACCATTTCTCAGCCTGGCAAAGCTGAAGCCTTGTAACAGAAACTCAAAGTCTTTTGCATTAGAGTAGGGCTAAAAGTAAGTTCTTTCATATTCAAAAGATGGTCCCATATGTATAAACAAGGGAAGAAGAATAAAAGTAGATTTTCCGTTGACATCTTTGGAGAACTTTTGGGTGCATGAAGACTGGAAATAGGCTGTCATAACTATTCTGGAAACCTGGAAATTAGTAAAAAATTCTAGAAAGGAGCTTCTCTGTAGGAAGAAAAACTTTAAAAGAAATGTGAGGGAAAAGCCATGGAGGCTGTTTCAGAAGTCTATATTGAAGATGTGCACTGTGGTGGACCTCAGCGTCCCTGTCCCCTGACTGCATAGATAGAGAAGTTAGCGAGCGCTACAGCCTCTTTCTAATGCACAGCCCATGATTTTATTCCCATGTAAACCAAGGCATGAAAGAAGAGGACAGAAGTGATGATGTATAGTCAAGTCATGCCCTGATGTGGAATCAGGATAGAGCTAGAGCTTACATCTGTATTTGTGAGCCCACAGGCACTCCCAGACCATCAATCTACACATAGATAGAAAGACTGAGAATCAGCCAAACCACCTGTATGTCCCAAGAAGGCAGCAAGTTTGATCAGTGGGAAAAGCCTAGCACCGTTTCTTAGTTCCAGTATGACTAAACAGCTAACTCTCATCTAATTTTTTCCAGATTCTGTCATATTGAAGAGAATATGTGACTTTGTCCAGAGCATAGGCTTTTGTGACCACAACTCTCTGATTATTTCTGCTGCAGCATTTACAATTAAAAGATGGCCAAAAGTGTTTTTTCATACTTTCAGATAAAAGGTACTCCTTTGACTGAGTAAAAAGTTGTGAAGGGAGATAATTAGGCCAGCGTCCCTTATAAGGTAACTATATGTGTGTCTATTCCAGACTACTGAGATATCAGATAGCCCAGCTGGCTGTGCTAACACCAGAACTGGAATCAGTATCACTGCCTCCTCATGGCACTGCACTCAAACTAATTAGCTGGGCGATAAGAGATAGGGCTTTTTCAGCTTGCCATGTGGTTTATAATATATTATAGCTTAAGCTAAATGTCTCCACTCTGCTTGGTTCTGGGACATGTGTCTCTGTTAGCCTGCTGGGAGTTTGCTCAGGGGTCTTTGTACGCTGCCTCCTGTGGGGTGCAGTCAGGCCCTGGGCAGACCACCCTAGATGATTGGGTAGGGCCTTGGAATGGAGAAAGGCCACTAAGAGGGAGTGCAAGAACACAAGGTTGCCCGCACCTTCAACTGGAGGCCCAGCTCCATTTAATGATATTTCTAAGGGGAAGAAGTAGATTATCGATCTGCCCGTAGCACTCAGCATAGCTGGCTACTAGCCTCCTAACTCACTGACAAGCATCTTGATCCTGGTAAAAAAGCCACTAGGTCAGTGCTGTTGCTATGCTTTGAGAACTGTCTGCATCCTTACCTTCCTCCCGTCTGTGATGTAACAGACAAGCAGAGGCATTTCATGCTACTAAATGAAATTTAACCAGAGATGACAAACCCTGCCACTTTACCTTTACCTGCCACTCCTATAATTTCTGCCTGGTATTACCACTGAGTGCCAGAGCTGTGTTGCTCTATCCTGATATAGTTTGTTCTGAACTTTCTTGTTTTGTAATACTTAGATTACGTATTAATTTCAAGATTACGTATTAAATTCAAGATTAAATTTCAAATTCTCTGTAGTGTATTTTATCCTAAATTAGTGCTGGGTGCACGTACCTGCATTGTAATATAGGGTTTGGAAATTATAGAGCCCTACAGTGGTGTGGTTGTACATGATCCTTTGTTCACAGACACACGCCAGAACTCACCACCTACACACTACGGCAAAGAACGAACTGAAACACCCAAGCACTATGCTTATAGCCTTATAGGGTATCTAGGTTAATTCCAAAACAACTACAGCTCCTTTATCATGCATAAGCATTTATAAAACAATAGAGATGAGATCAGTATAAATTAGAGTAACAGAAGGAAGGGAGTTTGCAGCCAGAGCAAACAGATTTATCTTTAAGTTGGTCAAGCCTTGGAGTTGGCTCTGCTTTGAATGGGGGGGTTACACCAGATGAGGTCCCTTCCAACTAAAATTTTTCTGTGATTGTATGATTCTAAGAGATTCCAAGAGATTGTAGCACCCAGTCTAGTAAGGCGAGGAGGACATAAGGAAACGAGGAAATAAGAATGGGAAATGGAGGAAATTAAAGAAAAGGTTAACCTCTTTAAGACAATATGGAGGCTTGATTTATTTCAAATTCTGTCTACCAAATGGATTGCTGTACTTTCAGGCAAAATTTATGGAACCAAGTGCTACAGTTTACATTCCCTTGAAATACCAAGGAATGTGAAAGCGTTTAGCTAATGGAAATAGTTAAGCTAAATGCAGTTGATATAATATCAGAGAAACCAGGATTCAACAGAACAAACTCACAGTACAAAATAATATGTTATGCCATAATAGTTTTGGCAAAAACTTGTCCTGCATGAGGCAGGAGAGAAAAAAGAAAAAAAGATTTAAATTCCAACTGCACCCTGAATGTCAGATCCAGAGTATGGCCAAAGACCAGAGATCCTGACCCATTGTTGAATAACAGCAGCTATTAAAATATCTCACAGAAGACAAAGAATACTGAGTTTGATTTCTCCTACTCTTGAGCCTCAACTTTCACCAAATCAATCTGAATAAGGTTTGCAAAGGTGTTTGACTTAGGCATCTGACTGCTTCAGGTCCTGATGAGAAATCCCGGCTCCCTAAGTAATGCATTCAAGTCTAATCCCGCTAGTTGATTCTGCCAAGAACAGAGATAAATGTAATTTACACTTGAAACAACAGAAAGCTGCTTCTCTCTTTAGGAGAGTGGGATCAGTTTTCCCCCTTAGAATGATCCTAGTTAGGAGGAGGGATGTTATTTTCTAATCCACATTCTGTCTCTCATCCACATCCCTGTTCTGAAGCATTTATTATATAAAGTGAAACAGTGCAAGAGATTTCAGAAGATTGACACCCAGGGTGTACGGCAGCCTGCTGTCAAAGTCACTTTCATGGACCATGGGAGAAAGAATTAACACTAAAGTTACTAATCCAGCAGAGTGAGGACTGAAATCAGGTCTGTCGACACCAATGTGGGTGCCTTAATTGCCAGATTACCGGATCTTTAGACTTCTCCAAAATGATATCACAGCTCAGAATTACCTGTGAGTCCTTATGTTGGAGTAATGACTATTGCATTTAGACTGATATTCTTAGGTTAGGGCTCTTTCTGCCTGGATAGAAGTGTGTTTCCACCTATTTAGTGCTTAAACAGTGCGCCTGAAACATTCAGGCTGCAGTAGACCACCTCCACATATTCTTCATGGGAAAACAAGACATTTTCTCTAACTCCAACACACACGGAGTTTGCTGGCTATGTTCTGCATTTGCAAACCATTGCTATAGTACGTGCACATTAGATCTGAATCTTCTGGGAAGTGTTGTTAACTACTGTGTGTTTGTTACAATGTTTGGGATTTCTGAACATCCTGTCATCTGCTTAGGACTGAACAGTGGGACAACCAGAAACCCTTGACAAATGTCCACTATCCTTAAATTCTGCCCAGTCAAAATATCTGTAGAATCTTCTGGAAAAAAAAGGTTGTATCCTTGGGAACCTGAAGACCTCATTACTCTGCTTTACGCGTCAAGTCCTGTTAGTGAGTGTACCAATATTGTAGCAGTATTACACCTGCAATTAAAAACTAAAGCATAGACTAGAGTGTCTTAAAAAGAAATAATTTCATGGCAGCAAGTGTTACAACAGTGCATTTGGTGGAGTTTAAGTTTACTGTGTTGCCAAGAATGTAACCTTACGGTCTAATATGGCTAATGTTAAGATGCAGATTAAGCAGCTCTCTAGTATGTGGCTCAGCTGACTGTAATTTATCTGAACAAAGCATTTTTCAGTGTTAGAATTAATACAGTTCATTTCTTGATGAGAAATTAATCTTAACAGAGGTGTCTCAGCATCAGTGGCATCTTGCAGCCGTGCATCATCAACTTAGATTACATTGCTCAATGGCTGTAAACCTGCTCAATGGATATTAATGAAGATAATGACTGCCAAACTGAGCCAATATTGTCTTTTCTCAATGTTACCCTATGCATGGCCAGTAGCAGACACTTAAGGATGAGTTAATTGCAAATACTAATCTTACACTCAGTGTTCATGGGCCCTCACTACCTTTTTTGCTATTGCTGACTTGTGGCTCTATACAAATAAATAAGTTCATTACAAGAAGTTCCACAGTTTCTGAATGTGATCTCTCTTCTACTGCTACCACTATTTTTCTAATTTTTAATTTCTAATCACATTCCAGGTCATACCACTCAATGACTCACATGAGATTCTACAATCAGTCTTAGGCAGGTGGAAATAAAGTAAAAAAAACCTGGGACCGTGCCTAAGAGCCAGAAGATGAGCACATACCAGATTGATCCTTTCTTCTTTGTGCTGCTATATCTGCTGCAGTATCACTTAGGGATAGTTTCCAGGCTCTGTCCAGAGATGCTGGCAAAGTAACCATTTCACAATAGCAGTAGGCAATCACTTCAACATAACATTTGCTTCATCATGATATAGTTTCCTAAGGTAGGATTTGCATTCGTCCTTACTTTAGTGTGTATTTGCCATGGTTTAACCCCAGCCAGCAACTAAGCACCATGCAGCCACTTGCTCACTCCCTGCTCCGCAGATGGAGAGAGAATCGGGGCAGAGGGGGGCAGGGGAGGACAGGACACAGATGACCGTGTGGGTTGAGATAAAGACAGTTTAATAGGACAGAAAAGGAAGGGAAAATACTACTACTAATAATAATAATAGAATATG
>JANHGO010000038.1:24015250-24037042 GCA_024606505.1 Aquila spilogaster
TATCAACATTCTTCTCATACTAAATCCAAAACATAACACTATACCAGCTACTAGAAAGAAAATTAACTCTATCCCAGTTGAAACCAGGACACTTTGTTAAGCGTTTTCCCAACTTTCTCAAAGAATGTGTGGTGTACCTATTACTTTCTTCCTTTGGGTGTGGTTAGAAAGACTATGCTTAGTAGATCTTCCTAAGATGCCATTTGGTGTTGGTAGCTATATATCACTGCATCATGCCAACCTTTTCATGTCATTGTTCAGCTTGATGTTTGTAAATTTGTAGGGCTTCTTGTGCAATAGGCATAATTGATAGATCCAAATAATACATCTGTTGGTGTAAGATTGGAGCCCTTAGCATCTACATGATCAGTATCAGCTACAGCAGTGGAGTAAATACCTCTGCTTTTCTGAGAAGGAAGAGAGAGGCTTCATGCATCCTGCTTAATTGGTGTTCACTTCTATTTGTCCTGTTTGTAGCACAGGTAGGCAATCTGTTAGTAGAACTTGCTTTAACTATGTATGTGTTTAAGCTATTTTTAAAGATAAGAAAGTTGTGAAAATGGGCTTTTAATTTTTTCACAGGGTTTTGTTCTACATGTATTGAAAAAAAGGAAAGGTAAACTTGTGTGGTTTGTGGGTTTTTTTTTTTTTTTTTTTTTCCTTAAATGAGGTGATTAGGCTTCAAGTACAACTCGATAGAGCAGTTGTCAGATGAGTTATTTTTAGGTTTCAGAAGAATTGTTGGGAATTCCTGCAGGAACATAATGGGAGAGGAAATATCTTTATTGATTTGCATTGGAAAGCCATTGAATTGCACCATGTAAAGGTGTTATATTTTTTGACTGTGGTTTTGCATGAAGAATTTTGAAATGGCTCACCTAAACATTAAGGAGTCATGTTCTTGGCTGCAGCTGTGGAGGACTTGACTGAAGATTTTAGAACTCTTCCTTAAAATTAAACTCTTTTTACAGCTGTTTGACAATCAGCTCACCAGCTGTGAGCATGCACATGGGTGTCCTTTACTACAAAGGCACTAGAAGCTGGGATTTGGAGAACCATGATCAAGGGCATTTGAGGATTTTCTTACAGAAGTCTAGTTAGTGAATTAGTAGTAAACTTTCACATGTATCTGTCAAATAATGCTCCCCCTCACCCCTACCCTGTAAATCTTAAACCACCTGAAACTCTTCAGTTGACAGGAGCTGAGAGGATCAGCAAAGTTTGTCATTTTGGATTTATTTTCAATTGTAAAAGGTATGGGAAAGAATGGAAGGAGTCTGGAAGTGTTGATTCCTAGGATTTCAAATTCATTGTGTAATGAGTGCTGTAAAATGTGACTCAAGCCTTCTAACTCTGTAATAATATACATTATTTAAAACAAGGGAGGAATGAGACTTGGGATTTTTTGTTCTGGATGACATATTCTGATTGTAAATGCTTTGTTAATAAATTTCATAATATGTGCCAAGGCAATTCTAGTAAAATACTAGCTCAGATGGCTTTTCTTGTCCTTCTGATGTTTTGAACAGAATGTAATTGCAGGTGCAGTTTTTGGGTAGTTAATCTTTGTCCTGTCTGATCAATATGAGGAATGTGAATCTGGGTTTTAATTACCTAGGTTTGTCTCTTAACAGTGAAACTATGCAAAATGATGAGCCACTTGAGTGTTGTTTGTTAGACCACCCCCACCACGCCCCCTTCTACTTGGTGTTTGGCTTTCCTCTCCCAGCAAAATGACAGTATCACAGTAACAACTGGAGCAATAATCATCCTGCTGCTGCTAAGGCTTTTCCTGGTGATAACCTGGACTGGATATCAACCTACTCATTTGAAGGCTAAATTGATGCTTTTGGCTTATTTTCTTAATGCAATGAATAAGAATTGAGTGATCTTGTAGCTTTAGCAGTTTATGTAGTAGTCAACTGTGAGTGTTACTCTTATGTTGTAGGTAGGTTCCTCAGACAGGTTTTGTTCTCCTTTTGGGGTTAACTTGAGTCATGATTTATGCGGCTACCTTGATAAACAGTGAGGCTTTATCTTGTAATCCTTCTGTAACCAAAAGCACAAGTGAGATTTCTAATGCAGATTTCTAATTAACTTGGGTAAAATGATCTGGAACTATGATCATGTTCAGCAAATCTTGAATCTGCCTGCCTCTTGTTTTCTTAAAACTTGTTTGAAAGCTCACTGGATATAAGTGTTAAACATGTTTCCACGTGAACTGGAGATGGACTATAGTAAATGTTCTGACGTGGTATGTGCTTTACTGTAATAGCTTAATTCCTGAACTGATCTATGCCTTCTGTGCAACTTTGAAAAATGAGGTTAATTATACCAAAAGAGATTTTTTTTTTCTTCAATGTGCACTTGAAGACTAAGCTCAAACAGTAAACAATTCAGAAAAACATCAACTTGCAACCGAATTATAAAGGGATAGTAAAAACCTTTTACTTTGTTTTAATTCATTTTCAGAGGAGGGACTTACTATAAGAGAAATGTAATTACAGCAAAGCAAGGGGCCACTCTAGTACTTTGTAAACAGAATACTTAGTACTCAGAAGTAATTTCAAAGTCATCTGATACAGAATCCCTCTGAATAGAAGCATAAGTGAATGGAAGTTGTGGTAAAAATCCAAATTTTGGCTGAAAGAAGGTATGTGAACATGTGGTTACACAGATACTTCTTACATACATGCATCGAATACCTCTAATGACAAAGTTCTGCTGAGATCAACTCAACAGTGGCCAGGTCAGGTTCCCCGCTGTAAGGCTAAGGGATTAGAAGAGGTTAAAGACTCCATGATTTCAGGCACAGCCCTGACTTCAAAGTACCTTACTTTCACAAAAGTGTCTTAAAATGGAAAATGAAATAGTTTGTGGGTTGGGCTGAGTTCTGCTAATAAATTCCTGGGTGGTCACAAGTTAGTCCAAATTCACCGACTGCCTAAAGCAATCGAGTGAATACTGTGCTTGTTTTTTGTCATTGTTGTCTTAAAGGAGGTTACAAAACTACTTCAATGTCTGGTATCAATCTCGATTTTAGTCTCAAAATGCTGTAGTGCTGTTAAATAGTTCATACGCAGTATTGGTTAAGTCTCCTCTAAATCAATTTAATAATGCTCTTTACCTTGAATGTATATATTGCCAGAGGTAGTAGTATATTCAGGAGGAATGTAACTTGAGGAGCATACAGTCCAGGAAAAACTTTCAGTGTCTAGCATATTTCTGTGGTTAAGAATAGTGAGGAGAAGTATTGTTTTTTTAAAAGCAAGTCTATTTTATTTGTGGACATAAGTTATGTAACAGTTATGTAAACTTTGACCTAACTATATTAGTTACTCTAACTGGTATTGTGTTTCAATAGATAAATGATTTAAAGTGGACAAATCTTTTCATTGGTAGTAGGTTAGTCTCTTTGAACATCTTCAAGATTGAAGAATATAACTAGTTTGACATGTCTATTCTTATTTTTCAGAAATGCTCTAATATACTGAGTGCTGGCCACAAGTTGGGCATATACCACATACAGCTTTGGGTCTTCTGGTGGCTTTTATACTGCAGTTGTGATGACTTAGGTATAATCTTTTGGATTTATTTAGTTTTGTTGCGATTCACTAGTTTGTAGAGATCATCAGTAAAGGCATGTTGGTATACATGAGAGAACTTACTATTACCTGGAATCCACTCCAGTTACTTGTCTGGAAAGAGACTAGTGAGACACTTAACCATCTGGCATACTACCAGGCATAAGCCAAAGACTGGCTAGCTAATATTAAATTAGTGGACCCATTTTGATAGTTCTTCAAAACTCAGTTGTTCTAATTAGCTTCCAAACCTGGCAATGTGTTTTCCAGCTCCTGGAGATGTGTTAAATTTTCTTGGTAGGTTTATCCTGCAGGGGACTGTGGCTTATAGCTAGTAAAGAAAATGACCTTGCAGAGAGTAGATAAGAATGTTGATGAAGTCTAAAATGTGGATAAGCTTGTCTTTCTGCTAGCTGTGGGAAGAATCACAAATCTTCCATGTGATTGTGAAGTTTGGAATGGCTATGCTTTAAGGTTAGCTTACACCAAAAGCAGTTTACAACAGGAAATACTCTGTTCCATCCTTTCAGTCTCTACTCATATTCTAAATCAGTATCTCTCACAGATAAGGTTTCTCAATGGGTATAACCTTGGACCGTGAAGACAAACAAACTGTCATCCTTTGGTGATATGCTAGATAGGTATTGTCCAAATAGGGCAGATCATTGACCCTTGTGGTGGTTGAAAATGTGGACATTTTGCTGATAGCATTCATTGATATACTTTTGTGGAAGCAAGGCACCAAATGAAATGAGACATGATATCATGATATGACCCAGGCTTGTCTTTCTGGCAGTAACCTTGTTTAGATGAGTTAAATATTACTTCCTTTGTTGCCTGAATCTCTCCAGTTCTTAGATTTTTTTTTTTTTTTTTTTTTTTTTTGGCTTGCTATAGTGTCCTTGCAATGTGGCAATTGAAGCTCTAGATGAGGTACTTCTGTAATGATTTGGATGCATGCATGTGTGGTGTTTAAAAATATTTGGTGCATTCAGATTTGATGTCTAGATGGACTTCATCTCCTGAATATACATAAACAAAGTGTTTCTTCCACCTTACTTTTAGACTTATTTCCATTGTACTGCTGCTAGTACTGGGCTCAAGCTGTCGGAGGGAAAGGGAGAAATTAGTTTGTCAGGCTGTATTTTTGCAGAACTTTGTAGCTTGTTGCTGACGCTTGAGAGGTTGGGAAATACATGTTTTCTGTTTCATGTGAGTGATAATCTCAATATGACTGAATTTGGAGGGAGCATGTTGTTGACCTAATGTTTGTCAGTGATAAACTAGAAAACAGACCATTTAATCTCAAACAAGGACATCCATGCACGCTCTTTCTAGTTGCTGGATTTAGCATTTAAACGTTCAGTGGAACTGCAGCAGGCTTTCCTGGCACTTGGAAAGCAAATCTTTAAGCATCTTGATCTGTGTTTGGACAAATCTGAGAATTGATCTTTTTCCTGTTGAAAACAGGATTGTCCTTGTTTCGAGAGTTGGAGACTTCTGTTTGAAGCAATGAGTTAAATATTGCTGCAGTATCTCTGAAGGCAAACAGAGCTGCCGTTGTTTGCTCCATAATAGCACTTGCTCAGCCTCGGACACTAGAATATTTTACAAGATGGGGAATGTTGGCTAGGGTCCTGGAGTGTGGGTTTTTTTTTACTGAAGTGCTTAGGAGCTCTAGATTAATCAAAGGACAGCACCCTTCAAATAAGCAGTATCTTCAAAGTGTCACCATTGGTTTAGCCCTGAACCTGTGAGTTCAGAAGTATCCTAGCATCAGGTTCTCTGTAGCAGCTTAACAGAAGCTTTCTCTACCAAAGGCTGTTTGTCCCTACAAGTCATCTGGTAAATTTGATCATCCCTGTTCTAGAGAAAGAATTCTTTACAGAACTCTTACTAATCCTTTCAACAGTCAGTTTTCTTTTTTTCTTGACTGTTACTACCTACTAGCTTAAAAAGTAGCTACGATGCAGGGATTCAGATATTCCAAAGTGTGCATTAGACAATTTTGTATTTGATAGGAGTTATCTGTCTGCATGTTTGAAGAGGCATCTGTCACCAGATATCTGGTGGAAATATGTATTGCTGGTAAATAGCTACAATTCAGCAATTGCAAACATGCAACAAGTTGCACTCTAAAACTAGATAAAACGATTGCTGACACTTAAATATCAACCTTAAAATGCTAAATTTGATTTTCCTATGTTGTCTTGGAAGGTAGGTATTTTTTTTTCTGGACCTACTCCAGCTTGTTACATGTTGGTGGCCAAATTAAATTTCCACTGGGAACCACATATTTCTTAACTGTTTTTTTAAGAACACTGTACGATGTAGTTCTTCAGTAATTTGCTGCCACAAAGAACTTTAACATATTACCTGTGTTACCTTTTATGCATGTGAGAAGCCTCTTCTGAGTTTGAAATCAGGAGTTGCCAGCAATGCTATGCTAACTGCCGTGTGGAGATGCGTTCTCAGAGAAGGCAGGGAAGGGTAGGTACAGAATGGGAACACTCTTTCCCTTTCCTTAGGTTGAGATGTCCTACTAGAAGGGCTGAAACATAGGCTGCTGATTTCAGACTTACTTTGTTCACACCTAGATTCCTTACATGGTGTTTACCCTTAAGTCAAATTTGGTGCTTCTAAGCAGTTCCCTCATAATCCCAGTGTTTATTGCTGTGACTTTGGCAGCAATGTGTGATTCTGAAAAGGTCACCAGCTCTGTTTTCTAGCTGGAATATTCTACAGGAATGGAAGTAGAAGACAAACTTAGTGTGGAAAGTTTTAATGAATAAAGTCTACCAGAGGCTAGTTGTCAGAGAGCAGTGTAAAGGAAAATGGTGTTGAGAGTTTCTCAAATGAAATGTTTCTGTTGATCCTTTTAAAAAAAAAAAAAAAAAAATTAGCCTGCAAACACACAGGTGTTGCTGCCTCTTAAGTGTGAATGCAAGTATTTATGTATGTTCGTGCTTTTTAACTGAACCCATTTCATCATTATACTTAATCATAGCTTTGCATCTGGATATTTTGTAGGTCTGGTATTCTGTAAGAGTTTCAGGAGAATAATTATATTATTTTTGATCTGATATCAACCTCATACTCAAAGGAGTATGGTCAGAAATAACCGAGGCAGGAAACTTTCTGATCTATTCTGGCTTCTAGTTTTCTTCACATTGCATGACCCTAAATATTGTCAGATTTTTCAGTTAGCTAAAAAGCTGGACCATAGCAACACAGGTATTTCCACTGGCAGCATAACTTTTTTCATTGTTTTAGGTTTTAGAAACGGATGTTGGACTGCAGCCCATGTACTGGGTGTTGTAGTAAGGTTCCTGTGTTTATGTAGCCAGAGGCTTTCTCTGCCCATGTGAACAGGCCTCCAGACTGAGGGTATACAGCATTATGTCAGAAGTAGTATTAAGCCTTCCTTTGAGGAAGGGCAAGTGAACTGATGGTATTAAAGTACTGTCATAGAGTCTTAAGGGGTAAAAAATATGAATTATGGTTAGGCAGGTAAATTAGTAACAAGATTATGTAGGAATCATAACAAAACTGGATCTTGGTGACAAAATCGGTGCAGTAATGATTGCATGAATTTTCTCTTCCCTCTTTGAGGGAACACAAGTCTTATATGTGGAAGCAAGCATGCAGATTGTTATGAGAAAATGGAGTTGAATGGTGTATGCAAAGACCAGGAAAAAAAAAGTTATGAGTACATATTTGAATAATGGAGCATTAATTGTGACTTAGAGCCACAGTGGAGACAACAGGCCTGTATCTTACATTGAACAGGAAAAAATGACTCATAAGCATGCTGTATCTTGCTCTCCATGCTTTGTTGCAGGAGGTGTGCTTTGAAATTTGCATTAAAGTCTCTTAAATATGTGGCAAAAGTGGTTTAACATAAATAGCTTTTTCCCTTCATCCCCCTTTTTCAATCTCATCAACCTTCAGAGAAACAATTTTGGATGATGTGCTGCGGCCAATGGAAATAGTAGTGCTTGTTCTGTTCTAAACTTGCTACTGTATCCCATTACCAGTTTTTAGATGCCTTACTAGTAAGTGCAGGAGCAAACCTTGTCAAAGAAGGGAGTCAAAGTAAGATCTGGACTGTTGGACCAAAAAACATAAGACTTTGTACCCAGACTGCTGAAACTGGGGCTTGTGCAGGTGACAACTCATTTCTGGCAAGTAATCACTTAGAGCTTGTTCAGAGGCTTCATTGTGATATAAGCACATGAAAAGCACAGCACAGTTGCTTTAATATGACAGGTACTTGAGATGTAGATAAGTGTTCCAAAAATATTTACTTACTTTTCAGGCAAAAAGTGCAGATTAAGCCTGTAGTTGTTCACTCCTAACAATACACAAGATGATGGATCCTTGTTAAGTTCCTCCTTGCAGTAGCCTGCTGTTTCAGAAGAACTAAGCATATTTAGAAGTTACATTCCTTTATTCTTGGGTGGTAGGTGAAGAAAGGCTCTCATCCTGTTTAGGTATTCAGTGTTGTGATTCTTACTTGCTTAAGAAACACTCCATCTGTGTTTAAGGAGACTCGTTTTTGTTGGGTTTTTTTAGTGTCATGTTTTTATGGAATCCGTCCCTTTTGGTAGTATTTTGGTCATAACGGTTTGTGTGTGGATCTGCTATAGGAGACTAACTAGATTTTCACTACATCAGCTTATTTTTATAAGTCTAATTAGAAAGGTTGATAAAACATGGTGGAAGTGTATCCATATTCTACAGTAAAAGTAAGCCGTTCAAGGGTTATGGTAAAGATGTTGGTGTATTGGATCTAACAGAATGGCTTGAAGTTAGCCTGAGGCACAGGTTGAGTTCTAAAGGTCGTAAAGGTCGTGGTCCAAAGAACAAATTAATGTGAGAAATAGCAGTATATTTGTCCTTAGAAAGTCTTCCAGTATCTAGAATTAGACATAATTTCCAAGTGGTTGATTAAGGGAGGGGCAAGAAAATTCTCATAGCTAACTTCCTAACTGAAGCAAAACCTACAACACTTTTTAGCTTTGTGCTGGATTTAAGTAACAATCCCTTGTGGCTAACTCAAATCTTTAGTTTGTGTGAGAATTCTGATCACTTATTTGGGGTAAAAAACCCAACAGATTTAATTGATGAAAAAGTTGGAAACCTGTACAATCTGTGGAACTGTATGGTTTTTTGTAATCAATATAAAACCAGCAGATCTCATACCAGGCAGCTGACTATACCTTCTCTCTGGCCTAGCATAATTTGTAGGAAGGCTCAGCCTAACACTGTCAGGGGTCTTTGCTGACACAGGCAAAATACCAGCAGGGCCAGCAATTGGCAGATGCCTGGCTCCCTGTCTTCTGTCAACATATTTGAAGTATCTACTTGTGATTATATTTTAATATGACCTTTAGTTAACGTGGAACAGCCACTTAGGGTGGTAAAGGACCATGCACATAGAGGTAAAAATAGACTGAAGTTGAGCTGTTTTCCTAGACTGAGTGGGTGAGTGTCTAATTCCTTAAGACACTGTTAACAGGGACAGTTTACAAGAGGATCTGGGATTACTGTAGTGACCCTGTGGGACTCTTTTGGAATGTGGTGAAAAAAAGACATCTTTAAGTACTAGTTATAGGTAAAAAAAAAAAACAAAAAACCCCTGCTGTTAAGCATTTCTTTCAGGTATGAGACTGAATGTTTGCATCTGTGCCATTTATTTATATCTTCTGCAAATCTGAACTCTAGAAGTTCTTTAATATACTTCTTTTTTTAACTTTTGTTAAGGTCATAATGGTTTCCATCCCTGAATACTATGAAGGAAAGAATGTCCTCCTGACAGGAGCTACAGGCTTCATGGGAAAAGTGCTTCTGGAAAAGCTGCTCAGATCTTGTCCTAAAGTGAAAGCAGTGTATGTATTGGTAAGACACAAAGCAGGGCAGACACCTGAAGCACGAATAGAAGAAATTACCAGCTGTAAGGTATGTGTCATGCTCACAAAGTACATTTTTGTCCTTCTTTATAACATTCCCACTTCATTTTGAAAACAACTTTGGTTTATCTAAAGCAAAATTTTGTTGTTAAATTTTTATTTTTTTAATTCTAACAGAAATATAAAATCCAACACCTGGCAGTGCTTCTATAGCTGGTTTTCAAGCTGTTAGTCTCTAGCAAAGCCAGTAGTGGAAAATTATCCTGTGTTTAATTCAGGAGGAGGATGTTCAGCTGTAATGCAGAATTGAGAAGAAAAACACCCGAGTTAAAACTGATAGAATATATTATCAAATGCAAGAGGCAGTGTGGGCTGAGAGTTGTAAGATGGGATTGAGACCCTTCTTTAGATCTCAAGCAAGTCACTTTTTCTTCTTGGTGCCTTATTTTCTTTTCTGTAAGATGAGGCTTAGTACTTCCTTTTTCTTGGTTGTGCTATTGGATCTACCAGTAAGCAAGAATGTGATCTCAACAGGTTGTTTAAATAGCTTATGTTTGTAAACAGAACAGAAATGTTTGTCGTAATAGATTCTATTACAGACTTGTTAGTCGTACAGACTATTACAAACCTGTGACAATGAAGGAGAGGCACTGAAATTCTGTGCTCTGGAATTATCAAAGTGCCTATGTAAATAATTTTCTGTTCAAGCACTATTTGCTGTACCTCTAAGAATTGCAGAGGCTTTAAATGCTGTCTTGGCAGCTTTGTCCTTTAAGGTGAACTTCATGCTTGGGAAATCAGTTCAAGACCTCTATCACTGGAGATGTCCCATATTCTCACTATAACATTACCACTACTACTACTTTAGGTGGTGACACAGTGAGCTGCATTAGCTCACAGTTGAGTTGAAAAATATCTACAAAAAAAAAAAAAGTATTTTTCAGCTGGACCTGCAAGCTGGTATGCTCACACAGCTATCAGGCTACTTGTTTTTGCCAGTGCAGGAGAAGCAATGTGAAAATAAGCTAGGAGAGGGACCAATCTGTTTGGTAGCAGTACAGGCTTAAATTACCTTATGTGTCGTGAAACTGCACCTTTAGGTGACTTGATTTATAGTTGAAAATGAATTAAATTCCCTACATTCTGTAAGGAAATGTCTTTTAACTATTTGCATTTGGTATAACTACATGCTTGGAGGGGAAAGAAAAAGTACTGCTGTGATTGTAATACATTTTAATTGACTTGTGTTGAAGCAGTTGCTAAGATATTGGCCCCTGTGCAATTAAGAAGAGGGGTCTGCTCTGGTGAAACTTTCAAGTATGTTTTATTCCCACAGTACTATTTTGCTCAGGAAAAATTGCATACTAATGAGTGTAAATGAGGTGAGGCAAGAATTTTATCTGTGTGTGTTAAGCCATGTGGCTAGAACCCAGTTAATTATGAGAAGAATATATGTTGGAATACAATATGGGTGAGGTTTGCTTTTTGGTTTTTTTGGTGGGTTTTTTTTTTTTTTAGTAAGAATAGTTGAACACCAATTTGATAAGATTTGATCAGATGTTCTAACATGGTGTACAGCCTTTAACCCTGCTTTTTTTCTTTCAACTAGCCAGAGAAACAATTTTTTTAAATTTGGAAATTCCTCAAAACTAGCATAATTCCAGGATAGCATTTCTTAAATCACTAGAAATTTTTAAAGCTTGATGAAAGCTTTCTAAACCTGAAAACCAACATGACTTGGGCAAGTCTGTAAGAATTTGAATAGTTATTACCAAGCTTGGAAAGTGGGCAGACTTTTCCTTTTCCTTCTGTTGAAAGAAAAGAGATTGCAGTATTTAGTCTGCTACTTAAAATTTCTTTGAGTCCTGGTGTCTAATAGAGACCATTCCTTCTTTCTTCTGATACTCATAGAGATCTGGTTTTAAGGATCAGGATGAGTATTAAAAAAAAAAAATTAAGTGTAAATTGAAGTCTTATTACCTTATATACAACACATGCAGTACTGCTTTCACTGTGTGGGATAAAGTGTGCACAGCTTCATCATTGACTTCAAGGGAAGTCAGTAACATGTTGTTGTAATATTCCGAACACACTTTTCTAGCTTACTGATGATTTTTAGAAATAAGGAGGTATAACTCTGTATAGGCAGAAAATGTGGGGGTTTTTCTTCACTTAAATGAAATGTGTATCTCATCTTCACTGGCTATTACTTGAATTTTTAGTTCTGTTTTTTTGACAGCTCTTTGACAGGTTGAGAGATGAGCAACCAGACTTCAGAGCAAAAATAATAGTAATTACGAGTGAACTTACACAGCCTGAACTGGACCTTAGTGAACCAATCAAGGAAGAACTTATAGAACGCATTAATATTATATTTCATTGTGCTGCTACAGTCAGGTTCAATGAAACACTAAGGTGAGTCTAAAATTCTGTATACTCTGGTCTGGTAAACCAATGGTACTCAAAGGGAGGGTGTAAATCAGGTGTCTGTGCAATCTTGCAAATATTCAGCCTGTCATGCTACTTCATGTGCTCTGATATTTGCGTGCTTGGTCAATTTCATGATGCTCCTTAAGGCAGTAATCTTTTCCCTCAAACTTATTTTAAGCTGTTGAGTTTTCATTTGCTTTTCTTAAGACGATGGAGGCATATTATATAGACCTGCTTTGCCAGAGGTTAGAATCACACTATTTAACATGGAAAAGTTCATATATTTTTAAATCTTTAGGTAAAAAGACAAATCCATTATTAGCACTTCGAAACTAAGTAAATTATTCTTGTAGTTTTGCTATAGGTCCTTCAGGTTTTGTGTGGTGTGTTTGTGGGTTGTTTGTGGGGGGGGTGTTTGTTTGTTTGTGGGGGAGGGGGTTTGTTTGTTTGTTTAACTAAATCCCTGTGCCTGAATTTGAAGGTCTTTTTGAAAGGAAGCTGTTGAAGAGACTAGGGAACATGTTGCTATTCTGAGTCTTCCTAACATCATGTGTTGCTCTCATCTCTGGGATGGGTAGAAAGGATATGAATAACCTGTAGCTATATGTACTGTGCTCACTAGTAATGTTAGAGCTTTTTTCCTAGTGTGTAAAAGGGAACAGAAACTATTCCTTTACCCTCCCTTGTTAGAAGGGGAATGCACATTTTCAGAGGATAACTTTTTGGCAAAACGGTATGTGGGGGAAGTTCTAGCGCTTGTTCTCTACCTGATGAACAAACAGGAGATTAAATATTGCTCAGCTTTCTCCATGTCTTCAGAAAGTCCTTCATTAAGAAGGATGGAGGTTTGCATTGGAGGGAGTATGGAGAAGTAGATGCACAGGGAGAAAGTTGAAAAATTCCATGTTGCACAGAGAATCTATTAAGGAAATACTAGAAAGGAGTACCAGAAGCAAGAAAGGATTATATTGCTTTTTGGCAAAAACAATTACTTGATTTACTGCTGAAACACTGGAATAAATATCCAATTTGGGTAAAACGACTTTGTGAGAAATAGCTCCAGCTTTTGGGAGGGGGTGGAAGTAAAGCAACTTTGAGATAAAACGCTTCTCAACTCAGATTTTTTTTTTTTTTTTTTTTTTGAGTTGTTACAAAGGCTGGCACTACCTTTCTAAGAACGTTATTCTGTTTGCTGAAACATCATAAGGTAGCCTGTGTTTATCACTGTGTTATGATCCTGAAATGTTAAGGAAATGCCAACCTGACAAAAGCCCAGAGGGAATCTAAAACAATTTGAAGACTGGTAGAATGGGAGCTTGGTACAAGCCTCTGGCAGTTTCTGCTTTCTTGGTGGGCCCAGTATGTTTAGCAAAATAGAAAATGCGAGCATTTCTTAGGTGCTCTGGCATCAGCTCTTTCCTAACACATATGCTGGAATGCTTGGAGGAACCTTACAAATCCGAAGACCACCTAGAGCAGCCTTCATCACATATTTAACAGGAATAACTAATGTAAAGTTCAAAATACTTGTCTTGGGGCCAGTGGTAGGGATACAGTCAAGAAAGCAAAATACTTGGGCTTATTTTGGAACTTTTCGTAAATTGTACTTGCTATACACTTCTGTATTTTAGTGGTGCATACAGCTCTTATGAACTCCTTCCTTTGACTTCTTAAAAGAGGAAGTGTAGACTGAGAACAATACTTTTATCTTAAAAACCCTTATTTATTCAGCAGTAACATTTTTCCATTGATGTTAATTACTTTGGGATAGTGGTCCCCCTCTCCTGTACCCCCAATGCTTCAGTAATAATGGGTGATAAAGCAGTCTTAAACTTGGTGCTTATCTGGGGGACACACACCAAGATTTTTATTGTTAACGTAACACTTTATTGCAAAGACTTTGATAAAGCTTTGTTTAGCTGTATTCTTGAAACTTAGTTGATTGGTACACTGTATACAAGAAAACTAGTGCCCATAGTAAGTTTTATAGGCTGGAGAGAGAATCTGAATTACATAAAATTCTGGTGGGTTGACCCTGGCTGGACACCAGGTGCCCAACAAAGCTGCTCTATCACTCCCCTCCTCAGCTGGAGAGGGGAGAGAAAATATAACAAAAGGCTTGTAGGTCCAAGATAAGGACAGGGAGAGATCACTCAACCAATTACTGTCACAGGCAAACCAGACTTGACTTAGGGAAATTAACTTAATTTATTGCCAATCAAACCAGAGTAGGGTAATGAGAAATAAAACCAAATCTTAAAACACCTTCCCCCCACCTCTCCCTTCTTCCTGGGCACAGCTTCACTCCCGAGTTCTCTACCTAATCCCCACCTCGGCGGTGTGGGGGGATGGGGAATGGGGTCTGGGGTCAGTCCATCACACATTGTCTCTGCTGCTTCATCCTCTTCAGGGGTGGGACTCCTCACATTCTTCCCCTGCTCTAGCGTGGGATCCCTCCCATGGGAGACAGTCTTCCATAAACTTCTGCAATATGGGTCCTTCCCATGGGCTGCAGTTCTTCGTGAACTGCTCCAGCATGGGTCCCTTGCAGGGTCACAAGTCCTGCCAGCAAACCTATGCCGACATGGGCTCCTCTCTCCATGGGGCCGCAGGTCCTGCCAGGAGCCTGCTCCAGCGTGGGCTTCCCATGGGGTCACAGCCTCCTTCGGGCACCCACCTGCTCCGGCGTGGGGTCCTCCCCAGGCTGCAGGTGGAGATCTGCTCCACCGTGGACCTCCCTGGGCTGCAGGGGGACAGCCTGCCTCACCGTGGTCTTCCCCACAGGCTGCAGGGGAATCTCTGCTCCGGCGCGTGGAGCATCTCCTCCCCTCCTTCTGCACTGACCTTGGTGCCTGCAGGATTGTTTCTCTCACATGTTCTCACTCCTTTCTCTGGCTGCAGTTTCTGTGCCCCGCCAACTTTTTTTTCCCTTCTTAAATCTGTTCTCCCAGAGGCACTACCATGGCTGCTGATGGGCTCGGCCTTGGCCAGTGGCAGGTCCGTCTTGGAGCCGGCTGGCATTGGCTCTGTTGGACATGGGGGAAGCTTCTAGCAGCTTCTCACAGAACCCACCCCTGTAGCACCCCCACTACCAAAACCTTGCCATTCAGACCCAAGACAAAAATAATCATAGTAGTTGTTCAGTAAGCTGTGTTCTGGTGGGAATTGTAGAGATAGACCTACTCTCCTACAGTATCCTGAAGGACTCTTATTTTAATGAGAACAGTGAAGTTGGAGGATGAAAGTGTGCTTCTTGGTGGGTTTCCTTTTTTTTTTTTTTTTTTCCTTCCTCCCTGTAATCTTGTTGTGCTACAAGAACATGCCAGTCTCCAACTTACTAGCCCTCTAAGCCTTCCTTCTGAGTTGTTGACCTAGTTCAACTTGAACTAGGAATTTCAGATATGCATGTCGTGGCAGCTAGGTGTTGTGTTGCATTATTTCTTTCAGGTTTTATGAAAAATGTAGGATTGGGATTTAGCTTGAGGAGATCAAAGGTATGCTGGCTTTCCCACTCTAGTAATGGGGCATGAGGATGCCAGTAAGAACAGGGTAAAACTTAGGAAAATTATCCTGAATATTGAGAGATGGTCTAGATTAAGACTGTGGCATATGGTTCTAAGCAGAAAGTTAGGATGATCTGTGCTGCTTTTTGGGGGAGGGTGGAATATTTAGGAATACTTTTATATACCCATCACTGAAACATTTAGGAGTGAATTTACTAGTTACTACATTTTGCTTGTGTTTTGTCTTGCTTTCTGCTAATGAAATTTCTGTTTAATCAACAGAGATGCTGTTCAGTTAAATGTGACTGCCACACAACAGCTCCTCTTCTTGGCACAGCGAATGAAGAATCTGGAAGTGTTCATGCATGTTTCAACGGCCTATGCATACTGCAATCGAAAACAGATTGAGGAAATAGTTTATCCACCTCCTGTTGATCCCAGGAAACTGATAGATTCTCTTGAGTATGTGTTATGTTTTACGAAGCTACTTCAGTAATCTGTAACCACTTGCTTCATAGTAATGAAGTACCAAAAAATGGTTAGGAACCTGAAAGATAAAGAAATTAGCTTATTATGCTTGTGTTTATGTCTGAAAGCATGGCTGACACTTCCCTTTTCTGTAAAGTAGATGGGTTAAGGTTTTATGGTCATGTTCAGCTGAGCTAGGTGTGGAGCGGTACTGAAGGAGAGGGATGCTCATGTCTACTCATGATGTCTCCTATATGCTGAGTGGCAGTTTTTCCACTGTATGATGAGCTGAATCGAGAGGTATTAAAAACAAAAAAGCTATGCTGTTAGAAGTGTGGTAGCACCAGCATTGTGAAGGAAAGGGGTAGAACCAAGACAGTCCACTTTAACAGCAGCCTTCACTACATCTGCCTAAATGCCATTACAAGATCAGACTGAGATACTGAAATAATATTACTTAACTGTTCAGAAACACAACTGTAGAAGTGGTTCCATTAAGTATGCAAAAAGTGCAAACATCAAAAAACTGTTTTCTGTAGCTTTTTAGTCTTGAATTGGGCATTACTGAGGGGAGAAAAATTACTCATTCTGTATTTTTTTCTGTGTACATTAGCTGTCCTGTGGTCTTATTTAGTAGCTGTCAAACCTTAACTGAAACAGGTGGCAAATATGGGATAAGTCAAGTGTAATGTAATAAATAATAATCTCAACTGTAAATCAGTCTCTCCCTTCTTCCCCATCATACAAAATATCACCCCTTGTAAGAGAAGTATGAAACTGAAAATAACTAATTAAAAAGTAAAACATCTTCTTTAACTTGTTATTATAGATGGAAGAGCACTAATGTTTAAAAACAAATGAGCTACTACCTAGAATGCACATTGAGCCAACTGTTTTTTATAATATTGACTTTAAATACACTTTCAAATGAGATATTCTGAAGTAGTCATATTTTTGTCTTTTCACAAGCAGAATAAATATAACTTAAACTGCTTGGTTTGGGCTTGGACAGCTGTCTGTATTATAGAACTCATGGTAGTGAGAGAAGGCTTTTGTAAACTTACAAAAGAGTGATCTGTCTAGCCAATAGCTGACTGAGACACAAACAGATCTGTGTCCTGTTCTGGGCTTTTCTACCCCTCTTCCCACCCCAATTCATATCATGAAGGGAGTCTGCATGTCAGATTTGATTCTAATAGGACATTGGTGAATAACTAAGTTGGCTAAATTGTATTTGTGTGGCTAAGATGTTGGCTGACTGAGGCAAGTAAAATAGTGGAGAACGTCAAAGTAGCAATGGTTCAAGAGGCACATGTTGTGCTTGTGTGATATGACTGAAGGTTATTACAATTTGAAATACAAACTGCTGAATGAATTGGGAAGCGAGATGGAATTGCAAGACCACTAAATTAAAGGGAAAAACATAGTGTCCCAGCTTGCTTCAGAGGTGGTGTGTGATAACTGAACACCACAAAGGTGGAGGTGATGCTTGTGATGGAGCTGGGACTCCTTTGCAATGACATCACTTTCTAGATCACTTAATGCTAACTGAGGAGCAGTGTGCCTGTGTCCCAAAGACGTAACTTGGTGTGTCTGCACTTCATGTTTGAGAACTTAGTTGATAGAATTGGGATTATTGTAAAGGAATGTACTACTTCCTCCATAGTTGGTGTGTAATAAATGAATTAATTGGGCAAAAAAGTAAATAGCTTAAGTAAATGCTTCTTTCAGTGGACACTAAACATGTAACACTCCTCTCTTACTGAAAAACTTGTTTTCATTTCAGTCTGCATCCCATTTTCTTTAAAGGAGAAAAAAAAATTCATGGTAAATTTAACAACAAAAGAAAAAAGATTTAATATTTAACAAAGTTCATAAATGCACTTACTTTCTACAGTACACCATATAAAATAGTTCCAAAAGTGTTTTGGAACTGGGCACGTGTTCTGGTGAAAGATTTTTGTTGTTGTTCTTGGCACTTACTCTCGAATGTTTAGTTTTATAGTTTAATTTGAAACAAAACGAGCATGAAGTCAGTGTAAACAGTCTTCTGTAAGTTGGTAGTAAAGTCCTTAAACCAGCTTAAATACACTGCTGCTGTAGTATCTCAAATACAACATTCTTCCTTAAGATCCCTTTTCAGAAGGGTTCTACCTATGCAGTTGCCATGTTAATTTAAATAGTAGTGTATAATCAAAATGAGTAATAGGCAGACTCTGTTACATTTGATTTTTCTGGCCTCTGGGATTGGTGTTCAGTTTAAATAAGCAAAAAACCCCTAACTCTCATATTTTGATGAATGATATTTGATGAATGATATCTTAGGAGGCTACATGGTTTTAAAGTTAAGCACAGTATAAGCTGTCAGACATTTATCGTTTGATTTCCAAATGCTTATGGAAATGTTTTACAACTTCTAGCTGTTTACAGTAGAAAGAAGTATGTAACATACTAACCGCTGGAAGTTGGTATTAAATTCTGAAAATCAGGCTGAGATTTAAAGCATAGTAGTTTAGTGTTGGATACTGGGGTTGTTGCAGAAATGTGAAATGCAGAACTGAGTTTTTAACTATTGCTTAAATTTCTTCACAGAATTTCTTGTTCCTCTGCTTACATAGCTTCTAGGGGAATGCTAATGCTTTGGTGGTTTTGGTATGTTTTTGGGGTTTTTTTTGTTGAGGGTTTTTTTTTTTTTTTTGCCTTGGTTAGTGTTTTGAAGAAGACATTGGATTTTAATTTTACTTTCCAAGGTATTTTTGATCTATCTGGTTATCCTTTTCACATATTGCTTTCACTCCCCCCTGCCCTCAGTGAAGCAACATGCAGTAATTTACACTTGCCTCTTATTTTGTTTCTTTAGGTGGATGGATGATGGCCTAGTGAATGATATTACTCCTAAACTGATAGGCGACAGGCCTAATACTTACATATATACAAAAGCCTTAGCCGAATATGTAGTACAACAAGAAGGTGCAAAATTAAACACAGCCATTATAAGGCCATCTATTGTTGGTGCTAGCTGGAAGGAACCTTTTCCTGTAAGTCACTGAGTTTTCACCTGACCGTTTTGTCTGTAAACTGTAGCACATACTGACAGCCTGTTTATCTAGTGACCTTCGTAGAGGAAAATCTTTTAGACCATGAAGTTGTGGCTTGGTTGCTTCTGGATAACAACTCTGATACAAAATCTGTCAAATACGGTATTATGTGTGAAATTTAGGGGTAAATTACTTCTAATCCTAGAACAATACACTTCTATCACAATGGGAGATACTATTTCACACGTGAAATAAATTGTCAGCTTTTTACTTCATGATTCTATGTATCTTCATCTGGTTTTCCCTCCTCAAGATGCTTTGCTATGTCAGTAGCTGCAAAGGGTGACTAAGAAAACTGGGGACTGCAGGACATAAAGATGTTTTGGCTCCACTTCTTTTAGTCAAACCCTGTAAGCTTTGCAGGGGATGGCATAAGTTCTTGTGCTGTATGCTGTATTGTTATATAGCATATATGCTATATACTTCCTTCTACATGGGAGATGGTATTGGAATAGCTTCTCCAGTTCAAGACTGTCTCTCAAGCCCTTAAAATCCATATAATTGACTTTGCCTACTTTTTTGAATATGTACAATGTACATGTCAAACCATTAAGTATATAGTGTCTAAATACTGTCATTAAAGTTGAGCAGGAATGGCTTCTGTTTGAAAAATGAAAACACTAATAATCGATTCCAAAACTGCTTATCTGTCTTCTATGAGTTCTTAGATGGTAGTCTAAAAACACTTGTAAACATGAATACTTTCAACATAAATGTATTTATACAGACAATGGTCTGCAGTTTATTCACTAAGAAATAAACAAGCTAGCATCTCACTTTGAAGGACCAGTGAATCTTGTTTGAGTTATAGCAACTTGTTACATCACGAGATTTTGCTATGGAAGAACTTCATTTAGAGACATGGAAATTAGTATTTTTCTCCTCTTTATTCTCTTTTCCCTTTGCCCCTTATACTTGTAGAAACTTCTCAGATTTTCACTTGAAACTGCCAACTTCAGTATACTCTAACCAAATCCTTTCCCTCCCCCCTGTTCATAATAGGGATGGATTGATAACTTCAATGGACCTAGTGGTGTCTTCATTGCTGTAAGTAATGAATATACTTAAATTTTTTTCCTCCTTTCGGAAGGTAACAAAGCTTCATGTGTTTTACTGGTGGGTCTTCTGTCTCTTTTTTGTTGTTTTTTTTGTTGTTTTTTTTTTTTTTTTAAGGCAGGAAAAGGAATTCTTCGAACAATGAGGGCTTCCAACGATGCAGTAGCAGACCTTGTTCCAGTAGATGTTGTTATCAATATGGCACTGGCTGCAGCCTGGTATTCTGGAGTTAATAGGTATAACAGGTGACAATAGAGAGTACTAAGTATTTTGAAATTGTATTGTGTATTTTAATAAATCAGTCTTCTATTGAACTTCTAATCAGTGTCCTGCTATTTCCCCAGGACAAAGGAATCTAAGGTTCTAACAGCATTAGTCCCTCAAAGTGTAACTTCCTTATGCCAAAGAGAAAGACATCACCTACTGATACTGTTGCACAAGCTATTCCTGAAAATTTCTTCCTGGGTCTTGTTGTAATCAATACAATCTACGGTAACGTAGGTGATGCCTTCTCTGAAAGAAAAGAAATGTAATGGTTAAAGAATGAGAAAAATACTGGAAGATGTTAAATTTTTTGCTTTCTGCGTCATGAGACTGATGCTTTCTGCTTTATGTAAATGATGCTGTTGAGGGAAGGGATAACTTTGGATATGTTTCTTGCCTGTGTTTTTAAAAGGTTGTTTGTCTTCTAACTTGCTCTTTTGTCTTTTTCCCCCCAGACCAAGAAATGTCATGGTATATAACTGTACAACAGGTGGCACCAATCCTTTCCACTGGGGTGAAGTTGGTATGCCATATTTCTTTTTTTCATAAGCTTTAATAGAAAAATAAGGTCAAATAAAAAAAGGACATGCTATACTCACTAGGTCATACTGTATTTTTATTGTTGAAACTATTATGATAGCCATACCTCTCAATTTTGTAGTGTATTGTGCTTTTTCATTATCTTCCTCTTGCAGCAGTATCACTGTATCATTTTGTTCTTGGGTTTTTTGTATTCCATTATAACTTAAACTGTGGAAGAACTGATTTTTGTTTGCTGCCATGACCTCATCTGCAGAGTGTGGGTAGTGTGCAGCAAAAAGCATTGCTCAGAGGAGCAGTAGTGATGTTGAGTTTAATGCCAACCTTACTAAATACATATGGATGAACAGCCCACAATTGGATGTTTTGTACATCTGCATAATTGAAAGGTATGGTAATAGTTTTGCACTTGCGTAGCTCTTTGTTGTGTTTGGCTTAAGTTAATTGTTGGCTGAGGTGGCTTTTTTAATCTTCAGATAGCTACATGAGACTTCAACTATTGATGTGCAAGGAAAAGTAATCTTTAAGAATGTATGGCCACCTATTTTCAACTCTTAGATATCCTGCCTAGAATGTAACTCATATGGCAAAAGCTTTGTAATAGTTTTTGTTATAAATAGCAATACAAGCTGGCTGGCATGGTAAAGCTGTTAATTAGCTTTCAATTTTTTAGAAATAGAGTTCTTAAGCTCAGATTATTTTCTTTCTTTCAGTTAACTTCAATACTTAAAGCTATTTTATTTCTTTTTACTACTTTCTTCATGCTTTTTACTTGCTTTTGCTCATTTTGTATGTATCTGTTTTTATAAACCTTGTTGCTTCAGCCAAACTTGGAAAATTGCTGACTTCATTTATATCCCAATTTGAATCAGGGTATTTAAACACCGTTTATAAACAACAGTATAAAGTTATGAGAGGTGATTAAAAAGAGAGATGA
>JANHGO010000038.1:24037142-24108675 GCA_024606505.1 Aquila spilogaster
GGGGCCAGCCTCGCGGCAGCGGGTCACGAGTTCCTCGCCCCGTCAGGAAGGTGGGGGGAACAGAACCGAAACGTCGTCTCTGTATGCAGTCCCGGTTCCGCGGAGTTGTGCGTGAGCAAGAAGTAGACTGAAAGTCGTGGTAGCATCACTGTACGCATCAGCCCCTGGCTCTGAGAAGAGGTTCAGGGCCCTCGCGGAGAAGGGGCAGCGTGGGTCTTCTGTAGTGAAGCTTATAGTGCAGCTGTAGAGTGATTGGCAGCAAGCCTGTAATTGAAGCCAACTGGAATCCCATGGAAGTAGAAGCCTTTAATTTCATTTAACCTACTTCCCACCTTTAGCACCTGAAAGGTTTTGGTATTTTAATAACGTTTAATAGTAACTGAAACAGAACTGGATCGTGCAGTCCTTTGGATGCCTAGGGCAGCCATCTGCACCGTAACAAGCTTAAATTTCTCCTGCTCCTGTCTCTTGCCGTTTGTGATATGTTATTGGTATAACTTGCAGGGTATGTATTAATATATTTCTAAGATCAGTACTTCTCGCTTTTTCTGCCTTGTTTTTAAATTGCGAAAAATCAGCCCTTTCTCTACCCGGAAGCTTTTAAAATGGGCTATGAAAGATTAACTGGGTGGTTCTGCAGTAGCTGGAACAAACAGTAAAAAAAAATATGCGGTTCTAGGTGTGTAACCATTTACTCTGAGCACTGGATCTTAATTTTGGTACCTCATGCTGGACTGCAGGGCTAATCAACTTTTACTGTAGGGAGTAAATTTAACTGTAACAGCAAAGTATGTGATTGTTTTCCATTTTGTGTCTATTGTAGGGGCGTGTGTTTGCCAAATACTTCTACCTTTCCTGTAGTTGGGAAAAAAAAAGTGCTTATTCCTCCTCAGTGCTTGAAAATAAAAGAAGTTAGCCATGAAGCGGAATCCTAACTTGTCTAATAGTGAATACTTTCTACTATCTGGTACTGGCTATTTCTCAGATTTTGTTTTAAATGTATGGGATATCTACTAGCCAAATGTGAGCATCGAGTGTCAGTAAGTGTTGGCTTTCTAGTGTATCTCCTGGTGATATCTCTGAAAGTTGGAGTAATACATGTATTGAGATGGCTGCACTTACAGATCTCCTGGAATTGGAGGAGGTGGAAATGTGTGTCTGTAGAACCTTCTCCTCCTAGGAGGATGAGCTGAGGCTCCTCTCCTGCTTCTTCATGATGGGGAAACTGCGTCCCACGTCTCTGTTTTCAAGTTCTAGCACTTGTAAGAACTTATGGTTCCAGTTCTGTTGCACTGTGATTGCATGGAAGGGTTCTGTAATAAAGTGAAATGGCTAGGTGTTTCTAGCAGCAGTTTGGGAAGTTTAAGCAAGTGCTAGAAAACATATTAAGAGTAGCTGTAGACACTGCTGTATCACTACAGTGAGTTTGGGTTTTTCTGGCTTTTCAGCCTGAAATAATGTGTGTGGAATTGTGTGTTTCTTTTTTTTTTTTTTTTTTTTTGTGTGACCAAAATATTGAGTGTTTGAGGATGGTCTGTTCAGTAAAGTATGCTTTTTTTTTTTTGGTCTGTAGGAAGCAGAGCTGCTACAGAGGAAATTGAAAAGGGAAAAAAAAACATTTTATAGAAACTGTTACGATTAGAACTTGAACTTTGATAATTTGGTACTCCGTAGATGGAGGATGTACTTTCTGTGTTACTTGAATGGCTGAACGTGATTAGTACCGTTGTTAGTGCTGCTTCTCCTGGTTGCTAATTTTGAGTCTTGCAGCAATCTGACTGTAACGCAGTCCTCCAGCTGGGCTTTATTTAGCCTCAACACTTCAAAAGTGTGGAAGTTGAAAATGGCCCTGGCAGATACTGTCAGTTTCTGAGTAGGCATTCTTTATTATTTTTTTTTCCTTAAAGCTCTGAATGTATCCAACTCAGGCTCCTGTGAGGCTTTTATAAAACTATTCTTCCTTGCCTTTTCAAAGGTTTTCACAAACCTTTTTCAATGTGTGACTCCATTGGTATCTCTTATTGCTTTCTTCCTCAAGGTGTGGTTGGGCTGTTCTTAGCAGATCTTACTTAACTCCCATTTTGTGTTATCTGTGTGTACACACACCACATCATACCAGCCTTTCCATTTCATTGTTTAACTTGATGTTTGTGAACTTGTAGGAATTCCTGTGCGATGAGCGTCATGTATACATCTAGGCAAGAGGTCCATGAGTGTAAGTAGGATTTAGAAGTGAAGTGTTGGTGGTTAGATACATGTTATCTGCATGAGTGGAATAAAATCCTCGGTTCTTCTGAAAATGAGAGGGGCTTTGTGCATCCTGTTTAAGTGTTCACTTTATTTGTCCTGACTGTGGGATAGGTAGGCAATCTGCTGTTAGAATGTGCTTTGACTATGTATGTGTGTAAGGTATTTCTAAATATACAAAAGCTGTGGAAAAAGGGCTGTTAATTTACTTGCAGTTTTGTTCTGCTTGTACTGGGAAAGACCAAGTTAAACTTGTATTCCAAGTTAAACTAGAAAGCTATTGAATTATATCATGTTAAAATGTTATATTGCTTGACTGCAATTTTGTGTGAAGAACTTTGACAAGTGACCTTTACTACAGAGGCATTAGAAGTCAGGATGCGGTGCAACGTGATCACGGACACTTGAGGATTTTCTTGCAGAAGTGTGGTTACTGAATTAGTATTCCACTTCCATACATGCATGTTGAATAAAGCATTACAGGTTTTTGTTCCTGCAAATCTCTCTTAAACCATCTGAAGCTGTTTCATCTGAGAGAAGTCAGAGCATCACAGGAATTAATTGTTCAGGACTTCTTGGTTTATTTGTAAAAAAAAAAAAAAAAATTATCAGAAAGCATGGGAAGATCTGAAAGCATTCATTTCTGGGACTTCAAATTCATTGTGCAATGTCTGTTGTAAAATTTGATGGAAACCTTCTCACTCCTTAATGCATTGTAATTTCAAACTAAGAAGAATTAAGAGATGGGTTACGTCCTTTTTTAATGAAATATCCTGACTGCAAATGTTTTGTTAAAACAAATTAATCATACACTTCAGTGGCAGTACAGGCAGTACGGATGGCTTATGTTGATCTACTGATGTTCTGAACAGAGTAATTTAGAATGCAGTTTTGGGGCTGTTATTTTTTTTTCTCCTGTCTGATTGATGTGATGAATGTAAATCCAGGTTTTCATTACCTAGACTTGTCTTACGTATGAAAATAGATGAACTGTTTTTGTTACTGTTTTGTTCCTTCCTTCTCTCTACCTTTTTTTGTTTTGTTTTCCAAAATATTTTGAGGAAACTTTACTCCCTTCCCAGTGAAATGACAACATCAAATAACTGCTGCTGCTCAGGCTTTTCCTGATGGGTACCTGGACTGGTTATCAAAATAACGTCTACGAAGGTTAAACTGATGCCTTCAACTTGTCTTTTTTGATGCAATATGTAAGAATTGAGCAGGGTTGCAGTTCCAGCATATTCTGTGGTAGTCAGCTGTGAGACTGTTACTCTGTCTGTTAATGTTGCAGATAGGTTCCAGGGACAGGTTTTACTAGCTTCTCAGTGTTAGCTGTAGAGCTGTGATATATGCCAGTAAGAGCTGTGATTTGTGGAACTACCTTGATAAACAGGGGAACTTTATCTTGTAAAGCTGTTATGTGCGAAAGCACAACCAAGACATCTGTGTTGATAAAAACTTAGATAAAATGATCTTGAGCGCTGGTCCTTTTCAGTGAATGTTGATTCTGCCTGTTTTTAGCTCTGCTAGACCTGTTTGAAAGATCTTTGGGCTTAAGTCTTAATAGTTCTTCATGAGCTGGAAATAGAGTATACTAATTGTTCTTCCTCTGTTGCAGTATGTGCTTTACTGGAGTAGTCCAATATTCTGGACTGATGGCCTTCTGTGCAACTTGGAGGAATGAAGTTAATTATGTGAAAACAACATATTTTCTTCTAATGTGCACCTGAAGGACAAACTCAAACAGTAAACAGTTCAGTAAAGCATGAGTTTCTGACTTAATTATAAAGAGATAGTAAAAGTCTTTTACTCAGTCACATTAAACCAGTGCTTAGAAGAACTTTAATTCCTTTTCAGTGGCCTTGCTGTAAAAGAAGTATAATTAGAGCAAAGCTTAGGGTGTCTCTAGTACTTTGTGGAACAGAATACTTACTATGAAAAAGTCATTTTTAAGTCAGCTGATAAAGAATGTCTGGGTAGAGTCATGAGAGGTTACACACTTGCAGTGAAATCAGAACTGTAGCTTGAGAAGTTGTGTGAACGTGCACGTAGGAAGTGTCTGTATAACCACATGCATCAAGTGCCTTTAATGATGAAGTTCTGCTGAGATCACCTCAAGTGTCCTCGACTGAGGTGATCTTCCCTGCAGTAAGATGGAAGGATTAGAGGAGGTTAAAAAACCCACCTCTTCAGGCAGAGCCCTGACTTTCAAAGCATCGCATTTCAATGAGGGTATTTTCAAACTCCAAATCAAATAGTCCAGCTTATAAACTTAAGTGGAAACTGGGTCCTACTTCCAATTCTGCTA
Source organism: Aquila spilogaster (assembly GCA_024606505.1). NCBI lineage: Eukaryota > Metazoa > Chordata > Aves > Accipitriformes > Accipitridae > Aquila > Aquila spilogaster. Next base: position 24,041,698 of record JANHGO010000038.1, read on the forward strand.
ATAAATTATAGGTTTCAGTGAATTAAGTGCTTGTTTTTGTTTTTTTTTTTAATGGTCTTAAGGCAGTTTGCAGAAGTGCTTCAGCTTCTGGTATATAAAAATCTAGATTTATCAAGATGCTGTAGAGGAGTTAAGTAATACTGCATATGAGCTGTTCAAGCCTTAAATCAATTTACTAATGCTTCCTAACTTGAATGTATGTAATGTAAAAAATAGTATTTTGTCCAGGAGAAGTATAACTTCTGCATACAGTCTGGGAAAAAACTTTTATCTCGCTTTCATCTGTCAGTAAGAGCAGTGATGAGAGGGAGAGTAATTATTGTCTTTTTTTAAAGCAAATCTGGTTTGTTTGTGGCCATACACCTGTACACTTGGTCATATGAACTTTGACTTGAATATATTAGTTGCTCCAACTGGTATCTTGTTTTGGTAGATAAATGATTTAAAATAGACAAATATGTTTTCTGGTAGCAGACCAGTCTCTGAACATCTTCGAGGTTGAAGAACAGAGGTAGTTTGAAGTGTCTGTAGCTCAGTAATTGTCTAATAGACCTAGTGAGTGTCAACCACGTTTGCTGTACCTCGTCTACAGCTCTGGGGAAGTGTGAGATGCTTGCTGTCTAGCATACCACCAGACAGAAGCCAGCTAGTTACTATTAAATTTTGAGCCTGTTTTGATATCTCTTGAAAATGTAGTGGCTATAATTAGCTTCCAGACCTGGCAATATGTTTCCCAGCTCCTGGAGATATGATAAATTCTCTTGCCAGGTTTATCCTGCAGATGACTGTGGCTTCCAGCTAGTATAGAAAATGGCCTTGCAGAGAGTAGGTAAGAATATTAGTGATAGTTGAAAACGCTGGTAAGCATGTCTTTTTCAAGTGTAGGAAGAATCTCAAATCTTCAATGTGATTGTGAAGTTTGGAATAGATACGCTTTAACGTGAACTTGCACCGAAAGCAGTGTCCAACAGGAAATACTCTGTTCCATTATTACAATCTCTACTCATCTTCTGAAACAGTCATCTTTCACAGATAAGGTTTCTCAATGGGTATAACCTTGGACTGTGAAGACAGACAAACTCACCTTTGGCGATATGCTGGGTATGTATTGTCCAAATAGGGGAGATCATTGACCCTTGTGGTTGTTGAAAATGTGGACATAACTACTGATAGCATTCGTCTATTTACTTTTGTGGAAGCAAGGCACCAGATGCAGTGAGATGTGATGTGACCCTAGCTTGTCTTTCTGGCGTAATCTTGTTTAGGTGAGTTAAATATTACTTCCTTTGCTGCCTGAATCTATCCAGTTCTTAAATTTTATTCTGGCTTGCTACAGTGTCCTTGAATATGGCAGTGGAAGCCCTGCATGGCAAATTTACCATCCAGTAATGATTTTCTGATACAAATATGTGATTATGATTTTCAGGAACACTTGCTGTATTCAGATTTGATGTCTAGGTTTTATTGCCTGAAGATAGATAAGATAGAAGAAACATCTTGTGTGTCTTCTAGACTGTTTTTATGTTGCACTGCTGCTAGTACTAGGTTCAAGCTGTCAGGGGAAGATGGGTTTGGCAGGCTCTATTTTGCAGAACTTTTGGTTTGTTGCTAATGCTTGAGAGGTTGAGAAATAGCTATTGTCTGTTTCCTGTGACTGGATAATCTCAGTATGATTGAATTTGGAAGGAGTGTCTTGCTGACCTAATGTTTGGCAGTGATTAACTAGAAAACAGGCCATTTATCCTCAAATGAGGACATAAGTGCACACTCCTATTTGCTGGGTTTAACATTTAAACATTCACTGGAGCTGCAGCAGGCTTTCTTGGCAGATTTGAAGGCAAATCTTTAAGCATCTTAATCTATGTTTGGACAAATCTGAGAATTGCCCTTATTTTGAGTGTCATGGAGACCTCTGTTTGAAGCAGTGAGTTAAATATTGCAGTAGTTGCTCTGAAGGCAAACAGAGCTGCCGTTGTTTGCTTCATAATAGCCGTTGCTCAGTCTTGGACACAAGAATTATTTTACAAGATGGGGAATGTTGGCTAGGATCCAGGAGGTGGTTTTTTGTTTGCTTTTTACTGAAGCGCTTAGGAGCGTTTGATGCCTTAAAGGGCAGCACGCTTCAGATGAGCTGGATCTTCAGTCACCTTTGGTTTAAGCCAGAGCCTACGAATTCTTAAGTATGTTAACGTTAGTTTCTCTGTAGCATTTTTAGTGGAAGCTTTCTCTTCTAAGGGCAGGTTAACTCTACAAGAAATTCAGTAATCGTGCCTGTTCTACACTGAGAGTTCTTAAGAGAACTCTTAGCTATTATTTCACCTGTCTGATGATTTTTCCCCTTAGATACTATTACTTACTAGCTCAAAAAGCGGCTACATTGCAAGAGTTCAGATAATACAGCGCTGCCTTATGCACACTTGGAATTCAGCAGAAATCTCTGGCATTGTTTGAAGAAGGTGTGGTTAAGAAGTCATTAAGTGATGAAAATATGTATTGCTGGTTAATAGACAAAACGTAACTGATGCTGGCAGCAACTCAATTGTAACACGAAAGATTGCTGGCATTTCAACCTTATGCTGAATTTGATTCTGCTATGTTGTCTTGCAAGGTAAGTATCCTCTTTGAACTAACTTCAGCCCATTCTGTGTTGAAAGCAGAACTGAATTTCTTCTAGGAGCTACATTTATTTCTTAAAAAACTTATGAAACCTAGTTATGGTGTTGTTCTTCAGTAGTTCAGAAGTTGGCTTTAATCGAAGGGTAGACTACTGAGCAGAGAAGAACTTTAAAAGGCAACACAGCTAATGCATCATACCTATGAGATTAAGTCCCTTCTGAGTTCAAAGGTAGTTGTTGCCAGCAATGCTGTGTTAACTGGCATGTTGAGATGAGTTCTCAGAAAAGGTGGGGAAAGATAGATTGAGAGTGGGAACATTCTTTCCCATTCCTGCAGCTAAGTTGACTCTTTCTTTCTGGTAGGTTTTGCCACCCTGATCTATGTTTGTCTTTCTCTAGTCATCCCCAGATTCCATGCAAGGTTTTTATCCTCGAGTCAAACACGGTGCTTGAAGGCAATTCGTTCAGAAGCCCAGCATTTACTGCTATAATTTAACAGCAGCATACGCTTATTAAAAGATCAGCAGTTATCTTTTTCTAGCTGGAAACTGCAAGAGGAGTACAAGTAGGAAAAGACAGAGTTAGTGTGGAAAATTGCTATGAATAAAAACTACCAACAGCTGTAGTTGCTGGAGAGTAGGATGAGGGGAGATAGTCTTGAGTTGCTCGAAATAGTTTAATCAAGAATCCTTAAAATCAGAAACCCCTGTGAATGTTGGTGTTCCTGCCTCTTAAGTGTGAATACTTGAATATGAATGTTTCTTCCTACCAAACAGATTTCATCATTCTTAATGCTAACTGTAGGTCTGCACGTTGTGTAGGTTGGTGTTCTGTAAAAAGTTTCAGGAGAACAATGTAACTATTTCGTGTGTGATACTAAGCCTTTGGTCAAGAGAGTGTTGTCAGACATAACTGAGGCAGGAAACTTTCGGATCTGTTCTGGCTTCTAGTTTTCTTTAAATCGTATGACTTAAAACACTGTCAGATTTTTCAGCTAGCTTAAAGCTGGAGTGTAGCAAATAGACCTATTTCAACACCAGCAGCATTACTCTTTTTTTTCAGTTCTGTTTCATCTTTTAGGTGTTGGACTGTCGTCTGTGTATCAGGTGTTGTAGTGAAGGTCCTGTGTTTACTGCAAGATTGTCTCTGCCTGTGTGAACAAGTTTATGGACTTGAGTTTATAGCGTTGTCTGAATAATACTAAGCTTTCCTTTGAGGAAGGACAAGTGAAATAATGGTGTTTAAATATTGTCACAGTGGCTTAAGGGGTAAAAGATAGGAATAAGTAACAAGAATTCCTAAGAACTACAGCAAAATGGGATCTTGGTAGCAGAGTTGGTACAGTAAAGGGTGCATAAGTGCTCTCAGAGGAAACACAAGTCTTATTCTGTATGTAGGAACAAGCATGGAGGTTTTTTTTAGGAATAAATGGAATTGAATGGTGTGTTCAAATATCAAGAAAATCAAGAGTTAGGGGAAGGTATATGTGAAGTCATAATAAATCTTTTTGATTCTGGAGCCACAGTGAAGACAGTAGGCCTATGTCTTGCATTCTACACGAAAAAGTGGCTTGTAAGGTTGTCTTATCTTGCTTTCTGTGCCTTTATTGTGGGTGGTAAGTCTCTTTAAGTATATGGCAAATGTGAAAGGTGAATGTGGGGGGGAGCCTATTTACAGTAAGCTGATCTCATCAGCCTTCACAGAACAAATTTTGGATGATGTCCTGTGGCCTGGCCATTACAAATAGCAGTGCTTCATCTGTTCTAAACTTGCTACTGTACCCTACAGTCAGTTTTTTAGGTGTTTCCACGATAGTTGCGGAGGCTATTCTTTTCAACAAAGGCAGTCAAACTGAGTTTTGATGCAGTGGATGACAAAACGTATGACTTCATATCCAAATCCCTGGAATTGGAGCTTGTGTGGGTAATAACTCATTTCTGGCAAGTAACTACTTAGAGCTTGTTCAGAGGCTTTGCCACGATACAAGAACTTAAAAAGCACAGTGCAGTACCTGGTGTGTAGATAAGCATTCCAAGAGTATGTATTTACTTGTATTATAAACGTGCAAATTAAGCCTGTAGTTGTTCATTATGTACAACGTTTTGTGTATGTTCCCTGAGCTCCTGCCTGCAATACCCTGCTATTTAGAAACAAGAACAACAAAAAAGCCAAACAAGACTGAAGCACTTCAGAAGTTGCATTCTCGTATTCTTAAGTGATAGGTGAAGAAAGGCTTTCGTTCTATTGAAGTATTTGGTGTTGCAAGTCTTAATAGTTTCAGAAACACTCTCTTTCTGTAGGATGCTTTATTTTTTAACACCATGAACTGCATGAAACACTTTCAGTAGTGTTTTGATTGTAATTGTTTATGTTTGTAGATCTGCTCTAGGATATTACAACTAGACTTCTGCAACATCAACTTCCTATTTATAACAGTCCAATTAGATTAATACACTGTGGTGGAAGTATAGCCATATGCTGTAGTCTTTTTCAGTTAAAAGTAAGCCATTTTAGGATATTTTTTTTTTTAGTGTATTGGTATATGGGACTTTACAGAATGACCTGAAGTTGGCCTGAGGCACAGGTTGAGGTCTTTAAGGTCATGGTCCAAAGACAACGTTAAAAAAGCGTTATATTTATTCTTAGGAAGTCTTCCCATTTATAGTATCTAGAATTAGGAAGAAATCCCCACATGGTTGATTGGGAAAGTAGCAATTAATAATTGTCATAGATCAAATTCTTAACTGTGGCAAAGCCTACAACGTTTGAATGCTGTACTAAATTTGAGTACCGTTGTCTTGCTCTTAATTTTCTGAGAAGGCATATCTGTGACAGGCTGTAACCTTTAGTTAGGAGAATTCTCACTTTCATGTTGAGAGGAGAACCAAAGAATTTCTACCAATGAGAAAGTTGCAAACTTGTGTCATCTGTGGAAATATGTATTTCTGTAATCAATAGGAAAAAAAACAGCAGATCTCGTACTAAGCAACTGACTTTACTTCCTTTGTGGCCAGGCATCTATCCTTTGAACAAAGTCTCAGTCTGACACTGACAAGCAGTATTGCTGACAGACAAAATACCAGGGCCAGCAACTGGGAGATACTGGTTCTCCCTGTCTGTTGTCAGTGTATTTTAAGTATCTCCTTGTGATTGTATTTTAACGATATGACCTTTAGTTTACGTGAAACAACCACTTTGTCGTGAAGGGCCATGCATATAGAGATAGACTAAAAAACTGAGCTGTTTTCTTAAGTGGCATGAGTGTCCAATTCCTTGAAGAAACTGTGATCGGGGCAGTTTTATGGTAAGATCTGGAATGACTGTAGTGACCCTGCGAGGCTCTATGGAATGTGGTGGGGAGGAAAGAACAAGTTTTTAAGTACTGCTTACTGGTTGAAATATCTGGTAAGCCTTTTTTTCAGGTAAGAGGTTGAATATTTGCTTCTGTGCAGTTTGTACCTTCTGCAGATTTTAACTTTTAGAAGTCCCTTAATATATTTTTCTTTTTAAACTTTTCTTAGGTCATAATGGTTTCCATACCTGAATATTATGAAGGGAAGAATGTCCTCCTGACCGGAGCTACGGGCTTCATGGGAAAAGTGCTTCTGGAAAAGCTGCTCAGATCTTGTCCTAAAGTAAAAGCAGTGTATGTGTTGGTAAGACCCAAAGCAGGGCAGACAGCAGAAGCACGAATAGAGGAAATAACCAGCTGTAAGGTATGTAGCACTTTCTCACAACATGCATACTTATCCTTCTGAATCTTGTTCCCATTTTACTATGGGGAAAAACTTTGGTTTGCTAAAGCAAAGTTTTAAATGTTTTTTATTCTAGTAAACTTAAATGCTAGGACCTTATAGTGCTTCCATAGTCCTTTTTCAAGTTGTTCTCTAGTAAAGCCCATAATGGAAAATTATCCTGCATTTAAATTAAGAGGAGGATGTTCAGCAGTATTAGGAAGTCAAATATGTGAGTTAAAATATGTTAAGAGAATGTATAATCATGTGCAAGAGGTAGTGTAGCCAGTGAATAGTAGAATTAGATCGAGACCTAAGTCTCAAGTCATTTTTTTCCTTCTGCCTTGTTTTCTTTCTTGTAAGGCGAAGTTTAATGCTTGCTTTTTTTCCAGTGTGCTGTTGGATCTACCAGTAAGCAAAGAGATATGATCTCAACAGGTTGTTTAAGATGTGGTTTTTTTGTAAGCAGAGTAGAGATGTTTGCCTCAACAGTTTGTTACAGATTTATTAGTTATTCATATTACCGTAAACCTGTGACAGTGAAGTAAAGGCACTGAAATTCTGTGCTACAGAAGCATCAAAATATTTATCTAAGTGACTTTCTCTGTAGATGTGTGGACTGAATGAGTGTACTTTCCTCCTGAGAAGAATAGCTACTGCATGGATGTCTAACCTTTTTTGCTTACCTGGGCTGCGTTGACTGAACAGGAATAGTCTTGGGTCACATATAGAATATATAGTATAGTTAAAGTATATAAGTAACAAAACTTTTTTATAATAAAAAACATATTAAAAAGTAAAAAAGACAACAAAACTACAAAATTACTGGGGTATTTGACTCTGAAACTACTGCAGCAATGTCTGGTTCAATGGAAGACGACATGATCACAGTCTTCAAATGCTACCTTGGCTACCTTCACTTTTAAAGTGAAATTTCTTGTTTGTAAATTGATCCGAGACTTTTACCACGGGATGTATCTTATATTTTCACTACAGCATTACCACTATACAATGGCCCATGTACAATTAAGAAGGGCCTCTTCTGATAAAAATTTCATGTGCATTTGGCTCCATTCCCACATTACTTTTTTGCTCAGAAAAACTTGCATGCTGATTATCTGCATATTAAGCTGCATGGTTAGAATCCAGTTTACCATGAAGAGGGTATATGATGAACACAGGTGTAGGTGAGAGGTGTGATTTTATTTTATTTTTTTTTTTGCTACTTAGGTAGTTGACCACGAGTTTGATAAGAGTTACTCAGGTACTTTAACATAGTGAGGAGCCTTTAACCCTGTCTTTTTATCTCTCAATTGCCCAGAGAAGCAGGTGGCTTTTCTGTTTTTTGTTCTTAGTCTGGAAGTTCCTCAAAGCTGGCGTAAGTTCAGGAATGTTTTTGTTAAATGTTGGATTTTTTTCAAGCTTGATGAAAGCTTTCTAAACTTAAAATTAAAATATCTTGTGTAGGTCTGTAGTCTTTCCCCCTGCTGGAAGAAGAGAGAGCAGTATTAAGGCTGCTACTTAAAAAGGCTTTAAGTTCTGGTGTCCTTTAAGTCTGGAGACTGTTCCTTTTGACATCCTGAGATATCTGATTTCAAGGATAGGGATGACTATTAGAAAGTTTTTATAATGCACATTGAAGTCTTACTGCTTTCTGTGTAAAACATGCAGTACTTCTGGTTTTGCTGCTTGGGATAAACTGTACGAATTCAACACTGAGTGTTCTTGGTAAGTCAGTAGCATGTTGTAAGACTGCTAACTTGCTAACTTTCTCATCTTGAGAAAAAAGGAGGTATATATAGGCGTAAAAAGTTTTTTTTTTTAGTTGTGAAATATATCTTCATTGGCTATCAGTTTGATTTTTTTAGTCCTATGTTTGTTTGTTTGTTTTTTTTGACAGCTCTTTGACAGGTTGAGAGAGGAACAGCCAGACTTCAAAGAAAAAATAATAGTGATTGCAAGTGAACTTACACAGCCTGAACTGGACCTTAGTAACCCAGTCAAGGAAAAACTTATAGAATGCATTAATATTATATTTCATTGTGCTGCTACCGTCAGATTCAATGAAACGCTAAGGTGAGTCTAGAATTCTGTATAGTCTAGTTGGATAAGCTGATGGTATTCAGAGGAAGGGGTATCTGCACAGTCTTGCAAATATAGTAATCTGACAGATAGGCTGAACGTGTAACTTGTTTTTGCATGATTCTGCTTCAGGTACTAATGTTTTCCCTAAAACTAGTCTTTAGCTACTGTGTTTTTCTTTCCTTTTCATAAAAAAGATGGAGGTACAGTATGTAAGCCTGCTTGGCCAGAGATTAGAATTATGCTACTCAACATGAATTTCACATTGCCTTAAAGTTCTAGGCAGAAAGGCATTGACTATTAGCGCACAAAAATGAAGTAGATCTAGATCATTTTCTTTTTTCACTCTACTGTAGGCTCCCCTATTTGACTAGAAGCCTTTGCCTAATTTTCAAAGCCTTTTTTGAATGGAAGCTGTTGAGAAGAAACTTGGGGATATGTTGCTTTCCTTGGTCTTGCTAACATCACCACGTGTTGCTCTGTTCTCTGGGATAGCTGGAGAGGATGTATATAAGCTGTAACTATATAGTATGTACTGTGTTCACTACTCACGCTAGAGCTTGTGCGTAAGAGGGAATACAAACAGTTCTAGTACTTGATTTCTTTCCTTGAGGAAAAAAGAGCAGATTAAATACTGCTCAGCCTTCAGAAAGTCATTCAGTGAGAAGAATGGAAGCTTGCAGTGGTGGGAATAGGGAGAATTAGAAATCAGTTGAAAGCTGTAAATGGAACAATTTTCATATTGTACAGAAAGGAATTCCCTTTTATTAAGGAAATAGTACAAAAGACTCACAAAAGCAAGGAAATACTTGCTTTTTAAGCACAGATGATGATATTGTGCTAAACAGCTCGGATTTTTGTGGAGAGAATGTAAAGCAACTCTGAGATGAAGATCTAAGTTGTTAAAAATGTTGGCACTACCTCTCTGAAAGTGCTGTACTGTATACTGAAATAGTAGAAGGTAGCCCATTTTTATCACTGTTCTGCGGCCTTGGAATGCTAGGGATCTAACAACCTGTCAGAGGGCAAAAGGAGTTTGCAGCAATTTGAAAGTCTAGTGGAATGGGTTCTTGATGCGGTTAAGCCTCTGGCAACTTCCATTTATGGAGGGCCCAGTGCATTGTTTATCACAACAGAAAACAGACATTTGTTAGGAGGGGTTTGAGACCGGAGTGCCTGGCAGATGTGCTAGAACGTTTGTTTTTTTCTTTTGTTTAAATCGGCCTTCATCTGATATTTATTAACAGGAGTAAATGATGTAAAGCTGCTGAACGCCATAACTGTGGAAGTAATGATGGAACTCTTTTCTAGTGGTATCACTGCCTAGATCACTGAATGCTGAGAAGTTCACTGCCTTTTTTCAAGGAGATGAACTTGCTATGACTGCACTTCATGCTTGAGAATTTAGTTGATAGGATTAAGATGTTTTCAGAGGAGTATAGCAGTTGCTCTTCAGTCATTATATAATTAATTAATTGGGCAAAAGCTGACATAGCATATGCTTCTTCCAGTGGACTTCAAAATGCTTGGCTCAGGGTTGGTGGTAGGAATAAAGCCAGGAAAGCAAAATGCTCTAGGCTTATTTTGGAACTCTTCCTAATTTGCATGTAAATTTCTTTATCTTACAATGAGCTATCATCATGAACTCTTTACTTGGACCTCCTTAAAGAGGAAGTGAATACTAAGAACAACACTATTTTAAATAAAGTAACTTATTTGGAGGTAATATTTTTGAATGGTGTTTATCGCTTTAGAACAGTTCCCTGACTGCTGCCCCCTAACGTTTCAATGATACGTGATAAAGCAGCCTTAAGCTTGGTCTTGTTCCTCCCTCCCCTCCAAAGTGCCAATTATTTCGTTAATGTAACGCTGCTGACAAAATTTTGGTAAAGCTTTGTTGATTAGTGCGTTGTATACAAGAACACTAGCACCTGCAGTAAGTTCTATAGACTGGAGAGAATATCTGGAATGTATAAAACAATCATAGGAGTTGATCATTAAGGTGTTTTATGATGTGGTGCAAAATGCAGAGATATGCCTTGTCTCGTATGTTGTCCTTAAGGGTGCTGTTTTTCTGAGAAGCAGTTAAGTTGGAGGGATGAAAGTATGTGGTATGTTATTTCAATTATTTTTGTTGTTCTTCCTTTCCTCCTGTAATCCTTTTGTGCTATTGAGTCTTCAACTGTTGTTCAAGAAAATGCTAGTCACTTCCAGATTATTAGCTCTCTAAGCCTTCCTCCTGAGGTGTTGATTTAACTTGAGCTAGGAAGTTAGAAGCTGCTGTTAAAATTTGCAGCTATCTCATTTGGTAGCTAGGTGTTCCGTTGTATCTTTTTTCCTGTGCATCTTCTGAAAAATTTACTGTACTAGGGTTTAGCTTGAGGAAATCAAAAATACGCTGACTTTGCCTGTCTTACCAATAAGAACAGGATAGAACTTGAGAAAAGTGTCCTGAACATTGAGAGAAATTTCTAGAAAGTCTGTGTCATATCGTTATGAGCAGAAGGTTAGGATTCTGTACATGGCTTTCTCTTTAAGGGGTAAAGGAGTTTAGAAGTACCATGTATACCCATCACTAGGTATTTAGGAAAGAATTAGTGGGCTGACTAGTTATTTCTACATGCATTTTTTTTTTTGTGTGCCTTACTTTTTATTAATTAATTTTCTTTTTAATCAACAGAGATGCCGTTCAGTTAAATGTGCTTTCCACAAAACAGCTCCTCTCTTTGGCACAGCAGATGACGAATCTAGAAGTATTCATGCATGTTTCTACTGCATATGCGTATTGCAATCGAAAACATATTGAAGAAATTGTTTATCCGCCTCCTGTTGATCCCAAGAAATTGATGGATTCTCTTGAGTATGTTATGCTTTATTAATCTAATTCAGGAATTTTTAACTATTTGCTTTCTAGTAGCGAAGTATCGAACGATAGGTAAGAAACAGAAGGTAAGAGACAGAAGCTAAGAAACAAGTTTATGCTGTCCTGTTAGTCTAATGTATGACTGACACTACCCTTTTCTGTAAAGGAAACAGGCTGAGGTTTCTTCGTGGTCACTTTAAGCTGAGCTAGGAGTGGAGTGGTACTGAATCTTGTAAGGAAATCTTGTCCTTTAAAAAAAATAATAAAGTATTGCATGATGTGGAATTGAGGCTGGAATGTATTAGAGTTTTTTAGGTGATAAATGATATATTTATTGTCTAAGCCTTCAGAGTAAGTGTAATATGTAGAACTTCCTGTGGGCTGCTACTGGAAGGATGTTTTTGCACTCTGTTAGCCTTGGAGTTTGTGGAATCGTGTGGCTCGGCTGTCGGGCATCCCTCTGTCCCAGCTTGCTTTAGAGATGTATGATCACTTAACATGACATTGGAGGTAATGCTGGGACTCATGATTGTATCAGCTTTCTAGCTTCTTAACGCTGGGAAGCTCGCTGCCTCTTTCTCAAAGAGAGATTTTTTGCGGAGGCATGTATTAGTTGCTCTTAAGTACAGTAGCATGTAGTATAATAAATGAATGGAATGGCCAAAAACTTAAATAGCATATGCCTCTTACATGCGGCCCTTCTCTCTTTTGTTCATGGAGTGTCTTGTTTCTATTTCGATCCGTATTCTCTTTTTTTAAATACGGACAAGGCATCATGGTAATTTTTATAATAACTAAATGTTTTTTTTAAAGGCTTTCGTATTTAACTTAGCTTATAAATATACTTTCTTTCTACAGTATATGATATGAAACATTTGCAGAAGTGTTTTGGAAATACCCAGGTGTTCTGGTTTGGAAAAAAAAAAGTTGATGTTCTTAGTATTTACTCTCAAACGCTTAAGTTTTATCGTTTCATTTAAAGCAAAATGAGCATGAAATCAGTATTAGCAGTCTTATGTAAGCTAGTAGTAACATCAGTAAACCATCCTAACTACACCACTGCTGTAGGATCTCAAATTAAACTGTCTTCCTTAAGCTCTTCTTTCAGAACAGTTCTATAAATAGGCAGTTGTCATTACGAAAAATGTGTATTAAACTTGATGTTTTCCTTGCATCTTCTGAAAATTGACCTTCGGTTGAAATAAGACTCTTTTATTTTCATTAATGATATTTTGGAAGCTATGTTTTTTCCAAAGCTGAGTCCTGTATTATCTGTCAGCAGATCCTGATAAATGAATGTTTATGGAAATGTTTTACAACTTCTAAGTTTAAATATGTGACTTGGAGAACTCAATGGAAGCTGGCTTTAAGTTCTGATACTCAAGCTGAGATCTAGAGTAGACAGCTTTAGTGTTACCTAGTGGGGTTATTGCAGACACAGGAAAACTGAGTTGTTAATTATTGCTAACGTTTCTTTGCAGAATTTCTTATGCTTATGCAGCTTCTTGGGGAGTGCTTACTCGTTGTTTTTTTCCTGGGTGATCTTTTGAAGAAAAGATGGGATTTTAGTTTTACTTGCATAAGTATTTTTTATCTAGCTTTGCTTTTACCCCTCACTTTCTCCAGTGAAGCAATGTGCATTAATTTACGCCTGCTTTTATTTTTTTTTTTTTAGGTGGATGGATGATAGCCTAGTGAACGATATTACACCTAAACTTATAGGTGACAGGCCTAACACTTACACCTATACAAAAGCCTTAGCTGAATATGTAGTACAGCAAGAAGGTGCAAGATTAAACACTGCCATTATAAGGCCATCAATTGTTGGTGCTAGCTGGAAGGAGCCATTCCCTGTAAGTTGTTGAGTTTTCATCTGTCTGTCTTGCTTGTAAACTGTTGTACATACTGTCAGCTTGTATGCATAGTGAGCTTTGTAGAGGAAAACATTCTTATAGTAGGACTTCAAAGCTGCAGCTTGATTGCTTGTGGTTAACAACCATGATGCAAAAGACATCAAATACAGTACTTGTATGTGGGAAGTATAGGGGAATAAATTACCTCTAAATGTGGAACAATGTACTTATGTCACAATGGGAGATACTGTTTCACATGTGAAAATCTTCTTCAGCTATTTTCCTTCTTAAGGGTGCTTTAATATGTTGATAGCTACAAAGTATCACTAAGGAAACTGGAGTCTGTGGAACATAAGACAAGTGGAGTCAAAACACTTAAGCAAGCTTTGTAAGGGCAGGGAATGGCATACACTCTATGTGCTCTATGCTATACATTGGTGTACAGTATTTATGCTATACGTTTCCTCATGTATGGGAGATAGTGCTGGTATAGCTTCAGTTCAGCACTAAATATTTCTTAAGCACTTAAGAATACATATAATTGACACCACGAATCTGAACTATGTACGTGTCAGACCAACAAGCATATAATGTCTAAATATTGGTTTTAAAGTTAGTGAAAAGTTTTCTGCTTGAAAAAGGGGAAAAAAAAAAAAAAGAAACCAAAACAGAAAACCAGCAAACAGTCATCACAATAATTTGCAGTTTCGCTGTCAACTATTAGATTGAGCTGATGGAAGTTAGTCTAAAAATTCAAATATTGTAAAATTGTGAAGATTGTAAATGTAAGTATTTTGAACATAAGTGTACTGTGCATTTTATTAACTGTAAGAAATAAGCAAACCATTAATTCGCTTAAAAGGACCAGTGAAACTACAGAGACCTATTGTCTATATTATAGGATGTTATATAACCAGATTTGACTGTGGGTGAGCTTCGTTAAGTGTATGGGAACTAATATCTCTCTTGAGTTAACTTGCCAAATTTTCACTTAAAACTGTTGACTTTGCTGTGCTAACTCAAATCTTTTCCTCCCAACTGTTCACGATAGGGGTGGATTGATAACTTCAACGGACCTAGTGGTCTCTTCATTGCTGTAAGTAATGACTTGATATTAAATTGAGTATTAATGTTAAATATTTTTTTTTAAGTCATTCTTCTGTTTGGGAGACAACAAGCTTCATGTGTTTTACTGGTGCATCTTCTGTCTTTTTTTTTTTCATTTTGTTCTTTAAGGCAGGAAAAGGAATTCTTCGAACAATGAGAGCTTCCAACGGTGCAGTAGCAGATCTTGTTCCAGTAGATGTTGTTGTCAACATGACACTGGCTGCGGCCTGGTATTCTGGAGTTAATAGGTAAAGCAAGTGACAATAGAGTTTGCTAAGTATTTTGAAATGATGATACTATGCATTTTGATACTTAAGTGTTCTGCTGTTCCCACAGGATAAAGGTATTTAAGATTCCAACAGCATTAGTCCTCCAGTTTGTAACTTAAGGCAATGGCTAACATTTCATAATGAAGGGGCGGGTAACACCTATGATACTACTGTATAAGCTATACTTAAGTAATTCTTCCTGAGATTTGTGACCAATGTAATTTACAGTTATTAGAAAAGGCCTTCTGTGGTGGGGGGAAAAAAAATTATGTACACATGCACACACACAAATTTGTATGTTAGTTAAAGATTGATTTAAATACTGGAAGAATATGGGAAGCAAAAAACCTAATATGAGGCTGAACGTTTATGGTTTATGTAACTTATGTTGCTGAGAGCAAAGTTAACTTTGGGTATGATTTTTGGTGGTATGCTGGGATTTTTATCCTCTCCTGTCTGCCTTTTTTAAACCTTATTTGTCTTCTAGCTTACTCACTGTTTTTTTTTCCCTTCCAGACCAAGGAATATCATGGTATATAACTGTACAACAGGTGGCACTAACCCTTTCCACTGGAGTGAAGTTGGTATGCCATGTTTCTTTTTTATAAGCTTTAACAGAAAAGTAAGATCAAGTGGAGGGGGAAAAGAAGGTTTATAATCAGTAGGTCATCTTGCATTTTTGTTGTTGAAACTAGTATAACAACCGTACCTCTCAATTTTGCAGTGCGTTGTGCTTTTTCATTCTCGTAGCATCGCTGTTATCTTGCATGTTTTTTAAATTTTTTTTCTATTGTTTTTTAAAATAGAATTATTTAAAGAATGGGAGAACTGATGTTTTTTGTGTGCATGCTTGATGCTGCCACAACCTTATCTCTGCTGTGGAGTGTGGGCAATGTACAGAGAAGAGCACTGCCGAGAGGAGTATTGATGTTGGATTTAATGCTGACCTTACTGTAAATATGTGGGTAAATAGTTCAAAATTAGAATTATTTTGTACAGCTGTGTAGTTGGGAGGTATGATAATAGTTTTGCTCTTGAAGCTTCCTGTTTCTGGCTTCAGTTAATTTTTTTTATGGCTATTTAAATTGTCTGATAGTTACATGAGACTACTTATGCTGAGGGAAAAGACGTCTTTAAGAAAGCACAGGCACCTATTTTCAACTCTTAGATATTATGACTGAAATGTAACTCAGGTGCCAAGAACTCTGTAGTGGTTCTTACAATAAATACCATGCCAGCCAGTTTACCTTGCCAAATGTTTATTAGCTCTTCAGTTTTTAGAAATAAAACTTCTAAGGTTAGTTTATTTTTTTCTCTTTATCTTAAATACTTAAATCTGTATTATTTCTTGACTGCTTTCTTCATGCTTTTTACTCACTTTTGCCCATTTTATTTATCTATTTTTATAAACCTTATTGCTTCAGCTCAACTTGGAAAATTGCTGACTTTGTTTATATTCTAATTTTAATGGAGTGTTACTATAAGCAACAGCGTAAAATTACAGGATACGATTAAAAAGATCAAGTGAATTTCAAGATGACTTTTTAAGATGCCCGTGTCCACTATGCACAGAATTTTTGGGTGTCAAATTTCAGTTTCTCAAAGTCCAATCCTAACAGTGTTTCACAAAAATGATTGAATATGGTAAACTTGTAAAAAGTGTAATTTGAAATGCACTTGCTGTTTGCCAAGTCCGGAGTCTATTTTCTAAAAGTATTTTTATACAAGAGTCTAGAACAGCCTTTTTAACGAAATACAGAGAAATATTTATATAGCTTTATATGCTATATAATGAAATGAACTGAATTCTTGAAGTCAACGTATTATCTAGGGAAGAGGAACAGAGAGAGACAAGCTACAGTAAAGTACTACTGAAGATAAAGGCACAAAAGACCTCTTGATGTAATATGAACCAGTCTAACAGTATCTTAGGTTGAAAGCTTAACTGTTTTAGTTTTTGTGATATGTAGAAGAATTAAGGTGGTTATTTGATTAGCATACTAAAATAGATATTGTACGCTGTAATATACTTTGAAAACCATTAAATTTTACATGGTTACTATCAAAGCTGTTACGCAACTTTTCTTTCTCAGAATACCATGTAATTTCTACTTTCAAGAGGAATCCTCTCGAACAGGCCTTCAGACGGCCCAATGTAAATCTAACTTCCAATCACCTTTTATATCATTACTGGATTGCTGTAAGCCATAAGGCCCCAGCATTCCTGTATGATATCTACCTCAGGATTACTGGAAGAAGCCCAAGGTAATGATGACTAGCTCTGTCTTATCTGTTCCTCTGAATTCTAAAGCTATGCTTGCAGTATGATGATGTATATTCTTTTTTTTTTAATTCCCCTGAATGCTTTGTGATTAAAATTCAGCTTTTTTTTCTTCTCTCTCTGAGAATAGGTCATTGAATTTGAAGTGAGTTTTAAACTTTCTAGCATAAATGAGGATGTTTTGTTGAATATTGTGTTTGGGGGGGTTGAGTAGTCAAGGTAAAAAGAATGTAAAATATAGCAAATGTTCATTCGTAAATAAGTATTAAAAATATGTTGATCCTTATTTTTTCCTACAGCATACCACCTATATTTGAATTACAGGACAAATCCGTTAGATGGTGCAGTAAGGCACCCTAGCATTGTTCTTTGTTCCAATCCCCTTTTACATCAGTATCGGACTGCAGTTGGCCATATACTGCCTGCATTTTCGTATGATGTGTTGCTCAAATTGACAGGTCATAAGCCATGGTAAGAAGGACAGGGCTAGAAGTATCTTGTTGGTAAGGTGGTGGAGACTTGTGAAGAGGATGTGGCATGGGTGCTGTCTCGATTTACTAACTATGAGCAATAACAATTCACTGACTGCATTTCCGCTCTGGGAAGTGGTTGGTATTAAGATTGTTGTTGCTGATATAAACTGAAAATGGAAGGGAGATCGCTAATAACTGTGAGTTATTCCTTTATATGATACAGCCTGATCTGGTGTGCTTTGTATCATCTCAGCGTTCCATTCAGTTTATAGTAACTACTAGCTGCCTAACTTCTGCAGTGGTGAAAATTTGCATAATTCTGCTAAGTAGGCCATCATAGATTACGTAGAAGGAGTATGACGTCACTGCAATTTGTTTCAGATTTGCCAAGCCATATGATCTTAACTCATTGTATATATTATGTTTTCAAAAGTATTCGTCTTCAGACTCTAAAATCTCCACTGTGGTGACAGTGTGTTAACACAAGTGAGTATTCTTTCATTGTCTGTAGTCTAGGTCTGTCTTAGAAGGGGAAAAATCATGTAGCAGATTTGGCATTGGATCAGTAAAAGAAATCCATGTAAGTGGTTTGTCGGAGAAAATTTCTGAATTGCTCTGGGTTGTGTTGTTCTAAGTCTACTCAGTGGTGCAATACAGCAGCAGCATTAATGGAGGCTGTGCCTGTATAGTAAGCTCCCCATATTAAAGAGATACTTAAACTCTACATATCAAACAAAGGCTTTAAGCATGAGTTTCCAGCTGTTTTGATGCTTTGGTAATATCAATATTTTGAGTAATTTGTAGGGATTCCCTGAAAGATGTGAAGATTTCATATCTTGCTAAAAGTAACTGCTTCAAAAACCAACATGCCGTCATTCAAACAGGAAATAACACTGTTAGAATGTTGTCAGTGTTTACCCAGTGGAATAATAACTCAGATCCACGCGAGTAAAACAAGGCAATAAATATTAACGCATTGTTTAGAACGGTTTTACAGTTGCACTGTTGGAAGCACTGAATCTTGGTTTTGTTCGTCCTGGAGTTCTTAGTTGAACACCAAAGGCACAGTTTAGAACATTGATCACTATTAGTAGGATTGGTGACATTATAAGTGTATCTTATGGCCTGTGAAGTATTAGTGAGTACTAGTAGTTGGTTTGGTATAGTTGTAGGTGGGCAGGCTTCCTACCACGCACAAGATCTCCAGTTTGTTGAAAAAACAGATTCAACTAAATAATTGTTTTAGCCAAGCGTTTTTTAATTCAGTTGCTTGAAGAAAAAGCTTTTAAGTTTGATACCCAGTACACTTAAAGGAATATATGTTTAATGATATAGTGTTTCTTCTTTGTTTTTAAACTTTTTTTTTTTAATGAGAGCCTGTTTTAGGAACAGTGTAAGGAAACTTATTTCGGTGCAAAGGAGATGTGCAGTTTTAAGTCCTAATGGGCTTCTTGCCTTATATAATAGCAGACAAAACGGAGCCAGGTCTCTATTCTTGTTCAGCTTTTTTTCTTATTTCTTGGCTCAAAGTATTTTGAAACCATTTTTTAACTAGCGCATTGGAGATAACACTGGTATAGGGATGTACTTCTGCTGCTGTGGTCGTCATGGCTGGTTGACCTCTGGTTTTAATTACCAGGTGACATGCACTAGGAAACCTCTTAAGCCTTGGAAACATAATTGGAGATTGTTAAATTTGTTATAATGCTTTTGAAGAAGCAATACTTTTTATTAATAATAACTATTATTAATGTGGAGTAAGGAGGAGCTAGCGTAATCTCAAGTGCAACCTTTTTCCATCACGATTTAGCATGAATAACTTGACTGGTATACTAAAAAAGTGATAAAATTGGCACAAGCGAATTTGAATAACTTGGCTTCTTGTGGTCCGTAGCCTACCCTCTCTCTGTCTGTATACACTTATGAGATATTTATTGCATATGGTGTAGGAAAAACTGAATAATTAACGTATAGGTTGAACTGCACTATTGCCATACTGTCAGGATATTGTGCTGTCTCTGACTGAGAGACTGTTAGCAAGTAGAACTAGATCAGACCTGTGACCGTTTGCAACTGAAGGATTACGCTGATAATAATTACAAATTACAAAAGAAAAAAACACGGAAGGATTGTTTTGAGTTTTTTTTGAAGACATGGCCTTTTGAAGTCTTTCTGTGATACGAAATTGATCTTGTACGCGGTGCTTGTAGAAACAGTTAAAGTTTTTAGTGAGAGATTGTTTTTAATTGCTTTTGCTTCCAGTGAAACATTCTTGAATTTAACAGTTCTGTAATAATAACAGTTGAGGAAAATAAAGAAAAAAAATATATGTAGCGTTCCTTGCAAATTTTGTATATGTTAAAAGTACAATAAGGATTGAACGGCATAGTGAGGATTTAATCTTTTAGACTACTGAAGACTTTAATAATATTGTGTAGTTATGTAAATAGTGGTAATGGTCCTCGCTGTCCAAGTTCCATAGCATTGTCAGTAGCTTGCTATACGTACTTAGTTGCATAGCAATGCTTATTTGTTGTCTACTGAACTTTAATATAAGGCATAGTTGATGCTTGTAACTTCGTAATGTTGCATAGTGCTTATCACAGCAGAACCTTATTATAAAAAGCTCTGTATGTCTGAAATATTAAAGCACTTGAAAATTGTTACTCGAAGATCTTTCCAATGAGTCTGGAAAAATACAGCAATATTAAAGCTGTAATTCAGAGATTTTTCCAGCAGTTCATTTTCTGTTGCTTCTTAGAAGGCTGAAGAGAAAGTGGAGCTGGTAAACATAGGGACGTGGAAAGAGAGAATTTTAATTAAGGCTTATTAATCTTAACATAAAGCACCTGTGACACAGTCACTGCCTCTTGGAAGGACTGAAGAAAAATTGTGCACTTACAGGAAAGAGAGCTGCTAGATACGTAAGAATTTCAGTTAGTCTTAAACTTCAAAACTTAAAGATAAATGAAAACTGGTTTCATTTGACAAATGGGAAAGCTTGATTAACGTAGCTCAGAGGAACCTTAAATTTTTTTTTGTCTCTAATGCTTATGCTAAGACTTCGATATTGACAACATGTACATCTACTAAAGGATCAGTCTGTATCTGAGTTCAGAACTTCTTAGACTTGAGTCAGTAGGCTGTGTGTAAGACTTGTTCAGAATGCAGTTGTAGCCTTAAGCCAGATAGCTTTTTATTTTCTGGTATGGAAAGGTGCCCATTGGAATTGTGAATGCTCGATCTGTGTAACTGTTGCTTCCATCTTTTAGTTCTTACCATGTGACTCTTATAGCAGTTACATTTTGTATCTATCTTGTTCAAATGACAAAGACTGGCTAGAGGCAAAATTCTAGCTTGTATAGTGAGCAGCTCATGTGTTGCTGCACTGACTTGCTGACCACATCTAGTATTCAATTCCATGTTATCAGCAGGTCTGTATTTTCTATCTTGAGCTTGTGAAGAAGTTGTGTTAACAGTGTTTGATATTACATTGACTGGTTATATAGTTTTGATATCAAAGAATTATAGCTAACTGCTATCTGAGGAACAGCCTATGAACAGCCTATTTGAAAATCTCAAGTACAGAGAAAGAAAAACCTCCATTTTCAAAGAGAGAAAGTTCCATTAAATACTTTACACGTTCTTCTTTCAGTTATCTGTATATTCCCATTTGCTGTTCAAGTTTTAAAACACCTTTACCAAAAAACCTAGACTGCTAGAACTACTCAGGCATCTGCTAAATTACGCTCTTTACTGACATACTTGAATGTAAGAGGTTCCTTTTCTTCTTTAAAAAATAATACTAATAATAATTAGTTTCTTGTTGATTTAGTGGGAGTTAACAAGCTGTTGCTGAGGAGGCTGGTCTTCTACCATCCCTTAGCCATGTGCTCCTGCTACTTCCCTCTTGTCAGATCTAGCAATTAAGAGAATGGAGAGACATTTGATTATTTTGGCTGATGTAACAAGAAACTAACCTTACAAAGAAAAGGAACAGTTCTCTTCCGATGAGGTGAATCATCAGCTGATTCTGTGGTCAGTCACTAAATTCTATGTGAGATACAGAGAGCAAGTCTGCAGGTGAGGTAGAAGAATCTTCTTTGACCACCTGAGTTGTGTGCATTTTATCTTTTTAATTAGTTTTGCTATGCATTAAAACCATAAGGAGGTAGAATAAGATTTCGTGCTCTTAGAAAAGGAGTTAAATCAGTGTTTGGCTTGTGGCAGACTTCAAATCTACGTTTATCTACTCAGATTTTCATTTACACTACTTAACATTTTGCAGGAGCACAAATTATATTGACGGTGTTTATGCTTTTTGTACTTCAGGTGTGCTCTGCTTTTTCAATTGTCTCCATTTTTATTATTCCATTTCATTAAAATCAAAAAAGAGGCAGTATTAATATTCACTTAGCGGTGAGATACAAGCCATTAATGTTAGTCATGTGATGCAAAATATGTTGGTCTGAAGACTTTCTGAGAATGTTATGTCTGTCTTACAAGTATGAATGCCTTAGGCAACTTTTAGAGAAAAAAAAACGGTGATTTTTTATTGCTGCTGTGAATTCTATTGAACAAAGCTTAGTTCAGGAAGTCATTTCCTGTTATTGCTGGGTTGTTCTGCTTTCTTTTCTTTTTCCACACACCCCTTCTCTCTCTGCTTAAAATGACCAGTGTGTCCTGCTATAAGGAAGCAGTTCTGTCAGATGGAAATACCTCAAGTTCCCAAAGCAGAAATGTAATAGCATTTGGTTATGTGAGTACTAGCTGCTTACTGAAATTGAGTGACCATCTCTAGCACTGTAACGCTTGCAAAGTTCCTACATTTCCACAGGAAATACTCACTTTTTGGGTATACTTCAGATACTCTGATTAAGGGGAAACTTGCCCAAATTGATCCTTGTAACGTAATTTCTCTGTACTCCAAGTTATGTTCTTGCAGAATTGTAGTCTGCATAGTAAAGCGTAATGGAAGGTATTTCTGCATATTTTGAAGTAACCTGGAACTGACTGCCTAACTAGCAGGATCTGCTGTGGTCTGTCTGTCCCCTTTGCTGTGGAAGCTGTAGGGTTAAGGGGAAAAGCTGAATTTCTGATTATTCTAATCATTGATCTTGTATTGATCATAATAAACCAATTTTGTTAAAGACATGTTATTGCATAGTGTGCCAGAGGACCGGAGAAACTTACTTCCTTGTTACATGCGTGTGCTCTGCACTGTGCAACTCAATTTTAAATACTTTCATCAAGTTAATTTGTTCATTTATGCTGAAGGGGAAAACATTGTGTAACTATCCTGCATATTATGGGGTGGTTTTTTTTTTTTTTTGAGATACTTCAATATAATAAGACTTTAATGTAAGGGAATGGGATTAGAGGGTGATAAAACTTACTATCTTCTGGTTTGTTTTTCTTGTTTGAACTCATTTATATCACTGTAACCTGTACGTACCATTCCTTGGACTGTAGGATGATGAAAACAATAACACGTCTGCATAAGGCCATGGTATTCCTTGAATACTTTACAAGCAATTCTTGGATCTGGAATACTGAAAATATGACTATGCTGATGAATCAGCTAAACCCTGAAGACAAAAAGGCAAGTAGCTGTGTGATATGAATGTGGAGACTGAAAATGAAATGTGAGTTTACTGATTTAAGATGAAATAAATGGCTAGTGCCTCTTACTGTAATGCAGAACAAAAAAAATGGTACTAAATCAGTTCTGGTGATTCCTGCCACATCCTTTTGGATGTACCAAGTTGTCTATACATTTGTCTTCTAAGCTGAATCGGTGATGTGATCTGAGATTACAAAGGACAGGACCCATGGCAGAAGATGCCCTACAAAAAATAACTGTTTTTTAGGGTGGCTTGATCTTGTGATCGAGTCTTGCTCTGTGTATCAACCAAGTGACTGAGCTGTTAGGCTTGAATACACCATGAATAAAACAAGGCTTTCTTTTATTAGCAGTATCTTTTTTTTTCTGAGGAACAGGAGGTAGGTTTTGATGGATGTTTTTGTTTTGTGTGATTCAAGCCAGTAACAACTTCTTTGTACATCTTTCATGCTATGGCAAACCAGCTATGTCCTTTCATTTGTTGTGTGACTGAAATTGCCCCATGCAGGGTGGGGTAAATGTTCCAGAAGGGATGCAGAAAAGGTGGTTGAGGAAGAAAAACTATTGTTCAGCAGAGGGTCCGAGTAAGGGTGAATAAAGTTTCTCGTAAGAGCTGCCTTATTCTTGCTGTCTAGCCCTCCTCCCCTCCTGGATTTTGAAGATTAATTTTGTCAGAGTAGAGTTTTTATGCCTAAACAATGCATACATAGTTCCACTGGATCTCTAACTATGCTTTTATAGCATAAGCTGTAGTTGATTTCTGACTTGGCCTGTTTAGTGTAATTTTGCCGTACGTCACCTTTTTCAAATCGTAGTCAATACAGTATTGACAGTAGTTATGCATTAGATTTTAACCAGTGAGAAGAGCTGAGAAATCTTCCTGCTATTTAGTGCATTAAAGAAATTCATTGTAGTGAGTGGTCATAGCAAGAGCTTGCAAACTGGAAGAGATTTGTCGGGGGCGAGTGGGACTTTAAAAAGCTATAAGCAAACAGTCATGTTCACAATTTCACAAAACAGTCCTATTATTCCTGTGCAGCAGTTTTTAGTATTTTGGTTTAGAATCTGTGAGCTAGATGCTTGTTGTCTTTATTAGAAATTGCAAAAGATTCCACAAAGCCAGGCAGTGAGGAAATAGATACCAGTGAGAAACTTGAGTTGTGAATGTTCCACAGTAATTTCTGAAGATGATATTCATGTGGTTCTTTGTAATACACAGCTGTGCAACTGTAAGCACAGTTAAAAAACTGTGTTAATCAGTGAACAGACACAGAACAATGTCCTTATTCTACAGCATATGAGAATTATTTTCTGGCTGAGAAAGAAACATAATAGAAAATAGTTATAGAGTAGGGTTCTGTATGGACAGATGGAATAGGAAAGCAGTGCGCTTGGAAGCTGAGAGAAGAATATTATTGATGAGGAAAAGACAGACTTGATGTGATTGAAGTTCTCGAGAGATTGTATGGGAAGCTGGTAGTTGAGTTGCAAACAGGGTCTAAATCTAGATTGTTCTTACAGTTAAGGACAAGATATTTTGAGTTTATTTGCTAGAAAGTTAACTGATAAAATGGTATTTGTTCTCTAAGTTTTTAGCAAAAATGGCATTGATTTTTTTTAATGCAATTAATGGTGAAAGTTTTTGTTTTATGCAGACTTTTAATTTTGATGTTCGACAACTACATTGGGCAGAATACATGGAAAACTACTGCATGGGAACGAAGAAATATGTGCTGAATGAAGAAATGTCTGGCCTCCCTGCTGCTAGGAAACACTTAAATAAGTATGTATTCATTTTAATGTTTTTTTTCTGTTATACTGTGTTTCTCCTGTCCACATCAAATTTTGTTTTTCAGTTTCACAATTTAGCTGTCATTTGTAGCTCCTGTATAGGTCTGCCAGGTTAGTTCTGTCCTAGTTCAGTTGTCTGAGGTAGTCTGTAGTAATCTTTCTTCCTTCATTTGTTCCTCTTGTTTTGTTCCCATTACTTTCATACATAAATCCCAGACATACGTTTCAGTATGTCTGGGAATTATGGCTATAGTTCCAATTGCTAGTGCATGCTGTGTAATCTAGGCTTCTGATTTTAATGAGGATCATTTTGGAAGGCTTAAAAAAAAGTACACAGTTACATGAGATCAGAATGTCTTCTGCAACCATGGAGGTTTAACTCAATTATTGCTTGTTTTGGGAATGTGATCTCTGGAAGCAGACAAATAAGCTTGTATGGACTCTAATCCAGGACAGGAAACTTTGTTCCTCCAAGATGGCTTCTCTTAGCCTCTTATCTGTGACTTAACTCCTCCACTTAGAGTGCGTTGTTACTATTTAGAACGTTATTGGCATAGGCAGACTTTTTTCTTCTAGGTGGTCTTGTGAAGGAGAAATGGACATGGGATGATCTCAATGTTGAGAATTTTGGCCAAACTTGCCTGTGTTATCCTTACAGATGGCTGTAAAGGCTGCATGTGACATAGCAATGCGCTAATCTGAATTTGATAAATAGTCATTTTAGTTCAGATATGTTATAAGCCTGAGTGTCACGCTTGCAGGAAGCTTATGGGAATTTTGGACTTAAATGCCATTCAGAAATGTGCTGGAGTTATGTGGGTACCATTCTTTGTACAAAGGATCATACAAAAATAACATGAGAAAATAGTCATGGAATGGCATCTGATCATCCCAGCTCTGTTTATAAAAGGATCACGTTGCACGAGGCTTAGATTCTAGCATATTTTTAGTCCAAGGTATTAAATCTGTCTCTTTTGTTACCATTTAGCACTAAACTCTAGCTAATTTAAAGTTGAGAGGTCTATTTTTTGTTTCCAGTATTAACCAGGAAACTGAGTAAAATACATAAGTGGTCTTTTTTAAAAAACTTGTGTAATGTGGAAACGTAGCCCATTTATGCACAATTAAGCTATGTAGAGTAAGGCTTGGGCACAATAAGACCCCGTATGCCTGTACAGCTATGTAAGTGAGCATTTTCTTAGGATTGTCTTAAAAATACAAATTGTCACAACCTACTGAATTAAAGAGGCCACTCTCTTTCTAAGAAATTTGTGCAAATCCTGGTTTGTCTGTTATGGAGCTTCTATATTTACATGTGATAATATTGTTAAAAATCCAAATTGTCCTAAATATACACTCAGTTTCTCCTAATTCTTAAACATTCTTCCCTGAGAAGAAGCCTAAAATTGCAGTGAACGCCATGGCCTGTATTTCTTGAGAAATTTTGTCATGTTTCTACCTACACAGTTTTAAATATATGGAAAGGAGTGAAGTTGATAGTGTTGAATAGCCTGGTTAGTATGTTTGCCCTTGACTTTAGGAGGTTTTAGTAATCAACTATAAAGCGGATGTTTGTTTATTTAACTACAGGACTGACCCTGAATTTTCATGTGTTTCTCTTTGAACGGTAAACTGTGAAAAAGCCTGCTTGGTCCTCAGCTTACTTAGCTTACTTCAGACAGTAGCTTAATACCGCTGTAATAGTGAACCTTGAGTAGAAGAACAAATTGAATTATTTGTGTGTTTTCCCCTGTAGGCCGTGGTATCTTGGCTTTTACATTTCCTTTTTTTTTTTTTTTTTCCTTCTTAGGTTAAGGAATATACGCTATGGATTCAATACAATTCTTGTGATCCTGATTTGGCGCATCTTTATTGCAAGATCACAAATGGCAAGAAATATCTGGTACTTTGTGGTTAGTCTGTGCTACAAGTTCCTCTCCTACTTCAGAGCCTCCAGTACTATGAGATACTGAAGAGCAAGAATTTAGCGTTAGGGCATCTATGCATATAGCGGTCTAACTACACAAAGCCTGTTACTTGTAATCATCTCACATTTTGTAAAAGTATGATTTTATTTTAAATTGGAGTGCAAAATACATGGTATGGTATATGTAAAGTTAGTTATGTATCTTCCTGAAGACAGTGAAAATAAAATGGTCAAGTGCCAGGCTGAATTGACTTATGGCAAGTATTTAACTTTTTAACCTGGGCAGAACATTTCAGACCACTGACCAACATAACTGTGCAATTTGGGACATTTTTGATTGAAATCTGCCTTAACATACTTAATTTTATTTTTATTCCACATTGAGAAAGGTAAATATTGATATAAGATTTGCTAGTTATTGTAGACCTATTTATTTGAAATCCTGCTAAATTGCAAAGGGTTTTACAAGTTGCCGAAGTGCATAAACGCTGGTGGATATCCTGGAAAAACTATTGTCTTTTTGCCACTTCTTCCCTTCTCAAACTAAGGTTGTAATGATGACTGCTTGGCTTTAAGAGAGAGCCTCCTTCCTTCGATACTGAAAGGCCTTTTGTGTGATCTGGTTTTTGGAGTGCACTCAGCGATTCTGTTTTGTGCTCAAAATTGGCCCCATCCTTCTTGAGTTTATGTCAGCGTGACCAATTTGCTTTTCTGAAAGCAGGATTGATCCTATCATTGAATAGATAAAAGGAATGTAGCCCTGAGGGGGGAAAAAGTGATCATTGACCGTCCTTTTTTTTTCTAAATGATTTTGTTGGGAACACAGAGCCAGCACTTGATTGTTACAGTTTTGACTCCAAAATGTAAATGTGTTTGAAAGGAGTTTATTATGCTTGATAGTTATTCATAGTACTGGTAACTGTAGTTGGACAAACTGTAGGCTTTTGTTGAGATATACCTGTTTGTAAATTTTTACGTAGTGTTAGCGAATGCTTCTTGAATGAATAACTCTTGAAATCTGTAAGCTATGAAATTCCATGCATGGATAACACCAATGCCTAAGCACACTTTCTCATCTCTGCCCCAGTAAAAACCTTTGTTTTGCTGGGCAAGCAGAGCAAGATGCATCATGCTTCAGAATGGAAATATCTTAACAATTCTTCTATGATTTAGTTTAAATTACTAGGGACAAATATGAAGAAATGTATTTTTCTGCATTTCATTCATTCTGGTAGGTAAAACATCAAAATAGCCAGTTGTAAGAAAAGACTGAATTCCTGTTTAAGGCAATAAGTAAAGATCCCTTGAAATATTGGTTGCATAGAACTCTACTTGAGAGCACTGTAGTTTTCCTCTTACTGATGCGCTCTCCAGCACCCTTGCCCAGTGCTTTTTCATTAAAGTTGTTTTATACTGTACGTTAATATGTTCTTGAGTTTGCTTGAGAAAACAAATAATGACTTAATTACACCAGAGCTACGTTATACTTGCCCTTGGTAGTTGTCCTGTTTGAATTAAGTATGTAAAGAACTTATTTTGCTATTTTTGTGGAAACTCCTTACTTTAAGGAGAACACCTTTCATGCAGGTGTATATCTCATTTTGGAAAGATAATGGCTTCCTTGTTGAAGCTAAGTATTCTCTAGTAAGTAGTTAAGCTGTAATTCCTTTTTAAAATGTGTGTGTATATATATGAAGCTCGTGATGAAAAGCCTAAATGGTCTAGGACCACACCTTGTGTGAGAGACCTCTGACTGTGGCTGAAAATAAATTATGGCTTCTGTGACTGAAGATGTTACACTTTAGCAAATGCATTAGGTGTATTACATTTTTAGTTACCTCTCCAAGCATCTTACTAGACCTGAAAGTATGCTTAAGCATTCCTGCACTGTAGACTTTTTTCAGAGGTGCCTACAATCCAATTATGTCTTCATCTCATGTTGGCATGTGACTGAAGTTTGCAAAAAGACAAGTACATCGTATTCCAAAAACAATTTATGTGCAACAATTCACTTTAAAATATTGTTTTTTATAGTCATTACATGTGCTTCTTTTAACATTGATTTCTTAATAATGCAAACTATGAAGCCAATGAATTGGTTATTTCTGGTCCATAGCTGCTTAGGAATCTATTCTGTTGAATATATAACTGGAGAAAAGGATACTTCACCTCTATTCTTTCAACATTTAGCGGTTTAGAAACTCCGATTTTTTTTTTCCTCTTTGGAGTCCAAGGTTATCTGTTGACTATTGGTATCTAAACTCATCAGTCATCCTATTTAATTGATGATAGATTTAGTGTCACATTTATTACGTTACTTATGTTGCTTCCTGTGGTCAGTCTGTGAAATTCTATCTGAAAGTACTGTTTTTTTTCCATATCAGGGCCCTGTTCTATTGCAGTTCTTTAGTGTTTGCACGTAATAAATGTTGGTCAGAAATAGACTGGAACTTTGTTTTGATACAGGAAGCTGGATTCACTGTACTGACTAGCAAGTGACAGGAGGTATACCAATTGGTTAAATAAGAAGAGCAGTTGAAACAACGTGATCACTTAACAGTTACAGGTATTTAAATTTGGGACCAGGAAAAATTGTATTTTCCTGTAGTGTTTTTCTGCTGTAGGAACAGTTATTCAGAAACAAATGCTAAATCTGTGAGCTTTTATAAGACAAACAGAAATATTGGGTGCCTTTGTTTGTAAACCAAAAAATAAACGAATCGCTTAAAAGTGTTGTGTTGATTGTATTTTTGCCCTTAATGTGTTTGTTGTATTTCTGCATGTTTTTAGTGTAATTATGGGAAATAACGGAGTAGTGTGAATTGTTTTTATACACACAAACGTGTTTTTTCCCTGATGAGTCCTTGAAAATAAAGTTAGTGACATACTTCATTTTTAGTAAACAAACAAAAAACAACAACAAAACACAAATGTCAACTTGTGAGCTGATCTCAAAACATGTGGTGTTCGGTCATAGAAGCTTTCTTTTGAACTTCAGATAGTTTTCTCCTAACAATTTTATTTGTAATATCAGTTATGTATTTATTTAAATGTGTGCTTTTTCACATAGCTTAAAAGAGCACTTTGGATTTGCAGTGGCACGTGGATTAATATTTCAAGGAATTGCAAGCAATCATAGCTGTTGCAGCATCTCAGTTTGGTGGTGAGTCAGGGGAAAGTAGCATTACCTTAGTGCATTACCTAAATTGTCTTTTTTTTAACCTTAGTGTAGGTGGTCTTTGAGGTTTTTTTTATTGATTGAAAATTGAAAGAGAGCAACAAAAATGTATGATGTTATCCTTCGCATCTTATGATGTCTTAAATACTTTGTCCTTTCTTTGTAGTATGGTGTTACATAGTATCATGTTCAAAAACAATGAACAGACAGATAGCAGTAACTTGAATGTGAGGAGTATCCTGTACAGTGCTTGAAGCATTTTTTTTTTCCTTAATACTAAGTGTTGTACAAATATCAGGATCTACTGAGTAGACTTCAAGATGGAAATCAAACAGGGACCAGGTAAGGGCTGCTCAGGAGAAGCGTGAGTAGCTTTAAAATGTGTTTATGCTATTTGTCTATTTTTCCATGATGATGCGTGTGAGACTCATCTCGTCTGGTGGTGTTCACTCTTTTTGAGTAAATGCCTAGCAAATATAAAATAGCTCCAGTGGAACTAGTATGAATTGTCTGCCCTTGTTTTTAATATATACCGTAAATATAAATTTGAAAGGTGAAACTGATAGGCCCTCATTTTTTCACTTTAAATTTTAGTATTTCTTATTTCCTCTTCTGAGCTTCTTCAGATAACTTTGTCCACCCCTCTGTCTGGAGATGACTGTAAGTTAAAGGCTACTTGAACAAATACGACTCACTGATAGGTCATTAGTACTTATGCAATTGGCTTCTCTGGAGTATGGGATAATTATGGCTTTGAATGGCTTTTAGAGTGTGTGTGCATGTTCTTAAATCAGTTATACCCATTAACTGCAAGGGTAATGTTTATTGTCAGAAGCCTTTAATGTCATTCTAACTGAATTATTTCTCTCAGGGTGGTAATTCTGTAGTTACTGTAACTTAGGAAAAATGAATACCCTCGGGTAGGAGGTGTTTCTGTATGGAGACTTGAAAAAAATCATCGCCTTTTATCATTGAAGCATTATCAACCTTACAAATGATTATTTGAGGAAGGAAGAAATTAAAACTGCTCCTTGAATAAAATTCGCCATGCACAGAAGGAGGATTAAGTTGTTTTTGCCTCATAAGATAGGGCATACAAAAGGAGGTAGGGGATACTGTTGTCTGTATTGTAGAAACAGTTCAGCCTCACCAGGAGGGTCAAAAAGTAGCTACGATGTTCTTGCTTTTTTTGTCAAGAAGCATCTGATTTACTTGTTCATTTCAGTGCGAATTATTTAATGCTTAGCCACTATTAGCTTTAAGGATCTCGTCTGTCTTAATTCAGATTCAAGGCAGTATCGTGTACCTGAAAAATTTTATCCATACGTAACTGTGTATCTCAACTGTTCCCTTCTTTCCTTATGAAGTGATCTCAGAACTGGAAACACAAATAGTTACAGGTTTAGACACCTAACTTGGATGACGTTCAAGAATCTGAATTGAGAAGGCATGATTTCCTTTATTATATATAGGTATTTTCTCAGTGTGATTCCAAATCGTAAGACATAACGCTTAAAATAAGTAGGGACTTGTCAGAAGTAGTCATACTTCAGGATGTGGAAATGAAATAGTTAAATGATGGGAGAAATCTTGATGCTAGGAATGTGATATTGTGGCTGTATTGACACTGTGGTGTCAGTGTGATGCATGATCTGCATTGTGTACTATGTTTATTGTCCAAGCAGATAAATCGGAGAGCAGAAGTTAACTGTATGTGACTTAAGTTTGTCATCAGGTGCCACTCGCTTAATGCACTCTCCTAGGACAGTGCTCATTCCAGCTTAAAGATTAAGACTTGAACTGGACAGGGGCTGCAGTTAAAGAGATTCCTGTTAGAGCATTGCTGTCTGTGTATGAAAACCTGCAGAACCCGTGGAAGGTGAGACTTTGCAGTTCACAGGATAGAAATTTTCTTGCAAGTTAGTTATTTACATGGCACAAAGGGCAGCAGTGTGTCCCTCAAGTCCATGTTAATCACTCCCACGCAAGATGTTTTCAAATAGGCTTTTAAGTAAGTTCTTGCGCTGATTTTAAACAAA
Organism: Aquila spilogaster; assembly: GCA_024606505.1. Taxonomy (NCBI): domain Eukaryota; kingdom Metazoa; phylum Chordata; class Aves; order Accipitriformes; family Accipitridae; genus Aquila; species Aquila spilogaster. Next base: position 24,073,533 of record JANHGO010000038.1, read on the forward strand.
TTGCCCAGGCTAGAACAAGACAACTTGGTAGCTACTGTATGTCCTCTGCAGGAAGAACAAACATTGGCTGATCAACTTGCTGTGCGTTGCGCTTCCTTGCTTCATATTCCTTCAAGGCATTTTGTTCAATACATGTAGTTTTTAAATTGTAGATCATTTAATAGCTAAATATAATTATACAGTTATGTGAAGTTTTCACCTTCTTAGAAGGACTTATTCAATTTTGTTTTCCTATTAATTTTCAAATTCATTTCACCTTTTCTGTTTGATCCAGGCTCTCCCAGTTTTGGTCGGAGATCTACTTTTAGCTGTATAAAACAAATATCTTCAGAATGTTGTGTCCAGTAACCAGGAAAAGGATTCAAGACTAATTTAGGCCAGAGCAGCCCAAACCTCCTGAATCGGATGAGCTTTCACTGAGTAAACTGAATTAACAACATAAGCTATGCTGACTGCTAATGTGACATCAAGTGAAAGGTCTCTTTTCAAAAGCTGCAGTGGAGGACTTATGAATGATTTTCCACTGCATTCTGTTTATTTGCTGGCCGGGCTCTTGTCTGTAATCAACTATTAAACATTAGGTAACGCCTTTCTTTTCTATATCATGTTGCAGAGATGACAGTCCAGAAGGCTGTTTCTGTGTTTGGATCTTGGGCTTACTCTCCTATTGCTGTGTGGCTGTTTCTGGGCTCCTTTATTTCTTCCCCCCCCTCAGGTTCTGCCATCAGTTCCTCTGTTCTTGCTACCTGTTGAACTTACTGACTGTAGCTGTAGCGCTAGGCCTATTGAGATTAAAAGATTGTATGCTTTATTAATGCCAGGCACTGAATGTACCAGGGAAATGACCACATTGTTTCTTTAAGAATGTTAAATTCTGGAAACAAATGGCAGATTTTTAATTCCTATTTGACTACAAATACCAGTGGAGTTATGCGCTTGTAAGGTCACTTAGCAGAACAGGTCCCACGTCTTTTCAATCCATGTATGTGGTTTTAAGCCACAACTAATATTTCCTTGTCAGTGACACCTGTGGTTTTCCTCTGTTAAATATTTGATTTGGAAAGAAAAACATGCAAGGTAGCTTTCACTCTTTGTGACTCTAATTTAAAACCAAGCCTATTCATTTTTAATAGGACTGTACGGCACTTAAGCTAGTAAGTCAGTTTCTGGATGGATTAGCTGCCGCTGTGCCATTTTCTGTTTCACATGGCTTCTGCATTTTAGAGCTAATGTGTATTCAGTACCTATACATCTCTTCAAAGAGAGCAAAATGACTTGAGAGTAGACAGAATATTAGGTTGCTAAAAATATTTTAGTTTTGTTCCCCAATAGTATTCTGTGGTTACTTTAATAGTAACAATGGTAAATCTTTGGTTAGAGTGAGGTAGAATACTTCATTTTTCTTAAGTGATACCTCTTTTAGATTAGTCTCCTCTGTTAAACTGTAGAGAGAGGAAAAACTGTTACGAGTTGAACCACTAGTAGGAAATCCTAACTAGCTATGTCTGAATTAATGAGCTGAAATTATTTTTAACCTGACTTCATAGAAGGAAGAATACTAGAAAAATGCAGAACTGCAAGACAGAAGCAATTGGTGCATTTCTCTTTGAAGGTTGTACTAATACCAATCAAATAACCTTGCTTCTAGCTAGAACTTTATTGTAATTTTATGTGGAAAAAATGCTGAGACGAGAAAATAAGTACTGGGGAGAGGGGGGAGTCAATTTTTCTCAACACTTTCATCTGCTTATCTTTCAGAATTATATGTAATCCTGTTATTTTAATTGTTCTGTTGGAAACTTGGATTTTGTGCTTCACTTGAGTTTTGTTGAAATGTCAGAAGTTATTACCCTCTGTGCCAGCAGTGATCAGTTTAACTGGCATGTAAACTGAATGGGGAATGTGGAAGACAGATGCTCCTTTCACTCACTTTACAGGTGCTTGGCATGAAGTTTTAGTAATTAACTTTTTAATGTCCAGCATCTCTTAGGGTAAGCTGGATATGCAGTGGCTTGCCTGAAATCTCTGCCTCTTCAGGCGCTTGATGTGGGATGTGGAACAAAAAGCCTATCCAGAATAACCACGCTAAGAGCAAAGTCAGTGTCACCTGTGTACTTAAAGTAATACTCTTTCAAAATCTGCAGATTTTGTTACCATGTTAGAGTGTTTTCTGCATGTTTTCCCTAAAAGCTATAAAACGTAAGGCGATGACTTGCATCTTGATGAATGTTGATAACATTTAAAGCACAGAATCTGCTTTCAGGTCATCTTAATTCTTCTTCCTACTTATACAAGCATTGGTATGCTCCTGTGTTTGTGATGAATCACTGTAGAAACCCAAGTGGGAGAGTTTAGAACTGATAGCCAGTGTGTGTTTTTGCAAAAGACACAGGTATTTTACATAATTAACTGCTTAGGGCCCTGATGGAGAACAAGAAGCCCACCTGGGCCTTAAGCCACGGTGAAAGAATGGGCTGCCACCTCAAAGAGAAATCATCTGTTGCTAATTTTCCTTCCTAGTTTGCCTCCTGTTCTTTTCCTGTGAAATTCCTGTGGGAATTAGTTCACCGGGGAAGTAGTGATGTGAGTTCCTGTGCATGTAGTCAGCCACCTTTAAGGTAACTTTTTTCATTTTTTAATGTGGAATGTGTGTACTGGCAAATGACTTATTACACACCGTTAGAAGAAAAATGCTGTCTCTTAATTGTTGGGTTTATGAGGCTTCTCTAACAACATACGCAGTGCACGTGGCTTCTGTTGTCCATCCTTCTGGATTATTTCTTTTATTTACACTCACAGCAAATAGTCTTTGACAGAATTTGATATAGAACAAATATGCCCACAGCAGATTCAAGTAGTCTTGTTCAAAGACTTGTAGTCTAACTGAAAAATATTACTTGTGTGTGTTAATAAAATTATGAACTTAAAATACTAATTTGCAAATGTAGGACACTAATTTGCAAAATTTCTAAAGTGTGTGTGTATGTGTCTCAGCCTCCTTATGCATGTGCATACACGTAAAGATGAACATAGCTAGTTTTTCTCTGGTTTTATGGTTTTGTTCAGTTACTTCTGATTTGCTGTTTTATCAGTGACTACTTCTGAAAACGAGAGAGGAAACATTTAATGTTATTTCCTGTCTGCTTTATCTGGCAAATCACACAGTGCTTGTGGTAACTTGTGTGAACTGTCAGGAACCTGGCTTTTGCCAGGACAGTCGGTGTCCTTTTGCTGTATCGTATGAAGGAGCACTGATTCTTCTGAGAAGAGTTGAAGTTAGTCTGGGCATAGCATTATTTTAAATTATTTAGGGCTGCTGACTGATGCTCTTAAGCATTTACCCGTTTGTGATCTTCTAAAGGAAGTCTTTGAAGCATCGTAATTGATAGATGCTGCAATGATAAACTGTTACATTATTGGGGGCATCAGATCTGAAGTGGGGGGAGCACAGCTTGTCACCGCTATCTCCAGCATGTTGATGCAATGTAAAGGTTGGAAATAAACCTTTTATTGCAGAGATTACTTTCTGAGGCGCATCTGAAGCATTCGGCCTTGCCAGCTTTTGAAAGGAAGAGCGTGAGTGCATGAAATAAAAAATTGGGAAGTGGTTTAGGGAGAAGTGTTATTTCATACAAATGGGTTAAATAAAACTTGTGTAACTTGTGGTGTTATTTGCACTTGTCCAAAGGAGAAGTGGAAAATGGAAGCTGGATGAAGAGTCTTCAAGTATTTCTGCTGTCCTCTTTAGGATATTAAGTATAACTGCTCTTACTAAGTAAGTTATCGTGAACACTGATCTTGCTGCTGCAGGAATTGGTCATAACTCATCAATAAAATTGCTGGAAGATAATATTTTGTGGGCTTTTTAATTCTGTTCTGTGAAAACATTGTTCGATGGAAGATAAAGTGTAAAGAAGGCCATAATTGAAACGTTGATTGTCTGACAGGTTTTGAGCTGAAAACTCCTGGCCACAGGCTGAGGTATCTTGAACCTGAAGTGTCTTGAATGTGTGTTGTGTCTAAGCTCTATTTAGATTTAACTGCTGTATCAGTTTGAACTGTGTGCATTAATAAGCTTAATGGAATAGCAGTGTACAGTGTTCTAAGGAAATAACACAGTTATTGTTAAGTACTTAAATTGTAAGATTGCGTTAGTAGATTTTTCTGACGTTACTGTTCTTTCACCTCTTTCTTTAGAAGAAAAGAATGGTTATGGAGATTAGTTTTTGGAAACAGTAAGAAACAGCAGATTCCCAGATTTCTCTCAGCCGAGCAATTAACTTTAGGAAAAAGCCTCGCTTCGGGAGCCTGTTTGTAAGTGATGCATATGTACCGCTACAGGATTTTTAAAAGCATTACATTAAATCATCTATATAGTATTGTTCAAAGAAATTTAAGCTTAGCACTGAACAGACAACACCGGCTCTTAAAGTAGTTATGGCAGACAGTTTTAATTGTAATTGAGTTAAACAATTTCCATGACACTAGTGAATACAAGATCAAAACACTAGCCCAAACTTAATCACTTTTAAATAAGTAAATCATGTAATTCAGAGGATGATTTATTTATGTGTAAGCCCTAGAACGTGTGTACATACACAGATATGAATGGCTTTTCAGTGTCAATCTGTAGCAAAACCTTAAATGTTTTCAGGGCAAGATAAACAAGATAATTTTGGCTGCTTCACGAAGGTAAAGTGTTTATAATCTGAATTTCATTTCAAGTATATTAAATGTAGTATGTAGTTTAGAGCTATATAGGGTTTTTTAATATTGAAGTTTAAGTGTTAGCACAGATAGAGGTGCATGTTGATAAGTTCTGCTCCAAGAAACTTGATTTGAAGTAAGAAAGAATTAATAGAGACTGGAAAAATTAAGGTGTAAGAACTATTTCTATGGTCGTTAAGATACGTAGGATGTAGTCTATTTACCATTGAGTTTGAGTGTTATTGCAGGTAGCAATAAATGGAAGAGTGAGAAAAGAGTGGCAAATTCAGTTGCAAGGTACTTTTTTTCCTGCAAATTTATGAAGATGTCCCAGGAGCTTGTGACCTCACACCTTTAAGAAGAAAATCTTTTTTTTCCTACAGTTTGAGTCATTTTTTTTTTTAAAGCAGAGTTGAATGCACAGTGAAGCAGGAATTGAAAGTGCTGATATACCATTGATAATGGTATTGCAGATGCTGTTGCTTCAGTGGGTTTATGTACTTGATTCATTTGAATTGAGAGCAAGCCAAAGAAAAAGAGATCTTCAAACAGGGATCCTACAATGGACTGTTGTTGCAGGCAAATTGTTAGGTAAGCAGTGATAAATAGTCTGACTGCATGTTGATGACAGTTATTGCGTGCTCTGTATTGAAAACTTAATGTTAGGGCAGATGCATCATTACCACTATAGTGGCTGCTGTTAAACAGTTGCTGTTAGATTCTCAGACAGATATTTAATCTTTCCTTTCACACGCCTGTTTATCTCATTACATGGAAATACTGCGTGCTAATAGCTGGCATGACTGAATATACTACTCTGCAAAGATAATTTCTGTTTACTAGTTCCAAGTTGCTTGCATTCTTGCAAGGTTACTCTTGGTCCCCCATTAGGAGACTCACTGGTTCCATAGTAAACTCTGGGTCTGCAGCTTGAGCTTCTTTTGGGGTAGGACTTGACAAACAGACCGGGCCTGATTTTTGCTGCCATTGATTTTAGCTGCAGGATCACAAACTAAAAGAGGGAACTGAGCCTTCAGGGAGTTTGTAACAAATATTGCATCATGGATCTTTCATGTGGCAGAAATAACTCTTTCCATGATTTTCATGCACGTATGCAGTTAACATCTTGTTGGAGAAGCGGATTGTTCTGATTAAAGGTAATTTTCCCGGGAGAGGGTAAAAATAAGCAAGCAAACAGCCTGGTTCAAATGCTGCTTGAGGTTGGTGGCCTATTAAAGCCGTGATGCAGAAGACTACTTTGATACCTTGACAGCACTGAGTTTACAGGCATCTTTCTTGACTTCAAGAATCGTGAGCTGCTACAGAAGACTTTATGGTAGTGAAGGCTGTGGTGCTTGCTGGGAAGTTTGTCTGCCCAAAGCATTCCTGTGGCAAAATGGAGCTTTCTCTGGGCTCAGTTGCTCTGCCAAGGAGTTGAGGCAATTAGGGAGCTTAGGGAGTTTTAGATAATGACACTTCTGAATGTCCAAATGGTCACAAACAAGTGTGTAAAATAATGTGCAACAGAAGAGTGTCATTACACAAACTCTGAATTCATATTGTTTTTTTCTGATCTGATTAGGTTAATTTAGCCATTGTGCTATTCTGACCTTTGCAGTGGCCGCTCATGCAAAGGGAATCCTGAGAGATGCATTTTTGGCTTTGTTTATTTAATTGTATGCCATAGTAAAATTTCGTATAGCATACTAAAGATATTTCAAGATGAGTGTGTGAGAGATGAAGGAAGGTGCAAAACAAAACATCTCAAGTTTAAGAAAAGTTAAGCTGAATTGTTCTCAGTGTTTCTGCACACTTGTGAAGTTTAGACAGTTGCTTTCTGTATTTCAAGTTTCAATATTTTTTTTTCTAGGAAGTAAAGGAAAAAGTAGTAGAAGAATCTAGGCTGAAACAGCTCACAAATAAAAGACTGTGAAAGCACAGGGAAGCGGAACGTACTTCAAAGCTTTTCTTTGTGTGCCCAGTGTTACACCCTGGTCCATAGGATATGCTTTGTGGCACAGCAATGTCAAACTTTGATTTATCTTGATTTTAAAGTGACTCACAACAAACACCTTCGGAGTAACCTGTAGTTACTTGCATGATTTCTTGCTTGTAACAATTGAAGTGCTTGAGGCTGCTTGAATTAACTCTTCATGGTCTTAAACCTGGATTCCTCCCTGCAAGGTGAGATGAGGGGTTGAAACTGCAGACATCTTTTGATTTACGTTATTGTCCATGGGACAGTTCAGGGCTCCAAGGAATATGTTAGGTGCATGGAGGAAATCTAAAATGCTAGGAGAACTATCTGGAAGGTAAGCAGCTGTTTTCATCTTTCTGGAGAAAAGCCTGCAAAAATGCAGGATCTGCTAAACTGAAGGAGTTCCTTGTTGGTACATGTAATTGAATGTCAATGGCAGTTCTTCCATTTTTTTTTTTCAGTTCACAGCCCTGAAATGTCTCCTGTTTTCAGTGCCACATGATTTCAGTGTTAGGAAACCTTTTTAAAGAGTTACTTTGAGCATTAGTTGTGCTTCACTGATATTCACTGTACCTCGGTTGCAGGTTTGTCTAACCTATCCTGTTTTGCATCATCCATCCACCACCACTTGGTTGGGGTATTTTTTTGAGAAAATAAAAGCTGTAGTTTCCTTGACCTCTGTTCTGGAGAAGGCAGAAAGTTCATAAATCATGAATCCAACCCCATGCATATTGCATAAGGGTAAGGAACAGCGCAACAACTGATGTACAGTAATTCAATATAACCTAGCACAGAGTGGCACAAAACTACAGTATTCTGCAGTATTTGTGAGCTGCAGTATTCTAGGGGTTTGACATAGCACTTTCCTACATGAAAAGGGTTGCATTGTGCACGAAGTTGTGAAAGAAACACTGCTATTCAGAGTTTTTCAGCTATTTATCTGTAGGGAGTTAGTATTTGCTGTCTAGGGTGTTTTTCGTTTTTTGTTTTTTGTAGAATTGGACAGAGATCTTGCCTAATCAGCACAGTGCTGCTCGAAAATATGTGGCAAATCCCCATGGCGATGAAGTTTAAGTTGAACATATGGAGAAAGAACTAAAACGTTCCCAAATTCTCTATGTGTTCAATCTCGTTTACATCAACTGAAGAATAAAGCTTTCTTGTTTTAATTGAAACCTGTATCCGTATTGGTTGAATTCATTGTTTTGGGCTTCTAATAAACATACTGACCAGTCTCCTACTTTCACGTGCCGCTACACCAGAAATACTGTGCTTTGAAGAAAGTGCTGACATTAAACCTCAGGTGGACACTCTTTCAGTTGTTCTGAGTGGAAAAGAACTTAGCTGCTTAAATTAGTGCTGATTGTCTGGAATATCATGCATCTGCTGATTTAAGAAAAAGAACACCACCACCACAGCACTTTTTCTTAATATGCTTTCTCTCATGTTCTGTGATGTTCATTAAAGGCTGGTGACATAGTTCAGTTTTCAACATTCTGAATCTTCCTAACAGCACTCAAACTCCTTTAAATTCATTTTCTTAAGATCCTCAGGCTCTCCCACGATCATTTTGTTGCCATGTACTGCTTGGAGCTTGTTCTGTCCTGTCATTGCACATATGATAGCAGTAATCTTAGACCCTGAAATTCTGACACCTGCCAATTTTTGCTAAGACGGTTATTAAGTTATCCTCTTCAAAGCAGAGGTGAGGCGAAACTGCTGTATGTTGATGTCTCCTCTTCACGGCATGCGTGATCACACTTGTGGTATATGACAGAACTTTTTAGTAGCTCTATTATTTTGCTCTTTCAGAGTGGACCCAGAGTATTTGAAGAAAACTGTCTGTATTTCCTGTCTGTTCAGCAGCCTTGCATGCTCAAATACCTCTACTAGTGCTTCCAAAGCTCCTGTCTGAAGCAAGACCGCTAGCTGTTTTGAAATAATTAGATATTTACATAGTGTAAAAGACCTGAAGTCTCAGTTCTGCCTAGTTTAAAAGTGAATGCTGAGGCCTGGACTTCATTCGAGATGTCAGTACTTGTTGCTAGTTCTTTTTGCCTAATCTCACCACAGTTATCTTGGCAAACTTGAGTTGTGTTTGCACATTCAAAATACTGGATATCTCGTAAGGCAGATTTCTCACTTCCTGCTAAGTACTTACAGCTTCATCCACCATTGCAGAGACAGGGAGTCTCTTTGGCTTTGGTACTTTCCCTATTGTTTTCGTCATCCTGTGCTACCTCCTGGTAGCAGAACATACTTTACATGTTTCACTGAAAAGGAGAACTAGTCATTTCATTGCTAGTTGGCAATAGCTAAGTGGTGAGTATCCTCTGGTAGGAAATACTTGTTGTACGAGGCCATAGTGATAGAAGCAACTGGGGAATTTTTGGCCTTTTGGAGTAGAAGGATAGTTACAGAAATGGGAAAACAGTTATGTTAATTCAAAGCTAGCTACAGTTTAACACTTCCAGGAAACTCAGATATGCTGTATCAGTGTACGTGCACATACTAGATGGATCGTGCTTAGACTGAGCAGGGAGGGGAGAAGAGTTTGCAAATTACTGTCCCTTACAGTCAGTGTAGAGAATAAGATCACAGACTGAAAAAGCCAGAGAAAAATCAAGTAACAAAAGCTGTGTTGATTGTGTCCCTGTTATTTGTAATAAGGTTCCTTATGATTAGTTAGTATTGCAAACGTCTTCATTTTCCTAAAGCTCTTACTTTCTGCCATCATGACAGCAGTTTAAAAAAGGCAGCTTAGAACAGGCTCTTTCAAAGCCTATTGAGGTTTATGAGCTAGATTTTGGATCTATCTGATGCTATTTTAGTTATCTCCCTGGATTTGAGTGAGATGTCTTGCAAAACCAATAACAATACACAAGGGAAACTTCTTATTTCTACAGATAACTTTGTTCTATGTGTTTGCTATAACAGGCAGTGTGCAAATCAGCTACCTCTAACAGAAACGGTGTTGCTCTGCCATCTTATGGCAGAGCTGAAAACAGAGCATACCGCTGGTTTTGACTGTGTTGCAGACTTCTCTGGCTTTTTCTTTCAACTTTTGCAATCTTTTGCAGAAACAAACGAATGAAAACCTCACCACCGGTAAAACAAAAAGGAAAAAAAAAAAAGCTCTACACTGACTTCAGCCTGGAAATCACCCCTGACGTTTTCAAATTTACCTTTCTACAGCTCTGGCACAAAATGAAGAGCTTTCTGAGCATGCTGCTTTCATTGTTTTCTTCTTTTCTGGTTGGACCTCTCAATCTAAGTTAGAGCTGAAGGCTGTTAACCTGTTCTATAATTCTTCCTATGCGGATTGTATTTTACACTGAGTTAAAAAAAAAAAAAAAAGAGAAGAAAAAAAAGTCTGTTTAGTAATGGCGACCAAACAGGAGCAAGAGCAAATAGACCATGGTTATGTGTTGCTTTCTGCAACAGGGGAAGCTGATGACTGACAAAGGGAAAATACACTGATTACTTTAGGCCTTTCTCCTCCTGGTGTTTTAAGCTACTTTGACAATTAATTCTTCTCTGAACTCCTACCTTTTTGACTTGGTTCCATCTCTGTATTTTTAAGGCAGTGGTAGGCAGAGTTTTGGGTGACCAGGAGCCTGTCCTGGTGAAGTGATGTGAATTACAGACACTACAGTGGCAGCACATTCATGCTAATGCACTACATTATTTATCTTTTGTGTATTTCTTACAAAATACACAATAATTCATCTAATTGCTATTTGACTGCGATGGAGCATTAATATATTATTTTGAGTGTATTTCTTATCATTGTCCTATGTTAAATGCTTTTCTAGCGTGCTGAAATCAAATGTTAAAATCTGCGTTCACTTTACTGTCTAAAAATCAAGTAAATGGCTTTAGTTTGGACCATGCTTCTGTCATGCATCAGTGTAATAAGAGATGTGGGGTTCGTTTGGTGTAATTATGTAGCTGACTAATTCACCTTTTATACTTTGCTCCGTTGCAGCATTTTGAGCTTTATTGGGAGAAAAAATATAACATGAGCTTGCAGCAAACATTTACATAGGATAAGAACACCTAAAGCTGATGAGGGAGAAAGGTGGGTTTTTTGTTTCGTACCACTGGCAGGGAAGAGGTTATATGTCTTCTTTTTGCAACTGAAGAACTGTTGCACTTGTCAATTATCAGTGTATGCCTTCTTTATAGGATCAGGTATTGAAGAAAAACAATAATGCAATCATAAAATAGATATGCTGAATGTTGTTCTTAAGCTCTTATGTTCTGAAGTTGTGTTTAATGATAAAATGCTAATGCCATCATAGAAATACTTAATCAGAATGAATGTTTAGACCTTGTAAATCCGTGTGTCCGGTATCAGGCCCAAACATGAGAGAGGCAGTGAACAAAGGGAGAGCTGATATGCGTATAGTTGAGTATTCCTACAAGATGATGAATATAAACTCATCCAAATGATTCCTATCAAGAGAACACAAGGGAACAAATTATAAATCGCAAGTCTTGTATGTATACGTATGAACATATTTAAGTGGCTTAAATAATTATACTGGAAAGCATTCTATATCATTGGTTGTGCTAGGAGAATAGAATGTATTTTTAGAGAAAAAATGTCACCTAATCTGCAAAGCTTGTTTGGATATATTTGTTTTCTGCTAAATCATGCTAATTTGCACTAGCATCATTTCAGCTGTCCTCATCAAAGCATTGTATGGTATAAAAATGTGCTCATTAATAGATGTACTTGTCTTGGAATAGTAGCTGTGCAAAGACTTATCTTTATGTGAGCAATCACAGCAGTAGGTTGTGGTAAGACTGAGGGGAGGTGGATGGATGGACTTGATTGTTGTATGCGTGCAAAGTGGTGGGGACCAGCTAAGGCAGCTGGTGGGAATGGAGGGCCTGTTTCTCTAGCACTGACTGTATTTCTTATATTGTTGACATGCCTGCTGAGTGGGGAGAAGAAGAACCGTATGCCCTTTGTCTTGATAATGACTAACTAGCACAAAGCCTCATGAGCTCATGTTTATTGCATTTCAGACTTTATTTTCCTGGATGTGAGGGTGAGAAGGGGCTAAATATAGATCCTGGATGTCTGCAGAACAAAACCGGTAATAGCCAATATGTTGGCTCAGCATACAGCAATACAGTTGTGAGAAATGCGTGCCTTAGTGTTCCCGTGTTTGTTTTATTTATTTTTATATTGAGGAGCTCCCACTGCGCTTGGACTGTTTCATTAGCAACAAAACATTCCTGAGGGGATGCCAGAAGTTTGGGAGCTAAGCAACCGGGATACTGTGACCCTCACTGACTTGCTTAGCATGTATGGCAATCTTTGAGATATTGCAAGTCCTGCAACTGCTTGCAAAAAACTAAGCCCAGACTTGTTCCCTTTCTCTTCCTGTGTCCTTTCCCAGTTAATCAGTTATGCTGTTGGTGTAATACTGGACCTTATCCAAAGAAAGCTTAGGCGTCTGTCTTAACACGTTATGCCTTTTTTAGTTCACACTACTTCTACATTTGTTGACATTGCTCATCTTGTTGGGTTTTTGTGTTGTTTAGTTTGAAAGATAAAATCGCTATCAGTGAGAAGGCTTAGCTTCCAAGCGAAAAAGTAATTCACAGTATTTTCCACTGCAGATACGAGTAACTGAGCCTATGATACTTGTGTACTGCTGAATTCTAAAAGCAGGCAAAACACCTGTTGTGAAAAGAAGGAAAATGCTAGCAGGTGTAGTTTCCTTTGGTTCTTGGTTTCCGATTGCTGTTGGCTGGTATAGCGACTATTCTGATTTGCTTTGCTTTGCCTAATGAAAAAGAGCTTAATGCATTTCTCTTCTGAAGTTGCACTCTATCTTTGTGTGGGAAACACTCGTATCCAGAGACCAAATGACCTGGGGGAAAATGTCTTGGGGAATTTCTGTGGGTTTTTATTCGTCTGAGCACTCTTTTGTAAGTACTTTATATTGTACAGTTTGTTTTGTGCCCTGACAGATCAACTTAAGAATTTAGGAGAGTGTAATAAAAGTAAAGTAAAAACGCTGTTTAAAGCTAACCTTTCTTGTTTTACTGCTCCCTCTGAGTTCTTGCTTTAGTTAATCAGAAGCAATAAAGCTTAACTAAATGTCTCTCTGTAGGTCAGGAACACTGTCCCTTTCAGTTGTGCTGAAGGCTGTAATGGGCACACGGTGGTAGTGTGGGAGGATGTGATTAAAGCACAAAGTCTTAGAATGTAGTCTACATCTAAGGAAATCTGATATATCAGATTGAGTAATATTTGGGAGGATAAGGAGTGGATGTAAGTAGTGCAGGGGTGGTAGCAAATATCCTATTTGATCTGTGGAGATACTGTACCTTTTAATTTCTGTTTTGCTGCTGAAAATTACTACGATGCTTTGTTCTTTCAAGGATCTTCACACCCTAAGAAAAAGGACTTCATAATTCCCAGAGTGTGGTAGTTGATACTTAAATATTGCAGGATATTTTGCTGAGGTGTATTTGCTATCCAGAACCAGATAGGAAGACATAACAAAACCTAGTTTCCTGGTTGGTTTAGGTATTTTAATTTGTAAGTGGAGGCAGTCATGGAAAAGAATGGGCTGATCTGTCTGGTGCATGGATTTGTTCCTCTTTGTGTTGGTACAGGCATTCAATTTTTGAGTAACGGCTTTGATCAAGAAACCAGTCCAGCTATAAATGGAAAAGCAGGTACATGAAAGAGATTAATATTTAGCTCTACACACAGCTTGACCAGATCTGGGACTCACACAAAGGGAAGAGCAACAACAAGTGCTTTCATTGGTGACTGGCACATCTGCCCTTTTGGTAGCAGCCTAAACTTGTGTTAGTTTAAAGCAGCTGTGAGCCTACAAGGAGTATGGAACACATTTTAATTTTTGGATCACTTGTGAAGCATTTGCCTTTCAACAGTTGCTGTTTGTCGATCGCGTGGTAGCAGTCAATCATTAGCACTGTTTTTATTAATAAATGGCCATTCACTAAGTTCAGAATGGTCTTAGATGAAAACTATTGTCTCTGACCATTTTGGAAGTATTAATTTGCTTAATTTTCAGTCAAAATTTGACTTCCCAAAAATGTCCTAGCAACTGAAAAACCACGGATATGAACCTTTCTGGAAAAATAATTGATAACATTATGAACGTTTTTAAGCAAAATTTTAGCTTAGAGATTTTTTAGCAATGTTTGCCAATCCTTGCTATAATCATAAATCATAAAAATAGCCTGACTAGGAGCTCCACGACTGATGTGGGAATGTTGAGATGAAGTTCTGTTGTTTGTATTGTGCAAGAGGTCAAATTAATTTATCAAATGAGCTTTGCTGGTCAAAAAGTGCGTGAATCCCAACAACAGAAACTGAATGTGTAATGTGACAGAATGGCGTGGTTCTCCCAAGATGAGACTGTATTTGCAGAGGGGAGAATATTTTTGTGAGTACCTGAGTTATTTAATGTTTTAATTTTGGGAACAGACCATTTCAAGGAAGGAATTCCTGCAGCTTTTCAATACACTGATCTCTGAAATAAGATGAAGGCCTAGTCTGAAACAAGCAAACAAAAAGTTAACCATTCTCAATGCATGTGTTTATGTATGTGTGTAAAATAAATTTGTTTGAAAATGGAAATTAATGTAAAACTTAAATACATTTAATCCCTATTAAAATCTGAATTAAAACAAAATCTACTTTCAGTAGATTTCTACTTCCCAGGAACTACTGGATTCATAAATGTGATATATGAAAGCATTTATGAAGTGTAACATTTAACTGATGATGTTTTTTCAAGATACAAAAAAAATTATAAATTTTATTGAATAAATAGGTTTTCCAGTTTTCTAGCAGTGGCTTTGCGACAATTTTGGAAGATTGGTGAACCTTAACAGCACATTTTTCAGCCTGTTCATGTCAGTGGTTCACTAACCTTAACTGAAGGGCAAAGGGGTCCTTAAGGTATTCAATTATGAGGGCTGCTCTGAAAGTAATGCCTCCTATTTTATTGTGTTGGCCCACAATGTCAGAGGCGGAGGTTGGTGATATGGCAGTAGAGGTTGAACCTTCCCACCAATATTCCGTTACATGTTGCTATGTGACAGGTGGCAGCAGAGGGACATTGGCAAAATGGTGTCTGTCATGGAAGTGAAGTGTGGATGAAGCAAAGGTGTAGAACTGAATTCCTCCATACAGAAAAAATGTCACCCATTGACATTTTCTCAATGTTTGTTGAGACCAACCAGTGGATGTGAGCACAGTGAGCCACTGGTTGTTTCAGCAGTGGTGATGATGATGGTGAATCACCTCCATGGGTACAGATTTTTATGAGTGTGGCATGCAGGCTCATGTTCGTCAGTAGCAAAAATGCACAGCTAATGGTGGTGAGTATATTGTTTGTAGCTGAGAATTTGCTCTATCAAAGTGTTATTGTGCTCTTTGTATCTGTGTTGTAATTTCCACAGAAATAAATATAGGGAGCATTACTTACGGAGCAACCTATGTGCAAAGATATGGGATGCTAACAGGATGAAGCCAGCTCAATGTCAGGATTTGGAGCATGTGGGTGGATGGAGATTGTCATAAGATCTGACCTTTGCCTTTGTTTCAGGAATGATGTTGGCAGTGCTGCTTGCCAAAGCTGTGAGTTTTAGGAGCAACAGAAGCAAGCTAGTGGGAGAAATAGATAAATCATTGCTGCCTCTGTCTGTGCATCCCACGTAAAAATAGCTTCAGAGGGAGAAAGATTAAAAAAAAAAAATTAGAAGAAGAATAGTTAGACAAGAACGCCTGTATTCCTATTTGTGATCCCAGACGAGGGACAGGTTGTACAGAACGTGCCATTCTGTGCTTTTTCTTCCTGATCTTGTTGGCTGCTGCATAGTAAGTGTTGCATCTCTGTCATTAATTTGAAATGAGGTGATCGTTTCTGCATTTGCCGGTGGACCGGATGCTTGTATTTCTTATCAGTAATCTGACAGGTGTTGTTTGCACAGCGTTATTGCTGAGATTTTTTCTTCTTTTTTTTCACGTTGTCCTGTTGGATGGCATCGTTCCAACAGATGTCACTATGGTGGATAATCAGAGAACTCTGCAGCGTAAAGAACTGATATTGTGGATTTCAGGCTTTTGTTTTGTCCCTGCAAAACACAAAGGAATTAATGAAGGAAAGCAGCTTTCCAAGTTTTTGTGAAGATTTTCTATGACGGGGTTTGTATTCAGCTGCTTCTTATGAAATTGCATATCCAGGGTAAAAGTTGGTTTCTGTTATCCTGTTCTAAAACTGATGAGGCAAAACTTTTAAGTGGTGAATTCACAAGGTAAGTTATCTTATGGTTTCTGTTTTTTGAGATCTCTTAATGTAGCTGCTAGTTTGTTCTTCATTTAGGATTCAGACAGCTTCCTTGGAGATCTGCACCTAACTTGTTATTAAAATGGAGCTTAGCCATCGAAGTGACTTGGAACTGGTGCTGCTGACTGCAGCAATACTGACATATTCTAAAAAAGCTAAGCCCTGTCCTCCTTAATGGCTTTTAAAAAATGAGATATAAACAGTGCTTCTCTGAAGAAGAAAAAAAAAAAGGCCATGCTGTGATGCAGAGAGCTGTCTGTCTCAAACAACACCAAGCATGCTGTCAACAGAATTATAATCTCTTGAGTTTCTCAAGACTGTGAATTTGGCTAAATGTAAAGTATGCAGGAAATATAAAGTATTGCCTCGTCAGGAGCTTTAGAAATTGTTGGGGCAAATATCAATTGGTACTTTGTTCTGGTGCGTTCTGCTTCTGTGTTTAGATCAGCCTGGGTAAGTGTTGCTAGCAGAGCATGCAATATCTACTTCTGGTTTTTTGCTTGAAAAAAAACCTAGTATTGTCGGGGGGGAAAGGGGGGGAGAGTAGCTTTCAGCTGGTATTTTACAGCGAAGACTTCCGTAATGAAGTCCTTATGAAAGAATCCTGCTCCGTTAACTTGTGCAGTTAAGTGCTTTATGGCTGGATTAATGAGTAACTTCTACTTCAATTAGTTGATGTTCTCCTGTGGTGCAATATTTGGGCTTCTTTTTTCACTATAAAAACTCTCCCTGTTTTCAGACTGTCACTTAGCACCTCAAGATGTGCATTACTTCCAGTAAGCTGCTGTTACTCCTGATGGGGGTTGTTTGTATTACAGAGTCCCGCGCTGTACCATACATTCTTCAGAAAGGTAGGATCAAAATTTCACATCTGGATTTAACTGTTTTCTTCATACTAAAAGTTTTCTTCATAGGCAGTGACAGCGGCGACTGCTGAAATAAAGAAGCTGCCCTGGTTTCACCCACTGGGATTTTGATCCTGAGAGCTGTAGATGTAGATGTAGGCACAAGGTAGCGTTAGAATAACTTGTCTGGTTTTAATTCTTTGGTTTTGTTTCATTCCAAGTCTGTAACATAATGTTATTTTTAATGAGTAATTTTCAAGCAACTTCTGACTGATTTGTTGATGATTCAGAATGAGTAAAATTAAATAAATACGAATTATAAACAACTAAATTATGTACTCTCAAATTTGCAACAGATTAATGAAGGTTCTAATTTAGCAAGTTACCTGTGGGCTGCAAACAAAATACGAGTCTTCTCTTAAATTGTCTTACACCTTAAGATCCAGAATATACTACTTTTTGGCACAGTTGTTGATTGCAATTGTTCTCTTCCCTTTGTGAGGAATTAGTAATCTATAGCAAACTAGAAAAGAAAGTGCTGACTGTTTTTATTTAGATTTGCAGCTTGATTTCCTAAGTTCTGCAGAGCACTTTTTTCATTCCAAAATTCTATTCTAGCTGTCAAAACAGGTGTGGGATCTAAAGCATTATAATAAGCTGCTCATTTCAGCAGTGCAAAATGTAGCTTTCTGTCCAGCAATATTGTCTTGCTTCACTACAGTGCCATACAGGTGAACATGATACAGCTTACATAGAAATTTCTCATCCAACCAATGATGATTTTATTTTTTTCCCAGTTTTTAAGCCCAGTACCAAATTCTTTTGGGTACATGCTAAATGTCTTTATAAAAATGTTGCCTCGGGGTCCTTTTTCTTCTTTCCTCACTGCGTATTTGCACATGGCAGTGGTGGGTGCAGTGACTATCCCAGTGTGGATTTAATCTGAGCAGCTCATTATAAAGTGTGGTTCCTGCCCTGGTAGAGACACTGCACCTGACCTATGTTTCTGGCTGTGCCTTCCAATTGTATTTTACTCAAAAGTGGAAAAAACTGAATCTATATTAAATCATTCCTTCTTCCTGTTTTTACCCCTCAGATCCTAAGTGTGGGCAGAAAGTTCATGAGACAAGGCCGTGGAGTTACTTTAACCTTTTCACTCGGATTGTTGGGGGGAACCAGGTGAAACAAGGCACACATCCATGGCAGGTTTGCACGAGCAAATGTGGTTTTATCTTCAGAAAAAAAGTCCTTTCTTTGTTTTTACAGATATGACAAAAGAAGAAAACCATTATACTTTGTACTTATTTCCACTTAAAAACGGAGTGGAGCTCAATGATACACTCTTTGAAACTCAGTGGAGCGGACAGAGAGGATATAGATCTGTTCTGCTCTATGATAAACCTTTGCTTATCATTTATTATTTTATCATTAGTTCTGAAAGAGTACATTTAGATTAGTCTGTGTAAAGAGGCATGGGTGAAACTGCTCAAACAAGAACTCCTCAGCACGCCTAACCATTGTCTAGCATCGCAGACTTGTAGTTTGGAAGATGGGATACCTCGTGGTGCTTGGTGTTTTAAGCTTAAAAACTAATTGGATGAAGACCGTGATATAAATGTCAAAGACTCTCTCATGCTCTGCGGTGCGCCCAGCGACCTACAAAGGAAAAATTCTCAACTAACCACTAACCTTTACACAGTCTTGAGTAACTCAGTGAATTTATTATATGTTTGTTGCTTTTATCCAGGTATGAAGTCACAACCAAGGGGAACAGCAAGGCTTAGGATCACTGATGCTCAAGGAATATAAGAATGCCATGAAAGTCTGTTTGACTGAAGTGCAGCATGAACCTTAGCTATGTGAATTTTTAAAGAATACCTGCCTACGTACTCTGTCCTTTCTTCCTCCAGTGCAGTCAGAACAGCTCTTAAGATCTTGTGTATTTGACATGTCTTGTTTATGTGAAACAGGTTTCCTTGAAACGAAGAGAAAAGCATTTCTGTGGAGGCACCATTGTTTCTGCTCAGTGGGTGGTCACGGCAGCTCACTGTGTCTCAGACAGGTATGGATGTGATCTTCCAGGAGCAGGCTGCAGGTGCAGAATAATGTTGAATGTAAAAGAGTGTGTAATGTAGCATCTTTTTCTGGAGATTACTCAGAGATGCTGCTCTTTCATTTGTAACCAGTATTTTCCATGTTTTAACAGAAAGGGAGAGAAAACAAAACCTTTGAACATGTCAGGAATAAGAATAAATAGCCTTACAAGCTGGGACGTAGACTGATTTTGAAATTGTAGGTAGAGATCTTATATCACTATAGCCTTGTTATAATTATCAGGTGATTGCAGTATTTTTTTCAGAGGCAGCAGCTGGCAGCATATATGCAATTCAATGGTGAATGGACATAGTACTGATTTCTTGCGTGCTGATAATTCAGCCTTAGCTCTAAAAAAAAGTAAAGTAGATAAGGCCTCAGTTGTACCTTCACAGAGATGATAATTATCTTGTAGCTAATACTTTGTACTAATGGATCATCTGGAATTATAAATTTGATCTGTACTGGAGATGGTTTGTGATCACGTCTTTGTTAAACTAGCCAAAAGCTGAAGTTTGTATTCACTACAGAAAGACAGGCGGTAACTGAATTAGCATAAAGCCTCCTGATACAAAGTAAGTCATGAGGGTGATGAATAAATTTGAAGCAGAATAGCAAGTTTATCATGATGGCTTGTTGGTTTTGTTTGCTTCCTTGCTACATGTTTTGAATTGGTACTAGGAGCCCTAAGACAGGATGCACAACATTTTTGAAACATGAACTGAGAGTGCTGGAGAACTGGCCTTATTTTTTTCTGTACTTCCCTATATCCACATTTTCCATTTTCCACTGGAAAAGCAGTGTAATCAAACAACTTGAAACACAAGAATAGGATCTGGTTCTTTAGCAGACCACTTAAATACAGATAGGAGTGTAGCAAAATGTACTTTTTTCGCAGTTTTTATCTCCTAATTTCTGCTGTAGGGCTGATTCCACTCATGTTGTCTGTACATATTATACTTTAAAATCTGAAGATGAAAGGTATTGGGTATCTTTAGTAAAACTCTTCTGTTTACAAACTACTACATTTTTCCATTCGTTTTGAAGATCCTGTAGTTGAATTTTTATTTTGCAATTCTACAGGAACCTACTCAAGTATTTGAATGTCACTGCAGGAGAGCATGATTTAAGAATCAGGGAGAATGGAGAGCAGACACTCCCTGTTAAATATATCATTAAACATCCAAACTTTGACCCCCGAAGGCCGATGGACTATGACATAGCCCTTCTCAAGCTGGATGGAACATTCAACTTCAGTAAGACCACAGTTATCTATGGCTAAAATAGAGAAACACAGATAAATTATCAAATGTTAAATGAATTTTTTAGGGGCTGCAAAGTAATTGCCATTTACTTTTAAAGAAATAAGTCAGAAATAAAATGATTGTATTTTTTTTTTTTAACGATGATGCTCTTTCAAATACTTATCAAGAAACTTCCTGTATGGCAGGTTCATCTGTTTTGCCAGCATGTCTTCCCGATCCAGGTGAAAAATTTGAAGCAGGATATGTCTGCACTACCTGTGGCTGGGGCCGTTTAACAGAGAGTAAGTTACTGGAATTGTTCTTTGGCATTCTGATTATGCAGTGTTTTTCTCAGTCTTTCATTCCCGTGTTCTTCCTCTTCTTAAAATGGGCAATGAATTTGTCTAGTAAATCCATATCTGCGTAGAAAACAAATGTCTTCAGATCACTGAACGTTTTCTTACCAGATTTACTTACTCAATTTTGATTTTTTTTTTTTTTTTTTTTTTGAGAATTCTATCTGTTCCAATTTGCAGTGTTTGTTTCTGAAGCTAAGAGCTTGACTGGACTGCATAAGCTGTAGACAGACCAGAAGTAAATGTCAACTGAGCATAAAACATTGTAATCTCAGAATGGAATCTTTGCTAGCTTCTGTCTATCTTTGAATTAGTTCAAAATGGGTCGCAAAAATATATGGACCTGTATATCATGTTGGAGACACTTTGAAGTTTATTCAAGCAAAACTGTATGTTTATCAAAACTTGCTCCATGTCTTTTTATGGTTATGAACAAGTTTTCAGCGTGTTTTTCTTTGTGTATTATCAGTGACATTAACTTCACCACTAAACATTTTTATTTGTTTGTTTCAGATGGAGCGCTCCCTCAGGTTTTATATGAAGTCAATCTGCCAATTCTAAATAGTAAGGAATGTTCAAGAGCACTGTCAACTTTAAAGAAGCCCATCCAAGGTGACACTATACTGTGTGCTGGGTTTCCAGATGGAGGAAAAGATGCGTGTCAGGTCAGTTGAACAGAGCACCTTGTGTACTTAAAATGTTTTTCAGAAGCTCAAGTTTCCAGGTACCTAAGTGAATAAATATACTGTAAATTTTGTATTTTATTTTAATGTGTGAATTCTTTAAAAGGATCTGTATGGGTGAATGCACTTAACTCCATGAATCTGTTTTAATCATTACGTGAATTGCATGACATGTTCCTGACAGCAATTTCACAATGTATCCCGGTGCTGTAGTGTTCAGGGATTTTTAACTTCGGAGCACTTGATAAACATTGATTAACAAATGTTCCTAGCGTGGTATGGAGGAAGTTAGAAAGTATCCCTGTGCAGTAGGTTTATTACACTACAAAAGATGACTCAAGAAGCTCTTCAAGGCTAGCTCAGTGGTACACGAGCACTTTTGTGACCTGTGAGTTTTGGGGGCTCTTACAGGGAGATTCTGGGGGTCCTCTTTTGTGCCGACGTAAGCATGGTGCCTGGATTCTCGCTGGTGTGATTTCCTGGGGGATGGGATGTGCTCGTGGCTGGAGAGGTAATGAGATGAAGAAACATTACGAAAGAGGCTCTCCAGGAGTATTCACAGACCTCAGTGCAGTGCTTTCCTGGATTCAAGAAAATATGAGTGCTGGTATTAAGTCTCTACAAAAATTTCTCTCTCACCTCTGTCATTTTTCTGTTTCATAATCATATTTCACTTAATTTTATCTTTTTCAAGATACAGTACTAATATTTTCCCCACTAGAATCTAGCTCCAACTGATGATTGGAAAAAAAATAAATAAGGACCTTCAAAATAATAAATAATAAAAAAAATAAAAATTGTTTTCAATTAAATGTTAAATGCCTGAAAATGTTTTCAATTAAAGAAAAATAAGAGAAGGGCAGTGTCTTTTCAGTATGAATTTACAAGAATGGATCATGGAGTTTTCAGGAAAAAAAAAAAGATTAGTTAAAAGTGATTTGGGTAAACAAAGTGGGGACACAATTCTCAGTTGCATTATGCCTGATTTCACTACCTGTTTTTTTTTACACTGTTGCACTGGTGCAAAGGATTTTGACTGTTACTGCTGTCAGGCTTAGTATCTCTGTGTCCCTGGTGATAAAGTAGTAGTTGGGTTCTACTACCCTGTCCTGAGATGTGTACTATTTATTCAGTGGGTGTATACAGAGAGAATGCTGCTCAGACTGAGCAGAGGCCTATCAGTGTATTATTAATTCTAGATTTGTCTTCTCTAGAGTTGGTTATTCTGAAGTCAGCTTTGCCTGAACTTCCAATTTTGATTCCACGTGTAGTTGACTGTAGGCACTATATGCTCAAGAATTCAAATTTGCATCAGTGCTAGCTCCGTAAACCTACTATTTCACACTGTTAAAATTGATGTCTATGTTGTGAATGCGGAACTGTAGTAATACATTCTTTTTTTCACTCCCTTCCTTATCCCTCCTTCATTAGATCTGAAAATGAAAAGTTCCACACGTGAGTATAGTATTTTTTCAGCATTTTATATCTCATTAGAGCATAACCAGCCTTCTCCTCCAAATAATCTGATATGTGAGCTGTGAAGGAAAGAATATATTTATAGCATCACTTATCAAAGCCCTTTAAAATGCATACTTTAAATATGTAGGTTTTTTTCTAGCTTAGTAAATAGTTTTCTTATGTAAGATAGTACTTATGCGCTGGTGACTTCAAAAAGGAATTTCCCTTCAGACAGATATATGTAAGGCACTAACTTTATTGAAATGAAAATAGAATTAAGGGAAAAAATGTAGAACAGAGCCTCAAGCAATGCATGAAATCTAATTAATGAAGTTGATTATGTATATAAATGTATAGATTATGAACAGAAAATATCAGATAAATTGATAGATAGATGCTCATCTATGATGAATCTATCTACTTATCTGGTGTCTATTTCTGCGAAAGGAATGTAAAAACAAACAAAAAAAACAATTGTTTTCATCCTGTTCCTGAATATAATTTATTTTAGAGTTGAAGTTATATTTTGACTGTGTGTGTGTGTGCACTTTGTTTTTGATAAACATCTTGCTGGCTTACCTTGGCAAGGAGAAGGAAAGGCAAAGGCAAGGAAAGGCATTTATATAGGTACCTGTAGTTTCTAGCAGTAGTTATCTGGAGAAAAACACTTCTGCTTCTTCCAATCCCACATTGTACTGTTGCAAAAGTATCCTGCTGCAAAATAGCTAAGAATTTTATTATAAATGGGCAGCAATAAATGCTTATGTCTTGAGGTATGCGTTTTTCCTCTCTGAAAAATCCTTATACCAAAATCGTCATTTAACAGATACTTTCTTTAAGGTTATAAGCAAGCGCCCCTGTTTTTACACTGAAATGTGATAGGGCACTGGCAGAGCTTGCTTTTTGCCTCTAAATTATGTGCTTTAAAAGTGACTTGCTGCAATTTCAAATAGAAGAGAGGGAAGACCTGGCATCAATCTGCCATCAGAAACAAGGTACAGATGAGCAGTCTTAAGTCTCGCAATATTCTCTAGATGTTTGGTGTAACAGAGGATTAACGTATCAAACCTGATTCTTCTTGTTCTAACTCTGCAATGCAGCATTTTGTAGCATTCAGGACGGCAAACTCCCAGGCAGTGAAGGAGAATTAAATTTTCCTGGAAGCTCCGAACAGTTCTATCAAAACCATCAGTGAGTAGACAAAACACGGACTTTCCCCAGAATCCGGTACCTGTGTTGTTTTTTTTTTTTTTTCTTGCAGTTTTGTGAATAGGAGCAAATTTATCATTACAGATTATGTGTATGGACTCTGTTTGTACCAGAAGGGAATTACATATTGCTTCATTTTTCCCACTTCGATATAGAGCCAGAAACATTTTGTGACTATGATTCTTTGTCGGTCTATTCAAAAGACAACAAACTCGTTGGTGAGTTGCTGTCCTTTTGTTCTATGAAATAATGTGTCAGTGTATACTTTCATTCTAAAAGCAATTGAACACAGAGAGGATGTTTCAGTGGACGATGTTTTACTCATGTTTTCATGATAGAATACATTGTGACGTGATCTTAAGCTGAAAGATGGGAGATTGGAAGGGGAGAAGAATGGAAAAATGCCTGTTGGGGAACTGTGCCAGCATATGAATTGCTGATGTAAAGGATTTTTAAATCTGCATCTTTTATTTGAGCTAACAGATTAATAGATAATAGGGAGGAATTGATAATAGGGAGGAATAGAAAGGCAATTTCCTTTTCATCTATAAATATTTGTAAGTGAGTGTTAAAAATTACACGTCAGAGTTTTCTCAAATGACTGAAGACTTTGAACAGTGATTATTCTCTGAAATTTTGTTTCAGGGAAATTCTGTGGAGGAGATCTTCCATTACCTATTTTGATTGGCTCCAATAATATAAGGCTGAAATTTGTTTCTGACAGCAAGGATTATGGAACTGGTTTTTTTATGACTTATAAAGCTCTTACACCAGATATTCTTCCTGGTAAGTCTAACTCAGAGAAAGCTTCTGTGATTTTTCCTAAGTGGATGGTAAAATGAACAAGGTAAGTGTGCTTTGGCTGATGTCTGGCATTGTGGAAAAACTGAGATGCCAGGAGGAGATAGGAGAGGTGCTGTTCAGAAAAAAACCTCCTGTTACTTTGCCTCTACCCCAAATCCTCTGGAAGGATTTAATTTCCTTCTCTGCTTATAGAAAGTTTTAAAACTTAATAAAATCAGTCACAGAAGCCAAATTTCTAATGAAAGCTACTTTCAGTTTTGCTGTACAGAGTGGTTTACCATCACTGGGGGGCAGGTCCAAGGGCCATCTCCTGGGTCTGGACAATACTTATAAAAACAAACACCTGTTGTTTCTGTTTCTGCAGCTTTTCCAACCGGTTTTGTTCCTTTATGATCTGCAGGGCAGAGTATAGGGAGGAATCCCCCCTAGGGGGCCTTGCCACTGCATAGCAAGAAAATCCTATCTGCTGATTGTGTTCTATATCTCCACTTTCATTTCCAAATAAAATTAGCAAATGTTCTTCTGACGTGCCTGTTTGCTGCACTTCTATCGCTCCCATACAAGTAACTCGCTCTGCAGTACACTGGCTGCAGCAAAGGGGACGTGCTGTAGTCATGATTAATTATGTCTTCTGCCTGGTAACAGGTGAAAAATTTTGGTCATGTTTTGCTTGCGGAAGGATTTGGCTTGCTGCTGTTTTCCTATTTCTCTGTGTGTGAAAGCACCACAAGAGGTTTTTTGGATTTTTTTTCCTTTTTTTGGTGTCTGTGAAAGGTTTAATAGGTGCCTCGATGTTTGCTTTTCTCTGGATTTTCAGATTCTGGCTGTGAGTCCTTAGCTGTCCTTTTCGAAGAAGGAGTATTGCAAAGTATGCACTATCCAGAGCACTACAGCAATATGGCAGACTGTCAATGGATTATTTGTGCGCCAGAGGACCATGTCATCAAGGTATACTGTGTGCGTTTCTTGTGTTTGCAGAATGAAAGTGGGCATCATTTGGTTGACAAGAAAGCATGCAGCTGAAGACAAGCAAGGTCTAGCAGCATAAACTTGAATAATGCTGTTGGACACAGCTGAGAGAAATCACTTTCTGTCCCAAAAGGCAAATAGGTTTTGACTTCTCCTTTAGGTTATAGTAAAAGAGGATTTCCTGGTTTAAGTTTTGTCATGACACATTCTTCTAGAAAATTTAATGTGATGTGAGAGGTCTGAACACTACAGAGACCAGGCTCTGAGGGAATCCTTGAAAATATTAAAAGACCTTGTTTTGAGCTTTGAATTTCAATTTGTGAATTCAACAAGGTTCACTACTTTCTTTTTCTTCTGTTTTAAAGCTTACATACCAGTCTTTTGAAGTAGAAGAGAGTGAAGACTGCTCTTACGATGCTGTTATTGTGTACGAAGATGTGGGAAAAGAGGAGGAAATTGGTTTGGCTTTTAATTTTGACATACTTTGGGGATCTGTTACTTCTATGACTTTCAGTAGCCTTCTTTTACAGTGTAAATTGAAATTCATCTCCAGAGTCTTAGGTGTTGCTGTAGGTACTAGTTTTGGTACCTTGGAAATACTTGTTTCTGTTGGTTCTTCCGTTCCACTTATGGAGACAAAAAGACATCTAACAGTTGTGTGTATTTAAATTTTATATGGAATGCAATCTGAATTCATGTATATTAAAAAAATAATGGAGAGGGGAGGCATAAGACCCTGATAAGGAAACTCAAGTTTCCAATGTAATCTACATGTAATGGCAACATATGACTGCGAGTGCTGCGGTAATATCTTGTGAAATAATGCCAAGAGTCTCCTTGTTCTTATGTGATAATTACTGAACAAACTGACAGAAATAGTAGAACAGTTTTCCAGCCTCAGTCTGCTTATCTAATCCTCTCTTGTGCATAGTTTTGGGTTTGTTTGTTTTTGTTTTACCCTCTTGTGTAATAACTGGAATGCACAGAATGTGCGTTCGATGGTATGCACTGTTGAAAAAGGTAAATATGAAAAACTACGTTTTAATCTGCTGTGAACCTTTGCTTTCTCATTTTTAGCTAAATCATGTGGATTTGTCCTACCGGCACCTGTTCTAAGCTCCTCTTCTATGATGCTGGTTGTCTTTCACTCTGATGAAACGGAGACCTTTGAAGGATTCAGAGCTACAATCACTTTTGTTCATGTTGCAGGTAATAGAATTCTGTAACTTGGGAGATTGCTTCACTAGGGCAGCATAAAGGGCTCTGCAGTGAATTGTGATATTCAGAATGATTTTGCTGTAGGAGATTCTCACCTAATATATTGTTTCGGTGAAAAAAATCTTTATTGTGAGCTTTTTGAGGGATTGAACAGAGGACTTGCTGAGTGGGTAAAGAAAAACAATGGGTCTCCCCCAAACCTCAGGGTTTTGTTTTGTGTAAAAGTATTCTGGTACATTTTAAATGGCTCTTTACTGCCATGTGAAGATGTAATAACATAGATCCCTATGGTACAAATCTATTCCTTCCACAGAAATGATTGTAGTGGAAATAAAAATGATGTTGTAATAAAAAGTATTATTCAGGACAGCCTGCTAACACATCCGCTGTTTTCATTTGCTAGATTTAGATACTTTGGATTCTGCTAGTGCAGAAGTATTTGAAAATACGGATACGACTGAAGAGGAAGCACAGGTTACAACAGGTTAGTCAACCTTAATTCTGGTTTCTTCGTGGGAATGTGGAGTACCTCTAGGACTACACCTTAAATGTTGTTTTCTCCAAATGTTTCAGGACTGCAGTCTGAATTGTCCCCAGATTTTTCTTTTTCATGCTGAGGAAATAAGAAGATCATAGTAACATTTCTGTTTTAGCTTTCAAATAACAGAACCTATTTTTTCTTGTTTCCTTCAGCATGTTAGGTTATTTAGAGCAATACAATGACATTATTTCAGCCCGTAAGTCAATTTACACACTGCTTTGTGGAAGATGATTACAAGGAGTGCAGGATAGTAGGAATTAATAACCAGAGTTTTAAAGCTTTTTTCTTCTTTTTTCTTACCTCTAGTAGTTTATGAAAAATGGAGTCTGTTTGTATTCATTGTATGTTTGAGACTAAAACTTTTGAAGTGCCGTAGGATCTCAAAATCCTCTCATAAGCAATTGCTTTCACTTCAGTGAAGATCAGTTTTGGCAAAGAACACCTCCTCGTGCTATCTCTAAACAACTGGATTATTTCTAAGGAGAGAATTTGAAAGATGTAGCAAAAAAAGCATTGAGGGAGAAGCCTGGAAGTCATGGGGTGGCTCTTAAATGGGCTGTTCTTTGCCTCACCAATCTTAACCTCTAAAAAATGTATTGAGACATTAATCCTTTCTTTTTCAGATGATATTTGTGGAGTGCCTTCGAATCAGCCAAGGTTCATCTTCAGTAGGATAATAGGAGGTGAAGAGGCTGTACCACATTCGTGGCCTTGGCAGGTCAGCTTACAAATTTCAGATGAACATATCTGTGGAGGAGCAGTTCTTGCCAAAGAATGGGTTATCACAGCTGCTCACTGCTTTAATTCTAAGTAAGTACACTGGGATGAATCCTCCTCTGGGAGTGTCTGCATTACACAGTGAATCCCTGCCCAGGGAGACTGGCACAGTTTTTACCACCTGCTTGCAACTTCGGCTGGTACAGGATTCTTTTGCTCCACACACATGTAATAGGGTTAAAGTGGCTACTTAAGAAATAACCTACTTCTGTAGCCTTGGTCTCGTTCAGATCAGTTTGTAGAAGATATGTCAGGATACTTGTCATCCATCACTTCTTCTTCGATAACTTCTCTCTGGGTCATTTATAGAGCATTATTTCCTCTAGGTAGAGTCAAAACTTAAATAAAACAAAAAATTTGTATAGATTTTAAGAGGACCTAGAGGAGGCTTTTGTGCACAGAGTCGATGCTATTTCCTTCTTAGGAAGCTATGGATCTGCTAGTTCAGATCAGAAGGATGTTTTTCTGTTTTTATGGACAGAAGCCAAGAGGGTACTCTGTGTGACTTTCAGATTCTTTAAAACATATTCTAAAATGCAAATTGATTGTTCTTCTTGTAGGCTGAACTACCTGACTGTTTTCCAGTGTCAAATGAATCATAAATATATCAATTTAAACTCCATATGCGTTGGGTCTGAAGTCACTAAACGTTTTTTTTTAATTCTCCCAGGATTGATGATAATTAGGTGTTCTGACTCAATTTTTAAATGCAGCTGCAATTACTGAAAATGAAGGGAAACTTTCAAAAGCCCCAAATGCCAAATATGCTTAGATATGTATATTTTCTGTTGCAGTTTGAAATGAAAATGATGTTTTGAATTTTGGGCTTTGGCTTTTAAGTTTCTAAATATCAGTTTGCAAAATTTCATGTCAAGAGCGTTGTTGTACTGTGTTGAACATATGGCTTGAAGAGCCATAGTATGGAGGATTTCTCTACTGTATGTTGCAATTGCATCAGAATTTGTGAATGTGGCTTAATGTGATTTCATCAGGAAGCTATGACAAGCTTTCAAGGTGCGACAGGGTTTGGTTAAGACAACAGAGGATGAAATAGTTCTCTTGCATTTCTTCATATCATTTGATGATATGAGTAGTTGTGCTTTACACATTATCCATTTTTTCCTTTACGATGGAGACCAGCACCATCCCTGCATAGTGCAGATCACAGTGCAGAGGCCTTGAGTTCTGCAACAGGGGGCCTTAGTCTTTATAAACCTGATCTTTCTCTTAGTTCACTGTTTGTTTGAGGGATGCTATGCCCTCATCATGAGAATGTTTCATGCTCTCTTGAAGTCAAGGAGAAGATTTCCACAGATTCTCATGGGAGTGGAGTCCTCGGGTGGTGTTGGCCCTGGAATATGTAGAGCTTTCATATTTATTTTGGGTGGGGGAGGTTATAAGATTCTTGTATTTCAGGAACGTTGTTGTAACAGCCTGAGAATGTATTTACCCCCTTTTTTTTTATTGAGGGAACTATACGGAGACTTATGGATGGTGGTAACAGGAATTCATGATCTTACAGAGCAAGAATACAGACAGGTACTCTAAGTTCAGCTTAACAAGAAAATATAAATCAGTCTTACAAAATTATTTTTAATGTAAATGCACCTCTGAAATGGCTTTTGATGTAGCAATCTTACAGCCTGAACGCCAGTCTTAATCTGCACTTGCACAACAGTTTTTATGTGGCTGCCAGAGAACTTGTATCAACACAGACCTGTGTGTTCATCAGTAATGAAATCTAAACCTTGGTATCCCAGAGGGTGCTTGAGTGAAGAGTGTATTGTCTCTATTACCAAGATTGAAATGATAAGGGCACAGCTTTCCAATTTACTCAGATTGGACTGTTTTTCCAAGACCCTCTTCCTACACTTGCTGAATGGAGTTTCCTGCATGTTCCCCAATTCATGTCTAAGGGCCATAATCTTAACTTGTTAATGTAAGGAAGTTGGTAATTTCAACAGCTACTTTTAGATGTTTCTTTCTCTTCCAAGCATCTTGCATATAACCTGAAAATTTATAAAATCAAAGGCTTAAATTCCCAAGTCATTGAGCAAATGTCAGTATCCTTACTTTCCTAGAAAAGGTCAGTAAAGCAGTACATTATACATCCAAGCTTTAACAAGACCACTATGGACTCTGACATTGCTTTACTGCAACTGGCTGAGCCCTTAGAATTCAACCACTACGTGCGTCCAGTGTGCCTCCCTGGGAAGGAAGAAGTGGTTCAGCCCTCCAGTGTATGCATTGTCACAGGATGGGGAGCACGGGAAGAAGGTATGTAGTCTTTGCCATTTTGAGGGTTGAGTAGGCTGTGGCTGTATTTTATGGTTTGTTCCGTGTTGTAATATGAATTCTATCTATACTGTGATTCCTGGAGAACTGATGTATTAAAAAGTTTTCACTTACCTAAGCTCAGATAGACTTGCATATGGAAATGAGCAGAAGCAATCAGTTTAGATTTGGACCATTTGAAAAGGAGAAGAGTCAAGCTGTTTTCTGGAAGCCTTAAATAAGCAGACTGTATAAAATATAGAGATGCGTAGTGGAAAGCAGTTCTGCTGTGCTAGAAGGAAAAAGCAAAGGGACTGGGAGATATTTCTTATTCTTTATGATAGAAGGTGAGGCAGGCATTGTATCATTAATTAATGCCTTTTTCAGTTTCTAAGATGTCTTTTATTTCAAGACAGAGAAAAGAGTAAAAAGCTGCATCAGCTGGAAGTTCCCATCTTGATGCTCGAAGCATGTCAGACCTATTATGTAAATCTTCCCAGTAGAGTGACTCAGAGAATGATCTGTGCTGGATTCCCTCTGGAAGAAGGCAAGGACTCGTGCACAGTAAGTTGCTTTCTGATACTTGGGGTGCAGACAGATGGATTTTGAAAAAGAGGGGTATTGAAACCTCACTATGAGCTGTTACCTTGCAAACGGGCTGTAGATCAGGCCCATCCAACCCGTAGCCCACGGACAGCACACGACCCTGCACAGCTCGTGCTACAGCCTTCTCCTTGCACCAGGCCATCGTGGTGGTGGCTCTGCCCGCCGAGTGGCCCAGCATGGGATTGCAGCCATCACTCAGCAAGAAACAAACAGTGCTGTCCTATCAACTCTGTCTGCTGAAAGCAGGACAGGAGGATGCAGCACAGTGCCAAGTCATGTTATGGCAAATAATTTTATGCATTTTGATGCACTGACTAAACACATGAGCAGCTTAGACCTATTGTTGCCGAAATTATCTTTTAAAAACATAAAGAGTGCTTTTGGATGGTAACTAAATTCCTTGGTCCTCGTGCAGGGTGATTCTGGTGGCCCATTAGTTTGTCCTTCAGAAGATGAGTCAGGATTTTACACCCTTCGTGGAATCACTAGCTGGGGCTTGGGCTGCGGAAGGAAGAGCTACCCAGGAGTATACACAAATGTTGGTGTTTTTATGGACTGGATCAAGCAGAGCATTAACAGTAGCGGTATGTGTGGAAACAAACAAAAAACAGTTTAAATGAATCTTTTGGCTATTGCTAAACACTTTATTTGAGGCCTTTTCTAGGATACCATTTTTATGCTCGGTGTGTCTAGCACTCCCTGAAATTTAAGCTGTTTAAAGTATGTCTGGCTGAGTGCTCAGAAGTATCTATCAGGTGAATCTAAATCAGCAGTCACTTCTGAAAACTTGATTTTTTCCGGATGTATTGTTATTCATGTCTTTATTGCGTTACTCCTCCTGTTGAATAGTGCTTTTCTTTACTGCTGCTTTGCTGCCCTGGTTCTTAAGGCTAGCAGAGTTGAGGAGGTGTGAAGTGACTCATGACAACAGTGAGTCCGCTTTGATAAGTTTACTGACAGCCTCTGGTGATCCTTGCAATGTTTATCCTGTTTTTTTTCGTTTGCTTTTTTTCTTTTTGTAGATCTGCCCATTTTCATGATGTAACTGTCGAAAGAGCAGTTCTGATGGACTACATTATAGAACACTTCCCAAGTACAAATGTCACTAAAAGCAAAATTTGGTGAGAGCGTATTAGTTTGTGACTGTTGAAGAGATCATAGAGTAGACAATGCTTACCTTGATTAATTTACTGCTTGTTTACCTGAATTGAGACTTCAGCCTTACGTATGTGTCCTTAGGATATACATAAGTTACTTACAGGTTTCTGCCACTGTCGGTCTATATTAGAAAGAAGGATAGGTCACCATATACTGTATGTCAAGCGTGCACTCAAATGCAGCACTGGAGAAAACAAGAATCAATGTCAAATAAGCATGTGTGTTAAACAACTGAAATCAGTTATCTTTGCATAAGGTCAATGAGAGCGTTAGCTCTGGCTCTGAGGGGACTGAGGCAGTGGCAGTACGTCTCTCAGGATCAAAAGAACACTGTCTAGTGATTAGTCATGTGAATCGATCAAATTGCTTGGAAAATAGCATTTTAATATGCCCAAATGATGATCCTTGTACGTCTGATCTAACTGATTTGTGTGTCTATTATTAGAATGATTTGACTACGTTATTTGCCTGTTACTGTAACAGTTTTTTCTACATGTAATTGCATCAAAAGAATTGTGGTACTTGGAAATCTGCCACCAAATGCAGAGCAGGCATAATGGTGTTCAAAACTGCTTGGGCTTTTGAGATGTAAGGAAGGTTCAGCAGGGAGCCTGGGTGACTTGCATGAGCACCTTCTGCTCTGCTTACCCAGTGGAATCATGCGTGGATGTGAGGCTCCATGTATTAGCTTGTGTGCAAGATTGTGCAAGATTTTCACATCTTGTTAGATTAAAATTCCAGTGAAAGGCATTTTCTAGGCATTAAGTGACTCGTTATGAATGTAGGGAATTCTACACAGTAAGGGCTGCGCTTGGTGCAAATACTCATCTCAGCCATCCACAGCTTTTCAGTAACCTGGGATACAGGGAGTATGCTTCTTGTGCTTGATCTAAGGTTTCCCTTGCATCAACCATGGTCCCACTTTAAGTGTTTTAAATCAGTTATGTACAATATATTATTTCAGGCCTCTTCATCTTGGTTAGCAATGGAAGTATTGACAGAAGTCTAAAGGAAGCCTCGATGACCTGTTGAACATATATAGTGTGATGTTGCTATGCTCTGTTCCAAATTTGTCTTGAAGAAAAGCTGATGTTTTGATTAAAAAGTAACATCAGCTTTTCACAAAATTGGATGAGACATTGGTATTTCCATTTTAACAAATGGCTTGTTGTTCAAACAGAAGCGTTCAAAAGGACAGGTGGTCCAGGCCAGCAGCCTCTGGCAGCATGCAGTAACTGGCAAATGTCCTAATTAATCTGTCCATATAATCAGAGAGGTACTGTGTAATTCACACACTGCAAAGTGAGCGCATCTGCTTGTAAATAGCAATTTGTTTAATGCCCAGATGGCTGCTTGCACTAGAAATTGTGATGACAGGCTCCAATTAGATTTGCAGACTGTGCTGTGCACAGTTGTAGTGTTTAGAAACAAGATCAGTATGATAGCATAACAGGTAACGTGAGTATAATCTGTCTTTGACTGAATGGACTGGAAAATAACTGGAATGGGAGTAAGATATCTTATCTCTGCTGATATCGATGGCAAAAACATTTTGCGTCCAGATGTGGAGTCCTCTGTACAGGAGAGACGTGGACCTCCTAGAGCACGTCCAGAGGAGGGCCACAGAAATACTGCATGGCGGAAGGACAAATTCCGATTGGTTTTCAAAGACGGGTAAGGCATAGCCGTGTTGTTGACAGAGTGTGCTTGTTCCATCTCTGATGAGCTCTTGGAAGAGACTGCTGGAAGGGAACGGAGGGAAAATATCCTTTGTAGTTTTTCATTGTGGAAGTTATTGTTAGTTCTGGTGGGAGCTGCTGTTTGCTAAGGGTATTGGTGTAACTGCTGGGAATCAGGGTGCCTCATCTCTTGGACATGGTTCTGTTTTACTGAACGGGAACAAGAGGACTTGAAATGCCTATCAAGTTGTGGGCTTTTTTTTGTTTCTCTGTTTTTCTGCTTATTAAACAAATACAAGAAATCACCAGTTCAAAAAAAAAAACAAAAAAGCAATAAACCAACCCCAAAGCGACAAGAGACAGTGAGGGGGCAACTGCGGGTGGTGGCAGCTGCACTAGTCCTAGTGAACGCAATGGATGTATGGATACATGCAGATAAACTAACATCACTTCACATGCCTTATTGGTAGGAGTCCTATCTTACTGTGTCTGTCTTGGTTGTTAAGGTGCTTATTTTTTGCTTGGCTGCATGACGCCGACCTTTTGCATTTCTGCTAGTACCCTTCTCAAGTAATCTCATTTTGCTCCTGTTGTACCTTTCTGGCCTATTGCAAGCTGCGAGGATCCTTTATCAATAAAAGAGGCGTGGACTGTTTTGTGATGCAAATGAAATCCGATCGAAGCAATTAAAAACAATGCTTTCAGTTGAGTTAATGCAATGGAATTGTATTTTAGATTGTATGGTGTTTATGCGGAGCCCGCTTTGTTCCTTAACAGTCACAGGAGACTTCCATGGAGAGGTAGGCTGCTGGTCTAAAGGCTCAGCGGGGCTCCCCGAGCGCTTAAAACGTGGATACAATCCTTTTCTGTTGGCATGGAGGTACAAATGTCTTCTTTGTAACGCTGCATGGAAGGGAATGAGCAGACTTGAGGGGGGATGTTTCTGCACGAAGTCAGAAAGGCGCTATCTTTGCTTGCGCACCAGCCCTCGTTAGTTTGCGCCGTACGGCTGCCCGGCCTAGCAGAGCTCACTGCTGTCGTTCTGCAGAACACACGGAGGCACGCGGGCACCGCGCCGGAGCGCCCGCGCCGTCCGTTCCCTTGCGCCGGGCGCGAGGCAGCGGCGGAGGAGCGGGCGGTGAGCGCGGCACGGGCACGCGGCTGAGCGAGGCGGTGCAAACGTCCGGCTC
>JANHGO010000038.1:24108775-24142985 GCA_024606505.1 Aquila spilogaster
ATTTCCTGGTTTAAATTTCATCATGACAGGTTCTTCTAGCAAATGTAATATACTATGTATCCCCTGTGAGAGGTCTGGACGTCACTGAAATCAAACCCTAAAGGAATCATTGAGAATACTAAAGACCTTATTATAGATCTTTGAACTTCTTCTGTGTGAATTTAACAACGAGGTTCACTTTTTCACTTTTTATTTAAAGCTTACATACCAGTCTTTTGAAGTAGAAGAAAGCGAAGATTGCTCTTATGATGTCGTGACTGTGTATGAAGATGTGGGAAAAGAGGAGGAAATTGGTTTGACTTTTGATTTTTGACATAATTTGGGGGGTGACCTAGTTCTTTTATGACTTTCACTAGCCCTGTTTTACGGTCTAAAATCAAGTTTGCCTCTAAAGTCTCAGGTGATGTTATAGGTGCTAGTTTCAGTACCTTGAAAAATACTTGCGGGTGTATTGCTGCTGCTGTTCCACTTACAGAGGCAAAACCACATTGAACAGAACAGTTTTGTGTATTTAAATTCTACATGAAATGCAGTTCTGAATTCATATAAATGAAGAAAAGGGCGTAACACAATAATTTATTTTTATAGTAATGATCAGACACAGGAAGCACCCAAGAGATCTCCTTTCCAGAGTCCAGTTGCTCTTCACTCCAGATAAGCATTCATGTAATTTTTGCCACCTTGCTGGAGATTCTCCTGGTTTACATTGAATGAGACGACCTGTCCCAATCAATTGATTTCAGTACTTGCTTGATGCTGGTGCTTAGATTAGCACTAGCAGATGCTAGTGCTGAAACACTAACAAGGGGAAATCAGATTTCCAGTGTGTTCTATATGTAATGGCAACCTATGAGCATGAGTGCTGCGATAGACTCTTACGAAATAATGCAAGAGTCTCCTTGTTCTTATGAGATAATTACTGAACAAGGACAGATGTCAGAAATAATAGAACAGTCCTTCAGCCTCAGTCTGCTTATCTCAACTCCTCTCTTGTGCATAGTTATTTTTTACCCTCCTGTGTGAGAGCTGGAATACACAGAATTTTGGGTACCCACTGTTGAAAGAGATAAGGATGAAAAAGTACATGTTAATCTACAGTTAACCTTTGCTTTCTCATCTTTAGCTAAGTCTTGTGGATTTGCCCTGCCAGCACCTGTTCTAAGCTCCTCTGCTGTGATGCTGGTTGTCTTTCACTCTGATGAAACAGAGACCTTTGGAGGATTCAGAGCTACAATCTCTTTTGTACATGTAACAGGTAATCGAAGTAACTTGGGAAACTGCCTCTTTGGGGCAGCACAAAGGGCTCTTCAGTGAATCTGGCTATTCAGAATTATTTTGCTCTAGGAGGTTCTCATCTAACAAACTGTTTTGGTGAAAAAACTGTATTGTGAACCTATTGAGGCATTAAACAAAGGGCCTATGAGTGGGTGAAGAGAAAGTATGAATCTGCCCAAAACCTCAGAGTTTTATTTCACGTAAGAGTATTTTGGTGCATTTTAAATGGCACTTCACTACCATGTGAAGATGTAATAGCACAGATCTCTACTGTAGGAATCTATTCATTCTACAAAAATTGTAATAAAGGAAATAAAAGTGCTTTTGTAATAAAAATATCACTCAAGACAGCCTGCTAACATATTTGCTATTTTCATTGGCTAGATTTAGATACTTTGGACTCAACTAGTGAAGAAGAATTTGAAGATATGGATATGACTGAAGAAGAAATACAGGTTACAACAGGTAAGCCAACCCGAGTTATATTTTCTTCATGGGAATAGGGAGTACCTATAGAGGACTATAATTTAAATGCTGTTTTCTCCAAATTTTTAATGAATGCAGTTGTCCCAGAATTTTTCAGTAAGTTATTTTGAGAAAATAAAAAGATGAATAGTAACAGTTCTATGCTTTGGCTTTAAAACAGGAAAACCTAATTTTTCTTCTTTCCTTCATCTTGTTAAGTCATTTACAGCAATGCAATGACATTATTTCAGCTTGTATGTCAGTTTACACCTACTTGCTTTGGTGAAAATAATTGCAAAGGGTTACAGGGTAGTTGAAAATAATAACCAGCATTTTAGAACTTCTCTTTTTCCCTCCAGTACTTTATGGAGAATGGGATGAGTCCATATTCATTGTAGGTTTGAGGCTAAAACTTTGAAGGTAAGCAGTTGCTTTCATCTTGGTGAAGCTCTGTTTTTACTAAGATCATCTCCTCATGCTATGTCTAAACGTTTGGATCCTTTGTAATGAGGGAAGAAGTTGAAAGATTTAGCAAAAAAGGGGAGGGAAGAATCTTTAGAAGCTGTGGGGTAGCTCTTAAATTGACTGTTCTTTGCTTCTCCAAATCTTAACCTCTAAAGACTTCTTGAAACATCAGTGCTTTCTGTTTCAGATGGTATTTGTGGAGTGCCTTCAAATCAGCCAAGGTTCATCTTTAGTAGGATAATTGGAGGTGAAGAAGCTGTACCATACTCATGGCCTTGGCAGGTCAGTGTACAAATTGCAGATGAGCACATCTGTGGAGGAGCAGTTCTTGCCCAAGAATGGGTTGTCACAGCTGCTCACTGCTTTAATTCTAAGTAAGTACACTGGGATGAACCCTTCCCTGGGAATGTCTGTAATTGCATGGTGCGTCTCTGCAGCGTGGTGGTTCTGCCCAGAGTGGCTGGCACAGTTTTAGTGTTACCACCTACTTACAGCTCACGCTGGCACTGGATTCTTTTGCTCCACATATATGTACTAGGATCATAGTGGCTACTTCTGTAGGCTTGGTTTTCATTCAGATCAGTTTTCAGAAGAGATGACAAGATACCAAGTCCCTTGTCATCTACCACTTACTCTTAGGTAACTTCTTTGTGTTTGGGTCATTTACAGAGCATGTTTTCATCCAGGTAGAATCAACCTATGAAAAATCAAAAAATTACTGAAGTTGTGTAGATTTTGGAGGACATACAGGAGGCTTTTGTGCCTAGGGTTGATGCCATTCCCTTATTAAGAACTTATCAATCTGTTAAATCAGATTACATGGAAATTTTTCTGTCTCTATTGAGAGGAGACAAAAGGATAGTCTGTGTGACTTTTGGACTCTTTAAAATACTTTCTAAACTGCAGTTTGTTTATTCACCTCTTACGCTGAATGCTACCTGTTTTAAAGTTCAAATTAATCACAAGTACATTAATTTAAAATTCAGATATATGGGGTCATTAAAATATTTTTTAAAAATCCTCCCAGGATGGCAGATAATTAGGTATTCTGGCCTGTTCTCAAATAAAGTTGCAATTACTTGAAAATGAGGGTAAGCTTTCAAAAGCCCCAAATGGCAAAGATGCTTAGGCATCCACATTCTCCATTTCTTTGATTCTCTTCCCCACCCCCACAAAACTGGGGATCTGAAATGCAAGTACTGTTTTGAATTTCAGACTTTGGCTTCTAAGTTTCTAAGTATTAGTTTGCAAAATTTTGTCAGGAGCATTGTTGCGCTGTGTTGAAGGTACTGCTTTAACAGCCATATTAAGGAGGAATTCTCTATTGCGCGTTGCTATCACATCAGAATTTGCGTACGTGGCTTAATGATTCTACACAACTAATTTCATCAGGGCGTTATGACAGGTTTTCAGGTAGTGAGAGGGCTTGGTTAAGAAATCAAAGTCTGAAATGAAATGTTTGTTTCATTTCTTTATGTCATTTGATAGCTAGTAATGTTTTAGAGGTCACCCGTTTTTTCATTAAGAAGGTAGGGACCAGCACTGTCCCTGGACGATGTGGACCATGCAGGCCTTGTGTTCTGCATCAGGCACCCCCAGTCCTTATAAAAGTGACCTTTCAGTTCGCTATGTGTTTGAGAGATCCTACTGTGTCATCATGAGAATATTTCATGCTCCCTAGAAGTCAGTGGGAAGATTTCTATAGATTTGTATCGGAGTGTGGGCCTCAGAAGTTGTTGGCCCAGCAATATGTAGGGCCCTAGTATCCCTATAGGGTGGGGGAGGTTTTAAGATTCACAGGTTCCAAGAATGCTGTTATACAAGCCTAAGAATGTGCTTTTTTTTTTTTTTTTTTTTTTAGGGAACTATATAGAGACTTATGGATGGTGGTAACTGGACTTCATGATCTTACAGAGCAAGAATACAGACAGGTACTATAAGTTCTGCTTAATAATAAAATAGAAATCAATCTTGCAAAATAGTTTTTGATGTAAACGCATCTCCTTAATTGTTCATGATGCAGCAATCTAACAGCCTGCATGCTGACCTTGATCTGCATTTACACAACAGCTTTTGTGTGACAGTCAGAGAAGTTATATCAACACAGATCTGTGCCTTCACCACTAATGAACTCCAAAGCTCAGCATCCTGGAGGATGTGTGAGTGAGGAGTGTCTTGTCTCTAAATTCCCTGGTGACTATTACCAATACAGAAATAATTGGGGCACAACTTTCCACTTTGCTCAGACTGGACAAATGATTGTCCAAGACCCTCTTCCTACACTTGCTGGATGGAGTTTCCTGCATGTTCCGTGATCCATGTCCAAGAGGCATAATCCTGACTTGTTGATAGAAGAAAGCTGGTGGCTTCAGCAGCTGCTTTTAAATGTGTCCTCCTCTTAAGGCACCTTGCATATGGCCTGAAAATTTATAAAGCCAAAGTTACTTAAAGACTCAAATTCCTAAGTAATTCAGAAAATGTCAATGTCTGCTTTCCTAGAAAAGGTCAGTAAAGCAGTATATTATACATCCGAGTTTTAACAAGACCACTATGGACTCTGATATCGCTTTACTGCAACTGGCCGAGCCCTTAGAATTCAACCACTATGTGCGCCCAGTGTGCCTCCCAGCCAAGGAGGAGGCAGTTCAGCCCTCGAGGGTGTGCGTTGTCACAGGATGGGGTGCACGTGAAGAAGGTATGCAGTCTTTGCTATTTCGAACATGGAGCATGCTGTAGCTGTTTTAAATACCATGTTCTGTGTTGTAGCATTCATTCTGTCTATATATTAGTGTCTGGAAAACAGACATGTTAAAAAGTTTTCACTTGTATAAGCTCAGCTAGACATGCAGCGAAATGGGTGGGAGGAAAGAAACCAGATAATTTAGATTGAGACCATTTGAAAAGGGGAAGAGTAAAGCTTCTTTCTGGAATCACTAATTCATGCCTCTACTGGTTTCTGAGGTGTCTTTTACTTCAAGACAGGGAAAAGGGGAAAAAACTGCATCAGCTGGAAGTCCCCATCCTGGTGCTCGACACATGTCAGAGCTATTACATGAATCTTCCCAGTAAAGTGACCCAGAGGATGATCTGTGCTGGATTCCCTCTGGAAGAAGGCAAGGACTCATGCACAGTAAGTTGCACACATCACCTTTGCCTTCTGAGACTTGGGGTATGGACAGATGGGTTCTGGGAAGGGTTAAAACCTCACTAAGAGCTGCTTTCTTGCAAACAGGCTGTAGGTGATATACAGTGAAAGACTCCCTAATACTAGGATTTTAATTACTCATATTGCAAAAACAGGTACTCCCGTTGAACAAAGGTTATTTCTTTCTCTGCCTTTTAAAATCAGAAACCCCCAAACACAGGAGCAGCTGAGACCTCTCGTAGTTGAACTGATAATTTTAAAACATAAGGAGTGATGTTAGCTCATAACAAGATTCCTTTGTCCTTGTGCAGGGTGATTCTGGTGGCCCACTAGTTTGTCCTTCAGAAGATAACTCGGGATTTTACACCCTTCATGGAATCACTAGCTGGGGTTTGGGCTGTGGAAGGAGGAGCTACCCGGGAGTGTACACAAATGTTGGTGGCTTTGTTGACTGGATCAAGCAGAGTGTTAATAGTAGTGGTATGTATGAAAACAAAACAATTAAATGAATCATTTTGCTATTACTAGATGCTTAATTCAAGGTCTTTTCTAGGGTGCCATTTTTATATTTGGGTGTCCAGCACTTCCTGAAATCTTGGTTGTTTAAAATACCCCTAGCTGAATGCCCAGAAACAGACGAATCTAAATCAGTAGTCACTTCTGAAAATCTTATTTCTTCCGGATATATTATTATTGCTCTCTCTATTGCATTTCTCATGTTGATGACTATATTTTCCTTACTGCTGCTTTGCTGCTTCATTTCTCAGGGTTGGGAGGAGGTAGGGAGGCATGAACTGACATGAGATGACAGCTGAGTCCACTTTGACAAGTTTACAGCCTGCCTTTGTTGACGATCTTCGCAAAGTTTACCCTGTTTCATTTTTCTCCTTTTTGTAGATCTCCCCATTTTCATGGTGTGACCGTCAAAAGAACGGTTCTGATGGACCACATTGTAAAACATTTCCAAAGCACAAAGGCCACTGAAAGCAAAATTTGGTGAGAGTGTGTTAGTTCATGATTGGTGAACAGATCCCAAAATAGCTGATACTTATCCTGGTGAATTGACTGCTGATTTAGCTGAATTGAGACTTTGGCTTTACATGTGTGTGCTTGGGGCAGACACAAGTTACTTGCAGGCTTCTGACACTCTATTAATCTATCTTAGAAGGAAAGTGAGGGAAAATAACCACCATATACCATATGCCAAGCATGTCCTTGAATGTAGTACTGGAGAGTGTAAAAGTACTGCAGAAATGAGATTAAATAAGTGCCTGCGTAAAATAACTGAAGGGGCAGTCAGTCATCCTTCCATTAAGGTGAATGAGAGTGTTACGTCTGGCTCTGAGAGGACCTAGGCAGTGGCAGTAGTAGTGCATTCTGAGCAGCAGCAGAACATTGTCTACTCATTAGTGAACTGAATCAATCCAATTGCTGGGAAAAGGATATTTTTAATACAGTTCCTGTTTTAACAAATTGCGTGTTGTTTAAACAGATAGAAGTGTTTGAAAAGACAAGTGTTACAGGCCAAGGGCTTTTGGCAGCATGCAAGAACTGACAGCTATCCTAATTAATCTATACATGTAATTAAAGAGGTACTGTGTAATCCACATACTGCAAACTGAGCACATTTACTTGTAAATAGTAGTTTGTTTAACGCCCAAATGGCTGCTTACACAGTGTTTAGAACCTAGATCAGTTTAGAAACACTCTCAGTGTTTAGAACCTAGATCAGTATGATAGTACAATAGGTAACACAAGTATAATCCTTCTTTGACTCAGTGGTCCAGAAAATAACTAGAAAGTAAGAAAGCTATCTCATTTTGTTTCTGTTGATTGTTAATGGTAAAAATCTTTAGAGATATGTTTCCCATACATGCATTTGATGCCAGTAACCCTACTTTTTTGATGACGTTAGTTTAGACCTTCTGATTTTTTTTAAAGATATAATTTTATTCTGTAGCTGGGGAAAAAAATAATCTCTCTACCTCTCTCTAATCATTCCCAAATGAATACGGTAAAAGTTTTTCACCAGTTTCTTTTCTTCACTGTAAAGTTTTAGGCAAAAGCCCACAAAATAATCTGGAGCATGAGCTTTCCGTCAAGCTATGAAAATACTTCATGGTGGAAGGACTAGGGACAAATTCAGATTAAGTGTGAGGCACAGCTGTATTACATTATTGATAGAGTATGCTCGTTCTATCTTTGATAAACTCTCTGAAGACACCTTCAGAGAGCAATGGAGGGAAAATATTCTTTGTAATTTTTCATTATGGAAGTCTGTTAATGTTCAGTTATAGTGGAAGTTGCCATTAGCGTATCAGTTTAACTATGCTGGGAGCAGATCTGTCTAATCACTTGGTTGCTATTCTGTTTTGCTTAACAGGAACAAGATGACTTTACAGGTATTTTAAGTTTTTATCTGCTTATTGCTTTAATACAAGGATATCAAGTGGGTGTGTTCAGAAAAATAAGAAGGTAGGGGGAGAACTACAGGTGGTATCAGCTATGCTAGCCCTATTGAATGCAGTGGTTATATGCTGATAAATTGAGATGTCTTAAAAAAATTCCTTTCATATATTCAGAATGCTATCTTAAATTGTTTGTATTTGATTTGATTGTTAGGGTACTTACTTTTTGCTTGACTGCATGATGTTGACCTTTTGTGTTTCTCCTAGTATGGTTTTACAAGTAGTCTGATTTTGCTTTTATTTGTTGTATCTTTGCAGTCTATTGTAAGCTGCCAGTATCTTTTAGCAATAATGTGAACTGTTTTGTGATGGAAATGAAATCTGATTTTAAAAAAATAAAAAATTACTTTCAATGGAGTTCGTGTAATGGAATTATATTTTAGTTTCTACAAAATTTATATGAAGTCCACTTTAATTCTTGACAGTTATATGAGGCTTTCCTGAACCCTACAGTCAAAAGGTAGGATACTAGTAGCCCACCTGAGTACTGAGGTAGACTCAGGTTCCCTGCATGCTTAAAATCTGGATATAAACCTTCTTCTGTTGGCACGTAAGTAAAAATATCTTCTTTGTAACGTTATATAGAAGGAAATGAAGGCTCATTGCATTGTTCATTGGCACTGTGCTAAATATTTAGAATAAAAGTCTATGTCCAATAATATCTTGTTCTGACCTTTGGTTAACGTGAGCATCTGTGACCATAAGTCCTGCTTAGCTCTGAAATGGCAGTCCTGCGTGCGCGTGGGCATGCATGCTGGGAGTCCAACTACATTGCCAATGATGCACCTAGATAGCCTTTGCAGGAGTGGTTATTAGAGCATTTTTGTAACTTTTGTTGGAAAGGGAAGATCTTAATCAGAAAATAGAAAGTGTATGTCCACTGTTAATGCATGTCTGGCAATAGTACAGAAAAGGAAACAGTTGTTTGAAATCTGGGTTCTGGCTATATAGATAACAAAAGATGTTAAAAACATTGTTGATCTCTGTGGCATTGCCTCTGAGTTCTTGGTTCATAATTCTTTTACTTTGCCTTTTCCTATCTTCTCCTTTTCCAGCCTAAGGCAGCATAGTGGCTTACTGCATCGTACTGTTCTGGGTTGCTTCTGCTCCTGTGACCTCCCCGATGAAGCCAGAGGCGCAATAGCACCTTCCTTAGATGTACTCTGCCTGGAGGTATGCGTGCCATACATTTCCTAACTCTCTTTTCTTCCACAGTTCCTCTGCCCAAAAGGATCTGAAAATCATAGTATTTAGGTGGTAGTATAGAACTATGTTCTCATGAGATCTTCCCAGTTTTCTTCTCTTTTCCCCTAGCCTTTTTTCCATTGTAGTTTTTGAGGACAAGTGGTACAAGGGCAGGTTTTTTTCCTCATTTAGGAATCCATTTACTGTCATGTATTGGATACACAGAAAGACTGTTATTTCTTCATCTGAAGTGACTAGACTTGGTTCTTTGCATGCTTTCAAAAGAGTGAATTTAACAGCAACACCAGAGAAACTTGTGGATATTATGTCTGTGGAAGACAAGTTAACAAAAGGAAAGAATTAGGCTTGGTACTTTGAAGAAAAAAACCACCACAACAAAACCCCAACAGTTTTATGTAGATCAAAACCCTGCCTCTGGCACAAAAGAAAATAATCAGCAAAAATTGAAGGAGCATTAGGAATAGTTAATACAGAAAACAAGAAATACTGCTAAAAGTGTCTCAAGCTCTGTAAAACCCCTTACTTGCCTTTCTCTTACTGAAGGCAAGGAAGAGTCCTGTTCTTGAGGGAAAATTAATACTTCCTATCAATAGTGCAATTCAGAGAACCACTGGTAATTGCATAGCTGTGCAATTTTTAGTCACAGTAACCAGAAAGCCCTGTCTTGAAAATTAAAAAAGAAGAAAGAATAAATTCCTATTTATC
The DNA here is from genome assembly GCA_024606505.1 of Aquila spilogaster. Taxonomy (NCBI): domain Eukaryota; kingdom Metazoa; phylum Chordata; class Aves; order Accipitriformes; family Accipitridae; genus Aquila; species Aquila spilogaster. The sequence goes on from JANHGO010000038.1 coordinate 24,118,505, forward strand.
TTTCACTTGTTCCTGTTTATCCTTCAGGATAAATTCTGACTGAGAAATCTGAGTGTTTCTTGTCCTTATCATTTTTGGTCTGCTTTATTCTGCTTGAGTTTCGAGCCTTTTGCTACATGGATATATGGTAAATCATTGATGAAAGCAAAGTACGTAAAAGTTTCAAGCCATTCCATTACCATATTGTCAGAAAAAAAAGAAGTCACAGCACCTCAGTGGGAGAATATCTTCTTTTATCATGGAGAATGGGTCATTCAGCCCGGAAGTCCTGGGCTCAGTTACAATGCTCTGAGGACAGTGGCTATGTGTGACACTGATACAAGGAGTTTATTTACTTCGGGAACAGAGCAGTAATATGTAGCATGCTGGTAGTGGTTCCCCTGCTTTTGAACTCAGGTGAGGAAAGCTAGTATTAACAAAAAAGTTTAGAAAAATGTGGTGAGGTATTAATTCTCTGGTCTTCCACAGTCAGTACTTAGTAGCACAGGAGACTGAACACCTTTTTCTTTCAGTCTTTTTACAAGTCACATAAAAGACAAGCATTCCAAAAACTAATAAATCAGATTTGTTACCTTATCCTTGTATCGCCATCTACAGCTTGGCATACTGTGGCATTATTCCTGGCGTTCCTTCCTTCCCCATAGGTTTGATCAGTTTTTCTTCCTCCTGACAAAGATAGGTCTGTGTGAAATGGGAATGCTTTTATTTTAGATAAACTATTTTGAACCTTGTGACGTGGGCTTGGACTTCAAAGACTTGTATTTTCTTTTAATTGACTTTTGTGTTTGTCCCAAACTGTGTGCTACTGTCCTATGCTCTATAGAGGAAATAATGATACTTAAGTTTCTTTTGTGGTGGTTTTTTGGTTTCGTTTTTTTTTGGTTTTGTTTTGGGTTTTTTTTTTCCCTTTTTTTTTTCTTAAAGTAATTTGAAGACCATAGATACTAAATCCTTTGTTAGTGCTGCTTGTCACAACGTAAAATTTTGGCCCAGGGGATAGGGAATAAATGAGGAAATAATTTCTGTTCCCCCAGTCACGCTTGCGGCGTGACTTTGAGTTAAGCGGTCATTTGCCAGCAGTTTGCAACACAGACCGTGGGCTGCACATGCTGTCTGCAGAGAAAGTCACAAACGCAAAGGCAGGCAACCAGCAGTGCCCCTTGCTGGGCGCACTGGCACTGTAGTGCAGTCTTTACCTGTGATGTTGGTGCAGCCTTAACAGCCTTTCGTTAGGACTGGACCTCTTGCAGACTTGAGGGAGGATGTTTGCCTATGAAACTGAACGATGCCGTCTTTACCTGTGAACCTTGTATTGTTAGACTTTAAGGCCGCGCGCTGTTTCTGCCTAGAGGACTTGAACTTAAAACTTGCTGCTTTACAGGACAGACTGCGGCAACCCGGGCCTGGACCAGAACTCGTGCGCCGCTGTTTTCCGTTGCTCAGCCGAAGGCAACGAGAACCGAGGCAGGAAGAAGGACGACAGCCGGTGCGTGTCCGCCCAGGGCAACCGGATTTTGCGGCCGTTTCTGTCCCGCTGTTTCGGGCGGAGCGGGCCTGGTCGCCTGCAGCGGCCCGCGGTGTAAGTGCCGCGCTCCCACGGCGGGGCGCGGGCCCTGCTGTCCCAAACGGTCCCGCGGTCCTCGCCGTCGAGCGAGACCCGCCCGCGGGACACGTGGAAGGCTGGTAAACCGCCAAGTATTCCTAACCACGCCGTAGCTTTGCGAAAGGGACACCTCAAACGGGAGTCCCTCTCCTAGGGTAACCTGTTTTCGGCCCGGCTTGCGAGAGGGGCCGCGGTTCCGAGCAGGCGTTACGCGCCTCCTGCGGGGCTGGGCCCGGGCCCGCCCCACGCGGGCCGGGCACCGGCAGGCGGAGCCCCGCGGCGGGACGGGGCGGGCGGCAGAGGGCGGAGCGGGGCCGTGCCTCTTCGCTGGGCAGCTGCCGCCATGGAGGCGCTCGCGGTGAGGGGCCGGGAGGGAGGCGGCCCGGGGGCGGCGGGCTCGTTCCCCTGACCGCCTGCCTTTCTCCTCGCAGGATGCCCCTGTGGCGGTCGCCGTGGTCGTGGTCGCTGCATCTGCCCTGCTGCTGCTCCTGCTGCTCAGAGGGACGGGGCGGAGGGCGAGCGGCCCCGTCACTTTGCGGGACCCCCTCGCTAAATACTCGCTGCGGCTGGTGGACAAGGAGGTGACCCGGCGGCCTGGCGCGCCTTGAACCCCCTCCCTCGTCCCGGCTCTGCGGCCGGGCCTGCCGGACCCTTTGCTGCCCGGCGGCCGGGGCGGGGGGCGGCCGAGGGGCGGTCGGGCCGTCGGCCGGGGCGGGGGGTGTCTGAGGGGCGGTCGGGCCGTTGGTTGGGAGAGTCCGAGGGGCGGTCGGGCCGGCGGCCGGGGCGGGGGGCGGCCGAGGGGCGGTCGGGCCGTTGGTTGGGAGAGTCCGAGGGGCGGTTGGTCATGGGCTGCCCCAGGCTTCGGGGCCGGAGAAGTGCGCGGAGCCCTCAAGGGGCGGCTGTGACTCCCGCAGCCGGGCTGGGGTTTCCCTGGGGTAGAGCAGGATTCTTAAAAGCAGCTATGCCTACACTACGGTGTTACGGTTGTCTCAAGAGGAGGGGAGGCTCGTTTCTTTGTATGTGCAAGTCCTAGTTTAGAGCCGTGTTTCTCCCTTGCTTGCTGTCTGGTGTGCCTCAGTGAGAAGTAATCCTAGCAGCCTGTGCTTCTGCACATCCTGTCTTGCCTGATCTTTGGCCACAAATTATGAAATGTGCTCACTGGCCTTGGGCAATAGAGGGTTTCCAGATTTTCTTTATGTAAAGGTGCTGTAGGGATTGCGCAGACAGGCAAAAGTCACTCCGTGTGGAATTAAAGAGGAAAAGACTGTTTCCAAAACTTCTGATCTATTTAAACTTTATTTTTCCAAGCCATTTCTGTGTCTCTTTCTAGCATTTGGCTTGCATGCTAACAAAAAACAGGCTTACTAAAGCACATCGTGTTGAGTAGAGTTTGAAATTCAAAGCAGTGGTGATGTTGACCTCATTCTGATTTTGTTTGCTTGGTTTTTTAGGAAATCAGTCATGATACTAAGAAATTCCGATTTAGACTACCTTCACCAGATCATGTATTAGGATTACCTGTAGGTAAGTACTGAAAACACTTCATTACATATATTTCTGTTTTTAGGATTTATAACTGTACTCATAGTTCTTGGACTTCTGACTGTTTGGGAATTTAAGGCTTAGCAAAAGAAGGAGTAAAAAGCTGCATCTGAATGCTGCTGTGTCGAAGAGAAACGTCAGATTTCCCAAAGGGTTGCATTTCTCGTCTTTTGTGTGTGCTTTATTCTGCTTGTGTTAAATTGTATGGTGTAGATTAGAACAAGCACCTGAACTGAGTCTGATGGAATTCATCACCAGTCGGGATATAAGCAACAATGGTATCTGTCAAAGCTTTTTCATATTTCTTATTTGCATTCTACTTCCATCTGGTGCCCTCAGTTTATTGTCAGCTGCTCTCATGCTTTTGATAAATACAGTTGCACTTGTAAATGAGAGAGAACAACTCTTCTGCTGGGAAGCTTGTAACTAACTATTCTGTGCATGCACTTACGTTTGATTTACATACATACGCATACAACTTTCTCTTGCTTTCTGTAGCATGATGTTCATTTCAGACTAGGGTTTGATGTTTGGTGTTCATTTCAGGCACGGTCTTCTGATCTGCAGATGTGGCAGATGTAGCCCTGTTTGTTCTGTACTGTGTTTCACTGTTTCGCTTGCTGTATGGCAAGTGTCAGGGTCTTTCCCATTCCATGCTGTGAGCATGTCCGTCTTGCATGTGCCTGTCAAGGGCGGCAGTCTTTCTCCAAATTCTCTTCTGTCTTGTATGGGAAAGTATAATTGAACTGTCCATATTAACTAGACAAATGAGAAACGAATTGAGATGTGCCCTGCAATACTTGTGTTTATCCAGACTTTATTCTTAAGAATTTAGGAATCGGATCGTGAAACTGTATGGGCCAGATTACTTCCTGGGAGATTCCTGCCTTCTGCTTTTTACCAGGATCATTTTGCTAAAAACAAAAGTGTTTTCTGCCAGCACTGTTCCTGCTTTTGGTTTTTCCATACAACTCTCTCAATTAGTGCTGTCTGGCTGAGGAGACTACTCTTGGCAAGGAGTTTTCAATTCTTTTAATCAGCAGAAACGGGTGCCTTTTAGAGTCTGCCTCTTGGAGCATTAGGTTGGGCAAAGAGGTCTCTGTGGACACCAGTGTCCAATGCTGTGGAAGCCTCAGCGTTACAGAGGCAGGAGTTACGGAGAAGGAATATGGCCCGAGGCTTTGTTCTTGATGTCTTGGTGCAGAATCTCTGGGAAGTTTGCTCTGAGAGATTGCTGCTATTAAACCATAATACTTACTTACTTTGCCTGTGTGAACTAGTGTGTCCTTACTTCCACTTCATTAATGAATATGAGAACAGCAGAACCCAAAATACAGAGAGCACTTGAGAATGAGCAACAAACTTTCTGTATCACTATTTTACTATAAATTTCCTCCTTTACTCGTATCTTATCCTTGGTTCTGTAACGTACCAGCTCTCCTCAGTTACCCTGTGCTCCAGAAACTCTTGCTGAAAAAAGAAAAGAGACTAGATGTTTTATACAGCATTTACAAGGTAAAGATTTTTCTTTATCATTGCTTGTGTTTAACGGGTTACAATACCTGCTTTTCTCTCTTGTCTCTCTCTTGTCTTGTCCTTCAGGGATGAAAAAATAAATAATCAGATTGTAATTCTTTCTCCTTAGGCCAACATGTTTATCTTTCTGCAAAAATTGATGGTAATCTGGTGATTCGAGCCTACACCCCAGTTTCCAGTGATGAGACAAAAGGTTATGTTGATTTAATTATTAAGGTAAATTTTGGTTTCCTTTAATATAGATAAATTGCTAACTGGAAGGAAGGAAAGTACTTCATTTTAGTGAAATACAGAATTTATTTTGATTGATCTTCTTTCAAATAGGATGACTGCATGGCAAACAACTCATTTCACATTATCCTTGAATAGTAAGTTGTGTCCTGTGTATCTGTTGTATGTCACTGAGAGACAGCAGAGGTAGAGTAGATGGAGAAGGGAATCACTTCCTTGGCAGTACTGCAGGACCTTCCCTAGTATCTTTTATTTGGCAACACACAAATAGCGATCGCTCTGCCTCAAGATGCTTGTGCTGCTACTAATACTGCTAATAGCTGTAAGTAGAAAACAAGTCAATAAGAACTGCTATTTTTGGTGACGCTACAGAGATTGCAGTTACACGTCTGTAAGCATCAGAAGTTGTTGCTGATGTGTTTATTGATTAAGAAAATGGGATACAGAAACAAGGGAAATCCTTTAAGCTAGGGAATGTAGGATGATTTGATCCCAGGACTTCTGGATTTTCTAAGCCTTTTCTACAGTAGAGTTTGTCCTTAGGCAAAAATCTCGGCTTTTTTCATGTGCTCTGTTCTTCATGTTGCAAGTATGGTGAATGGTTATTAACTACTTAATGCTTATTATGTGCTTTGAAAGGTGAAGAAGCTATCACGTGGCTGGAGTCTCTGGGAGAGCCTTAAAAAGAAAAGATGCAGCAATGCTATTTTCAGGAGTGACTACAAAAATGGGGTGACATAAGGTTCTTGCTGGAGCGATAGTGAAATGAGGGCACCAGTATGTAATCTGCCCGCCACTTATTCCTATTAGCCTGGCTGTCTGCAGAGAGCATAGGAACATGCATGGCAGAGCACTTTACTTACTTTGGCTGCTTCCTTGCAAGGCGCAACAGATAACTGAGAGCAAAGAACTGTTGCAATTTCTTTCTCAGATGCTAAATTCAGACCTGCAATATTGTGTTCTACAGTTAGTAATATTGTCTATAGGAAAGCTAGTGGTTGGTATCATACAAATTACTGTTTTTACAGGTCTACCACAAAAATGTGAATCCCAAGTTTCCAGAAGGTGGGAAGATGTCCCAGTACCTAGATGACATGAAGATTGGAGATGATATTGATTTCAGAGGGCCAAATGGGCTCCTTGTCTATAAGGGGTCAGGTACTGTGACATGAAGGTGGGAGAGCAAAAGGGGGGAACTTGTACTGGTTATTTTCAGAGGTGTTTTATAAAACTTGACAACTTTGTAGAGTATCTTTTTTTAAAAAGTGGGAAAGAGAAAAATCCACCTTTCCTAGTCTTGACCAAGAGCCTATCAGAGCTGCTGTGATGGGAAAGAGTACTTTGTGTTTACTTCCTGTGAGGAATAGCTGGTTATTGTCTCACTCCTGGGACCATATAATTAAATCAGAAAAAATCGCTATTGCATTGTATTACTGAGGAGGCTGCACTGGAAATAGTACCTCAGCTATACATATGGAGGGAGGTGTTCCAGATACTTCTTAAACAAGGGAGGTTGTGGCCTAAAATGCACTCTGAGAATCTCAGCGTTGTTACTGAATAACCCACTGACTGAGAGCCAGCTCCATTTTGTGATTAGACCAGGTCTGAGTTGACAAGGAGGAAATAAGTTCAGAGAAGTAATTCTCTTTCAAGATGCAAGTGAAAGATTTTGCACTGATCTTGACTGAGAGGGACTGTTACTTCAGGGGGATAAGTGATCAGTGCTTCTCTGGATCATGACCTTTTATGAGTAATATACTGATGAATCTGTTTCTCAGGGGAAACGAACGATGTGTGTTTTACAAATGTTTGGCTGCTATAAAAAGTAGTAGCTAAGAAAGCTTGTACTCCAGTCTTAAGAGATCTGTAACTAGTAACGTCAAGTGCTTTTCATATAGAATACTTTTCATGAGCTTTTCATTTGGCTTGGTCCTTGGAGATTAATTCAATTATGAACTGTCTGGTTTTGTGACAGTTTGGAAGCAATGGTGTACCCAGGTGTAGAGCAGAAATTGGCAAGGTCTTCTCACCACAGGAGACTAGAAGGCTGTCGCCTAGCTGACTGCAAGTGTCATGGGGATTTCATTAACTGGAAATGAATTACAATAATAAAGTACTTGATAAAAGTATGCAAGGCTCCAACATTCCTGATTTCTAATCTTTGCCAGGGTTCTTGCTTGATGCTGGTTTAATTACAACTCCATTGAATGTGGATGCACACAAATGGCTAGATCCATGGTGCAAGTGAGGATGATGAAGATGGCCTAAGAAACCTGTTTTTCTGTAGTAGGGGCTGTGATTAGCTTTAGCTACCACTAACATTCACAGCTGCCGAGCTGTGTTCTAGGCAGCGATGTGGGAATTCTTGAGTTTATAATAAATGATGTTGGGTAGCAGGGAAGGAGTAAATCAGTTGTTCAAAGCTAAGATTGGGGTTTACAGAGACAGAGGTTTCTACTCTTTGTGCTCAATGCTGTGCTGAGTCCATTTAGCATTTCCAGAAGATCTGTCCTAATTAATTGGTAGGCTATAGTAATTTATTCCCATAGAATTTGTATCCATGTTTGGGGGTTAACATACCTACAGGTTTTGACTATTTCTTCTAGGTACCTTTCTTATCAAGCCCCATAAGAAGTCCGAAGCAGAGAAAAAGTTTGCAAAGCATCTTGGGATGATAGCTGGAGGAACAGGTAAAACTATTCTCATCATATGGAATATCTAGAGAATGAAGATGTCTTTATGGATGCACGTGGGGAGTATCAAACACTGTACTTTAGTAGCAGAGCACTTAAACCTGTATTTCTTTTCATGAGTGTTTGGCAACACTGAGGCTTTCCAGTGGCTTGAGCTCAGTCCTGGGAGCTAGCTACTTCAGAGTTTTAGTCTTGATTTACCATGTGACCTCAGAGAAGTCACTTCATCTCTCTGAGCTTCAGTCCCAATGACGAAAAATATTTTAGGAGAATGTGTTGATGGTAAAATTACTGTATGTGATAGAGAATGCTGAAGGGGAAAGCCCCAGATACAAGTACTGTGGTTTTGTTCTTGTTCTGAAACGATTTGTAATAATAGAAACCCCCAACCTCTGCATTTTGGCATGGATTAAGAATTTAGAGGTATGTAGCCCTGTGCAAACTAAGCTCCCACTGAAGACTGAAGGAAGGCAGCATTAATATTGAAACTGCAGCCGTGGGAAGAAATGCCCATTTTTTAACCACTTTTTTTTTTAACAGGAATAACTCCAATGTTGCAGCTGATTCGTCGTATCACAAATGATCCTAAGGACTCCACAAAATGTTACCTTCTTTTTGCTAATCAGGTGAGTATGCTGACTTGTCTGTTTGTCCTTCTTTAATGGCCTAATTTTTTTGCTGGCCTCTGAGCTTTTTAAACTGATGGGACATTGACCCCTAGAGAAAACACTGCTCTGCATGTTTCATACTCTTCTGGTGTCTTTGGGTTTGTATTTTCACCCAACCATTTATGAGAAAATATTATCTGAGATAGCCCATTTAAAAAGGACCAGTATAGGGAGGAGCAAGAAATGGTTATTATGTAAGCTCTTAATATATTGTCTTGGGTTAAAATGATTTAAGAAGGAGAAATGGAATAAAAAAATTATCCATAACTTTATAATTTTAATTATCCATAATTTTATAAATACTTGTGTGGTGCTGTCATAGTTCCCATGATCTTTTATCTGTTTTGAAGATGGCTCCTCATGGTTTCACTTGTAGGAATTAGGGAGTACATTAGGGAATAAATAGTGTGAACAGATCCTGATCCCTCTACTCATTTTGCTCCTTCACTGATTTCAAGGAAACAGGGTTTTGTTCCTTTAATCTGTTTCTACAGTTACCTTCACCATGCTGGTACAGGGCCATATTTGCCAGGGTCAGAGACAAACCCAGCTCATTGTGATTTTAGCCTGGATTAAAAAGTTGTTCTAATTGCCATCTTTAAGACAGTGTTTAGGTGACTATTAAGTCTCATATTTTGTTATTCTCAGTCTGAATTTACAGAAGCCTATCATGATAATAGCTATCATGTAAGGGGAAAAAAAAAATTTTCTTGGTTTGAATGAGTTACCTTGTTGAATTCAGATAAGCTCACATTAGAGAGCATCTTGAGATGGTTTGGATCTAAACAGGGGTCTTGTTTTGCAGACAGAAGAAGATATATTACTGAGAGCTGAGCTAGAAGACATTGCTAAGAGGCATCCTGATCAGTTCACGCTTTGGTATACACTGGACAGACCTCCACAAGGTAGGCTACTGGTACACGCTGGAAATGCCTTTGCTCGTCGCTGTAGAACAGTCATGAGTTTTGCTCTTGTTCAAGGGGCCATCAGGTCATCTTGTCTTAACACTTTTAAACAACAGACACCCCCCAACCCCTCAGAAACAAGCCTTACCACAACACCTGTTTTGAAAAGTGATCCAAACCAGGTGGGCCTTAGAAAGTGTGAACTAATAATTAATTCCTGTTGGGTCAGATGTGTTGCTTTTGATGTATTTCAGGATGTGCCAGTTTTAGGGACTTTACAGCAAAATTACAGCTGTTCTGGGCTATTTCCTGAATGAGGTTATGTTAGCATTTTGTTGGCATTAAATTTCTTAATACCTGTAAATAGTACATGCACATCTTTGTTTTGCAGCAGCTCTAGATTAGATTCTGGTAAAACAGAGCTGCCATGTGTATAGATTAAGGCATTAACTGTAGGCTGGCGTTGCACTGAATTAGAAATGGAGGGAGAGGTTGAACTCTACTGGAATCTCCTTTGAAACTTGGGTATTCATGTTTGCTGATGTTGTAAGTGATCTGAGCTTTTATTTAACAGACATAAGAGCCAAACTGAGTCAGGATCAAAGTTCTGTACATGTCAGCAATAGCCATGAGTAGGTGGCCAGAGAAGAGTAATCAGCAGGCCTTGATACTCTTCCAGTCTTTAATATTTCTCAATTCTGAGCCAAATGTGTCTCTACAGATACAGTAACCCTCAGTGGACTACTTCTGTAAGAACTTAAGTGTGTCTCCTTTGGAGCGTGTGTGAGCTTTTGGCGGTCTGTTAGTGGTTCCATAGCATTAGCACTTTTGTGTGAAGAATTACTTCCTCTGGTTTGCATTTGCCTCTTAATTCTTGTGTCGGAAGAGAGTGTGAATAGGTGCCTACCAACTGTCTTCATGTTACTAATTTTACAGACATCTATCAATCAATCAACCCTGCTGCCCCACCTCTTCTATACTGAAGATTGCTGGTCTCCCCGACATTGCTCACCCTTGTTCTCTCAACCTTTTCCAGCTCTGCTGTGTCCCTTTTTGAGCTGAGCAGATCAGAACTGAACAGCAGTAGTCAAGATGCAGGCAAACTGGATTTTTACTTTGACGTTGTGTTCCCTTTTCCTTTCCTGATACTTCTTAAGATTTCATATGCGTTTTGACTGCTGCTGTTTTTATAACCCCAACATCTCGCTCCTGATAAATGAGCTTAAAGCACATATTTTTATGTGTGAAGGCAGGATTATTTTTCCTACTTGGCTCACTAAATGACAGATGCATTCAATAATACTGCTTGAAATCATTTAGCATTTCTTTACTCTTTTTTAATTTTTTTTTTTTCTCTTACCACTTAACTACACGGTAGAACTTTTGTCATCATCAAACTTTGTCATCTTACCGCTCGATCTCTTTTCCATGTTTTTTTCAATGTGTTGGATGGCACAGGTCTCAATAGCTCTCCCTGCACAACTGCCCCTGGGTGACCTCTCTTCACTGGAAGAGCTGATATCTTCCTGTTTATTCCTATCTGCTGTCTAATTTCTTTTAAGTCTATCATTTATTCATAGTCTTTCATGTCTTATCAGCCAGATCCTTCTTAGCCACATGCTTGTTGTCCCTGTCGAAGGGGACCACTAGGTTTGAGCTCAGTGAGAGATTTAACCCTCTCTTGGCTTGCAGTGATGGTGGCACAGCTTTGCTCATTCTTCAGCTTCTTTGTGAGTACAACATATGCGGTTTAAAAAGTCTTCCAACTGTACAGAGATTCAAATTAATAGTTTAATTTCTTTGTTTCAGATTGGAAGTACAGTTCTGGCTTTGTCACTGCAGACATGATTAAAACCCACCTCCCTTCCCCTGGCAGTGAGACACTCATTCTCATGTGTGGACCACCACCTATGATTCAGTTTGCATGTCAGCCCAACCTGGACAAACTTGGCTATCCCAAGAGCAATACATTTTCTTATTGACGCTGATGTCATCTCATACCTTTTCATAAGGACTGCGTATTTTCCTACAGGAACAACTGGTATGTAACTAACTGCGCAGTATTTCTTTGTTTTGTTTTTTTGGTGTGTGTGTTTTTTAACCACTTAATGTAATTTCTGTGGTTCATAACTTCATAATTACCTTTGCATGTTCAACTAAGAAGTTGAGAAATCATCTTGAGTTGTGTGGAAGTAACTTAGTCTAACCTCTTAAGTTAGTATGAAATGTTAATTCTGAGAAAAAAAAATTAAGTGTAATCAGAGATATAGGACAGAGATAAAACCACTTGTTTGTTAACATGGGTATGGAATGTGAGAGATGGCTATAAAACTGGACGAGGATTATTTGACTGTGCTTTACAGGTAATTCATTTGGTGAATCCTGGGGAAGGAGAGTACAAAGAATAGTCTCTTTTTTTTTTTTTTTTTTTTTTTTTAAATGCTGTTTTACAGCCCTTTACCAGGGACTAAAAGAAGTCACAGTATGCTATTGAAAAAGTGAACAGAATTTGGGTAACATGCAAATTGCTTATTACTGTAATAGAAATTCTCATTAGTGTGAAATTTATTCAGGAGGATTACATCACTTCATGCTGTCTTCTAACAGCCTTAGCTAAACAATCACTGCCAACTATATATGGAAGTTCTAGGCTGCATATACAGACTTAACCATCCAGTGGTGTTACATCATTTGAATGTCATTCTCTTAAGTGTAGTGCTTGCTCTTTTGGCAGTTTCAGAAATTTCCTTTGCTTCTGAGAAAACATGGCTTCTTACTTCCTATTGTAAGCTATGCTGAGTCGGCCTTATACTCGGCTAATGCCTCATCTTAGTGTTTTTACCACATAGCATTTAATTCTTAGTCTTCAGTGCCTGGTGTACTGTGTATTCATTTCCAGGAATTAGTTTATACTACATTTGTTTTAGGGTCTGACAAATCCCTGAGCCAGAAAACTAGTTTGTTCAGATGCTAATGAATATGTTTACTAAATATTTTCATTCATCTAAAGCAAAACAAAAGGAATCTACTAGTTAAAATTTGACATAGGGGTTTTGTATTTAATCATCAGTTACGTTTGTAGCAATAATGGTACAAAGACAGACACAGGGATTCAGACTGTGATTCTGTCCCTGATGAGAGATCAACCACGTGTAATTACATTAGAATCATTCCACAGTCAGCAAGAGTGGAGGAACATTCAGAATTTATTCATAACAGTCAAAAAATAAGCATTTATGCCAGTGTTATGCTAATTAGGATTTCTTACTATATATATATATTAAAAAAATCAATAGTTTTGTAGATTGACTATTCACAGCCAAGTTAGCACAACAACACACTGAATTACAAATACATCATCAAAAGAAATCTGAAAATCTGCTTGGAATATCACAGTGTTATTAAAGCTGCTTCTGTTGGAGCAGCTTATCCTATTTGTGGTACTGTAATCAGTCTGCTGGCTAATTAACCTGACAAAGTATTTCAGATGCCCATAGTACATAATCTGGTCACTAGTGTTGATTGCATTGCCAGATTGGAGATGTACTTGACTAGTACATTTATTACCTTTTATTAAGCATTTTTAGTTTGCTGATGTGTAGACTGATTTCTCATTCCTTTGGATTTTCCATTATCATTTCATTGTTCATTGATTGAAAAAAAATTGTCTTGGTTTTACAGTTTTGGACAATAAAATCATGTGTTTAGCTTCCAAGATCTGACCATACAGTGCAGGGTCTGTCATGAGAGGCTCATGGAGTCAGGACTAGAATAGGTCACCTTTAAAAAGTGCCACTGATAGCTCTTGAAGAGCCCTTGCTGCGTACTCGGACAGTACCAAAGATTTCCCCTTTATTTGGGAGCGTTGTGGCTGGGAGTGACCTGCCCTCGGGCTATATTAATATGTAAACCAACACCCTGCAGCCAGCAAGGAGAGAGTAATGCAAACCATCCATATACATACTAAGTCTTTTCTTTACAATTGAGCATTTTTCTTTTCTGACGTTTCCCTATTTACTAAGGTATCTATCATCTTGTTAATACCTTATTAATTCATGAGAGGCATGTGTCAACAGATGCCACAAGTAATTGCTGCTGTAAAGGAGACAATTTCACCCTCGAACAGCCCCTCAAGTAAGTAGTGAGAGGCCATATTTACCTCTGTTACAGTGCTGCAGGCCTGCCTAGCTCAGTAGAATAGCAACAGATCTATTTATTATGATACTTGCCTGATGCTCCTTTGTCATGTTTTATACATCACAGAGCAGTATTTAGCAACAGGAGACAAGCATTGAAGTATTCTATGAAAATCTGTCTGTAGCTGGAATGAAAAGAGAACTGAAAGTGAATAGCAATATTGTTTACAACATCACCAGTTGTCATGCAAATGTAACAAAAGTGTTTCTACTGTAAGCTCCAGTTCCCACAGCTGTTTGCAGCCATATGTTTAATTAGGTGTAACTATGGAAAGAAAATAGGCTTGTCACCATCCCTGTCTTCCTGAGAGCCAGTACTATGTTTCAGACCAACCAGGTGTGGGGCTCAGAAAACTTTGTCTGAACCATTTTGATTATTCAGAAGGCTTATGAGCATGCTGATGCTTGCACAAGTTTGTCAGTACTAGCCATTTTAGACAAAATGTCAATGTACAGAAAGAGCCCATTCAATAGTTCTAGTGAAAGAACTGTCATTAAAAACCAAACAATGGATCATGCTGGAAATTCTGTTGCCCTTACCCTATGGAGCACAGCAAACACCATTCTTAAAGTTACATTTTATGTTAGTTAAATGTTGTGATTTCTCCTTGATAGCAAACAGCTTAGTGCACATGTAAATATCACATGATAAAAAAAATCACTTCAAATGAAGCACCAGTTTTTGAGTCCATCAGTTTTCCTGGTAGTCTCAAAGTTACGTTTCCTCTTGTAGTAGTTCAGCAACTTCTTGAGTTAGGTAAGGATTTGTGAACGTGCCATCTTGTCATCCTCCTGATAAAAGCAGGGGCTTGATGGTAGTATTATGTTCCATTCTTCCCATTCTACACTGCACGCACTTGGATAAAAAGAGGGCAGGATGTGCTAATGAAAGGGGTGAGAGATTAAAATCCTTTTATGGGAAACAGTCTCTGGCAAGGCTGCAGTAGTAGTGAGCCATTACTGCTGCACTCACCAGCATCCATCTGAGTTTCTAGGTGGCTCTGATTAGTCCACACGGTACAATAAGAGTATTAATGATTCCTGCATTACAAGTTAATTATAAAAATAAAAAATTACAAAAGATCTTTTATATAACAGTATGTAAACATACCATGTAAAAGACGACTGAATAAAAGGGTAAAACGTTGCTAGTCTTGGCTTTCCAGGCTCTGGATATGAGTACCATTTCTCTCTCAACACCTATTTCACGTTACATAATATGGAAAATAGGGCAGAGGAGCGTTACCTGTAATGCATTGCTACATTGATAATATTAAATGCTATGTGGTAAGTCTCATTGGCAGAAAAGAGGTAAAGCTTTTCTGCACCACAGCATCAAGCTTCTCCTGGCCACCCCTCTGGACAGGCATGAGGTATTATTAGTGTTCTTGGTTATGTTGAAACATCATCTCCAGTCTTCAAAGGTAGGTGTTAAAAATCTGCTGTCATTCAGCATTTCATCTTGGCTTAACATTGTCTGAAAAAACAAGATGTGAACAAGTAAGCATGTTCAGTTAGGGGCCTATAGTTAAAGAAATCCAACTGTAATAAGACCAGATTCACAACAGAGGGGGTTAGAGCCACAGAAAATTAAAAGAAATTTCTTGAGTGCAGCTTTAAATAAACTATTATTTACTTGAGGAAATCCTCTACAGAGATTTTGTGTGTGGCATATGACTCAACTATGTTATGTAATTCTTCGTTATACCTTTCAGTTGATTTTTTTTTTTTTTTTTTAAATTAGCTGCTATAGAGTCAGGAATTAATAGTAAACTTTTTTGTGGTTTTTTTTTTTTTGTTTTCTTTTGTTTTCCATGGAGTTTTAGCTCATGTAAATTTTCAAGTCTGTGCCTCTGCTAGACTTTGCTGTGATTGAGGCATTTGATGGTTACTTACAAAATCTTTGAAGAATTGTTTTCATTTAAGGGGATGAACAACTGTCATTGGGTCAAAGAGATAGCCGAGTTCATGAAAACTTAAAATAGGCCTAAATGAAACTTAATTTCTAGTGCAATTTAAAAGCAGGGTTTTTTTGGACTGTGAATGTGCAACTAGGCTATAAAGAGGTATTTAACAAGAATAGTGACCCACTTACTCTTAACTACCGGCAGCAATGACCAACTTTCACTGAATTCTAGCAGAATACAGTTGTGACTTTTAAAACAAGAGTGAAATCAGTACATACCGTAAGATGGCTTATGCCTTGAGAAAGAGCCCCTATTTGCATTACTGTTCCTTCTGAATGTTCCATCTGTAAAAGTATTCAGGAACTAGTTCAAATCAGACAGTATGTGCAATTTTATTCATTCTACATGCATCTTTGGGAGGTATTGGTGCCTGGACAAATGAAGTTGTAGTAAGTTTAAAAGCTCTGATTTCTGCACATTAACAAAAATGCCTCCATGCTATAAGGTATATGAAAACACGTTGAAAGATAAGAGGAGTGAATCCTGATTAAGAAAGATTGATTCCATGAAACTTGAGCTGTAATTCACACAAGAAAAGAAAAAAATTGACATTATCAATGAAGAGTAAAATTTTCTAGATGGTGTAACACTTATCAGCCTTCTTTCACAGGCAAAAAGTAAGAGTTCTTCATGATACAGTCCTACCTATTCTTATATAAAAAGGTTATCAGTTCTAGGGCACTGTGATTTCACTGCATGCTCAGAAGTCATGCTTAATTGAAAGACCATGCTCCTAGAGAAAAATCCAGTATTTTTGTAATGCTTGACCACCTGCATAGTGTGAGCTCTGGGCTCACAGTTAATGCATTCACTTGCAACACTTAACTGTGCAAGTGGGACACCCGTACTAAATTAGAGTCAGGATTTAGTATTGTCCCTACTTGGAACAGTACTTAATTTTACTAAGGTGTACATTGAAAAAGACAATGGTTAGATAATGAACACAGATGAGATGTTAGATGCAGTAAACCATGCAAATGAAAAAATTGTTTTCACAGTTAGTCTTTTCAAGTTTGTGACCATTCTCTTATCAGGCTTAAACTGTTGTTATGTCACTTAAGGTCACTGGAGATAGGGACAGTTTACCCCAGCTGCCTCTGTCTGGCTCTTGTGTGTTGCCAAAGTTCACACAAGCCTCCAGAAGCTCCATTTTTCAGGGTTTACATCCCTTTACACAACAACGAAGTTGAAT
The DNA here is from genome assembly GCA_024606505.1 of Aquila spilogaster. Classification (NCBI taxonomy): domain Eukaryota; kingdom Metazoa; phylum Chordata; class Aves; order Accipitriformes; family Accipitridae; genus Aquila; species Aquila spilogaster. The sequence continues at coordinate 24,135,038 of JANHGO010000038.1, forward strand.
AAAATTTGATGGTTTTTAGTCTTCATCATTTGTCTGTGTGATGTCTAGACATCAGTTTCATTCACAAGTTCACTACTACATATCAAAAGTGTATTATTTAAGTATTGGTTTTATTAATGATCTTGTTCATTACTGATGCATTGTTTTCACATATACTGTCTAAGCGTAACTACTCCCCACTGTACATAATGAAAGAAAAATTCAGTTGGATTCTTTGATTCATGTCTGTTAAAAATATACAATCCAGTTGTACTTTAATATATAACTTGATAGCTTTGTACAAATTAGTCCAAATAAATTTATTACATTAAAAACCACCCATAAAGATAATGAAAAAAAGTAGTGTGCCTTATTGAGATTATGAAAGCTAGAAGTACAAAAGTCTTGTTTTTACTGCAACCACCACCTTAATTTGTCAAAATACATTGATCTTCATAGTGTAAAGGTGTTACATTCCTGAAAAAGGGCTTGAAGATGGATGATTTTATTATGATGTTGATTAAAAAAATTAACCTGACATTCTTAGTACAGAACTCTTTCCAGTGTCCATAGCCAATACTTTCTCAGTAAGTTCATGCGGATGTAGCAAATACTTTGTTATATGCTAACATTTGGTTATTTGCAAGCTTTGGAATGCATGGAGAGGATGAGATGAGAATGGCATCAGTCTGTCTGTCCCACCTGATCCAGTTCCCTATCAGTGAATGGACTAAGTCCTTTGTATCCACTGTAGTTTTTCTGAGTACCATTTGTAGCAGCTGGGTTTGTATCCATAGGACAAATGTAGTCTGTTGATTCATCAAATTTCTTTTTTCTTAAGTTTCCAAAATGTGAAAATCCAAGTTTCTTTGGCTAAAATAAAAAGACAACAAGTTTTGAATAAGGAAAATAAGGTTGTCCTTTAAACATTCAGACGCCTCTCCTTTTTGATTTACTGCTATATCCTTGTCCTTCAAGTACGTAGATTCTGAACTAAATAAATTTCATTGGTTTCAAATTGGGAGCTAGAGTTGATGTTAATGACATTTAGATAGCGTTTCTTCTAAGAAAAGACAGAAGGGATTGCATGCTTATTTCAGAAGTTGATTTAAACAGATACAAATTAAATGCTTTGGTATCCACAATTAAGGAAAATGTAACACTCCTCCTAGAACTGACCTCTCGCTGCCCATGTTTGTCCCTTATTTTCTTTATAAGACAGGGGAGAGGAAACCTGAAATTCCGAAATATCTCCTTTTTGAAAGCAGTGCATACCCGAACTTTGGCAGTGGTGGTCAGAGGTGTGTATGCTGTTGACTCCGTTATTTCTCTTTTTTCTTGTTGTGCCTCTGGTCCAATTAATACATTAAAATTGGTTGTTAGGTGGCGTCGCAGTAGGGTCTTTTGAGGTGGAATATTCAGCAGCATTGCCAGTGTGTCACCATTGAAGCGAGGTTCGAGAATCTATCAAAAATGGCAGAATATTTATTTTTTATATGGTTAAATATTTGCAATAGTAAACCATTACAGGGCTTATCAGAGGAATTTCTCATTCTTACTTACTAAGCTATCTATCTACATTAGACCTTTTATAACTCACGATACAATACTCACTAGGGTTTGAATGGGAAATACATGAAAGTAGGCCCTAAGAAATGCAGAGCATGATCAGGCAAATACACGTTTATATTTATCATCAAACCTTCTATTTGGATTGAACAAGTTTGTTTTCAGAATTTTCTGCTCTACTCAGAGAGTGTAAACTTAAATCTTAGCACAATTTTTTCTGTTTCATTTTTGCAAAAATTCTACAGCACTAGAATCATGGAATTTCAGAACTCTGACTTCACTAAGCTGCAAATAGTTCAGAATGGTTTGAATTTAAAAAAATGTCATTCCTGATTGCTGCAAGTTCAGGACAGTTACTTACTGTGGCTCAGAGTTCTATTAAAACCACTCAAAGAAACACTCAATGCCTTATCAATAAGTAACTTTCTCATAGTACAGTTTGTTTTTAATTTTTTTTATGTACTGCTATTAAACACTTACGCACAGCTCAGCTTTGATCATAAAAAAATATTTTAGCCTCTCCTTTTTTTATTTTAGTTTTCCTTTGTAAAATTAAGATGCATGGATCAGATAAAGAGGCTCTTTAGAAGGCTTGAACATGCTGTCATTGCAGGTGTGTTTGTTTCCTCCTGCTTGACAAACACCAGATAAAAGATGTTTCATATTACAGTGTGTCAATTTTTAGTAGATATGTAGTGAAATGTTAAAACAACTTCTTACAATCAGGCCACCATGCACTCCGCTTCCTCGAAGGTTTGGTGCGTATTCTGCCAGATCGACTGATCTGAGCCATTCCATCACTCTGTGATTGGACCAGTGAACTACTTCAGAAGGTGAAACGTTACTCTGTTAAAGTAACCAGAAAAGATGATGACACTATAGCCTGCATTGTCACTGCATGTTCACAATATGTATCCTCAGTTCAGATAAAAACATCGTTCTTCCTCAAAGAGCAGTATTCTAAGGTATTGTTTCTGTTCAAGGCCTCTTTCAGCCCTCCTCTGACAAGATGGCATGGCAGGCATAGTCTAGTACAGATGAAACCCCATATATTGCATCAAGTAGTATAACAGTAGAGATTACGGATGCTAGGTGTAAAAAAAGGGAGCATTTTGAGAACAGTATTATTGTCAGTCTTTAATACTAAGGAATAAACTATGCTGACCAGGTAAGGCAAAAACCTTACAGTATTTGAGGGTTAAAAATTAGGACAGGCAAAGAAAACATTCCAAATGATTGTCTCGGAAGTTGAGTTAACTTCTTTAAACTAAGCAGATAATTTCTGAAGAGAAGTGCATGAGATTCAACTAATAAGTGGCTCAAGCACTTAAGGACTGAGTAGATTTTTATTATCAGTAAGTACATGCTACATTCCAGAGCTGGAAAGGAGCATAACTACCTACTGCTTTAGATGCAATTCCCTAGTAGCAGTGGTTCTATGGTATCATTGTACACTGCTAACTTTTTATCCCCTTTGGCTGGAATCAGGTAATTAGTGCTTGTTTAAATTAATTTATTTAAACATTCTTTTACCTCCTCAACAGGTCTCCTGCGTAGACAGTGGGGGTTAAAACTGTTGACATGCAGCACATGTATGGCACATTTAATACTCAGATGATGCAGCTGACTGGTGACTTTCAGAAAGAGAAGGTCATTCTGTAAAGGAGAGCGCCTTTTAGTGGCACAGAATACATACCAAAACAGGTACCTTCCCCAAGAAGAAAGATTTTAAGCTTGCTCTGTAGTTTTATATAAACCACAGTAGCTGTGGTTTAGGTAAAAGAAAAGTTTATATTTTAAAGAGGGTTTTTTTAGGGTGGGGGTTTTTGTTGGGTATTTTTGTTTGTTTTTGTTTTGGAAACATTGCACCATAGCAAGACCTGGCTAAAAAATGAAGGAGAGCTTGTAGCCTATTAAGTAAAACCCAGGGTCATGGCTAGTTTTAAAATACTTGGGCTGTTTCTGGTCTAGCTGAGATCCTGTTTTAAAATACTTGGGCTGTTTCTGGTCTAGGTGAGATCCTGTTTTTGGTAGGATCACTGCAGCCAGCAACACACACCTAACCATCGAACAGTAGGGACCACACTCCTATAACAAAGGCTCTTTAAGCAGCGTAGACAAAGCTGTACTTTTGATAACAGCTAAATGAGGCTTTTTTTTTTTTTTCATAGCACAGTTAACAAAACCAAATACTTAATTATCTAAACCTGGGCAAGGAAACTGGAAAACACAGTGGCTATGTGTAGTGCATGGTTTGCTGCTAATGTGGTCAGAGCTGTACAAATTACTGGATTTGCTGCTTATCTTTAGTTTCCTGAATATCGTTGCTAACTTGGTGTGGAGAACAATACACTGCAGAAGCTGCATGTAAAATAGGTCATTTTACCTTTAATTGTGGTGTGCTACATGATATTGAAAGAAAGACTTTGCAGAAGTTAGCTATAACATATACCATGACTTATTTTATGTGCCTTAGGAATAGTAATCATGTGCTAGACAACACGAGTTACTATTGGCGCTATTTCTGTCTTGCAAAAAATACTTGAACTGCTCACATTCAAAGGAAAATTGTAAAATTCTGTGCTCATTCTGAAGTTAAATTTGGTTAAACTGAGGAAAAAGGATTGTAGCTTACCACAGTTAAGTACTGCAACATTCTCCCATCAACTCTGGATTCATGAAACTGGTCTTTGTACTGCGGTAAACCAATATCATCAAGCCATCCTGCAGATACAAGAACAATGGTGTACCAAATCCAGATCAGTGAGAATGAAGCCCTTCTCCCCTTCTTGTCTGGGCTGGCTCCTTCTGAAGCATTCAGGTAGCTCATCCTACCTGTTCACCTTTCAAAAGGACAGCCTCTTACCAGAAGCCTAAAAGCAATTCCCACCAAACAGCTTTGTCCACAATATCCCCTATGATGTCAAGAACACCGCAAAAATCCTCATACTACTATGTTGAAACTTGGTGCTCTTAAAAAGATGTTTGCTAACTGCTTAAACAAACATGTGTCAGGCAGCCCATCCATAGCCGTGGGGCAAATTCCTTTCCAAACAATTCCATGACAGTTCAAACACTTACGTGTCACCCAGATATGATCGAGTTGTGCAGACTTCTCATCTTGTTTTGCATTTATTGATTTAATGGCCAAAACTAATTTCTTCCTGTGCAGTGGGTGCTTTATTCCCATTTCCTGTAACAATAACCATTAACAAATAGTTTGCCTTGCCTCTGGCTCTTTTCATCTCATTAGGTGTCTATTTCAGAAAGGTAGAACTGCCAACTGTTTGAAGGGGTCAGGTTGTACAGAATCAACATGTTTGGTTGCTTGAGAGAAAGTTACAGATTATTACCTTTTCCATGTCCTGAGGTGTCGCAGTTAACAGTGTATGGCCTGAAGTCACCCACTGCCGTGCAAAAATGACATACTGACCGAGACCAAAGTCCTCAAGCCAGTTACAAACTCTTTCAGTGCTCCACTGAGCAAACGGAGCATTGTAGTCACTGAAAAGTACAAGAAATGTTTGAAAAGTCTTAAAGGAAGGAATTATGGTTATTGTCAGAAAGCTCATCATGTGCCAGAGGCAGTACTACAGCGTATGTATTAGTGTGCTTTGTTCTGTGCAATAATAAAAGCCAGCAGCCATTCTCACAGTATGTGCTGTGGTACTAGTGTCCTGTTAATTTGGCTGCCCAGCCTCAACTCGTGAACAGTTGGGGGGGGCTGTGAATAAGAATTTCCCATTTTCTATTTGAAAAGACAAAAGGGAATCGCTGAATCCTCATCACTTTGCAGATGTTCCCATGGGAGATGATAAGTTTCCTAGTTCTTTAACAAGGTGAAATTTTTGACACTCTGACAAACAGCTAGTGCTGCAGCCTGCAGTTGAAGGAGCGCAGACAGGGGAGCTTCTCAGGATACATTTTCTACCAGAGAAATTCTTTCCAGTTGTTGTGGAATTCCACGTGTCACGAAGTATGTTGGGAAAAGCATATTTCACAAGAAGAGGGTTTGGCTGTTCAGCACACTTAACAATACCGCATAATATGCTGTGCAAGGTAAAGAAGGAACCATTACCTTTTCTGGCCTTTGGTTTCCTTTGATCTGGATAACCGAGGTCCAGCTGTTGCACGGAGACCACCTCTTCGAAACTCTGCCAAACCCAGATCGTCTGCAGGGAAGTTACCTGACTGAGTTCTTCTTATTCTTTCAAGACAAGAGTGCCACGATAGTACTATTAGCTTGCAACAGAGAACATTTGTTTCGTATGGCAACTATAGTGACAACTAGAAGCTGTATTAATCCTCCTGTAAACCACAAACATCTAATTCAAGTAGTAGCTGAAGAAGTTCCAGGCAAATGCTGTCTAGACCTAACTCTGAGGAAAGGAAAAAAAAAAAAGCTCTGCAGAGCAGTCATAACCCTCGAGTCCAATTCATAATGCACACTGGAGGCCAGACTTGTAAATGTCTGCTGTCCAGAAGCAGGTAAAGTGAACACAGTAAAACTCAGTCCCCCTGCTTTCTGTTTCTCCTGTTTTCTCTCATTTTTTTACCTGATGCCTTCTGTAATGAAAAACTTACTATCATTTAATTTTTCATAGCTAATGCTAATAATTTAGAATGCCAACAGTTTCATTAAGATGACAAGAGTCTTATTTTTTCCCAACAGCATGATGCTGGGAACATCACCATCCATTTTTCTATACCCATGTGTACAGAGACACCCCCATACAATCACAGAGCTGCTTTCTCTTCTTTTCCTGAATTTTACTTTATTCTTGCTGTAGATATTGTAGCTTTTACTGAGTACTAGATTCATTCTCAGCTGAAATGCTTTGACAGGGCACTAAAAAAAAAACCAAACAAAACAAAACAACCTTACCTTCCCCAGATTTTCTTGATCCCTTTTGGACTCTTTCTGTTTTCTGGAGACAATGGAGACTGTGGTCCTGAATCTGTTCCCGAAGAAAGAGGTGAAAGGTCATCCGAGACTACTGTGCCATCCACATTCTCTGTTTCTCCTGCATTAAGAACAGTAATATAGCCACATTTTATGCTAATTATTAACAAAGTTATTATCTGGAAGACTAACTTTTCAATGCAGAACATAATAAAAAAGTAAAAATATCTATAAAATTGTTCTTGTATTAAAAAACCATGCTCAGAAGGTAAAAAAATAGTAGCTGTACATTTGATACAAAAAAAGAAAATAATAAAACATTGGGTAAAATAGTATTGTTATTTTAGTTTAAGGTCTTCAAACTGAAGCAGATTCTTCAGACTCTTGCCTTGCCTATTCTTAATACCATAACTGCTCCATCAAAATCGGTGGCAATTTTTCTGTTGACTTCAGTGAAAACAGAATGAAACCAGGAATAAGTATCTTAAAAAGAAATCTCATCTGAATGCCATACAGCAAAAGCTGTTACTTCATTTCAGTACTGCACTTAAGGAATTCAATCTGGATGGCCCACTTGGGATTAATATTTCATAGAGAAATGGAGGGAAAAAGGAAAGGAAAAAAGTAAGCAGCAAAATTCATGTTAAAGTTGCATCTTGTTTGGATACAGTACCTAGCACTGGTGCACTGACACTCCTGATGCGATCTTCAGTCATCCCAAGAAGCAGAAAGCCAGATGAAGAAGCAAAGAAGATATAAAACACCAGCAAAATAAAGTTACAGAAGAGCAAAGTAGTAAGCTAAGCATTAAAAGCAGAAACAAAAAGAAAAGCAGCAGTTATGGTTGATATGAAAGTGAATACGCATTGGTGTGCACAAGCCCCAAGAATTCTGTACAGGTCATCTTAATTAGATAGGGATGATCATTTATCTGATTTGTTTGTTTGTTTGTTTTTAAACTATTCTTAGACAATTCTAACACATTAAGCATATACTGCAGAGCTCTACAAAGCCTGCAGAGTATCTGAAATGAAGCAATGTCTAAGATTACGTCAAATTCCTCTGAAATGTAGAATTGGAGGTGTAATGAGTTTATTGCACATGCAAGACTAAACCAACCTGCATTAAAAAAAAAAAATAAATCTGTTAATTCAGTGTATGTAAGGAGTCATTGCTTGTTTCTAGAAAAAGAACATTTTTCTTTACAAGATCACCCATCCTTGGATAATCCTGCAGTTAAAGACATAATGGCATGGCTCATGCATTACCTACAGTGTTGCAATCACAGAAAAACTCTTTTAAAAAAACCTAAACAACCCACAGCCTATTGGAATCTTGAAACTACAGTACCCTAGCAGCTTTTTAGGACCATGAGGCCTTAAAATAAATAAAAGCGCACTGTGCTGGTTTGGGCTGGGACAGAGTTAATTTTCTTCATAGTAGCTGGTATGGGGCTATGTTTTGGATTTGTGCTGAAAACAGTGTTGATAACACAGG
>JANHGO010000038.1:24143085-24209375 GCA_024606505.1 Aquila spilogaster
GGCGTTGAGCGGGCGCGTTGCCGCGCGGTGCCGCGCCTGCCGGCCGGGAGCCGCCGCCATGGAAGCGTTCTCGGTGAGCGGCGCGGGGAAGGAGGGGAGGGGGGGGAGTCCGGGCGTTTCCTGACCGTCGCCCTTCTCTCCGCAGAGCACCCCCGTGGTCGTCGCCGTGGCCGCGGTGACCGCGTCGGCGCTGCTCCTGCTGCTGCTCAGAGGGGCGGGGCGGGGTCCGGGCCGCCCCGTCACGCTGCGGGACCCGCGGGCCAAGTACTCGCTGCGGCTGGTGGGCAAAGAGGTGAGCGGCGGCCGGGCGGCGCGTGGAGGGTCCCGGGGCTGAGCCGCGTTCGTGGCGGGTCAGCGCCCGCGCGGTGCTCTCCCGAGAAGGCCGTGCGCCGTCAAGTCCTGCCTTGCAGCTCCCTTAATCCCCGCGCTTCCATCGAGAGACTCCGCAGCCCGCGTGCCCTGCCCTGCCCTGCCCTGCTTTGCTCTGCTCGACCTTTGGCCGCGTGCCGGGTGGCCGTGGGCTGCGCGGTCACTGTGCTGCTGGGGGGACCTCGTGCAGCCGAAGGGGTGAACTCCTCTCTCTCGAAACTCAGAGCTGCGTAAACTTGGTTTGCAAAGCCGTTTCAGCTGCGCTCGCTTGCCTCTGGCTGCGGGCTCACTCGCTCGCTCACTCGCTCGCTCACTCACTCACTCACTCACTCACTCACTCACTCACTCACTCACTCACTCGCGGCACGCGGGGCAGAGGCTGAGATTCACGAAGATCCGCAGCAGTGGCGTGATGGCTTCATTCCCAATTCCATTTGTTTTTTAAATAGGAAATCAGCCACGATACAAAGAAATTCCGGTTTGGGCTCCCTTCGCCAGATCACGTGTTAGGATTACCTGTAGGTAAATACTTGCAACGCTTAAATACGTATATTTCTGATAATGAGCGTTTGTACATTCTCGGGTTTCTGTGTTGGAATTCAGAGCTCAGCAAATGGTGGAGTTAAGAGCTGCACCTGAAAGCTGCTGTGTCGGAGGGAAGCGCAGCGCCGGCCACGTTTCCCAAAGAGTCACATTTCAGGTTTTCTGTGCGTGCTTTGTCCCGATTGCATTAAATTGTGTGGCGTAGTTCAGGACAAGAACGTGAAATTGAGGTGAAACTGATCTGGTGTGAGGAAATTAACCCCCTGCTCAGGATACAGGCACGGAAGGTATCTGGTCTTTACATGTTTTTATATGTTTTTCAATACTACGTGCTTCCATCCTACTTTTCCTCTGGTGCCTCAGTTTGTCACCTGTCCTCAGGTTTTTGACAAATACTCACACTCGCAGATGAGGAACAGAATTCCTCTGCCTGGGAAGACTGTAACTATTGCACGCAAATCCCAGTGGAAATCCATATAAAAGATGTTGCAATGTTCAGAGCCGTTTCTGTGCATGCACTGAGCTTTGACTGACATAGATATGTGTACAGCTTTGGCTTTATTTTTCTGCACTAGGAATTTCATTTCAGACTGGGATTGGTACAGTCTTCTTTCCCGTACCCTGAAAGTGCAATGGCATTGAACCTTGGACCTTGAATTAATGGTAATCTATGCAGAGGAGAGCGTCCCTTGCTGATCTGCAGATGTGGCAGATGGAGCCCTGTTTGCACTGCACTGTGTTTGGCAGCTTCCTTGCTGCATGTGCTGGTGTCAAGGTCTTTCCTGTTCTGTGCTGCAGGCACGTTCTTGCATTCAGCCTGTCAGGCACCAGTCCTCCTTCAGGCTTGTGTGGGACGTGTAATTGACCTGACCGTGTTAACTAGGCAAATGATAAATGCGTTGGCACATGCTTGGTTTTATTTGGAGTTTATTTAAGAAATCAGGAATACGATTCTGGAACTGTATGGGCTACATTCCTGCCTTCTACTTCTTACCGAGATCATTTTGCTAAGACTATTTCTGCTATGGCTGTTTCTGCGTTTTGTTTTTACGTACAGATGAATGTTGCTGCTTGTAAAGCGGGGTGGCAGCACATGCTGTGTTTTTATTAGCTAAATACCAAATACAAATACAGAACAAAGCGGGTATCCTCTACAGCCAAGCTGTGTAAACTGGAAAAAAACTATAGGAGTTAGGGCTGTGAAGAGGGTTGCTTATTTTCTTTCCAACAGTACAGCTCTGGTGTTAATACGTAACAACACAAGGTAGCACAAAGTAACGTCAGTTGGTGAAAGCCAAACATTCCATCCTCAATGCGTTTTTTTTTTATTACCTATAGCAACCTTTGTATAACAAATACTCCCTGGAACTGAACTAAGAAAGATTTACCCTACGGTTCTGTAGTTTCCTGTGGTTGTAGAAAAATATGCACTTCTTGTGTTGGCTCTTATTTGAAAGTGAACTACGTGAGAACGCATATGCATGCGTGCACCATGAAAATAGTAATGAGCTATGCAGCTTTGTAAAGGTTGTTTTTTCCTACCTAGATTCAGAGGTTAAGACTAAATGTTGTATATACCATTTATATTGCAAAGATTGTCTCCGTTGTTGCTTGTGCTTGGTGGCTTACAATACGTGCTCTTCTGTTATGCCAAAGAAGACTTTGAAGCCAGGTGATGAAAAAATAAACCGTTGGATTGTAATTCTTTCTCCCTAGGCCAACACGTTTACCTTTCCGCACAAATCAATGGTAATCTGGTGATCCGAGCCTACACCCCGGTTTCCAGTGATGAGACGAAAGGTTATGTTGATTTAATTATAAAGGTAAATTTTGATTTCCTTTAATACAGATGAATTGCTTACTGCAAGGAAGGGAACTACTTCATTTTAGTGAAATAGAGTTTATTGTAATCGGTTGCCTTTCAGATAGGATGACTGCATGGCAAACTCACATTTGCTCATGAATTGTGAGTTGTATATCTGTTGCATGTCACAGAGAAATCGTAGAGGTCGGGGAGATGGAGAAGGGAGTTGGCTGTCTACTGTGATCCTAGAAGAGAGTGTAGTTATATGTCTGTGAGCATCAGAAGTTGTGCTAATGGACTTACTGAGAAAATGGGATAAAGAAACAAGGAAAATCCTTTAAGTTAGGGAATGCTAGTTGATTTGATCCCAGGACTTCTGGATTTTCCCGTTGTTTTCTAAGACAGAGTTTGTACTTAGGCAAAAATCTGGGCTTTTTTGTTCTCTCTGTTCTTCATATTACATAGTGAATTGTTATTAACTACTTAATACTTATCATGCATCTTGAAGGGTTGAAATGCTAGCATGTGGCTGAAGTCTCTGGAAAGGTCACAACAGGAAAAGATGCAGCAGTGCTGTTTTCAGTAGGAGTGATTACAAAAGTGGGGGTAACGTAAGGTTCTTGTTGGAGGGATGGTGAAAGGAGGGCATAATCTGCTTGACACATGTTCTTACTAGCCTGGCTGTTTGCAGAGAGCATTTTACCTGCTTAGCCTGCTTAGTGTTGCACAGCACAACAGATAACTGAGCAAGCAATTGCTGCAGTCTTTCTTTCGAATGATGAATGTCAGACCTGCAATGCTGAGTTGTTCAGTATATCGTACTGACTGCATGAAAGCTAACGGCTGATGTCATAGAAATGACTGTTTTTGTAGGTTTACCACAAAAATGTGCATCCCAAGTTCCCAGAAGGTGGGAAGATGTCCCAGTACCTCGACAACATGAAGATTGGAGATGTTATTGACTTCAGGGGGCCAAACGGACTGCTTGTCTACAAGGGGTCAGGTACTGTGACACAAACATGGGAGAGCAGAAGGGAGGAACTTAATTAGTTATTAGCAGAGGTATTTCATAAGCTGTGGTAACTTTGCAGAGAAGCTACTTTGAAAAGTGGAAAAGAGAAAATCTGTGCCTTCTGATCTTGCCCCAAAGCCTATCAGAGTTGGTTATGATGGGAAGAGTACTTAGCGTTTACAGAGTAATAGCTGGTTGTTGTCTTGCTCCTGGGACCATATAATTAAATCTGAAAAATCTGCTGTTGCATTATACTACTAAGAAGGCTGCGCTGGAAATCCCTAGGATATACACATGGAGAGAGATGTTCAGACACATGACAGGTTGTAGCCTCAAATGCCCTCTGAAAATCTCGGCAGTGTTACTAAGTAACTTATTAACTGCCAGCCAGCTCCATTTTGTTATTAAACCAGGTCTGAATTGGCTGGGAGGAAGTAGTATGTTCAGAGAAATAATCCTCTTTGAAGATGCTAGTAAAAGGCCAAAGGATTTTGCATTCATCTCGGCTGAGAGGGACTGTGCACTTAATATTCCTGCTTCAGGGGAAGCAGTGCTCAGCACTTCCTCGGATCATGGCCTTTCACGATGAGTAATACGCTGATGAATCAGTTATATCTCAGAGGACTTGAGTGATGTATGTTTTACAAATGTTCCTTTCAGCTCTGATTTGGTTGCTATGAAGAGCAGTGGCTAGGAGAGCTTGTTCCTAGCTATAGATTTCTTTAAGGATAATTGGAGTATGTCCAGTGCCTTTTGTGTGTGCTACTTTCCACAGGCTTTTCTCTTGGGTTGTTCCTTGGAGGTGAATGCAAACTATCTGGTTTGTAACAGTTTTAAAGTCACGGTGTACTCCGGTGTGGAGCAGAAATCGGCAAGGTCTTATCACAGGACACCAGCAGGCAGTCACCTAACTCACTGCAAGCAGCACAATGCTCTCATTAACTGAAAACAAAATACAAAAAGGAAGTGCTTGATGGAAGTATGCAAGGCTGCAGTGTACCTGATTATCTTTGTGGCATCTTGCTTCATGCTGGTTTAATACAACTCCTTTGAATGTGGACACAGAAACGGCTAGGTCCCTGGTGTAAATAAGGATGATAAAGATGGCCTAAGAAACCTGCTTCTCTGTTGAGGCTATGGTTACCTTTAGCTACCACCAGCTTTCACAGTTGCTGAGTGATGTAGTCAGTGAGATGGGAATCCCTGAGTCTATCATAAATGATGCTGGGTAGCTGGGAAGGCATAAATCACTCATTCAAAGCTATGAGTATATGGAGGCTTCTAGTCTTTGCACTCAATGATGTGCTAAGCACATTTAGCATTTTCAGCAGATCTGCCCTAATTAATTGGTAGGCGGTAGTAATATATTCCCGTGGAAGTTGCATCCGTTTTTGTTTAGGAGTTAATGTGTCTATAGGTTTTGAATATTTCTTCTAGGTACCTTTCTGATCAAGCCTGATAAGAAGTCTGAAGCACAGAAAAAGTTTGCAAAGCATCTTGGGATGATAGCTGGAGGAACAGGTACATATTCTCGTCATAGCAAATGTCACTCTAGAGAATTAAGAGGTCTTCATGGATGCTTGTGAGGGGTCTAATGTGCTGTACTTCAGCAGCAGAGCACTTCCATGATCACTGTCTAAGCTGCTCTTTCACACTGCTTGCATGGATTTTGGTGTTTGGGTCCACCTGGGGTAAAGAACACGTTTGGAATGTTGAATAAGTTGTGCTTTTTAAGAGTTGAGCACTCACTGGATCTCTTCTCTTTTGAATCCTGCTATGATCAGAATCTAACTTGTATTTCTTTTTATATGTGAGCGTTTGGTGACGCTGAAGCATTCAAGCAGCTTGAACTTCTTAGTTTTAGTCTCAATTTACTGTATGGCCTCGGAGAAGTCACTTTACTCTCTGAGCTCCAATGTCAATGATAAAAAAAAAAATATTTTAGGAGAATGTCCTGAGGGTGAAATTAGTGGATGTGATAAGAGAATGCAGAAGACGAAAGCCCCCGAATACAAACATTGTGGCTTTGCTTTAATTTTAATCTACTTGGAATAACAGAAACCCCCCAACTTCTGCGTTTGTCATGGATTAGAAATTCAGTGTTTCGTAGCCCTGTGCAAAATAAGCTCCCACTGAAAACTGAGTGAAGGCAGCAGGAAAATTGAACCTGCAGCTTTATATGGATTGAAAGATTTGTGTTTAACTGCTTTGTTCTGAACAGGAATAACTCCTATGTTGCAGCTGATCCGTCAAATCACAAGTGATCCTAAGGACTCTACCAAATGTTACCTTCTTTTTGCTAATCAGGTAAGTGTGCTGATCCACCTCTTTGTCCTCTTTTAATGGCCTGTCTTTTTTGCTGGCCTGAGTTTTTGAAGCTGCTGTGACACAGAAAATACTGCTCTGCGTGCTTCTTATCTTCCAGTGTGTGTCTGATCTGTGATTTCAGCCAAACGTATGGCAAAATACAATGTGAGATAGCGTATTTAATATGATCAGTATAGATAGGAGCAGGAAGTGGTTAATAAATAAGTTCTTATTATATCATCTTGGGTTTAAATGACTTAAGAAGAAAGTGGATTAGAAAAATATCTGCAACTATTTATCAGTATTGTATGGGGCTGTCCTAGTTCTAGGTCTTTCAGTTGTTTTGAAGATGGCTCCTCATACTTTCACCTATGCTTCCTAATTCCTGTATTGGAATAAACTGTGTGAACAGGTCTTTATCCCCCTGCTCATCCTACTCCTTGACTGATTTCAAAGAAACAGGACTTTGTTCTGTTTAATTCTGCTAACCAGGGTTAACAGGAGCTAATTGTGATTCAGAAGTTATGCAGATTGCCATCTTTGAAACTACATTTAGGTGACTGTTAAGTCTCGTATTTAGTTGCTCTTAATCTGAATTTATAGAAGCCTGTAATGATAGTAGCCTATCATGTAAGGGGAAAGTTTGAATGAGTTACCATTGCATTTGTTTTGTTGCATGCTGGGTAAGCTCACATCAGAGGCTGTCTTAACATGGTTTAGAGCTAAATAGCAGTCTCATTTTGCAGACCGAAAATGATATATTGCTCAGAGCCGAGCTAGAAGACATTGCTAAGAGGCATCCCGATCAGGTCACACTATGGTATACGCTGGACAGGCCTCCACAAGGTAGGCTACCGGTACACACTGGACATATACTTACTCTTGTGAAAACTGCTGCTGTTTTCATAACAGCAGTATCTTTCTGTTGGTAAATCAGTTTAAAGCACATATCTTTGTATTTTAAGATAGCAACCTTCTTCGTGCTTTGCCTACTAAAAATGGCAGAGGTATTCAATGATACTGTTCCTTGAAACCACCTAGCGTTTCTTTTTTACTCTTGTAACAACACTGCAGTACTTCTGTCATTACCAAGCTTGTAACCTTACCACTGGATGATCTTTTCTAGGATTTTCCAAATGTGTTGAGCGACACAGGTCTCAATATCTGTCCCTGTACAACTGTCCAGGGTGAGCTCTCTCTCTCCTGAAAGAAAGCCTAATTTATTCTTCTTGTTTATTCCTGCCTGATATCTAATTTGTTTCAAGCTGTCATGTATCCACAGACATTCTTGTCTGAAAGTCTGCCTCATCCCTTCTCAGCCAGACTCTTGCTATCCACGTGTTTGTTGTCCTCTTTAAAAGGGACCACGAGGTTTGAGCGCAGCAAGAGATTTGTCCCCATCTCTGCTTGCAGTGACGGTGGCAAAACTTTGTAAAATCTTAGCTACTTTGTGAGAAAAACATATGTAGTTTCAAGAGATTTCAGACTGTACAGAGTCAAATTAATAGCTTGATGTGTTTGTTTCAGATTGGAGGTACAGTTCTGGCTTCGTCACTGCAGACATGATTAAAAGTCATCTCCCTTCCCCTGGCAGCGAGACGCTCATTCTTATGTGTGGGCCACCACCTATGATTCAGTTTGCCTGTCAGCCCAACCTGGACAAACTCGGCTATCCGAAGAGCAGTACATTTTCCTACTAACAGTGATGTCACCCAGCACCTTCTCTTAAGTAAGTACTGCATATTTTCCTACAGGAATGACTGGTATGTAACTGTGCAGTATTAATTTTGTGGGTGATTTTTAGTGGCGTAGTTTAATTTATGTGAGTTCTAACTTCATAGTGACCTTTCTCTATTTTAGGAGGCTGAGAAATTATTTTTCAGTTACGTGGGAAGTAACTTAGTCTAAGTCATAAGTTAATATGAAGTGTTACGTGTGTAGTTTTAAGAATACAATGTGTGTAAGTTGAAAAGTAGGACAGTGATAACTTGTTTGTGGGCTTGGATATGGAATTTGGGAGAGGGCTGTAAAACTGGACTAGGATGATGTGAGTGCTTTATAAGTAATTAATGTAGTTAATTCTGGTGAAGGAGAGAACAAGGAACAATCTTTCCTCAAAATGCTATTTTGCAGCCCTTTACAAGACTGTAAGCGAAATGCCACAGTATGCCACTAAAAAGCATCTAGTCAAAATTTAGGTAACATGTCATTGCTTATTACTGTAATAGTAATTCTCATTCACGTGGAAGTTATTGAGGAGGACTGCATCACGTCATGCTGTCTTCTGATGGCCTTAGCTAAACAATCGCTGCTAACTGTATATATGGGTCTGCGTTGTGCATACAGAAATAAGCATCCAGGGATGACATGAATGTCACGGTAGTAAGTGCTTGTTCTTTTGGCAGTTCCCTTTGCTTAGGAGAAAGTATGGCTTCTTCCCTCCTATTGTAAGTCTTGCTGAGTCGATCTTACAGTCAGCTGTGCCTTGTCTGAGTGTTCTAACCATGTAGCATTGAATTTTTAGCCATCAGTGCATGTAGTACTGCATATTTGTTTTTAGGAATTAGTTTAGACTACAGTTGCTTTAAGTCTGAAAAATTCTCAAGAGACAGAAGAGTTGTTTCTTCAGTTGCAAACAACTGTGCTTACTAAATATTTTAATTCCTCTGAAGCAAAATAAACCATCTATAGTAGTTAAAGCTTGGCCTAGGGACCGTGTAGCAATAATGCAGAGAAAGACACAGGCATTCACAACTGTGATTCTGTCCCTGGTAAGAGATCATCTACCTCTGTTTCTATTAGAATCATACCACAGTCAGGGAGAAATAGAAGACTCTTCAGAATTTATTCACAACAGTCAAAGGTGTAAGCGTTTATGCCTATGTTATAACTAGGATTTCTTACTATATTAAAAAAGAAGATAATGTAGATTGAATATTCACATCCAGCTTAGCACAATACTGCAGTGAGTTATAAATACACCCTCAAAAGAAATCTGCAAAGCTGCTTGGAATAGCTCAGTGATACTAAGGCTCCCCCTGCTAGAGCAGTTAATTACAGTATTACAAGGAGGATGAATCTGATCAGTTAACCAGCACTGACTGCGCTGCCTCAGTGCCATGTTAGACTGGTATGTTTAGATTGTTCATGAACAAACTCAATTATCATTCCTTTGGATTTTCAATTATTATTTTATTGTTCAGTGACTGAAAAAAAAATCAGCCTTATATTTAACGTTTTGGACATTTATGTCATGTTTAGGTTTTAAAATCTGATGATAGTGCAGGGTTATGAGAGTCTCATGAAGAAGTGTGGACTAGACAGCTCTCAAAGAGCCCTTGCTATATACTCTGGCCAGCACCTGAGATTTGCCATTTATTTTGGGAGGTTTGTGGCTAGGAGTAGCCCATTAATAGATCTTGAAGCCAGAAAGGAGAGAGTAATGCAAACCATGCCTATCCATACAAAGACTTTTCTTTACAGTTGGACAGATTTCTTTTCCAGTATTTCTCTGAATTATGAGATATGTATTAATAAGGTACTAACACAATAAGAGGCATGTGCTATCAGATTCCACAAGTAATTGCAACAGTGCACTTTCACCCTTGAACTGCCCCTCATGTAAGCTGTATTTCCCTCTGTTAGAGTACTGCTGTCTTGCCTACCTCCCAAGGATAGCTACAGATTTATTTTGTCAGGTGTTTAAAAGAAACAAAAGTTTGTTTTACTGCAGTACTTGCCTGATGTGCCCTAGTCACATTTTACACGTGACAGAGTAATGGTGTTGATCTCCCATTGCTAAATAAAATATTCTATGAAAGTCTGCCTGTAGATGGAATGAAAAGAGAACTGAAAGTGTAAAATAAAAACATGACCAGGCCTCACACAAATATTACAGTTTCTACTACCAGCTCCAGTCCGGAAGGCTGTTTGCAGGCCTATGTTTAGTTAGCTGTAATAATGAAAACGAAAATAAAATAGTCTTATAATCATTCTTTGTCTTCCTGAAAACTGTGCTGCATCTTATACCAACCCATTATTATGCTGAGAATGTTCTCTCTGAACAGTGTGGACTGGTCAGAAGGCTTACGAGCACCCCGATTGCTTGCATGTGTGCCTCAGTACTGATCATTTTAGATAAAACAGGAAAGTACAGAAAAAAAAAACAGAAAAAACCCCATCTGTAGTTGAACTTAAAGGCCTACAATTTAAAACGATCATGCTGGAAATTCTGTTGCAGATTACAGCAAGCATCTTTCGAGTATTTTAGTTGTATCTTACATTAATTAATTATTTTGATTGCCCTTCGAGTTAGCCAGAGAATTGTGAACAAGCCATCTTGATTGTCATCCTCCTGCAAGGGCTTGGTGGATACTACTACATTTTACTTTTCCTATTCTAAGCCACGCTTATTGGAAAAAAAAAAAGGCCAGGGTATGTACTAATGAAAAGGATGAAAGGTGAAAAACCTTTTATGGGAAAGTATCTCTGGCACGACTGCAGTAACAGTGAGCCATTACAGCTGTACTTGCCAGCACCTGTCTGAATTGCTAGGTGGCCCTGATTAGTCCATGTGGTATAACAGAATATTAATGATTCCTGCATTACAACTTAATTATAAAAATAAAAACAATATAAAAGACTTTTACTATAACAGTACATAAAGATACCATGTAAAAGATGATAAAATATAAGGGTAAAACATACTGGCTTTCCAGACTCTGCATAAGAAACAATTCTGTCGCACTTCTTTCAGCACCTATTTTACAACACGCTAAATGGAAAGCAGTGCAGAGGAGAGTTACCTGTGAAGTGTTGCTCTGTTAGCAATACTAAATACAACGTGGTGTGTGTCACTAGAGAGGAAAAGAGGTAAAGCTTTTCTGTACCACAGCATCAGGCTTCTCCTGGCCCGCCCTGGGCAGGCATGAGGTATTAGTGGTCTTGGTCACGCTGAAATATCATCTCCAGTCTTCTAAGGTTGGTGTTAGAAATCTGCTGTCATTTAGCATTTCATCTTGGCTTAACATTGTCTGAAAAAAATCACAGCAATATTAAAACAAGTGGACATAGAGGCCTACAGTTAAAGAAATCCAGCTGTAATGAGATCACATTCACAACAGAGGGGGTTAGAGCTACATAAAATTAAAAGGAATCTCCTGAACGACTGCTTTAAATAGCAAAAGTAGGAATTTTCACACAAATGTTGTGTGGCATTGACTGAAGATGTGTGTTCATACATCTTCAGTCAATTAACTAATTAGGAAAAAAAATCATTACTGATATGGAGTCAGGAGTATGCAGTGATTTATTTCCCTGTGATATTTTCTCTCTTGTACATCTTGAAGTCTTACCTCTTCGCTAGTCTTCAGGATGGATGCCTGTCACTCTGTCGCAGAGATAGAACTGGTGAAAACTTAGAAGATGCTGAAGTGCAACTTAATTTCTAGGATAATTTAAGTGATTTTGGGTTGTTTTTTTTCTGAAGTGTCCATGTGCGACCAGGCTATGAGGAGGTACGTAACAAGAGTAGTGACCCACTAACCACCACCAGCAATAAGCAACTTCCACTGAGTTCTAGCAGAATACATTTGTGACTTCAAAAGGAATAAAATTGGTACATACCGTAAGATTGCTTATGCCTTGAGAAAAAGCCCCTATTTGCTTTACTGTTCCTTCTGAGTGTTCCATCTGTAAAAGTATTCAGCAACTAGTTCAATTCAGACAGTACGTGCAATATTATTCACTGTATTTGCATCTTGGAGAGGTGTGTCTGCTTTGACAAATGAAGATGCTGTACTTTTAAAAGCTGATTTCAGCACATTTCCAAGTTGCATATTAACAAAAATGTCTCCGTGCCAGAAAGCCTACGAAAATGCATTAATGACAGAAGGATTGAATCTCGATTAAGAAAACTGGTTCCCTGGAACCTGAGCTGTAATTTAGACAAGGAAAGGAATAGCATAACTCGTGTTATCAGTGAAGAGTAATATTTTCTAGAAGGTGAAACACGTAACTGTAGTAATAGAACTGCCTCCATAGGCAAGCAATTACACTCCTACCTCTTTTTTTTTTCCCACAAAATGGTTATCAGTTCTAGGGCACTAAGGCTTTGCTGCGTGACCTCACACTCAGAAAATCAGGCTTAAATTAAAGGCCACTTTCCTAGTGAAAAATAGAATATTTCTGTAACACTTGAACAGCTCTGCGTTGTAAGCTGTCGGCTCAGAGTTAATGCATTCCCTTTCAACTCTTAATTGTGTAACTGGACATCCATACTAAATTACAGCGTGTATATTCAATTCTGTCAGGGTTTGCTACTGTCCCATGTAGGAACAGCGCTTGATTTTTACTATCGTGCACACTGAAAAAGACAGTGGTTAGATAATGAAAACAAATGAGATGTTAGATGCAGTAAACCATGCAAATGGCAGAATGACTTCCACAGTTAGTCTTATGAATTTTGTGGCCGTTTTCTCCCTAAGTCTAAAACGTTTCACTGAGGTCTCTGGAAATAGGACGGTTTACCCCAGCTGTCTCTATCTGGGTCTTGTGTGTTGCCAAGTCCACGCAAGCCTTCAGTAGCTCCATTTTTCAGGGTTTACATTCCTTTACACAACAACAAAGTAGAGTAGAGTTTGATGGGTTTTAATTTTCATCATTTGTGCAATGTCTGGACACAGTTTCATTAAGCAGTTCACTACTAAATGACAAAAGTGAATTAAGTGTTGGTTTATTAATAATCTTGTTCATTACTGAGGCAATTGTTTTCATGTATACTGTTTAAGCATAACTACTTCCCGCTGTACATAATGAAATAATGCAGTTGGATTCCTTGATTAATTGGTTAGAAATCTATGATCCAGTTGTACTTTAATATATGACTCGATAGTTCTGTACAAATTAGTCCAGATAGACTTATCACATTAAAAACTGCCCATATAAAGAAAACAAGGTATGTGCCATACTCAGGTTATGAAAGCCAAAAGTACAAAAGTCTTCTGTTTATTGCAGCCTCTACCTTAATTGCCAAAATACACTGACCTTGGTAGTGTAAAGGTGTTAGGTTCCTGAAAAAGGGCTTGAAGATGGATGAGTTCATTGTTATGTTGATGAAAAAAAAAACCAAACAACAAACCTTGACATTCTTAGTATAGAACTCTTTCAAGTGTCCATAGCCAATACTTTCTCAGTGAGTTCATGCAGATGCAGCAAATACTGTTATATGCTAACATTTGATTATTTGCAAGCTTTGGAATGCAGGAAGAGGATGGGATGAGAATGGCATCAGTCTGTTTGTCCCACCTGATCCAGTTCTCTATCAGTGAATGGACTAAGGCCTTTGTATCCAGCGTAGTTCTTCTGAGTACCATTTGTAGCACCTGGGTTTGTATCCATAGGACAAATGTAGTCTGTTGATTCATCAAATTTCTTCTTTCTTAAATTTCCAAAATGTGAAAATCCAAGTTTCTTTGGCTAAGATGAAAAGAAAGCAAGTTTTAAACACGAAAAATAATAACGTAGTCCTTTAAGCATTCCAAATCCTTTCCTTCTGATTTATTCGTGTACCATAGTCCTTCAAGTACATAGATTCAGAAATATATGCCTTTATTTGTTTTCAAAGTGGGAGTTACAGTTAAAAAAAGTTACAAAGATAGCTACAAATTAAATGCCTTAGTATCTAGAGTTAAGAGAAATGTAATGCTGCTTCTAGAACTGATCTCTCCCCTCCCGCATATGTATGTTCTGTATTTTCTTTATGAGAAATGAGAGAGTAAGGCTGAGATTCTGTAATACACACCCGAACTTTGGCAGTGGTGGTCAGAGGCGTGTATGCTGTTGACTCCGTTATGTCCCTTTTTTCTTGTTGTGCCTCTGGTCCAATTAGTACATTAAAATTGGTTGTTAGGTGGCGTCGCAGTAGGGTCTTCTGAGGTGGAATATTCAGCAGCATGGCCAGTGTGTCACCATTGAAGCGGGGTTCGAGAATCTATTAAAAAGATGGGTGTTTGGTTTTTTTTGAATAATATGGTTAAATATTTGCAATAGTAAATCATTTTGTCCTTAGCAGAAGGATTTCTTCTTTCTAACTGCCTACATTAGACTTTTCTTAAGTCAGTAGCAATGTGGCATTCACTAGGTTTGAATAGGAAATGTGTGGAGTTAGGCATTAAGAAACGCAGAGCGTGATCAGACAAAAACACCCAATTACATTTACCATCAACAAGGTTGTTCGGGGAATTTTCTGCTCTTATTTTTTCACTACTGTATTATTCTGAAAACATAAACTTAATCTTAGCACAGTTTTTTTCTATTTAATTTTTGCAATAAATCTGCAGCACTAGAATCACAGTATCTTGCAACTCTTATCTTTTCTAAGCTACAAATTGTAGTTTGAATCAGAGAAACTCTCATTGCAGGCAAGACAGATGGGAGTTCAAAACAATTATTTCCTGTGGCAGGGAATCAGCATCGTTTTATTAAAGCTGCCCCGAGAAACACTCAGCAATACAGAACTTTTCCCCACAGTACAGATTGTTGTTGTTTTCTGAAGTACTGCTGTTGCTGTTAAACATATACACAGCTCAGCATTGATTATGAAAACGTCTTAGCATTTGCTTTTCTATTTAAGTTTTCTTTTGTAAAGTTAAGATACAGAAGCTCTTTAAAATGCCTGATCATGCTTACATTTTGCACATGTCCATATGTTTCTTGCTGCATGGCAAACACCAGATAAAATAAGGTTTGCATTACAGTTTTGTCAGTTCTTCATAGATAGTAGTAAGATGTTAAAAAGAATTCTTACAATGAGGCCACCGTGCACTCCACTTCCTCGGAGGTTTGGTGCATATTCTGCCAAATCGACTGATCTGAGCCATTCCATCACTCTGTGATTGGACCACTGCACTACTTCAGAAGGTGAAACGTTGCTCTGTTAAAGTAACCAGAAAAGATGATGAGAATATAGCCTGCTCTGTCACAGAGTGTTCACAAAGTGAATCCTGAGTTTAAATGAAAACATTGTTCCCTTTGCAACAAAGAGGAGTGTTTCCTCTTTCTGTTCAAGGCATCTCTTAAACATCCTCTGATCTGGTGGTAGGCATAGTCTAGGACAGATGAAACCTACATACTACATCAAATTCTAAAATAGAGTGTGCACATGCTGGATGTAAAAAACCGAACAAACATTTTGAGAAGAGCCTTATTAACAAGGCTGTCGTAGCATCACTAAGAATAAGCTCTGCTGACCAGGTAGAGTGAAAACAATACACAGTCTTTTGTAATTTAATTAAGACAGCCAAAAAAGAGCATTCCAAATTATTCGCTCAAAAGTTGAATTAACATTAAAGTGAGCAAATAATTTTTAAATGAAGATGCATAAGATTCATCTAAAAGTAGCTCAATCACTTGTGAACTGAGCAGAGGATGTGTTATATTCCAGAGCAGGAATGCAGCACAGCTACTGCTTTAGAAACAATCTCCTAATAGCTGTGAGTGAGGTATTATTTATTATTCATGGAGTATAATGACAGAGTAATTACTGCTTGTTTAAATGAAGTTACTTAAACATACTTTTACCTCCTCGACCGGTCGTCTGCGTAGACAGTGGGGGTTAAAACTGTTGATGTGCAGCACGTGAATGGCGCACTTAATACTCAGATGATGCAGCTGACTGGTGACTTTCAGAAAGAGGAGGTCGTTCTGTAAAGGAGAGTCTTGTAAGCAGCACAGAATACATTCAAAAATAGGTACTTTCCCCAGGAAGTAAGATCTCAAGATTTGTCTGTAGTTTTTGGTTTATGGTATTGTACCATATCAATACGGTTAAAAACGGAAGGAGAGTTTGTAGCCTATTAAGTAAAACCAAGTCTAGTGAATAGTTTTTGATCTAAGATCATGTTGCAATAGGATCACGGAAGCTAGCAACTCATACCTGGCATGGACTAGTAGAGATCACACTTCTATGGCACAGGTTCCTCAAGCAGCTTAGACAAGGTTATATTTTTGGTAACTGCTAAATTATGTATTTTTATCATAGCGCAGTAACAACAATTTAATTATCCAAACCTTGGCAGGGAAGCTGTGTAAGTAAACATAATGGGTATGTGTATTGTATAGTTCGCTGCTAATTTCAGAGCTGTACAAGTTACTGGATTCAGTGCTTACCTTTAATTTACCTAATGTTGTTGGTAACTTGGTGAGGAGAACAAAACATTCCAGAAGCTGTATGTAAAATAGGTCATTTTACCTTCACTCTTAGTGTGTCGTGTGATATTGAAAGAAAAAAACTTCTTGCAGAAGTCAGCTATAAGATGGTCTATTAGTTATTTTACATACCTTAGGAATAGTAATCATGCACTAAACACAGTGCATAGGAGTTCCTACCTGCACTATTTCTGGTTTGCAAAAAAAACCTGCATTCTTTGCTCGTTCTGAAGTTCAGAGTTTGGCAAAAAAAGATTTTAGCTTACCACAGTTAAGTACTGCAACATTCTCCCATCAACTCTGGACTCGTGAAACTGGTCTTTGTATTGAGGTAAACCAATATCATCAAGCCAGCCTGCAGATAGAAGAACAATGGTGTACTCAAGTCTGCATCAGTGAGAATGAAGCCGGCTTCTTCTGAGGCATTCCAGTAGCTCATTCTACCTATGCACTTTCCAAAGGACAGCCTCTTATCAGGAACCACAAAGCAATTCCCAGCAGCCAGCTTTGTCAACAATACCGCTGCTGTATTTTAAGTATGTACTTTCCGCAGTGTAATTTAGCTCCTGCTAGACTGAGACCTCCCACCCCTGTTTATATTCCTTCTCCCTCAAGAAGGATGGGCTGCCTGAGATACTGCATGTTTAAGCAGTTACCAGACATCTTCTAAGAGCGCTAAGTTTCAACAGGAAAAGTTATGTCATAGAATGACAATTTTTGTGTTGTTCTGAACATTCAAATATACAGATTTATAGCATGAATTTCCCCTGGGAACCCTACCATTCAGATTACAGAGCAGAGGAATAATTTGTGAAACACAGATGTCATCATCAGATTATTAGATGATATATGCTTTATAAAGTATCGCACCCAGTGCTGAGATTGTACCGAGTGTGCAGATACACCATACAGTCATCTCTTTGGAGAAAAAATTCATGGGATGATTGATCAGAAAGTACTTAACTTTTTAATTCCTACTTCACTATATAAAAGAAACAAACCAAATTTTCCAAACAATTTTTCAAACACTTACGTGTCACCCAGATATGATCAAGTTGTGCAGACTTCTCATCTTGTTTTGTGTTTATTGATTTAATGGCCAAAACTAATTTCTTCCTGTGCAGTGGGTGCTTTATTCCCATTTCCTGTAACAATAACCATGAACAAATAGTTTGCTTTGTCTCTGGCTTTCTTCATCTCATTAAACATCTATGAAAACCTCTCAAAAATGTAGAACTTCCAATTGTTGGAAGGGGCCTGGTTACACAGAAGCAACTGGAGTTTGCTTAAGAGAAACAGGTACAGATATTACCTTTTCCATGTCCTGAGGCGTCGCAGTTAACAGTGTATGGCCTGAAGTCACCCACTGCCGGGCAAAAATGACATACTGCCCAAGACCAAAGTCCTCGAGCCAGTTACAAACTCTTTCAGTACTCCACTGAGCAAACGGAGCATTGTAGTCACTGAAAAATAAAAACTCTTTGAAAGTCATAAGGGAAAGAAGATGGAAGTTATGAAGAAGATCATCACAGACTTGAGGAGATAGTACAGGCCAGGCCAGGCAGATACTCCCACAGGAGATGACAATGACGATGAGAAATTTTCTGGTGACGTTTTTGGTGCTGCAACCTGCAGTTGAAGGAATGCAGACAGGCAAACCGCTTAGGCTACACTTTCTACCAGAGAAATTCTTTCCAGTTGTGGAACTCCATGTGTAATTAAGTACATTAATGCACATTTCACAAGAGGAACATCTTGCCATTCCGTATATTTAACAACACTATACAATAAGCTGTGCAAGAAAAAGAAAAAAACGTTACCTTTTCTGGCCCTTGGTTTCCTTTGATCTGGATAACCGAGGTCCAGCTGTTGCACGGAGACCACCCCTTCGAAACTCTGCCAAACCCAGATCGTCTGCAGGGAAGTTACCAGACTGAGTTCTTCTTATTCTTTCAAAACAAGAGTGCCAAGACAGTACTGTTAGCGTCCAGCAGCAAACATTTGTTTCATATGGAAACTACAATGACAGCGAGAAGCTGTATTAATCTTCCTGTAAACCTCAAACATCTGATTCAAGCAGCAGCTGATGAAGTGGCAGGCAAACACTGTCTAGACCTAACTCAGGGAAGAAAGAAAAGCTTTGCAAAGCAGCCGTGACCCTTCAACCCAAATAATAATTCACACCAGAGGTCAGACTTGTAAATGGCTGCAGCCCTGAAGTAGAGAAAAGGAACACAGTAAAACTTGGTATTCTCAATTGTCAGCGTAATGTAGCAGCAGAATGTATTATTTCTTCCACTAGCGTGGCACTCTGAACCTCACCATCCACTTTCCTCCACCCATGTGTACACAGAGACACACCTGTACAATCAGAGAGCTGCTTTCCCTCCTTTTCCTGAATTGAATTTCACTCTTACTGTATCTTTTCATGGGAACTGAATGAATTCTCAGCTTGAAATGCTGTGACAAGGAGCTAAAAAAAATTATCTTACTTTCCCCAGATTTTCTTGATCCCTTTTGGACTCTTTCTGTTTTCTAGAGACAGTGGAGACTGTGGACTTGAATCCGTTCCCGAAGAAAGAGGTGAAAGGTCATCTGAAACTACCGTACCATCCATGTTCTCTGTTTCTCCTGGGTTAACAACAATAATTGTCAGTAATTAGTTCAAAATGTGACAAAGTTGTTATATGGGAGACTAATAATTAAATTAAAAAAACCATAATAATGTGCAGGTAGCTATAAAAATGTCCTTGCATAAAACTAATCTTAAAAAAGTAGTTGTACATTTGATACAAGAAAATGGTATTATAATATTGTTATTTCAGTGTATTTTAAATCCTTAATTCTGGATCTTGATCTGCTCTTGTGTTTCTTATTATTAATACCAAAATTCATCCATCAGAATCAGTGGGAATTTTACTGTTGACTTCAGTGATAGCAAAATGAGACCAAGAATAAATATGTTTAAAAAAAAAATCCCATCTGAATGCTATACAGCTAAATGTCTTATTTCATTTCAGTACTACACGTAAGGAGTTCAGTCTGGATTGCCCACTCGGTGTTAGTATTTTACAGAGAAGAGGAGGGGAGGGAAAAAGGAAAGGAAAAAGTAAGCAGCAGAATTCACGTTAAAGTTGCGTCTTGTTTGGATACGATACCTAGCACGGGTGCACTGACACTCCTGATGCGATCTTCAGTCATCCCAAGAGGCAGAAAGTCAGATGAAGAAGCAAAGAAGATACAAAACACCAGCAAAATAAAGTTACAGAAGAGCAAAGTAGTAAGCTAAGCATTAAAAGCAGAACCAAAAAAGAAAAGAAGCTATTATGCTTGACATGAAAGGGATTGTGCTTTGGTGTGCACAAGCCCCAGGAATCCTGGACCTGTCATCTTAAAGAGATAGGAATGATAGTTTATATATACACATTTCATCTGTTCTTTGGCAATTGTCACACATTAAGCATATACTACAGAGCTCCATAAAGCCTGCAGCACGTCTGAAATCAAGCAACGCCTAAAACTACATCAAATTTCTCTGACATACAGAACTGGGGGTATAGTGAGTTTACTGTGCGTGGAAGAAACAGGCCAGACTGTGGTAATTGAGTGTTTTTAAGGATTCATTGCTTGTTTCTAGAATAACATTCTTTACACGATTGCCCATCCTTTGATACTGCACATAAAAGACCGAATAGCACGGCTACTAAATTGTCTGCAGACTGTTAATGAGAAACTTCAATGTTGTGATCACGGAACTCCAAAAAAAAAAACAACCCAACAACTCTTAATCCACCACCAACCTATTGAAATCTTTAAGCTGTGCTACTGAGCAGCTCTTAGGAACACGAGGCCTCACCTAAAGAAAAAAGCTCACCAAAAAAAACCAACCATCTGTAACCCAACAATTAAAACCAAACAGTTTTTTTTCCCTGAGAAGAGTACATTACTGCTGGCTATACTGTAAAATGTCACATAGTCAAATATAGTGGGATAGGACAGGGAGAAAATGTTTTAACACACGATCTAGCGTAAATGTGTGGCTTGGTTTGTTTCCTTGTTTTTTAAGGAAAGCTCAGGATCACTGCAAGTGTCCAAAAAAAAAGTACACTTATCCCTATTGGATGTTTGGATCACCAAAATTCCAATTTCGAGTAACAGATTTGTTGACTCTAAAGAACGCTGCCCTCAAAAAACCCCACAAAAAGTCTGTTCATTACTCTGTCACTGGTGTCAGCAAATAATAACATCCGGTGCAAAAAGAAAAGCAAAACGCTCTGAAGTAAATCCAGCCTTTATTCTCCAGTGAGCTTATCTAAAACACTGATATACTGTTAAAGGAGCAGAACTTCCCTCACTGAATCATCTGAACAGCACAGTCCTTTCATGTAACACAGCAGGTTACGCAGCGTGCTATTTCCCTTGTTAGTTTGCTTTTTTGCCTCTTCCATGACCCCTGTGCTGCCTCTGAGAGGCATGGATACATACTCAGGCTCAGGATGCTGTTGTCCTCAGTGTCATTCATGTCTGGCGAATTTGACTCATTGTATGCTCCCTGGTCTCCATTCTGTGTGGGTCGAGGAAGTTTTCCTGGCAAAGTTTGGTATTTGCTGCCTTTCACAAGTGGCTTACTCTGTTGATTTGGTTTTTTAAGAGGGAAAACAGAAATCACTCACTGCATTTACCGTCTAGCACACAACAGTCATTTAAAAGTTTAGAAAAAGTATGTTGCAATTCATACTTCTAAATGACGCCACCCCCCTGCATGTTCCTTCTTACAGATATTTCAGTTTACATCTAGTAATCAGCTTGTCAAGATGTTCTAAGACCCAGCCTTCTCTTCCCTTCTCTTCCTCTTCAGCCAAACAGTAAATTATATTAAACCATAATATATATTGAGTATTTCCTAGTTTCCTCATAGCCACCTCCCTTTCCTTCAAGACCCTGACACCACATAACAATTCAGACCTTCCAAGGCCAACTTTGATAGCAGCATAAATGCATTTACTCATTTCCCAGCCCATCCTTTGCTCTGTCACATTTTTCCTTTATATTTCACCCAATTGTCCGTGTTTTCTCCTTACAGTTGTACCTCAGTTTAAGCCAAAGGTATCTGTATAACTCAAATTTGGGCACACATTTGCCCACCACCATTAATGACATTGAAAAAAATCAACAGTGAGTTTAGGCTACAGAAATTTAACTTCTGTAAGCTGTTAAAGTTACAGGAATAGAGCGTCTTTTTCCGGAAAAGCCATGATCCTGCACCTCCAATTGTGGGAGTGGTGTACATTCAATGTGTATTTTGGAATAAGCACAGAAACGTCTAGTATTCTCCTATTTAGTAACATCGTTTCATTGTTTTGAAATATCTCGATCAAACTTGTCTGGGACAGGATAATACACAACTACTGGTTTATCCATCCTTGTTTCAAGGCCAGAAGGGGTTTCTGTGATTCTATAATCACAGACCTCAGTTTCAGGGACTGTGTGTCAGACCCCCGCTCATGTTTTTGCCAACTGCAGTTTTGCAACCGTCCCACAGCTTGTACCAAAAATTACATGAGGAGAGAAACTGCGTACTATTTTACCAGAGATTAACACTGTATTTTCTGAAGCTGACTGACTTCCGACCTTAGATACCCAAAAAGCTTGTTGAATAAAAGAAAACACCACCACCACCACACACAAAAAACCACACCAAAACCCAAACAACTCTTCAATCCTCACCCCCATTTTCAAACTTTGACAGGTACCTGGACTTTGCAAACATTTTAAAAGGGAAAACGAAGTGAAAACACAGCCACAACATCACAGCAGATAGAAGAGTTTACAGTTAATATACCTCTTGTTCTACAACAGGCTGTACTGGTTTTCCATCTACATACTACGGAGTTGCAGGGAGAGCAATTTCAAAGTTTTATGGAAAAAAGCAACAGACAAATGTTAGTGTTAATATACATACACAAAACATCAATTGTAGCTTGATTACTAAAGCGATGCTATTTAATGCATTGACAAGATGTTTCAAGGTCTGGTATCTCCTCATTTTCATTAAGTATTTCATATTAAATACACAAGTTCAAAAGACTACAAAATTTGTGCCCAGTTCAGGTCCTGATGTTATCAAAGGAATTTTAGTATTTCTAGGCTTCTGAGGGTTTCCATTGGACCTCCATTGAGCTGGGAACGTGACATTCACATAACGCTTAAAACAATATGGAAGTGACTAGCATAAAAAGAGACCATACGCAATGCTGTATGGATCCAGTTGAAACTGGAGCTGTGATGAAAATGAAGTGATACAAAAAAAAAACCAGCATGGGGAGGTCAGAGTCACCAGAATGTTTTATCTTATTTCTGTTATTGCTGGATGAAAGCAAAGTTTGAGTCTTGTGCAAAAAAACAACTCCAGAAACAGTGCTGTTAGCGCAGGTTCCACTGACCTCAGCAAAAGGAGCAACGTCTGGTGCAAAACAAATCTTCACCTCAGTTTTGGTCGTGACTAATTCACTTTTAGCCCATCACTTACACGCATAAGGAGGTCTCATCTGTTTCACTAAGAAGCCTCATGCGTAAATGAGGGCGCACAGTTTAAGTGCCCTGATGAACATGGGGCTCGCTGGCTATGGTTCTGTCATATCTTTGATTTCAGCCTAATCTTAGCACAAAGACAAAGCTTTTTCAGCTTAAGACAGAAAAATAATTTAAAAGTTATGAAAAGAAAGCAGACCTTCATAAACTCCACACGGAGTAAAATGTTAGTTGTCATTCGGTCTGTCCTATGTGTGACCACGCTCAAATGAGTGCAACATAGATTTCAAACATTTTATTTGGTCATTATCATTTTTAGACATTTAAGAACAAATTTAAGAAAACCTGAAGTAGTGAAACAAATCATATTACTCGGGAATATTGTTATTATCCTTTTTAAATGGCATTACTAAGGATGCATAATTAGTGTTAATCCTAGTTTTGGTACAGAATACGTCCGTAATAGTTTCACTAATTATAAGTACAGAAAAAGTTTCAGTGTACGTAACGACAATTAAAACCTCTGCGCTATAGCAAAAGGAGACTTTGTAAATTGGAAAGTCTTAATTCTGGAATGGAATTAAGCCATAGAACTAACAACAGTGCTCCTGTCGTTTAACGAAAGCAGCATTGCCACCATCTTCAATAATGCCATTTATATCAGAAGTCGAAGTTAGGGAGTAACACTCATAGTTACGTGCAAACACTCAAAAAGAAATCGTATGTAAAAATACATGCCCATTCTCAATACTTTTTGATTACTTTCAAGTTCTGTTGTCTTA
Source organism: Aquila spilogaster (assembly GCA_024606505.1). Lineage (NCBI taxonomy): Eukaryota > Metazoa > Chordata > Aves > Accipitriformes > Accipitridae > Aquila > Aquila spilogaster. The sequence continues at coordinate 24,166,640 of JANHGO010000038.1, forward strand.
ACATTTCAGCAAATAGGGAGTAAAAATTATTTTAAAAACACTTTTCCATAAACAAATTTTATACATTTCAGCAAAATGACTCCTCATTAACATTATTAGTTGTACTTCTCTTAAATACTTTTATCACAGAAATTCTGAGTACAAATAAACCAACCTTTTCCAGGGATTCGCTCTGCAAGTCTTCTAAGCTACTTGACTTCTTTTTCTGTGGAACCCTTAAAATAATAACAGTAAAAAGACTACAGTAAATACATAATAAGTTTATGTCACAACTGTATCATATAACAGCTGTTGTATATCATGTAATTTCTTTGTCCAACAGATAATTCAGAATTAGGAGATTGATTTGTTTTATTTGTACCCTAAAACTCATAGTACTGGGTTTAAAACATAGTACTAACATAGATGAAGTCAGAAACATGAAAAAGACTTTTAGTCAACAATGAAAGGCAACAAGGTACAGTGACCAAGTTTACACCGTAAATGACTTCTTAGAAGCTCGTAACAAGCAAAAGTAGACATTAATAACTCTCTGCAAACATGGCAACATCAAGGGCTTTTAAAAAGTTTTTTAATAAGGAAGGAAAAAAGATGTTTAAGAACAGACAGGACTAGATACCAACACTTAAACACATTAAATAATGTAGACTTAAGACAACCCACACAAAAAGTAAGAAAGGCCTTGCCTGCTTTCCGTAGTTTTGTGCGTCACTGGAGATAGCATAGCTGGTGACAGTTCTCCTGAAGAGGCCTATGCAAAACAGAAGTTTCATGCCTGTAACTCTAGTGTCTTCATCTGAACCTACAGTCGGGGTGGTGGGGTGCTGGCACAAGTTGTCAGAGCTGTGGTGGAAGCCCCGTCCCTGGAGGCATTCACAGGCAGGCTAGACGGGACTCTGAGCAACATGACCTAGCAGTGGGTGTCCCTGTTCATTGCAGGAGAGTTGGACCAGATAGCCTTTAATAATTTCATCCAATTCTAAGGATTCTATGATTATCAACAGGCACAAAAATTCAGCAAGGTCCAAATCCTCATCTGTATTACTTCTGCTATGACAGAGACCAAAACGAGCAACTTGTATTTACAGCAGAATCTGCTTCTAAAACATCTTTACTAAGTACCTCTGCTTTAAATAATTCTCCTTGAGGATTATTCAAAACATTCAACTTCCTTAAAGTTGCCTCAAGTTCCTCTTCACTGCCACCGGAGACAATTCTGTCTGATGAGCCTGCAAGCATGAAAAGTAGAAATGGAGATAAACAAGTAAAAATACAACATTTAGGACTGTATTTAAGCCATCTAAACACTAGTTTCTAAATTCCACTTTTTGTCTTCATCTGATGCATATAGTTTAGCAGCCTTTCCACTCTACATGCCTTCCTAGGGCTTGGACTTCCAAGCAAGCTGATTTGTATTTGAGCAACAAATGTAACACTTACAGTCATCTGTTGTGCTCTGCTCTGAATAGGTGAGCTGTTTGTGAACCACACTAATTCACAATTTGATGTTCTGAGGCAAGATCAAGTTGGTACCATTTTCTTTCTCACTATATGTCACTATATGTCACTCTTTAGGAATTATATATGTTAGATGTCAAATGTGTCGTAATGCAGAGTCCTATACTCACTTTGAGGATAAACATGTAAACATATTCCAGTTTTTTTCTGGATATCTCAGTGTGAGACACGGGTTTTATTCTTAAATTGTCAAATTATAGAGGAGGAAAAGGGCAACAAAACTTATGGTATTCAGTGCAGCTCTTTTTAGCAATCTGTCATGTGCAGAGAAGAAAAAAAAGTCCTCATAACAGTATAAACGTGCATCTGAGATCAGATTCCCTGTGATGAATGCAGTATAAAAAGCATGACTTGAAGGGAAAAGTACTCCCACGTGGCTGTCTGGTGGCTGATCACTGCTGCCATTCCTGAATTGAACCGTGCTGTAGAACTCTGAATGTTGGATGTAATTAATTAAAAGTTCATCATCTGCTAAGATCTTCCAGTTTCACTTTACACTATAAAAACTTGCTACTTACTATCTAATCATAGAAATAAAGCATCATGCAAAAGTAAGGCCTATCTGTATACTTTAACTCATCCGCAGGAGATGATTAATTAAACAGTCATTTTAATTTTGAATAACAGATTCCAGAAAGGGATTTAATGCAATTTAGCAAGGCTACTTCAAACTTGTGCCTTTTGCTAATTTGAATGAACTATCCTAATTGTTCCTGTGTCAACAAATTCCTCGTCAGCACAAGTGTCCTGCTTAGTCCTTTTCACCTTTTCTGCTATAATGCCTTTTGATGTGACACCTACAACCCTTTGCTACATGGATGTAGGTGTTCTGCAATGAAAGCCCCTGCCCCATTGCGGTGTATAGAAAAGTATTTTAAGGAAAGCAGCGCTGACTTGGGACTGCCTTGCCACGTAATGAGCGGTTCACACAGCTATACAACCAGAGCAGTCATCTCATCAACCATCATTCTTTACCAATCAGAATCCTTAATAACATAATATAAAACATATATAGCAGCAAAATTAGGCTCAAGGAGGAAATTACTATTAAGTGATGTAGAACAAAATTTAGGTAAAGGCTTATGGAATTCAGTTTCTCTGAATATTGAAGTTGTAACTAAAATCCTCAGGTAGCCTTGATTCTCCTTTTTTTTTTTTTTCACATTGACTACAGGCTAAGAACCAAGAGGGCAATCTCCACCAGCTACAGACAAAAGCACACAAGTCTCCTCAAGCAATATCGTTGCTCTCCCTACTCTTAGAACACTCCGACACGATACAAAGGTATGCATAGTGAACCATATAGTATTATACATGTATATTTCAAGGCTGGCCAACAGTAGTCATAGCGCATGCAGTTTTTAAAACACTCAGTACCAGGAAGTTATTTACAAGGTGTTTTACCTTGAGCTACAATCATTATCTCCTTGACCCTCCTGTACTGGCTTAGCAATAGTGTTAACTCCTCTATTCGACGGTCCTGTGAAAAGCATTACATGAAATTCAGTTGCATATTTTCTGCCCTAAATGACACAAGGAACCATACTTCAAATTACTGAAAAAGCTATTGAGAGATATTCCCTTCAGGAAGAATATTTTATTTTGCAACATTATTGAAAGTAACAGCTCTGTATTGAATATTCATGAGGCTGTGGGTAACCCATCTGACAACTAATTTAAACACTACTCACAGGGAAAGAAAGGTCAGCTCTTTGGATAATGTATATCCAGATATTAGGTCATAAACAACAACACTTAATGTTCCCTTCAAGTGCTAAAATCTTATGTAAACTTGGAACAATTTTGGAAAGAGATAATGCTACACCTTTTATTTTCTGGAAGTAAATTCTAGCTTTTTTATTACTGGAGAACTAAATACTGTTGTGAGTCTCACTGACATTCTCCAGAATTAACATTGCTCTGTCCAGATCCCCCATTTACTGATGGAAGTTTTTAGGGATGTATATTATTGTCTAATTGATCATATATGAATGTGTCACCATAAAAGAAAAAGCGTACTGCCTGGTTTACTATCATAAAACAAGAACTACAATTTCCTCAAGAATTAAGCAGGGAAAAAGTACTCCAAAAATAAGGAACACTTCATGTAATAAGTCAGCGGTATCTGAAGGCCTTGCACTTGAGTTGCCCAATTAACAGACAAACAGCATAGAGGTTATGAGAGCAAAACCATATTTGCTATTTCACTGGGTTTAATTTTGCTTCCCCTACCTTTTATTACTCCCCACATTCTTTTTTTTTTTGTTTACTTTTAAACTCATCCTTATTTTAAACCTGGCCGCATTTTCTTAAAAGGTTTTACTTTCTTCTTATATCATAATGTGAACTGGCAATACCATTGCAGTTCAGATCAAATTTGGAAGACTAAGAGCTACTTGAGATAAGCAAACCTTGGAGCCTTTCAGCAGCAGAAAATCTTAGAGCCTTTCTTGCTCTAGCAGAAAACAGGAGATTCTCCTTACAGCCTTCGCTTTCTGCTCTTCTCAGGAATCCCACGTACCTAACAAGTTCTGCGACAGGCTAGCAAGGTCAGCCGTGCTTACTACTTAAACATCGACCTCTGACACAGTCTCATGGGATAATCCAAAAACTGGGGCACTATCACACATAAGGAAAGCAAGTTATTCAAATTTTTACAGAGATTCAAAATCATAATCTCAGTTTTGTTACATAGAAGGAAGATTATTTTCTCACCTTTTCCTCATTAGCAGCCAATAATGATTCCATTCCTATCTTCAACCGTTGTACTTCCTGATCTAAAAATGTTTTTAACATGTTATGAGAATGTTATCGTTCCTATATTTCATCTAAATGGTATCTGTTATGCAATACTCTTCCTATGTTCTTATAAGGAACCCAAACCATGTAAATTACTTCTAATTTAGAACTTTTGAAAAGCTGAACTACTAAAAGCACCACAGAACATAAACACGCTGGGTTTGATTGTAACAGTCTACACAACGCTATTTCATATTCCAAAATTCACTTAATAAAACATAGAGGAAACAATGAAACTTATTTTGCAAAAATGAGACGGTGTCTCCAGTTTATGAGAAGTGGTTCAAGAACCTTCTTTGAGACTTGAAAAATAACAAGAATTATTTTCATATTCCCTAATAAGGGAAATTTAAAATATTTCTTTCTTAAAACGTCTCAGTGTAAGTAACAGAGTTAAAATCTGCATCAAGAACTAATACAGAATTGCCTTACATAAGATAGCAGTACAATATAGATTCAGAGGTTATTAAAAACCTTATCATCAAAGCAACCTAAACTTCCTGAAAACTGACAAGGTTGTTAATGCTGTCATCCCAACTTTGCTGAACCACATCCTTCGTTTTTTCTCTACATAATATTCTCATCAAGTCCTTCAGTTCCAACCTGTTTTGAAACAAGTGTAGATGACGGACATAGGACTGCTTTGACATTAGAACAGACTAATTTGTTTCACAGAGAACTATGAAAAACAGACGTGGAAGCCATGAAGTCAGAGCGAGGAAAGAGTCAACAGTGTAAAAGAACAATTTAAAATGTTCTACAACTAAATGTTGCATATCAAACGTGATCAACCATCTTCAAGAACTGTAATTGTTTTCTCTGGTAGTGACTCTGAAAAACATACACTCTGTAATGATTACGTTTTAAAACACGTAAAGGAACTTTGCAAACATTTCTCTTTCAAAAGAGAACACTTAATAACACAAGACATGCACAGACACAGCCAAATCAAAAACTGAAGCCAGCAGACAGCGGGCAAGCAATGGGAAAACGTTTAAAAAGCCATTACAAATCACAGTACTACTCAGGTCAGTTCATAAACACTAGACTTCAAAAAGACCTGCTGTCGAGGTATTGTTAAGCACACAAAGCGAACTTCACTTAGAATATTTATAAGAACATGAAGTATGGAAACAGATTTTTATTCAGACTGATCTATACATATTTTTTTATTTACTGCTCTGATTTAAAAAAAAGTAAATAAAATACTCAAATGCTTTCCTTTGAGGAAGAAGGCTTTCAACTGAAGCCATCTTCCCAGGTATTGTAAAAAGAGGTAAAGGTGAAGCGTTGGCTCTGTTAACCTTGACAATGTCAGTTTGAAGTCCCAGCTATCTGATTAGTGAGCCTTTGATTTATTTTCTGAAGTGAAATCTCACTGAACAGGGCAAGTAGCTGTCTGCTTGCAGCAAGCAATGAAAGCAATTTCTCATGTATATTACAATTAGACCGTCAAATCTGAATGAACATTGAATTACTGCTGCAGAATGCATTTGAGTTATCATTTGTGTGGAAGGAACAGTGAGAAGAAGCCACAAGTGAATTGCAAGGCTTACGTTTTTCTTTTAGCCTTCTCCTATAAACTTCCTCTATGGTGGTAAATGGTGGGAGTCAAATAAAATACATAGAAAAAGCACAGATTAGATAAGGTTTGCACTTTAATTAGAATATGCATTCTAGTATCCTAGAAAGAACATTTTTCTACTTTATTTGAGAAGAATACCTGAAAAATCTGATGAATCGTTACCATTTTTCTCAAAAGCATTATTACTGCTGCATACTGTCACTTTTCAAATATAGTCTAAGTGTTTTCCCTAAGGGTAGCAGCAAGAATCTGTACAGACTCTTCTCCCACTGGCATCAAGGAGAACTGCACCTATCTTCGGCAGGAACTGGATGAGACACATCGCTAGAAGCTGAAAGTCGCTGAGCTCTCAACTTGTTGGCATCCAGCTACCTGTCCCTTGAAAGATCACAACTTACTTGAGAACCTCACAGGAAATACAACATTCTATTAGTAGGAGAGTCTGTCCACAAGACACTGCCGTTAGAGAAAGTAATTTCTAGTTAGACATGCAGTACTTCACACGCACAAACCCTGCAAATGAATAAAATGGGCACTAGGTACATGTTAGGGTTTCACAAAAAACAACAGTCAAGTATAGAGACTGTCCTCTTCCAGAAAAAAAGGGAATCTACAGTAATTCCTGTAAGGAGACTCCTGGTGAGCACTACGACAGGGGTAGCACCAACTGCCTGAAGTCACCTCTCAAACAAAAGCATTATTTGTAACTGTTAGGTAACATCCACAAAAAAAGTTAGTGCAGCTGTGTGATACACCGTGGTAAACTGCACACAGGTAATCCTGCACTAAGATTCAGTATTGTGGATGAAAAAGTTCACTAACATCGTAAAGCTCACAAGTGACAGAAGCTCGAGGGAGCGAATATTTCAGAGAACTGTGGCATCACTGGTTGAGACCACAGGGTAAGCAAACTGATTTATCTGTTGTTCACCTCTATCAAGTACGCAGGCTTAACGCAGAAATCTGCGATGCAGCACCGAGCAAAGGAAAGATGTGCATTAATGAATGTTTTAGGATGTTGAATCATTTTGACATTATACTTAGCTACTATTGTGACTTTTTTTCTTAAAAAATGGCAACTTTCAAGATTTTTCAAAGCAACTTTGAAGGTATACATGAAAATATATATTCCTACTGAACAAGAACATAAATGGAATCCCAGTAGAAAAAGTTCCAGTGGAATTCCCCTCCTCTTACCTCTTTCTGCAACTTCGCTATGTGATGAGGTCCTAGATAGCTGACATTGTAAGCGTTCAATTTCTGCATCTTTGAGAGCCAATTGCTCCTGAAGCTGGGCTATCTCAGCCTGAAAGAGTCAAACAAGTTTAGAATAACATCATCATGGGTTCTCTGTGATTTTTCCCATGAACTAGAAGATTTCTAAACATAACACTACTTTGAATTAAGTCATTTTCCCTGTTTGGGACATTTCATAAACAATCTTATGCATTTCATAGTATTCCTATACAATTCCTTTTACAGAAGCTCAGTTTTACAATACAGTTAGCTCTCAGAGAAGAGAGGCTCGTGTGATAGGTAACATTTTCAAGGATTCATGTATGTAAAGAAACTACAACACTACAAGAAAGCTTTCAGTGCTACAGCGCTGATCATAAAATATTGACTGTTATAGGGCAATTGCTGAGTTTTGCATGAAGACCACTATAAGACAGCAAAGCAAATCATTTTTTTTTTAATATATTGGTTTTTATTCTAGCTACTACTTAATATAACTTGGGAAAAGTGATTCTTCAGCTTGAAATAGTGACGCTCATCTCTTTTTCCTATTTATGGTAAAAACTGTCAACAGCATCCTTTACTACAACAGTAATGAAGTTAAGATTTCCTTCAGCAGCCTGTAGTCCTTTACATCGAATCATTGCTTCTCCACCAGCAGAAGCACAAAGAACTTGCTTCTAGTCTAAAGAAAATAACTAAAACTCGCTACTGTGTGACTAGTCTTTCAAAATATTAAAATAAAGGGGAAAAAATGCAAGGCACCAAATATCAGCTGAACAGAGTAAAATATAGACTAAAATATAGACTAATATGGACGACAGAAACTTGTTTTTTAAGCCAAGAAAGAAGCAGGCAGCTGGATGGCAGCAAGAGTTCACAACAGTGCCTGCAATCCCTCGTGGAACAGAGGAATCTGCCTTGTCCCATCTCTCAGGGGCTCCTGCACTTCCCAGTGACTAACGTGCTTTTTATATCCAGTCATGGAAATACTCCAGTTCGCCATCTAAGAAGCTGGAGCAACAGGAAGACAAAGCTGCAGACCTCTTAATACCAGATTTGGATACGCCTCTGCTGATCTATTTGACCTCATAGTTCTCTTAAATACCCTCCTTTCTTTTAAATTTTTCATTCCTGTTATCTCTGTAATTATTTTCCTCTGTCTTTCCCTGTACTTTTTTTCTTCCTTCCTAGTTGTGTAACCTCTCTCACTCAGTAAGTGTTACTATTCGTTGTTATTTTTGCTCTGCTTCTACCCGTAATCTTCTGTGTCTTGGCAGCCAACCACGCGCTGCTTAACAAAATATTTTCCTCAAAACTCTTCATTGCTGCCACGTCAGAGGAGACATTTCCACGGATACAGGAGCTTTTAACTTAATAAATAAACAGTAATTAAAATTATTAGAGGAAGATGTCAATATTCATCCAAGAATTCTCAAAAGAAAGAAATGTTAATACAGAAAACAGCGATGTGTCATTTCTGGATCAAGCTTTCAACTACTGCAATCACAACTCAGTTTAATAATTTAAAATGTTTTTTCAAGGTACAACCACAACTCAGAAAAATCAGTCATTCGTACAAACAGTGATTACAGCACTGCACACATGAAAGGTGACGTGATGATAGAACACAAGTGTTCCTTTGATCTAGAAAAGGGCTAAAAATTCAAACTAGAACTGAAGTGTAACTGTTTAACAATGAGAATGTTCAACCAGAAAAGTAAATTGCTGGCAAAAATGATCGAGTGTGTCATACGTTAAGTTCCTCTAGATTGAAATCCAACAGCTTTCTAGAAGTTAGGGTCAACACGGGGGTAAGCAGCTACATATGCTCTCTGATACCGCCACAAAGTCAAAGTAGATGATCTACTGGCGTATTCTAGGCTTTACATCTAATAAAACTCCATGGTAAGCAACACCCATCCAATTTTGCATGTCTCTTCAGTCTAGAAAGCATGCTCTGCAGAGACTGGTCACCATTACACAAAGCAGGTGTCTTCCCAGAACAAAATGCCTATTTATTTACTTTTTTTAAATAGGAAATACAAAAATGTAGGAGACTGGAACTTGGAGGGAGGGAGCAAAAGGCACAGAAAGAAGCTACAAAAACTGTACTCCAAAATACTTAACATAAAGAAGGTTCAAGGAAACCTGGTTTTATTGTAGGCATTGGCACTGTGACAAAAGTAGATAACGATACGATCGTGTGTTTGTCCCTTTCTAGCTGAAGTAAGTCTGTCATTAGCAAGTGCTAAGCATTCTCCTTACTTTAGTTGCTTTTAATTTCCACTCATATTGATTTCTTTCATTTTCCAGTTCTTCCACTTTAATTTTGAGGTGTCTGAGTTCCTGTAGCAAGCCCTGCAAAGGAAAAACAGGTAAATATAAGATTGCTCAGAAAGATATTAATTTTCCATGGTTATGAATTAAAGATCATGCATTAACCATGTAGTAATGAACACTGACCCATCATATAAAAAAGCTGTGATTTAGTTTAACCAGGTAACAACTACTTGGAACTGAGATATTATTCTAAGGAACACCTTCTCAAATTCTCTATCAGAAATTATGAGCAAATTTCTTGGTCCTGTTAAGGAAGACAGCTGACCTGGGAAAGTCTTAATGAAAATGAGCCAAAAAATCCACAAATACAGTCTCACACAGCATTAACTGTTGTTTTTTACTTGTTTGCTTTTGCTGCCATGTCAGAAAGCAAGCAGAAACATATGAAGTGCTAACACGAGTTACTTCCATTCAAGTGATAGTCCTCCCCCCAAAGAAGCACTTAAGCTACTTACCAAGAACAACTCAGACTACATCATGCTTATTTTTTGGCATTGAATGCCACACACATACAATCGTATACGACTATCAATATACTGCTCTCAGCATGGTTGATTGGAACTTGGCAAACGGGGTTGTGCAGACCAGAATGGCAGCAAACTCTTGTGTATCTCTCTGAAAAAGTGTCCCTTCTCCCTTTCCATCAACCATATCTTAATGTTTACTCTCGAGGACAATGTTATTAATTTCTTGATAGAACTCTGATGAGACCAATGAACTGAAGAATGGAAGAATTTAGAAGCAAAGCCATGTTTTAGAGTCTTGTATACTATACATTACACAACCATAGTACTAATGCTCACTGTGAATATTTAAGATGGACTTTTTTTAGTCAGACCAGTATCATTCAACCTTCAATTTAAGCAGTTTATGCACAGTAGCTTTTGTTCTGACACGCGGTGGGTTTTGACCAAATACTGCTAGGATCTATGAAGTAAATTCAAAAACGCTTTTCTCGTAACTGCTGATGTCGGAATCAACAAAAATGTGTCAGATTTGCTATTTTACAGGCACAAGGAGATTGTTTTTATGGGATATACTTCAGATAGACTTACCTGAATCTGCATTTTATACCTGCGTTAAGCTTTTAGATATTTGGAAACGAATAACCATCAGTGTTCAGAGGACTGGTTAGAGTGGCATTATTGGGAGGAATTAGCAAACTATCAAACCATGCTGCATAGCAAACAACTCTCAGTGAAGGGAAAAATAAAAAAAAGGCGGAGAAGGAAGAAACCAAACCAACCAACAAAACCACACCAGTAGCACAGACCTACAAGTAAGATGCAAATAATGTAAAACCTGAGAGAGGTGATGGTTCTTATGGATATCTGTGCTTTAGTAGATAAGAGCGCAGCGATGACCAAATTCGTCCCAGTGGCTGGGTAGAAGACGAGGGCGCAAGGTGTCTGGGCTTTTTTGTTTTTTTGTTTTGGTAATTTTGACAACCACCTCTCTCTTATTCCTACTCAAGAGAGTCACAAAGATTAATGCCACTAATTCACAACATAACCCTGGTTAGCAGAATTTAGTTTCTGCAAGAGAAGAGAAGAGGCAATACGCAGGCTGCTGCTAACATGTGCTTCTCGTACATCACACTGAGAGCAATTCTTCTGGCCGACAGTCTCTACCACTGATCTTGGGCTAGCCTGAGGACCGTTAGGAGTCACATTGGATTTCCTATCTTGAGATTTTCTTTCTTGGATTCTACTATTAATTTCCAGCTGCAGTTTACACATCTGCTCTTGTAGCTCACTTATCAGGTTCACTACTGACTGAAAACATGGGAAGAAAAAAAAAAGACAGGTGAGAAAGAAAAAGGCAGACAATATGCAAAGAAAGTATTTGTACAGCTGCAGCACAGAGAAATACAGAAAGCATATCAGAGGCAACCGAAAAAGACAGACAATGTGTTCCCTTTCTGGTAAAACACGTGCACGGATATAAATCTGGACTTTATATGGAGCTACAGATTAAATAGAACAGAATCTATGTTCTGGGCCAATTCATGACTTCTCAGTTTGTCCAAGTGAACTAAATTTGATGAGATTAATCCATCTCCCACAGGAGTAAAGAAGTTTTTAATGGACAAAAGAACAAAAGAAATTATATATACACGTTTTTATTCTTTATTATCATACGTACAAGTCTTGTTGTAATTCCAACTTTGCTGATTCAGTAACCTCAAAGCTGCACAGTGCCAGAGCACGAACTGCAAGAACAGGTCACTGCTTCAACCAGGTAAGTATTTCATATATTCAGTCTCAAACTGCACCAGCAACCACAGACAACTTCAGATATCCACAAAGATTCTCTTTCAAAAGCTTACATATAAGTTAGCTAAAATAAATTTACATCTATTAAGCATTTTTGAAGGGCACTGTGCTTAAAATGAAATTCTGAATAGCAGCTGCATATATTTCCCTTCATGCATATCACTCTGAGTCAGGCTCACAATGTTTGATGCTCCTCTTTTCTCATCCAACAAGTCTTTTACGCACCTAAATGAGGATTAACTCCTTAAAAAAACAAAAAGTTTAGAAAGAGTACTTGGTCCCAGCACACCAACTCTCTAGCATCCAGTCTTTATAGGCTGAGATGATCTGCCAGGGCTGCTGAGTTAAGAAAAAGATAGATTCTTTCATATCAGCTCACCTAGGCGAAACTACATCCCTCATATGTTCAGTACTACTGCCACTTTGCAGCAACACAGGAGTTGGTGAGGAGCATCCCTGCAGCTAATCCATCCTTTTATCAGAGCGCTGCAAAGCAGAACACTCATCATACTTGCTTCACGTATAATTCAAATACTATCTGCAATCCTTCCATCTTCCATGCTTTGACTTTGTTTCTCTTCTATCATCATCTCCACGATCAGATACCTCACTGAGGAGTGCCAACTGGCAAGCAGAGTCCTCGCAATACGTGTCTATCTCCTTTCCTTTCTTTTAAGCACCAAGATGGCAGTCTGTGCTCGTCTTTGTCAGAACACACCGTTAAACTGTAGGTTAAATCACTGGTCAAACGAGATGCACAGACTGCCAGTTGCGCTCTGGTTGTAGCACAGTGACAGAGCTCAGAACCACTACTGCTGCTGCTACTTTTCAGCCTCACGTTCACAAAGGCAATGGGAAACACTCTGCATCCACACAAACTTCCTTCAGGGAACACCTGACAGTATACAAATGGCAGAAATCTATATCCCAGTGAAGAATAACTTAACTTAGGCTTATGGGAAAGAAAAAGATTAACTGCAGAGGCAATGTATGCCTTACAGTTGTTTCCAGTTTCAAGGTGAAAAAGTCACCGCCTTTTTGGAGATTCCTTCACAGCACGATAAATTATTACGATTAAAAACCCTGTCTTAAATTTGATTCAGTTGAGGCAGCTCAATAAACTCCACAGAGCTGTGCTGTGTCAAAGACCAGAAAGAATTATTTGGCTCGCTGACTCAAATTTCTCTGAAATGGCAAGTAATTGTGAATTAAATACCTAGTGCACAAGTGTCCACACAGCAGCCATAACACACTTTCCAACAGCATATAGCAAACTTCAGATCCTCAGCACAGAAAAAAACCCCAAAACCCACAAAACTTACCACATGACAACAAAAAATAGGAGAGAATAAGGGCTGTTAGCAAGTTGAAATGGGCACTTATTTCTGCAGCCTCCTGATAGCGATAGAAGGTCTCTTCTGTCCATGTTTGGGTAAGGCAAGCACCTGGGCTGCAGCTAATGGCTTGATCGTGTTGCTCTCATACTTTGCTAACAGTGAGGAAATGTATTTCTAAGATTTCTAAGGCTCCTCAGGTAAGAGGGAAGTTACACAAATGCCCTCAGATGCGATTTCAGAAACCTTACAGCATCACGGCAGCAAGCAAGAGAACATTATTCCACACAAAGGGAATTACAGTGACAAAGGCAGGAGTGAGACCATCCATTTACAAGTAGCTGTTCTCCTGGCTCCCGTGTTATACGCATAACTAAATGCCATTATAAATTTAGCATGTGCTTTTGAAGAGCCAAAGACAAGTGGCATTCAGTCTGAAATTAATACCTTTGAGAGACAGATACTCAAACTCTTTGCTGCTAACTATAACTAAAACTAAACCACAGCTGCATTAGATAAACAGAAATGAATCTGACTGATTAAGACTCATTCGTATTTAGAAAAATATCTTAATTCGCTTTGTTTCTCCTCAACCCAACCAGAAAAATAATTATATGGATAAATTCTATGTGACTGGAAACAGCTGCTGTGAAGTGAGCTGACACAAAATTAAGAGTACAAAGGAAGGATGTTTTAGCTGACTTGTTCTGCAATTTCACATCTTGTCATGAACTTTTATTAACCTGCTATTATACTTAGAAATGGCAGAGTCAAGCATGAATTATAATTAACAGGCAGCTTAAAACAGTTTAACTACAAGATGCCTCTGTAATGTGTGCTAGGGTGAAATCGGAGTACCATTCTGATAGTCAGAAAGCTATGAAATCACTCTTCTGCTCACCTCTGTCAATCCTAATCTTAGTCTTGAAAGCAGCAATCGGCCAACTGCAGCATAAGAGAAAGGCTCTGTCACCCACAGCTTTGTTCCACTTATGTAAAAATATTAATTGCAATTTCATTTGACATATTAGACACTGCAAGAGCCTGCTGAAGTAGCCACAACATTCAGAGATACAATTACAGGAAGATTAATTTCATTCAGTCACTGTCAGTTTGGAGAAGGGCGTCACCCAAGAAATTAGGTTACCACAACACTATTGTGTATGCATAAACAAGACCAAACTAAAGGTAGACTCTTTGCTTGCTTAAGAATAGATTACTCACTTGAAAGTCGTAGCCAGGCAGTGAAGGCTCAGAATTTGAAACGACACTAAAAGCTATCATCAAATATAAGCAGCATTTGCAGTCCAATAGTATAAAGAAAAGATAATAATGAATTTCACTGTGATGTTTGAAACTCTGTTTGTATTGACAGTTACCAACATTTACAGTAAAGGGGGCTGAAGTAGACAGAGTTACAGCATTAGAACTCAAGTAAGCATTCAGTTGAACCCCCTGTTTATCTTGACAAATTGGATTAATGTTTATTCATGGAAATCTGAAATAAATATTTAAAAGGGCTCAACAAGCAGACTGAAAATGCTTTTTATTTCTCACAGTTTTAGTTACAAGACTCATTTGCTTTGTATACGTAAGGCTTGCAACTTTCAACAGGCCAGAAATCTAATCACATCTTGGGGCAATCTATAATTTATAGCATACTTAACACAATGATTCTCAACTTCTCCATCAGATTAGGATCCTTTTCCATCTCAAGAGGGCATTTCCTATCACTTGGAAATACAACAAAGGCTTCCATACCAATACCTACCAATAGACCTAAACTTTTCCATCCCGTTAGGCCATACATCCTGTTGCAGCAGCAGCAGAATCTCACAGTTCACAGCCTCACCTTCACCACATTCCCAACCTACTCAGTGCTTAGAAGTACCGTCATTGCAAACGTACGGAAAAGCTTCGTTGCTTTCCAGGAGTCAGGCTGACTATGGATGGCCTGAAATAATTCAAACATCATCTTCCTGGTATTCAACATATAATGGGAAGCACTGAAGGCCTCTCAGAAAGACTGCAGCTGGGAACAGGCTCCCACCTGTAGCAATTACGTGTTGCACAGACCTGTTTAGATTTTCAGGTAGAATGACACTGCTCAGGCCTTCCGTACACAGGACACCAGTAATTATGGGTGAAAGAGCACGAGAAGGCCATGGATAGCAAAAGCAGCAGCTGGTGTCTCTCCAGCTTGCAAACTCTGCCAGAAAATGCTCTCTAAGCAATCTTTTAATCTCTAAAGAAAACTTCAGAGGACAGCTAAATCAAAAAAACAAACACACCCCAAACTTTTGATGTCACTGCAGGTAAATTACTTAGGCATATTTATCAAATATTCTATCATCAACATTACGGAGAGCAAACCGTTTTTTAACACCTCCTGTATTTCAGTTTCTTCTAAGACAACATGGAACAAAGTCTTTTTTCAGTTAACAAAGTATAAATCTTGGCCAAGCCACAGCCCTGCTAATCCTCTCCTGCCAGGTAATCCTACCAGGCTATGTGGTCTCTTTACAGGAGTTGATACTTCATCTGAATTACTGTCTTTCATAATCCCTTTCCTCTCCAGTTCCCACCTGCTGCTCACTCAGAGGTTTCTATGGAACATGCTCCATAAAACAAATAGATGTTCATTTTATTCTGTTTCATACTCTCTTCATTAACTAACACAGTGAAAAATAAAGCTGCTTTGATATCCAGAACTTTCCAATTCTGAAAGGGAAAAAGGATTAGAATTTTCTCCAATGCGATATTTATGATGTAAACACAAGGGAAGGGGACTATTTGAGGAAAATACCCTGCTCCTTGCCTGTCCCTCCCAGCCACCATGAATACATTAAAATTACTGAGGGCCTCTGCATACAAGTGTCTGTAGCATCCCTGATACTGCTAAACTTACGGTCTTTGTCACAGAAAGCATAGAAATAGGTTCAGTAGGCTTCTAACAGCCATGTCTGTCTAGCTCCTGTGGAAAGGAAAGAGTTAAGTGGAAAAAAAACAACAGTATGCTGTTGGAATGGACTTTGTGTCTTGATTAAAGCCGAACAGCAAGCTCTGAAACATAATGAGAGAGAGGAAAAGAAACCACATCCCAAAAACGCATAATCATATTCCTCGCTGAATTCACAGGACTAAGAGTACGGATCGCGCTCTACATACAGGAGGTCCTACTGCATGCTGTTTTCAGCTCAAGAACTCAGATGTATGACCAGAGACACACGGCAGGAAAAAAATGAAAAAGAAAGAAGAAAGAAGCTCACCTCCGCTTTGTTCTGTTTCTCTTCATATTCACTCTGTTCCTTTTCCATACCAACCAGTTTAATCTTCAAGTCTGAAACTTCAGCCATTAAATCTAATTTCTGAGTCTCTAGTGATGTTCGACTTAGCAGCTCCTGAAAGCAAAGCAGAATATTTTCCCAAGTTATTTTTATTTGAACACTGACAGAACGCTGCATGATTTGCTGGCAAACTCATAGGTCTCTACCCCTTTGTTTACACTTTCAATACAAATGCAGAATTGTTCTCTTCTTCAAAAGCCACGTTTACTCCTACTTTACCATGCAAAAGGTACTTAACACTGCAAGGGAGAAATGATGTAACCATTTACTGCAGGTAGAAAAAGGAGCTAAAAGAGTAGAAGAGTGATCAGCTAATTCACATGAAAGCAAGTTTCTCTCTCCCTCTCCTCGTGTTGTGTATACTTTGAACTGTTTGAACTGCATGTTTCTCAAACTCCGCAGTTATTTTCACCTACACGTTCTCCCGTGTTAATCACTAAACCACTGTCCTCCTCCTCCTCACTTCAACACAATGCCTGGCACAGAGTCAATCCCTGTGCAAGACATGAAATCAGAAAACAATACTAAGGCTGAATTAACACAGCGCTACATAATGCCATAAAGGCCTTCAGATGACACATTGCAGAGCGGTTGACTACTTTGTGAAATGCTCATCAGACTAAACCACGTTTTAGTATAATAATGCAAAGTTTTACAACATTTTATCACATGTTATTCAGCACGGGATGTATTGAAGCACAAGCACTGAACCAAAACAGTACCAGTGGTACGCAACATTTCTGCTGTCATGCTAACAGTACTTGGAAAGTTAATACTGTATAGCACTTGGTAACTTTGCAAGAATACTAACTTTGGAGGGAACACTATTGAACGAGGAACGGTGTGACATAACTGGAACCTAAACACAATGTCTAAGCTGAGCAACATCATAAACCAGAAAACAACTGGCCACGCTTGTGTGTCCTGAATTCATTTTACGGATTGCAGAAATAGGCATACTTAGGAGAGACAATATCACCGCGTTTGGAAAACATTCCACATTCACCTTCATTGCACCTTTCAGTTTCCATGAAAGCCAAAACCAAAAGTCTTTCAAAATTTAACAGAATCTACTATCCAAAATTGCCTCTCTTGGTCTCTAATTTCAAAATGAGCAATCCATTCAGAATGCTAAGTCTTAGTGAACATTCAATATCTACCTTTCCAAGTGCCTAACCCTTTTTTTTGTGAATGATTTTAGGTTTCAAAATATAGACAGGTTGCTCCATAAGCCACAGAACGTGGCTAGTCCTTCACATCACTGTTGCCAATGCTCAAATGCACCACACACCACCTCACCGTGCCAACATCCACCATTTCGTTTCCATAAACCTTCAGCAAGCGCTGACAAACGTCAGAGAGTGCCATTTTTTCAGAATGGAGGAATTCAATAACAGACTCGTGCTCCTCCTGCACTTCCGTGTCAGACACCGTTCTGTCAGACTGCCCCTCTGCTCCCATCTGTCACATGGCAATGGTGGGAAGGTTCAACCTCTACTGTCATCCCACCAACGTCTGCCTCTGATGTTGTGATCCAACATAATATAAAATCGGAGGCATTTTTTGGAGCAGTCTTCATATATACTGGTTTTTAGCTTACTTTGTATTTTTAATTTGATGGTAATTCATAACTCACATTGATGTTTTCATCATAGGAAGCGTACTGAGAAATTATAGCAGATTCTGCTTTGGATTACATGGAAAGGGACTTAGAATTTGCACAGTTATTCTGGATCTGTACTGATGTTACTGAGAGTTCAGGAACTGCCCTTTTGATCAGTACCCTTTTCTCATCTCTTCCTTTTACACAAGCTGTATAACATGTTGTATGCTACCATTTGGAGCCAAGGAAGCCACAAACATTATTTTAAAAATGATGCCGTTAAAGTTCGCTTGGAACCCAAATCTGCTTCACATGTAAATTTTTTTAGTCTGCTGGGGAATACTGCCCAGATTAGAAATGGTACTAAACTTGCAGCAGCATTGCAACACCAGTTATCTAAGCCACCCACTATTCCCAGTGTCATGCCCACTCCTGCTGACACTGACAATGGTATTTGTGTATGGGTGGGAAAATAAACAAATGTGGCCTCTTCTTTTTTTTTTTTTTTTTTTTTTGGCCTTGAACAGAAAAAGTTAAGTAACAATCGAGCAAAGATCACTCAGCTCTGAGAAGCAGTCACTTAGTGACATCCCTGCACTAGCGAGTTTCTACAAACGTGATTACCAACGCAATTATAACCAAAACAACACCCCAAACCCTCAGTATTCCAGGAATAAAGGACTACATCTCCACTAACTTGCTCCAGTTCCATAGGAATAATCCAGCCCAGACTAGAATAGGCTCTGTACAGCTGGTAACACAGAAAACTGTTAGAGAAGAACATACAGCTATAAATGAGAACTTGGATACGGAAACAGGGCCACTCAGCATCAGAGGCTGGCAGGGTGAGGTGACTTTAGCCTCACTGACAAGCTCTATTCACCGCTGAACTGAAACAACATTTAAATTATTTTTTTTTTTCCTTTGACATTGGCACAGCATTTGATGATGCAAGGGAAAGATTTCTTAATAAGCCAAGGAGACAGCACCCATCTAGACATTTTTAACAATAGAGCTGTCCTTTCAGTGTACTGTCTGGTATTACTGCTTAGTTTTTCAATAGACACCTAAATTAAACTTGTCTGTGCAACAGAGAGTAATACCTCTCCTGAGTTCCACAGCTCCATGTGAATAGTAAGGTGCTACCTGGTATGACTGAGCATGAAGGCAGCTGAGATTTTATTTTATTTCATTTTTAAACTCAAAATCTTAGCAGTTTGTTCTGAAGGAGGAGGCTTGGATCTGCATCTCATGCAAACTGGCACCAATATCTTGCCTTAAAATAGACAAAATAGCCAGCTATCCCTGGTTTGTTTTCAATGGATCTACACTGATTTAAAACAGCTGACAATTTATCTTGCATCTAGAGTGTCTAACTTTTGCTTTGAAAGAAAGTGCCATTTTAAGTAAACGTCCCCTCTTAAAATGGATATAACATCTGGAAGCAATTATTTTCCTCTTCAAGCAGATGCTCACAGAGAACAACCCATTAGAGAATGTGACCCATTTTGCTACAGAGAAATTATAGTGTATTTCAGTGGTATGATGCAACATGAAGCCAGCCAGAATAA
Source organism: Aquila spilogaster (assembly GCA_024606505.1). Taxonomy (NCBI): domain Eukaryota; kingdom Metazoa; phylum Chordata; class Aves; order Accipitriformes; family Accipitridae; genus Aquila; species Aquila spilogaster. The sequence continues at coordinate 24,186,252 of JANHGO010000038.1, forward strand.
ATATGCAATTGTAAGGAAAGAAAATACAAATTTATGTTATTGGTTTAAAGCAAAAAAAAGATAATATAAGAGAGGGAAAATGGTAATTTGGGATGTAGTAGCTTTAGGAGGATCTTAAAGATCAGACATACAGAACAGAAATAAAACATATACTATGAAACCTTATGTATAAAAGGCACATTACTTGTTTTTCATTTAATACGTACTATAACTTATTGTCTTGAAGTTCTTTTTTTGAAAGATCAAATTTAACTTTAACAATTAAGGAAGAACACTATTTTAGAGTAGAATAGTTAGAAAGATGAGTTCTGCAGAACCTGCAACGTGCGTATATCAGATGGATCACTGCACACCAAACCAGTTCCAAACACAACTGTATTTTTGAAATTCACGCTGTATACTTCTTAAGTATTTAATCGTGCTTTTCAGTATTCTCAGTGAAACTGAAGCATGCAGTGTGTCTCACTTTCAGATTTTGTTGGCTTGGAAATACATATTTCTTATAAAGCTGCTTATAAAACTTAACGTGACAGAAAATAGCTTAGAAAGAAGCACCGCTCTGTTCTAGGTTGTCTGTTTCAAGCACAGTAAATTACAGGATATTTAGCAGTCTACAGAACAGAAGAAAAAGATCATGCTACACTGATTTAGAAATCATAAATAAGATTTTAGTCAAGTGGACAAAAAACACCTCAAAATCCCATTTTGCACTTGTACAAAATACAACATTCAAAAACTTCTTACTTCTTGTATTCATTAAAGCAGCTGAGAGAGAGAGAGACAGAGGCAGACCCACCTACCTGGTAAGCAAAATTCAGCAAGAACCACTGCAAGTGAAGACTGCACTTTTTAAGTGCTGTGTGTCAGCTGTGGTGGAAATAAGATATTTGTTTAACTGAAAACACAGCTGACAGCAATGTACATGTGTAATCTCCATGAAATGGTGCAAGTCAGTAGCCGAGAGTGAATTACAGCCCTCCAGTTCATCATTTCTCTATTATATAGTTAAGCAACAGAAAGAACATCCCAGTGCACCAACAATTTGAACAGTCCTTTGCATACATCTGACAAGCAGATGTGCCCGTAACTGTTAAATAGCAAAGTGGTGTATCGCTCACCTGTATAGACAAGCTGCACTTGAGAGCACGCTCTAAAAATCTCAAGCCTTATAACCAGAGTAGCACAGAGCACATTTCAAACTCTGAAACACTAAGCCAGCTGCTGGCAAGAAGTTACCGCATGTTATAAACAAGTGCTGAAATTCATTTAAGATCAGATAACTCAGGCAATTGAAAGCTGAAGGAATGAACCTTGCCAGCCAGCAAAGTTCCTGAGAAGCAAACAGATATATACCAGACTTGTACTGTGCAAAAAAAAAATAGGATTCTTGCTTCTTTGAGTACCAGACAACAGCAAAACCGGAACAGGTACACGCTAAAACACATTGGATTCAAGTTCTTACTCTTGCATAGCCCCTCCTTGCATTCCTTTAATCCAATGTTTATTAAAAAAGTCTCCACTGTGCCTCACCAAGTCTTTGTCTAGCACACATTCACCTGCTCTGTACACCCAGGTAGAAGCTGGCCATAAAATTATGTCAGAGAGAAGGAAAGCACTGAAATTAACTCCTGTTTGCATTTAATAATTTCAGTTTCCACGTGTTTAAGACAGAAAGAACCCTAAGGCCAAGTCCTTTGTACTTTGCAATAGAATTTACTTGATGGAAGACAATTAGGTTTATGCAACACAGAGGTCTGACCAGTCTGTCAGGATTTGGTGCAGGTCTGGTACAAGACAGACACTGCCACACAGATCAGCATTTTGGCAAAACAAACATAGAGCTTCAATGGCAACTAGTATCTGTTAAATCAATCAAGTGCAGAGCAGGAATAGCAAAGAGGTATATTTTTACCCGTAGTAATTACTATACCAAATGCACTTAAAAAACTGTGAAGGTGAAATCTCTAAGTGTAGAAAATTCCCTTTTCAAACTGATCTAGCACACCTGACAAGACTGACAACATTAATTCCATAGCACCAACGCATTTACATCATGCACGGCTGGTGCTTTCTGATATGGGCCAATTTATAGAGCAAAATTTACTTTTGCTTTCCAATCATGTTCAACATTTGTACAAAGTACAAATATATTAGAAACAGACTGTCATAGTGTAAAAGGTTTTTGTAAGATAATTCTAGAAGTTTCATTGTTTTTTTCCTATTATTTTGAGACAAATTCTTTTCTGTCTAAGGTGCAAGGGAGCTAACAACTCACACAGGTAGCACTTCCATATCTTTTACACACTTGATGGCAAGAATTGATGGCAAAATCAGAAGGCAATCTAGAGAGACCAAACTGGAGTCTCGTTCCCAGGCAGTCCCCAGAAAGTTTTCTCTTCCCTTTGAGTATGACTGAAGGACAAGGAAACATTTTTCTTGGACCATAATGCAAGGATACCTAAGGACTCATATCAGGTTTTGCTATCGACTTTCATGACAGACCTACTTTATTTTAAAGAAAATGCAAATGTCTTCAAGATGGAAGATGCTGTTTCTTAATTAGGTTGTAGTAGTACAAGTAATCTCACATAAGCAAAATGTTGAGTTCGATACTGTAGCATTACAAGTCAGGGAAACCTACAGGTGATATATTCTTCAGCTGTAGTTTCCAAACAGGTCAAATGTGCATCCACACCTACCTTTATGACATGCCTCGACCTCTTCTGTCAGCTGCTTCAATTCACTAACCCAAAGGGGAAAAAAAAAGCCAACAACAAAAAAAAACAGACATGCCCTTCTTTTTAACCCTCCTTGCTTTCTGCCCAATTATTGGGTGAAAATTATAGTGAGCATGAGAGTCAACACAAAATAAGTTCTAGAAGCACACGGCTCAAGAACAAGAAAAAGAACTGAATGCAATGAGGTTATTTATTTATTTTTTGGTAGTAGGAAACTGTTCGATGATCTCAACTCATTTCCTCTAAGTCTACATTTTCAGTAAGGAATATTGCTCCCTCCTCTTAGAGAAATGAGGGATTGCAATTTCCTCCAAAGAGCCAGCAATCTCTCTTGCTGCTATTCAGCGTTTAAGATGCCCGCCCTAAATGCCGAACGGCCATTTTATGTAATTCAGATAAAGTTGGTTTTAGCTGCAATTCAAAAGTGTTTCCATGATAGCTTTGTAGCTAAGTTCAAAACAACTGCATAAATCATAAGCCAAAAGGATTTTAGCCAGTAACCCCACCCGTACAAAGTGGGCAAGTTTCAGCTAGCATAGATTTAGCAAAAACTATTTTGCGGGGTAGCATTACACACCCTGGCTGCTGTGGTACCACCAGATATCTTTTTAAGTAACTTCATTAAATTATGTGAACAAAGCACATTATTTTTGTTTTTAGTGTAGCATTTTGGGGGCAGAATTTTATAACATTTTGTATAGTTCCCAAATTCAAAAGATATGGCTTATCCTGGACTCACATACGCCGCTTCCCAGATAATAGTATGCTATGCCTATTCATACTGCAGTTAGCTTAGTTCTACAAAAAAACATTAACACTTTCCCAAGGTAAGGCAACTATTTCCATTCGTTTTTCCATGTAGAAGAAGCAGTTGACTTAAGTTCACAGAGGTAAGAATCAGTGCAGTTCAATAGATCCTAAATAAACAAGCAGATCCAAGTAAGATTGGATTTACAATAGACCTCAAGAGGATAATAGAAGTCTTCCTGGAAAGCAAGACTACCTATACCCATAGTATATAGTATATAGTATACCCATGATTATTTCTTATTACAAACTAGTTAGTTTACTGTAAAAATAAATACTGTCTTGATTGGCCTTGAAAGACCAAAAAAGCTTTTGTTACTGGAAAAACGTAACGTCAACATTAATATCTTTCATTTATTTGCTAACTGTCATGGGCTTTTGTACAGTACACGGGAAACTGTTGGCTAACAAGGTCTCATTTAGATTAAAATGAGAACCTTCTACACTCAATGTCTTCCTGAAGTTTGAAAACATTTTCATAATTTAAATACCGTTCTTTGAATTTCACTTCAGATATCTGAACTAAACATATCTGCTGGTTATATTTTCCTAACTGTCCCATCATTTAAGTAAAGAATCAAACTTTTCCCAGCTGTAAGCATTTTGGGTTGCAACAGTTGTGTGAGACCAGTTTTGCTTCCTTTTGGTGAAGACCTTTAACTGAAAGAGGTTTAGGATACAAGTTTACCAGATGGAACACTACGCATCCTGCACATTTCTGGTCTAGATTTTAAAGGCTATTTATAGTTTTAAACCTATTTTCAATAACCACGTACTGCATTACCAGCAGATTATCTGCATATGTAGTAACTTGTCTTGATAGAGACACAAGATTGCACATGGAAAGTTCTTTCATGTCCACAGACCTGTCAGCTCTGCAGTAACATGAAATGTAAGGTACTTATTAGTCATGCTTTTTCCTCAATATATACCATGAAACAGCACCAATGGATTAAACCACATAGCCTGAAACTGGTGATTGAAATAATGAAAAGTATCTTCATATACTTTGTTATTTCTCAAAAATAAGGGGAAAACTCCTAAATAAACCAAAAATCATTACAGAACCAAATCTGATACAATAATTCGTTTCAGTGCACTAATTGTTCTGCTTTAAAGATAAACGAAAATTGAAACTATTTAAATAAAACTTCTTTATTCTGCTACACATATAAGGTACACATAACCTGTCTAACCAGTTACTCAACCATGTCCAAATTTAATTCGACAGCACAGTACAAAATACACAATAGTTTCATTTTACATGCTGCCACATACAGTATTATGCAACCAGCCAATAAAACATTTCTGCAACAGGAAAACAAAGAAATATTTATTGCAAAAAAAAAAAATAGTTTGCAAAGCAGCAAAAGAACAATAAAAAGAAGCAATTCTTTTTCTGTTTTCTTTTGCTACCAACGGCACTCCCACATGCAGACAAACGGAGAATGTACGTTCTCCTCTTTCTCAAAGGAGATTATGCAAAAAGCTTTCCAACCTAGGTCTTTACCTGTTGTAGCATTTCTTCTGTAGCATTCAGTTTCAACTGATGCCCCTCAAGACAGATTTCTAAGTCCCGTATTTTCTCTCCTTGAGCTTCTACCTGGTCTGTAAGAATGCTCACCTGTAATTTGAGAAGAGAAACACAATGGTACTGAACCGACAGTAAATATGTTTGAATTACCTCATACAATGAACATTCAAATGCACATTTTTACAGTGAATTCCTTTTTAAAGTCCTCAGCTGCTTCATACTCTTTCACAACTTGCTTTATTGAAATAGACAACTCTCCATTCTCACGTACAAATAGTTTGATTCAACTCCTGCCCACTTAGATAGTTTTTTTTTTAGTATATAGAAGAATGTTTCTAGAAGAGCTAGAAGACTACTTATAGGTAGCCTGAGTCAGTTCACATACAAGTCTGAACAATCAGAAAGCAGTAATCAAGAACATAATATACTGAAAATATTTTAAGTGGTCTCGAAACATGCATTGCTATTTCAGGTTCTATTGGCACTTTGTTCCCTCAAGCAGGTAAATGATAAAACTGCTCATTTGGAAACGAACCGATTAATTGACTTCTTACAAGAACAGAAAAATAGCTTACCTATAACAAAGCATTTTGAAGTTACAAAGGATGCAATAAGTAAAAGGGCATGTTTTAGCAGAGGCAAAGTTCTATTCCAAAAAAAAATTCCCAGGCTTTGCAAGCCAAAACATGAAATCAAAAGAAGTGAGATACAGACAACGAATCCCAGGAAAAAGAAACAATAAGTCATACTGGTAAAGAACTGTGGGAATGGCGGCACAGAGCAGTGAATGTGCGAAAAGAAAAACCCAGCCCCTATTCTCTAAGCTTGTAAAGCTCGGGAGAATTAGATGCAGCACAACGAAGATGTGAAAAAGCAACGTTAACTCCTGTGTTAAGCAGCCCATATACTCCCATGTATTCATTTTTGCTATTAATTTATATACAAGTAGTTTCCACCACAGACAACCTTGATAATACTAGAAAATGTAATCTCAATCAAAAAAAAAAAAGTAATCTCAGGTTTTTAAACACCAGATTTAATAAAATGTCTTAAAAATTCACTGATGCTCTCACATCCAACTCTGAAGTACCTCTGCTTAAAATAAGTATCCATTCTTGGTTTTACCTACAAGCATAATGAAAAGGCTCGCTGGGAGAGGAATGCAGAAAAGTATTTTATCTTTACGCCTTTAAATCAGTTGTCCCTAGAGAAGAGCACAGATGGATACAGGATGAGAGACGACAGGAAGGAGTGGGTGGAGGGAGATCACAGTATTTTGCCGCTCTTGACCAGAAGCGCACTAAGACGCATCTGAGCTGGTGGGGAGAAAAGAACTCCACACAAGGAAGTTTGTTGCTTACCAACTTTTTTATTTTGCTCCCATTACAAGGGTGATGGAACACAGAAAGCCCTGAGAGGTCAGAAAGCAAGGAGCAGCAAACTGAAGCCCCTCCTTCAATGCAATGCAGGTTCCAGAGAAAGAAAACGAGCTTGACAGAAAGGGTCAGGTAAAGTTCCAACCAGTATCATAACCTATAAGAAAAGTTCTGTGTACTAAATGTAACCTGCAAAGGCATTTGGTAAAAGCTAAGCAGCTTTAGAAACATTCTGTTGGATATTCCAGTGTTAGGCTGAGAGGTACATTAGCTACTTAGAGCTCATATTTACCCCTCCATTTGAGATCACACCTACCAGACTCGTCCAGGAATCAGTAAGCTTCACAACCCCAGCGTACGCTACACTAGCAAGTCCATCTTGCCTTAGCAGTGCAGCATGTACAGAAGTCAGACCATAGATAATATGTTTTCTGTGAATATCTGTTATAGTGAGGTATATTGTGCTCAAGAAATGTTTAAACATTGTACTGAGGAACATGGTTTAGTGGGAAATATTGGTGATAGGTGGACAGTTGGACTGGATGACCTTGAAGGTCTTTTCCAACCTTGGTGATTCTATGATTCTATATTGAACAATTGGCCAAATATTTTAAATGGTTTAAGGGTTTAAAATATCTCAGAAATGATATTTGTGGGAAAAACAAACTAACTAACAGAAAAATCCTAAACAAGAAGTACCAGAGAGCTCAGGACCAAGCCCAGTTCTGTACCTTGGCGTCCTCTTATTTTTGGTACTGATGTTCAGCTGCCAGAGTGAGTCTTTCACCTATGTTATTTGACTGGGAGTTTTACTGCAATAGTGTGCAGTGCAATAGGAAAATGTATTAGAATAAATACTGAGCGTCCCTCTTGCTTTGAGGGGTTACGATGTAACTAAAAGGCAAAGGAGAGAGAAATTTCTACATGCAATTTCAGTTATATTCCTTTGGAGGAAAAACTGCAGACAAGACTCCGAACCATGTCATACAAGCTGCTTCTTTGAGAGTTTGGGTATCTGCATTGTATAAACACCTATTTGTGTGGATAAAGAAATAGTTACTAAAAAGCAGCAGGAAGAGACGGAGAAAGTACACACGACGTTTCAACCTGAAAAACATGTTTTTCACTCAGGATTTGTTTTGTTCAATTTTTACTTGGCAATGGCAGTTTTCATTTAATAGTAACGAAGCTTAAGAGTACGTCTTACAAACAATTTCTTGTTTATTTAACAACTATGAGAATTCTGCTCAGTAAACAGTCCAAGCTGAAAAGAGTATGAAAGAAAATACATTCACAGAAACTAATAAGAGAAAGTAAGGAGAACACTGGCCCAGTTTTTTTTTTAAATATATACATGAGTGTGTGTATGTACAGACACACATACTCCTATGATGTGCTTTCATAAGTGCAAAGTGAATGAATATGCAAAACCATTTAAAGAACATCTGACTTCAGTTTTAAAAAGCATGCAGTGCAATTCCATAAAAGCGAAGGTGTTCAAGCAAAAAATCATTACTTGTACAATATGCATTATTCCCTGGAGGAAAACATACGTGGGACAGAAATCCATCTGAAAACAGATTGGCTTGGTAAATTGAGAAATGGAAAACTTGGAAGAGCTTTGCATTTTTATCGCCATTTTTTTTTAATTCTGTTTTCACAGAGAATTATATTTTTCATCTCTTAATATTTTTGATGATGTAAATCAACTTCAGTACAACATACAAGAAAAACATCACTTCTATCCACCTGTGATTTACCTAAAACATTCAATTTCTGATTTTTATTCTTGAGATATACAAATCCTCCACATTCCAATAGCAACCAAACCACATTCATGTGACACTATATGGGGTGTGTTATCTTGCTTTTGAAACCGTTTTCTCAAGATGCTAAGCAGCTTCTCATATTACAACCTATCCATCCTCATAAATGGTAGGACAAAGAGACAGGCCACTCAGAGGAATGATAACACCGATGTGGCACACATTTCCTAATTGAATTTTAAGGACTTTAATGGAGAAGAAAGTAAGGGATAGGTGTGTTGTCTAGGAGAACATGATGGTATACAATACGTTTTACTTTTTTTCCCCCTTATTCTTCAGTCTTCCAATTCATAAAAAAAAAACAGTGGCATGCAGAATCTAAAAGGGAACTGAACTAGCATAACCTAGCAAACCTAGTAAATCTACTACCGCAGCATTAACAAAATAAAAATAACACTGTCAAGTTCCTTAGTCATTCATATTATTGCTGCTACTCCATTCTCCTCCACTCAGTTACCTCACCATTAGACAAACCGTATTAATTACCCAAATCATAAATTAACTCCTGACTAAATATCAGTTACATTTGCTGACCTGTTAACATTTGTTCCACAGAAAATACTCTATCACTTCAGCTTCTATTCACTGAATATCAACTGCATAGACAACGTTCACTTTAGAACATACCTGCAGTATGAGAGACTCTTTATCGCCTTCTAATCGTGCCAATCTTTCTTGATAGGTTTCATTATTAGTAGATGAATGATGATTCACCTGTGACTGGAGAGAAAAGGGCTGTAAGAATTTTTACAGTTAATATTAAAATTTCAAGCAGTAGTTCATAAAAATTGATACAGTGCAGTTCTTATAATGCAAAACACGGCAAAAAGTTTGTCTGCAGACCAAAACGGTTTACTTCGTATGCATTAAACCTTTTGACGTGTGTTTTTAGCTGGATTTTGAATACTTCCTCTTTTCCAGCAATCAGTAATTGCATAGGAATAGATTTGTCATTTTCTAGCAATTTACCATTTCTCTGGGAGATGCCAGCTTACCAAGATAAAAACATTCTGTTTGCACTATTTGGGCTCAACAGCGTTTTGCCAAAGACAAGGAATCTTAGCATTTATTTCTAAATACCTTAATTCCTAGAAATGTGCGGAGAGAAAAGTACAAATTCTTTTTTAATAATTAACAAATTATTTCAATTACCAAATTCCTATCAGAAACTATTCTAGTTACATAATTATTTACACGTTTCTAAATGTCTCTAAAAAGCAAGATCTCCTGAAGTTTTGCCTATTCCTAAAAATTATGTCTCATTTCCTACACATTTTAATATACCAGAGACAAACATTCCAATAATAATAATAAAATATATGTATTTTTTAAGGCAAAGAAAAATCTGCAGATTTATAAACCAAAAAAAAACTTTGGAAGAGTGTCACAGTACTATGGCTCTTCCTGCATCTGGAAGCTTTATGCAATTGCAGGAATGGAACTGCTTTCTTAAAGTACCCAGTTACAACATTAGCCCCTAGTGGTTCATTTCCCCACTCTGTTGCAGGCAAAGCTTTTCTGCCTGGGAATAGAACACCTTGGTTGGCTTTTCAGCTAACATAAGAATGCAGCTACAGAGTTCCCTTTATCTGCACTAGTTTGCAACACACTACTCAATTACAGTTGCATGTACTACAGCAGCAGAAGGATTGTAATCTGTTTGAACTGTCTGTTCTTTTTCAACTGAACAAGTTTATCTATTTTTTTTCATGGCTTCCTGATCTCAGCTGAGGTCTAGAGGCCCAAAAGTAAAATAGACTATGAAAATAAACATGGCACTAATTAACGCAAAGCAAGAAGTAGCTATCCAATCACATGCCAAAACGCACTTTTCAAACCATAAAGTACTGAACTACATATAAGTTTAGCATCTTTACTAGTTAAGCTATGATAACCTTTCTCTGATATTTTTCAAAGTATTTTAATCACACATACACACCAACAGGACTGAAAGGTATCTGAAGAAATCATCTGATTCGTTATTCTGCCCTAGAACAGATGATTACTTGCAATCCTTGTTTTGTCTGCTTCTAAAATCTCTAGAAATGAAAAACAGTCTCTGCAGGTAACCATGCACCATCAACTTAACTTAGGTCCTATGTATTATGCTGTATGGTCTTAAAGACTTAAAGTTAAATCCTCATTAACTTTTGTAGTACTATAACGAAAAAAAGGAATCCTTCTAAGTAAGCAAGATTTATTTCCGTATGTCTGTGTAGGCAATCCTTTGCCCTCAGCTATGTATCCTCAATCACACTGCCAGCCATTCTGCTTAGACTGTGAGAACAGCGAAGTCCTTTAGACCAGAAATCTTTAGTCTTGGCAGCTAGGTTTCCATTACGGCCAAAACTCCCCTCCATATCATTAAAAGCTGTTCCCAGTGGACAGCACACAGGTCTTTCCCAACATGTCTCTGACCCACACACCACGGTAGGGAAAGATTTTCCTAAACACAGAACATCAAGCACCCAGGACACCACAGCAGACTACTAGGCAGGAGAAGATTCTCTTAACAACAAAAGCTAGCAATAAAAACCACTCAGTCAGGTAGAGTTCTGCACCTGTCGTGCTGCTGTAATTTGCCATTTTCCTATGCTAAATTTAACCAATCACGTAATCACTCCACTGCTCCCCTTACAAGCACAGTGTTTTTGCCAACACATTTTTACATAAGCAATCCATTGTCAATACAAACTAGCGTTAAACATTTTATATAATCAGTAATTCAGAATTAATTCAACATCAAATCATAAACAAGGCAAAAACTTTACTACACTCACATTTATCAAATGTGCAGCCCCGATGATGTCTGCAGCACTGACTGACAGTGAAATATCCTGTGTTGGAAGTTCAATACCCAATACCCATGCAAGACCCAGTGAATCACACCAATGTGAACAGGGAGAAGGAAAAAAAAATACCAACCCTGCCAACAGGTCAGACACAGTGCTCAGATAAGCACAGGACAGTACAGTAGACAGAAAATGGCCTGCTAAAAAAAGTGGCTGATTGACACGCAGCAGTTGTTTAGGAATTAGGAAGTCTTTGTGGCATGCATAAAGACAAGATACAAAATGTAACGTGAAACTAAGGCCATCTGTGCATGGTTGGAGTGCATTCTGCAGTTGTGAAAGACAGTACTGAGATGAAACTGAGCAGAGTTACGTATCACACGTATCAGCAGGAACCAAATAAAGGACACAACACTGAAGTCGTAAGACTAGGCAGCAAGTCAGCATAAGAGATCAAAAACACATAACTTATGCAACCACCTGAACAAAATGTTGAATCACCAAGATTATCTACAGAGATGTTAATCCAGAAGAAATAAACTTGAAGATCAAAAACCATTACCTGAGCTTCACAACTTATAAGCTAAATATGTTAATTATATTCCTTGTAATGAAAGAAAGGGAGAAATAGCTTAAAACACAAGAAACTTCCTGATAGCATGACGATGAAATAGAAGGAAAGATATGTTCAGTCAAGGTGACTGGAACTGTTACAACCACTGCAGTGCTGCAAACAAAAAGTCAAGTATATACTTTATGTGCTCTGTTAAGACAGCTGCAAAACAATTTCTTGAAGCTCTTATGTACTATACTCTCCATAAAGAACCTGGATGCAGTTTTGTGCCCAGACTGCAGCAGATATAAAATATTTCATTCGACAATTTAAAACCAACCATTCTCCCACTTTTCCAAAAAAAAAAATAACAAAGAAGATTTTTGCACCTCATCACCTACTTCAGCTTCTTATTCATATTTAGTTTCCAAGTCTACCTTGAATATGCTCGGAAAGAGCATATCCTCTAACTTGGACATAATACTGCTATGTGTTGGAGATTTGAGCATCTAAGTATCATTTGTGTGATCCAGTAACTACAGAATCCCATTCTGGAGGGCTCAAATATTCCTCCAGATTATGATACAATAAATAAAACCAGAATATACAGTACGATTCTACAGCATCAGGTCAAAACAAAGATAACTAGCAATAAATACAAGCAAGAGTATGGCAAGAAAGGCAGGACGTTTGATCAGCTACTTAGCTTAAATTTCAATAGTGTTCTCAGATAGGAGCTCAGAGTCCAGCAAGTGAGGAATTTTATGGTTTCTTCCATAGTTTTATTATTTCTTCTATGTTATTTTAACAGTATTCAGCATATTGTCAGAACTGAACAACAGCCATTGTTCAGAGTTTCTGTACAGATGTTCTACTCTGAAGTTTCTGAAACAAAACTTGTTGAATCTTGACAGACTGTAAGAGCAAAGCCCTTAAAGAAAGCACATTTGCAAGATAACAGAATTGAATAGAGGCCAGTTTATGTTCTCCTCATGTGTTAAGTTTAATCTCCAAGAATTTCCAACACAGCTAATTTTAAAACTTCTGAAGTTGATCAGCCAGCTGTTACACAAAAATTTTCCACTGATGTATGGGTCTCATATTGGGTTATGGAAGAGGAAGGAGTTGGGAAAAGAAATCTGGCAGTCAGCTAGACTGGTGATTTGTAAGCTTTTTCAATAAGTCACTCGCCTCTTAGAAGACAGATTATGGCAAAACCATCCTCCCCTCTTATTCAGTCACATGAATCAGCTTCAGTTCCACTGATAATTGAATCAGATGCTTGCAGCAACTAGAGTGTCTGCATTAGTGGGAAAGATTAGAGACACGCTTGATGTATTGTCTGTCATTGCAGTTTAGAGCTGAGAACAAGGAGTGTAGCCAGCAGAGTTCAACCAGCCAGTTTTCCACAAAACTACTAAGAGCGCACAGACTGCAGGAAAAATGTACACTATAGACATTTTCCAGTCTATTTGGAGTTGCTAATATTTAGAAGAATATGGACTTCCCAACCCCTCCCCCAGCAATATTTTGGGTCAGGAGAATCAATGCTGTGTTACAGTTCTTGCTATTGTAATAGTTATGAATCAGGAAACATGATGAGTGAGTAGCCAACAAAGGAAGCATTTTTATTTTGGCACCTATCTATTAATATAAATTCTCTTGACATCCTACTGTTACCTGAGATGCACACCCATGTGAATTTATGTATATTCACTCAGTGTACTTGAGGAGGGAGAGATGGCTGGAACAGGATTTCTGGATCTGTAATTCTTGCCTTTCACCTGAAAGCAGAAGCAACAACTGGATTTTCTGTTTTCTGCTGTTCCTTGTTGCTTAAAGGAAAGCGGATGTCAATCTGAAAGAGCTAACAGCACACACTCAAATTAGGTACAGACAAAGCTAGGAAAACTCACACAGTCCTTAAAATCAAAGAATTTTCACCAAATATTTACACTTTGATCAGGAGATCTTCTCCTAATGCTAACATGTTTTCTCCTCTATACATTTAAGTCGCTTAAAGGAAGGTATCCATACACAAGTCATGATGTTTATCCTCAGTATGATCAGCTTAAGTGATATAGCATGGGCTCAACTGCTTCACCTTTTGCTAGTATAGATTATGTACAGTAGTGGTCTGAACCACTAAAGTATTCATTTGTCAGGTCAACTGTCAGCTCGGCACTGTGCAGACTTCAAAAGGTAAGTCCAAAGTAAGCTACAACAGCTTTCAGATGTTTCTGTTTCATGTGAAGGCATCTATCTTTCAAAATGAAAACTCTTAGCACTTTTTTTTTTTTTTTCAGACACAAGAGATTTTCCATTTTGCTGCACTCCATCCATTGCAGTTCAAATAGCTCAGTTAATTTATAATACCCTTAGAGAGCCAATCACACTATTTGTCATAAATAATAGCATTTATTTTTGTAATGAAATGTAGTAATTTTTTATTATACCTATATGCTTATGCACCAAAATGAGGGCTACATCATTTTTATTCAGAATGGTGTGCTCCCAGTTAAGGTCAGGGCCAAAGAGGAAACTGTATGGAAACCCTTTAACCCAAATCCCTTGGGAGAACCAAAGAAAATCCATGCTACATATGACACACTTGTAGCATCTGGAAGGCAGGGGAGAGAAAGCCTTAGGTACTTTGGCTTGCAACAGAAACTTAAGAGCAGTAGGTTTATGCTTAGGCCTTGTAAAATAACCCAGCGTCAACTACCTGCAAAATGCTTCCCACAACGTGCCAACCAACTACTTTATGAGAATGATGCTGCTGTCTTAGCTGTAATGGTAAAAGGGCCCTATATGCATGCAAGAAATTTTCCATATCCTTCTAGAAAGAGACAACTTCAAGACACGCTTCTTTTGTTATTTCCCATCACCTACTTAACTAGGCTTTGTGCCTCACTAACAAAGTATCTTTGAACACCAGAACCAATAACAAATGAAACCAAGGTGGTATGGTGTTGCTATGGCAGGTACCACTCAGATCTAGGCCAGAATAAACTGATCCAGATAGTTCTGAAATTGCAACAACAGTATCACATGCCATAAAGTAGAATATAGATGTACTCATTGCAGAGTTATGCCTTTGATATTAGGCAAGATGTTGTCAACAGAGAAAGTTCTCTCTGGTGAGAAATTTTACTACTACTGCAGGCAATAATATATATCTACTGGCAAAAGATAGAAAAATAAAAACGTAGAAAAGCAGTAAACAAAGGAAAACAGATTAACTGTGACTCATATGCACTAAGATTTTTTTTTGCTTTCTCTGCTCTTATGTTTTCCTACCCACACTGCGCATATCTATAGCCATTCTTGCCAAAGCACTTTTCACAGATCATTTGAACGTCAGGAAAGCCTAATGGAAAGGCTTGAAGCGCGGCAACACTTCATTCAAATTTGACCTAAATGTTGCCCTGTCCCTTCTGTAGTTGCATGATGCTACTGTACACATTGTGTTACAAGGCTACTGATTAAAACCACATCCTTTGTCCTAAGCATCTGAAAATTGCAGTTTTATCCCTTATTTACCCCTGCCTGGATTCACAATTATTTATTTAACAACTGTTTGCTGCCCTAATACAGTCCAAGCCATTGACAACATGCAAATATGGCTTGACAGACTAACTGCAACATCAAAACTGATCCTGGTCTCTGAAGTGACTTCTATTAAGTCACCTATTAAGGTAAAATTGGAGCCAGTTCTAGCATACTTCACCAAGGGTAATGGGAGTCTTTTGCAGTTACCCTCTGTTAAGTGTCCTTCATTAGTCTGGAGGGTACTTATACTTCCATTATCAGCCAAAAAGCATGAGCTTATAATTGCAAGGCCTTAAATCCTTAATGCTATCACAGTGCCAGACATGAGATGATAGGATTCTTGAATATGGAAATCAAATAAGCAACACAGATTTTTTATTTATTTATAACGATCACTTATCAAATAAACTTTGGATCACAGTGCTCAAAGTTCTACTGGGAACTATGAAAGATTGTTTTCAGATCGCCTCCATTCCCCCCCACACACACTCAATCCCTTAAAGCGCCTGTAAGGAAAAGAACCAATATTGATATTCTCCTTTATCTATCTTACATAGAAAGAATTAAGTGCAATCATTTTAATAACATTATTTAGTTCTGCAAAACACTTCATGCTATATTTGAACACAATATCTTTTCTGAAAAGGCACCCTCCGTTGTTAGTTTTTCCCAAATCTGTGAACACTTCTGCATGAGATGTTCTTCTCTGAAGCTATTTCTGTTTCTTTCTCATTGATGTATCATTCTCAGTGCACAGTGAATGCAACACAGTCTGATAATAGCATACCTTAGTCTTTTGTCAGCAAATCTATCTTATGGAAATTAATAGGGAAGCAGAAGTAGTGGACATAACATATTCAAAACATCATTTAAGTAACAAATTAATATGATCTCAAAAACCACTGAAGAGTTATCTAGCTTTAACTACACAAAACAAAAGTTCAATAGCATAATGTTCCCAACTACTACTTCCTGCTGCCTCTTCTCCTTCACTCACCCACTCATTTCCCCATTTAATCCCCTCCCCATCCATACTCCAGAAACATAAGTGTTTTGAGGAAGCGATGCAAATACTTTGTAAGTTCACTGAACTTCAACATTTTCAAGCTTTTGTTGAAGACTTGAATATCACAAATGTTTTATATTCATTCAAAGAAGCTACCCAAGTTACAGTTCCTGATCACGTTTAACACAGATATTTACCCACATTTCATGTTTACACAGCCAGTTAAAAACAGAGTGCGTGCACAAATGTATGCATGCGTTTTTAATCTGGGGCCATGCAGAAGCACTAACGTAAATAGCGTGCATAGAATTTGTAACAAAAGTATGCAGTTAAAAATAGATTTTTGTAAGTACAATGGGAAGATTCGCTGCTTACAAGACATGCAATTAAATCAATATTGGAATTTAAAAGAACGGTTTACTGTAAAAGATCTATTTTCATCCCATTTGTGGATGCTTCAAAAACTGAAAAATAAATAGAGATCCTAGGAAACTTCGAAGCAGACAAAGACCAGATGATTTTTCCAAGATGGTCAGACTTTTCTTTTTTAATTTTACAGGAAAACAAAAATGAATCTCCTTATATTACGCAGTCAATTCCCATTCAGATTCACATTCATCACAGAAATCAGGATAACAGCACTGCCTTTTTAAAAAGCATAATATAATCAGAGAACTGTGAGCAGGAAAAAAAACCAACACCATTTTTATTCAAAACAAAAGCACACTAAAAGGTCTCATGCAGTTTCCTCAGTGAAGAATTTAGTGAAGAACCAGCGCAAATATTTCTTAATTTTAAACCACAATGCGGTAAACAATGTATTCTCATTTTTTTTTGCCATACGCTCCATTGTATAATATGCTTTGCTATATTACAATTCCAGGAAAGCACGAGCACTCACTAGAATCCATTTGTTCCAAGACTGACTCTAGAGTTTTGTTTTTAAAGACATAGACAGCTGATTGTGCCCCTGCACAGCTTCCCCCCATCAAGCTTCCCCCTTCTGCTTGAAGAAAAGTCTCTAATTCCTTTCTCATAAAGGAACTTACAATATTTCACGTCTGAGGCACTCAGTGTGTTTCCTTCCGCAAAGCTGAGAATTCTGACTTAGATTGGTAACGCGCATTTACAAAGACAAAACAAAGAACAGCAAATCACTCACCCGCTTTAGCCACGTGAAGTGCTTGTAAATATCAATCTCACCATCCATGCTTTGGGCCCATCTCAGCAGTCACGTTCCCAGGGTTAAAAGAAACTTTTGGAAGCAAGCGCGCTGCTTTGTTCTACAGGATATAGCCGTGACTTCTTCCCCTTTAAACCCCTCTACTTCTAAATTCTTGAACGTGTGTACACATTTCAAGTTAAATCTACTGCCTCGGTCCCACAGTCTTATCCCAAACGCTTCTCACAGATGTATATATAACACACAACTGTATAAACTTCAGACTCTCCCCCAAACATCTGGTTTTTTTAAACAGCAGATCGGTTAGCAACAAGAACAACGTAACTCTAAAAAACATTAAAAATATCACTTGCTAAATGGTCTCTAAAAAGGGATCTTTTAAGAACAGTATAAATCTGCAGAAACTATTCACTTTTAACGTTGAATAACAACCTAAAATTATTAAGCTGTCACTGTGAAACTGTTTTCAAGTAATGCTTTCCCTGGCTTTCTGTTTCAAGAGTGGCTGGAATTCATTACCAAAGACCCCCTATTTCCTGTCTCTGTTTTACTCCCTGTTTATCGTAACACTACTCAGCCTTCTCAGTTTATTTCAGGCCCTAACTAAACCTAAAAATAAGTTATGCGCTTTGAATTACTGGCTTGTCCTCACAAAAGACATTATAAAAAAGGAGGAATTCAAGGACGATGCAGTGGATAAGCTAACTATTCCATAAGTACTGCCAGAAAGGCAGTTTTCCATCTTAACAAAAGATGATGATACCCTTTCTCAGATTTTTGTCTGCTTCTGCTGAAGCCTCCTGGAATGGCAACTTTTCAAACTTGCAACACTGAGATTAATGCATATGCAAAGCAACATTCTGGCAAAGAAGGGAAGTTTAAAAAGTACTCCCTGTTACTGCGGTGTCCTCTAGTGCCTCTGCACAGTAGTTATGAGTACATTCTAATTTTTCCCAACAAACTCCAGCTTCCAACCTGATAACTCCCATTAGTTAGAAGTGGCTTTGGTCTTAACCTGTAAAACTGATTGTTCCACAAAGACGTTGCATTGGGCAATGCTTATCAAGACCAAAGTGCTGCTGTCCCCATAGGATTTTTGTGACGAACTCAGAATATTTACTTAGCTCCACATTTTTTTTTTTCCAGCTCCTACAGCCAAGTACATTCATGCATTTAAAACAAAGTAAAAGAGCTTGGAGACAAGGACAAAGCTGCCCATCGTGCTAATGGTATATGCAAAGAATTCTAAGTCTGAAACTGTATAATGCCCTGAAAAGCAGTTCTTAAAGGGATCTGTCATACTTAGCCACCTCTCCACCCTCCAAACTGGAAATCCCAGATAAATAAAGGGGTTTCTGCAAAGAGTTTTACTGTTTCAGCTATTCTTGATCTTTTTGACCCAATGCATGTCTTTTTAGGATCTTCCAAGAGACAAGCAGAGAAGGATATAAACCTAGACTACCAGCCTTCTTTGAGTAATGGTTATTAATAAATACATGAAGTCCTATGACCAGAAAAATTTGAAAGGTTTTTTTAAAAAGTTAGCATTGTAAGTCTTCTAAAGATGCTGGTATAACTAAAATTGACAGAAAATGGAGCAAGGTAAAAAAGACTGTTTCCAAAAGCAAACCATGCCACGAGACAGCACCCAAAAAGGACTTGAGTTGCTCTGTACATCAAACATGCTTATGTTAACACTGATGAGACCAGCTCTTTCTTGAAAAGTTCTTGTCATCTGGCATCCATTTAAAAAAAAATCTTAAAAATCATTTAAGATGCACTCAATGTAGTACATTTCTCTATGTGTGATAGCCTCTGTCATAGCTGACAAACTGAAGACTACAAGGGTTCTCTTGAGATTAAAATATGAAATTCCTAGAGCTTAGGGCATTTTTATTGCCCAGAAAATGAGTTATCTGATCACAGAGAAAAGCAAACGCATCAGACTTTCTCATATCACTGCGTATCCCACAGCACAGCAAATACAGAATCCCATATCCGTATTTCATGCACTTCAAAACAGGCTGCAAGACTAATTTCAGGCTTATTTAGCAAAGTGGGGGAATGTACTCCGTACTCTCTTAAAATGTTTCACCACACACTGTATCTTAATGATTTTGTTTTACAGTGGAGAGAAAAAAAGCAACCTCCCCCCCAAAAAAGCACTAAAAGAAAATTGTATTATTCCACTTACAAGTGCCTCAGTGTATCATCTGCAGCTAGACAAGCAACAATTTCTCCTGTTAGAAGTATTTTAAATCACAAACATACCTTATTATTGCCTCGTCACTTGTTCCGGATTTCATGCAAAGGTCTCTTGATTTTGTTACAGTCATTCTTCCTGATTAAAAGGTAAACGTGTCTGAATTTTCTGCATCTTATCAGCTATGAATGTTGACAACATACATTCCAGACAGTCACGTGCTCCCTTTTAGCCTGTCACCTGCTTGCGGAACTTTATGTCCTGCTTGAGCTTTGGCCTGAAAAAGTTTCAGGCACCAAATGAATTCAGATCAGCTGCCCCAGATTCTCTTAGAATACTTTTCCATTTCTCTGGAAAAGCAGGTTATTTCCTCTGGGCAGTGTGAAAACATGGAAAATATGTTGCAATGTGAGGATTGCTTCATCGGGTTACTGCTGTGTTAAAAAAAAAAAAGAAAAGCAAGAGAAGGAAATGCGTGTTTACGCATAGTTCTTCACTGAGCACGAACTTCTGGTTCAATGCAGAACTAAAACCAAATAAATTAAGCCCCCAACATCACTGTAATGCCACCACCCTCATGTAAATAAATCAAAGAAAGAGAATGATCTAGCTATTCACTCAAGAATTAATATTAAGCTTTCCTTCATCCATTGCTCAGGGTTCTTCCTGATCCTCATGCTTGAACTGCCTTGGAAACAACGGGGCTAAGAACACCTTTTATCTGACAAAAGTGTCCTCGGTATGCCAGTTCACACACCTGTCATTGCTATGCTGCATAAAAATGTATGTGAGAACTGGAGAATGAAAAGAGAGAAAATATGAGAATGCACCTGCACAAGAATACAGGTAAAAAAAGAAATAGCAGCAGATAGCCTTTGCATAGATTTCTGAAAGCATCTCTCAGTGTATGTCAAGCATTTCCAGTAAGATAGTTGTTCTGACAATGTCTAGAGGACAAAGCAAGATGAAACTTACTGAAACAAACAAACAAAAAGAACTACTGCATTCTGTATATGAACGTATTTGCTTTACTTGTGATAAACAAACAAAATCAGTATCCCAGGAAAGACTATGAAAAATGTTATGTAGACGAGCTCATCTATTAACAAAGAAACATGCCAGTCTACTGTTCGCTATTTTATAAATGCAAAGTCTAAAAATAACAACTTGTTTTTATTTCTGAAACGTCACAAAACCTGAAAACGTTTTGTTGTATTTGAACTGAATATCTTTGTTGACCATTACATTATTGCCTACTATGTCGGTATTTTATAGCATTTACATTTTTACACTAATGTTTGTTAAATTAATGCAGCGCATCGTATTTAAAACAATGAAAAGCAACGCACCCAGAAATAAAGTGACAAAGATAATGTCAAGTGAAAAACCGTTACTGCCCATAACATTAGGCACAAAAGTAAAGACAAATGTGACACTTTGTGACTTAGTGCAAAGCCTAAAGACAACAGCTGAAAAAGTCACAGGCAAATGGAGTCCTAGATAATATAAACAAATCATTTTCATCCTTTTGAAGGCTAACCTCCAATTTATGTATACAATCATGAATTTCTACAGAGTAGGCCTCCAGTCCCTCTGACAATATCAAGGTGCAGATAGCACACGTAGGTAAGGATTGCCCTCAAGGGCTAAACTTTACAGTATGTCACTAGACTACCTTGAAATCTTGGAAAACTTGACATAAAAACAAGCCTTGATATTATAACAAGAAAACTATCTTTCCTTCATGAGCACTGAAAGCCTACGGCCATAACACAATTCTGTTTAATCACTTCTGGTCATTGTAATTGAAAATTGACTCTACTAAGTATTATTGGTCATTACACGGGTGAAAGAAACTGCAGAAAACTAACCTCACCACATCATTTTAAGAAAGAGATGTAAACCTACTTGCTGCAAAGGTATTTTCAGCTTGTTTTAGTTCTTTGTGCAGAAAAGATTTTCCTGTCTTTGAAAAACAGCTAATACAGTGAGCAGACATTGACAGAAATCCTGAAGCTGACTCCCAGACAAACAGCAATGGAATGTTAAAAAAAAAAACATAAAATCAATTCATCCTGGATTAGGTAAATTCCATGCAAGCCATATACACCTCCCTTCCCACTAGCTCCAAGGCATTCTCTAATATTCATACAGAGCTGTATGCATGAAGGACACTGCTGTTTCCTGTGTGCTGAGAATTACTCTGACATGTTTGAGGAACTCAGAGGACCAGATCTGCTTGTTCAGGGCTTCCTTGCATCACTAACTCATTGAAAAGGAGCTGGAGCACAGCAGAGGAGTGGGTCACTCAAAATGCAACTTGAACAACGGCTCAGAAAATATATCCAACTAGTATTTCAAACTGGAAATAATAAACATAAGTACATACAGAATAATGGCTTGTCTACACTGTCCCAGGCAGACTTTGCTGATATATTTTCAATTTAGCATGTGCCAACACCACTAGGTAATGGGGAGGTTCAGCTATATATAGCTCTGTCATGACTCTCAACAGTTGAGTCTTGCAGTCAAATCTACCAGGAGATAAATGTACTGGCTTTAAGTGACATTGCTCAGAACACATTCTCTTCCCACTCAGCTGTTGCTGAAAAGTTCTACTGCTGCATATAAGCAATTCTTCTGTTTCTAGCAGCAATAACTTACATTCCAATTAAATATTTATACAGGACACGTTTAAAGACTTCTTGTAACAACAGTTTGTATACAAAAAAGTACAATTATTTTCTTTAAACTACGAGAGGATATTACTATTATATCCCATCTTTATAAAAGCATTTGTTCAAGTGTATCTTGAGGTATCTCTCCTTAGGAAAAGGACCTTGAGGTCCTGATGGACAAAAAGCTGGGCATGAGCCAGCAGAGTGCTCTTGCTGTCCAGAAGGTCAATGGTACCCTGGGCTGCATCAAAAAAAGGGGATTGTGCCCCTATACTCTGCCCTTGGGAGGCCTCATTTGGAGTAATGTGTCCAAATCTGCGGCCCCTAGTATGGGAAGGATGTGGAGTTGTTGGAGTAGGTCCAGAGGAGGGCCAGAAAGATGATCAAAGGATTGGAGCACCTCTCCTATGAAGAAACACTGAGGGAGCTGGACTTGTTTAGCTTGGAGAGAAGAAGGCTCCAGGGAGACCTTATTGCAGCCTTACAGTACTTAAAAGAAGCTTACAAGCAGGAGGGCGATCGATCTTTTACACAGCCTGATAATGATAGGACAGAATGGCTTTAAACTATTTCAAAGAGGGGAGATTTAGGTTAGATGTTAGGAAGAAATTCTTTTCTCAGAGTGTGGTTAGACACTGGAACAGGTTGCCCAGAGAAGTGCATGCCCCACACCTGGAAGCCGGGCTGGATGGGATCCTGGACAGCTTGACAGTTGGCAACCTTGCCTGTGGCAGGGGGTTGGAAATAGATGAACTTTAAGGTCCCTTCCACCCTAAGCAATTCTATAATTCTCTCCCCTGTGTCACCGGTTTATGGGCCGATTTGGCCCAGTTCCGTGACTAATGGGGCGAGGGGCCCACGGACCCACGCCCCAAG
>JANHGO010000038.1:24209475-24254419 GCA_024606505.1 Aquila spilogaster
AGCAAGAAGGCTGGAGGGGCACAAGAAATTGGGAGGGGACACAGCCAGGGCAGCTGACCCAAACTGGCCAAAGGGGTCTTCCACACCGTGTGACGTCGTGCCCAGTATATAAACTGGGGGGAGTTGGGAAGGGAGGGTGAGCAATTGCATTGTGCATCACTTGTTTTGTATATTCCAATCCTTTTTATTATTATTATTGTCATTTTAGTACTGTTACTACTATCATTATTAGTTTCTTCTTTTCTGTTCTATTAAACTGTTCTTATCTCAACCCACGAGTTTTACTTTTTTTTTCTCAATTTTCTCCCCCATCCCACTGGCTTGGGGGGGAAGTGAGTGAGTGGCTGCATGGAGCTTAGTTACCAGCTGGGGTTAAACCACAACAGCCATTTATGCAAAGTAGCTTTTGGTTTGACATGTGACATAGTTTTGATCAAATACAACTAGGATCCGTAATGTAAATTCAAAAATGCTTTTCTGGTAACCGCTAATGTCAGAATAAACAAAAATGTGTTGGATTTGCTATTTTAAAGGTACAAGCAGATTATTTTTATTCTGGCTCCTTCCATTCATTTTAACATCATCATTAGAAAAAGAAAGGATACATTTCAGATAGTCTTACCTGAAACTGTATTTTATACCTGTCTTAAGATATTCAGGAATTAATAATCTGTGTTCAGAGGACTGGTTAGGGTGCACCATCATGCACAGCTAGGGTGACATTATCATGAGGAAAATTATCAAACTACCAAACCATGCTAGCATGCTGCATATCAAACAGACAAATCTCAACTAAGAAAAAACAAACCAATCCAAAAATCAAAAAAACCCCCACACCACACCAGTACTACAGACCTACAAGTAAAATGAAAATCATAAAAACCTGAAAGAGGTGATTGGGTCTTACAGATATCTGTGCTTTAGCAGACAGATATCAATGGTGACCAAATTTGTCCCAATAATCGGGGGTGGGGTGTCTGGGGTGTGTGTGGGGTTTTTTTGGTAGTTTTTATGACCACCTCACTCTTCACTAATGAAAGCCACAAAGATTAACGCCAATAATTCACAACATAGCTCTGGTTAGCGGAATTTAGTTTCTGCAAGATAAGAGGAGAGGCAATACACAGGCATCTGCTAAGGTGTACTTCTCGTACATCACACTGAGAACAATTCTTCTGGCTGAGAGTCTCTACCACTGATCTTGGACTAGATTGAGGACCATTAGGTGTCAAGTCTGGTTTCCTATCTTGAGACTTTCTTTCTTGGATTCTACTATTAATTTCCAGCTGCAGTCTACACATCTGCTCCTGTAGCTCACTGATCAGGTTCACTACTGACTGAAAACATGGGAAGAAAGGAAGACAAAAAAAAAAGACAGGTGAGAAAGAAAATGATGCAAGTAAGATACTTCTATAGTTGCAGCACAAAGAAATGCATGAAGCACATCAAAGGCAAACTAAAAAAAGACAGATGATGTGTTTTCTTTCTGATAAAGCGTATGTGAATGGCTATATATATCTGGAATATTGCACAAAGCTACAGTTAAATAGAACAGAATCTATATTCCAGGCTAATTCATAATTCTAATTCTAATGTGAAGATCAGAATTTGGCCCCTCATTTTGGAAACTTATACAGTCACATGAAGTCAGACATCAGGAAAAATTGGAACATATTTTAATATGCTGGCTCAGAGGCACACTTTTGCTGAAATGGGACTTGATTACACTCATTTACACAGCCAAATCATCCACTAGGAAGAAATTGCTAAGTGCTCAGTTGGGGCCATAACCTACTCTCACAATTTATACATAGAATTTACTAGTAAAGTAATTGTGTTTCTAGGTCTAGCATGGGTCAGAAAAATAACTCCATTACCCAGCTTGCTAGCTAGGCAGTATCTTGACATGGAGAAAGAGTTAAGCAACATACATAGGAGAAATCACAGGATACCACAGAAGAAAAAGCAATGACTTTAAAGTTCACCAATTTGCTGGCCAGCTTCTTGGATTTGTGTGTATCAGTGATACAGACAAAAAAATCCAGCTACAGAAAGCAAACCAAAGACGAATATTAAAATCTATGTAACACTTCACTTAAATTCCCTAACTTATTAGTAAATAGTGCTGGGTATTTTCTCAGGTATTACAAGTTTGGAGTAACTTTCCCTTAATTTTCATGTACATTAACAACATATAGTTTTGTGATTTCTCAATCTTCTCAAGTAGAATACATTTGATGAGATTAATCCATCTCCCAAAGGACTGAAAAAGATTTCAGTGGACAGAACAACAGATGACATGGCATAATTTTTTTCATTTTCTTCATTACAGTGCACAACAGTCCTCCTGTAATCTCAACTCTCTGATGAACCAATAATCTGAAAGCTAGGGAACAGCTACTGCAAGGACAGGACACTTATGACCAGGTAAGTATTTAACACAACCTGCATCAGCATCCACAGTCAACTTTAAACATTCACAATGATTTCCTTTCAAAAGTGTATGTATCAGTTACTTAAAAGAGTTTCACATCAATTAAGGATTTTTCTAGGGCTCTGTACTTAAGATGACATTCAGAAAAGCAGTTGATATATTTCACTTTATACATATTATTCTCAATCAGGATCACAATGTCTGATGCTCATCCTCTTTTATGCAACAAACCTTTAATGCACGTAAATGAGGATTAGGTCCATAAACAATCACAAAATTTAGAAAGAATACTGGGTCCTAGCATACAAACACTGCAACAGTCAGTCTTTTATAGGCTGACGTGTTTTGCCAGGGCTGCACAGGTTACAGCAAAGCTGCCCTCGGTGAAACCGTATCTTCCTTATGTTCAGTGGCCACATTAGGCACTTCGCAGCAACACGGTAGGATGCTGGTGAGGACAACATCCCCCTAGCTAACTTATCCTCTTATCAGAGCACTGCAAAGCAGAACACCCGTAGTACTAGCTATGTGTACAATACTATCCACAATCCCTCCCTCTTCCATACTTTGATTTTGTTTCTTTTTTACCATCATCTCCACCATCACATACTTCACTGAGCAGTACCAACTGGAGACTGGAATCATCAGGACACACATCCATCTCCCTTGCTTTTAAGCACCAACCCTTTAGTCTGCGCTCGTCTTTGATGGAGAACACTGTTAACCCATATGAGGTTCAGAAGAACCACTGCTCAAACAAGATGCACAGACTTTTGAGCACAAACATAGCTGCTCCAGTTGTGGCAACATGGGAGAGTTCAGAAACACTTCTGCTGCCGCCTTGTAATTCTTTTCTCTTTTGCTCACATTAAAAGTGGGAATGGGAAACGCTTTGCATCCACACAGACTTCTGTCAGGGCAAACTTGGCAGTACAGAAATGGCAGAAATCCTTATCCCAGTGAAGGATAAGAGGTCTATGGAAGAGAAACAGATGAACTCCAGCTGCAATATATGCCTTTACAGTTGCTTCTAGTTTCAAGGCAGAAAAGGCTTCTCATTTTTGAGATTCTTTCACAGCATGAAGATTTATTAACACTAACATACTATATCTTGAATTTGATTCAGGTGAGACAACACAACAAATTCCCCAGTGGGAGTCAGTGGCTCACCCAGTCAAGTTTCTTTGAAATTGCAAGTAACTACGCACTAGATATTTAATTCAGAAGTATCCACACAAGAGCCACAAAACACTTCCCAACAGCTTATAGCAAACTTCAGATCCTCAGTACGAAAAAGCAAAAACCACAAAACTTATCCCATGCTAAAAAAGAAAAAAATAGGACAGAAGTAGGGCTGTTAAGCAAGTTGAAATGGACAATTACTTCTGCAGTCTCGTGATAGTGATAGAAGGTCTCTTTTGTCTGTGTTCAGGTACAACAGGCATCGGGGCTGCCATTAATCACTTGATAATGCTGCTCACTCATACCTTGCTACATTAAGAAAACACATTTCCAAAATTTGTAAGGCTTCTCAGGTAAGAGAAAAGCTACACAAACTCCCTTGTGTGGGATTTCAGAAACCTTCACAGCATCACTGCGGCAAAAGTCGAACCTTATTCCACAAAAAATGAATTAAAATGACAAAGCCAAGAGTGAGACAGTTCATTTACAAGCAGCTATTCTCCTGGCCCCTGTGTTATATATATAAATAAATGGCACTTTAAATTTAGCATGTGCTTTTGAAGAGCCAGAGACAAGTGGCATTCAGTGTGAAATTAATACCTTTGAGAGGAGGTTAGAGATGCTTGACAACTCTTTGCTGCTAACTAAAACCAAAACTAAGGCACAGCTGCACAAGATAAAGTGAAACGAATCTGACACATTAAAATTTGCTCATATTTAGAAGGTTATATTAATTTGCTTTGTTTTCCCCCAACCCAACCAGAGAAATAATTCTATAGATAAATTCTATGTGACTGGAAACAGCTGCTGTGAAATAAGCCGACACAAAATTAGAGTACAGAGCAAACATGTTTTAGCTGAATTATTCTGCAATGTCACATTTAATTTTAAAGTTTTAAAACTCCATTATTGTATTTAGAAATGGCAGGGTCAGCCATGAAGTATAATTAACAAGCTGTTTCAAATTGTTTAACGACTGGATGCCTATATAACACATGCACTAGGGTGAAAACTGAGGACTATTACTTCTGATAGTAGCAGATCTATCAAATCACTGTTCCGCTCACCTTTGTCAATGCTAAACTCAGTCTTGAAAGCAGAAATTGGCCAGCTGCAGTCTCTAAGACCCTAGCTCTGTAACGCGTAGCTTTGTTCCACTTACGTAAAAATACTAATTGCAGTTTCATTTGAGGCATTATACACTGTAAGAGCACGTGTAGTAGCCACGACGTTCAGAGATACAATTACAGCAAGATTAATTTCATTCAGTCACTGTCAGTTTGAAGAACTGTCTCACTCTGAAGCAATTAGGCTACCACAACACAACTATGTATGCATAAACAAGAGCAAACTAAAGGTAGACTGTTTGCGTACGTAAGAGCGGTTTCTTCACTAGAAAGATGTAGTCGGGCAGTGGAGGCAAGGAGTTCAGGAAGACACCCAAACTATTACCAAATTTAAGCAGCAGTTGTAGCCTAATAGTATAAAGAAAATACATTAATAAATTTCATTCTGATGTTTTAAATTGTGCTTGTATTAAAAAATTAGTAAAATTTACAGTAAAAGGAGCTGAAATAGGTTTAAAGCATTAGAATTCAAATAAGCATCCAATTTGATTGAAAGCAACCCCTGTTTATCTTGACAAATTGCTTATTCAGGACAATCTGAAATAATTTTAAAAATGCCTCAATGAGCAAACCAAAAATGCTGTTTACTTCCCACAGCTTTACTTACAACACCCATTTTCCTTGCTTTGTATACACCGGTTTGCGGCTTTCAACTGGCCAGAAATCTAATCACATCTTGGGGTAGTTAATAATTCAGAGCGTACTTAACACAATGATTCTCAACTTTTCCATCAGATTAGAATCCTTTTCCATCTCAGCAGGAACGTTTCCTATCACTTCGCAATGCAACAAAGGCTTCCAGGCCAATAAAGATCAACTTTTCCATCCAAGGGGGCCACACACCTCGTTGCGGTGGCAGAAGAATTTCACAGGTCACAGCCTCACCCTCCGTCACGGGCCCAGACCTACTGGGTACTTAGAAGTCCTGTCAATGCAAACGCACTCAAAGGCTTTGGTGCTTTCCAGCAGTCAGGCTGACTGTGCATGTCCTGCAGTAATTTAGGCAGCCTCATCCTGGTATTCCACACGTCACGGGAAGTGCTGAAGGCCCCTCAGGAAGGCGGCTGCTGGGAGCAGGCTGCCGTCTGAAGCAATTAGGCGCTGCACAGACCTGTTTGGATTTTTGGGTAGTATGAGACTGCCTAGGCCTTCTGTACACAAGACACTGACAATTATGGGTGAAAGAGCATGAGAAGGCCACAGATGGTAAAAACAGCAGCTGGTGCCTCTCTGGCTTGCAACCTCTGCCAGAAATTGCTCTCTTTAAGCTATCTTTTAATCTCTAAAGAAAACTTCAGAGGATAAATAAGTCAAAAAACAAACACACCCCAAACCTATTATGTCACTGCAGGTAAATTACTTATGCATAGTTATCAAATATTCCACTAGCAACGTTATGGAAAGCAAACAGCTTTCTAACACTGCCTGGATTTCAAATTCTCCTAAGTCAATGTGGAACATAAAGTCTTTTTTCAGTCAGTAATGTATAAATCTTGGACCTAGTAGTCCTCCCTTGCTAGGTAATCCTCTCCTGCTAGTTGGTCCGCTCACAGGACCACTGAGTAGGGCAACACATGGCAATTCATATGAATTACCCTCTTCTGTAATCGCTTTCCTTCCCAGCTCCCACCTGCTGCTCACTACCATGAAATGAATGTTGTTCATATGATTCCCTGTTTCATACTCTCTTTCTTAACCAATATGGTAAAAAGCAAAGCTGCTTTGATGTCCAGAACTCTCCACATCTGAAGGGGAGTAAGGATTAGAATTGCCTCCAATGCATGCCATTTTTTTTTGCACTGTTTATTATGTAACCTCAAGGGGAGAGGCTCGTTTGAGGAAAATGTCCTGCCCCTCATCTTACCCTCCCAAGGGCCATGGATGCATTAAAATCACCAATGGGGATCATCTAAGTGTTTGCAGCACCCCCGATACTACGGAGGTGACAGCCTTCTCTGCCACATAGAGGGCGAAATAGAAGCGCTCTGGTAGGCCTCACATGGCCGTGCCAGTCCAGCTCCTGTGGAAAGGAAAGGGTTAAGTGAACTCCAAGTGTAATATATGCTTCTGGAAGGGACTTTGTGCCTTGATTAAAGCCAAACAGCAACCTCTGAAGTATAATGAGAGAGGGGAAAAGAAACCACATCCCAAAAATGCATAATCATATTCCTCACTGAATTCACAGGATCAGTGATAGGGACTGTGCTGTAAGCACGGAAAAATCCTGCTGCGTGCTGATTTCAGGGCAAAAGCTCAGGTGTATGGCAGCATACCACAGACATGTGATATTAAAAAAAAGAAAACCAGCTAATGAAAGAAACTCACCTCAGCTTTGTTCTGTTTCTCTTCATATTCACTCTGTTCCTTTTCCATACCAACCAGCTTAATCTTCAGGTCTGAAACTTCAGCCATTAGATCTAATTTCTGAGTCTCTAGTGATGTTCGACTCAGCAACTCCTGAAAGCAAAGCAGAACATTTTCTCCAGTTATTTATTTGAACACTGACAGAATGCTACGTGATTTATTGGCAGACCCATACTGAAGTCTCTACCCTGGTGTTTAACACTTTCAACATGAAAGCAAAATGATTCTCTTCTTCAAAAGTCACACTTGCTACTGCTTTACAATGCAAAAAATGCAGCAAGATAGATTTGATGTAAGCATTTACTTCAGGCAGAAAAAGTAACTTAAAAAAAAAAAGAAAATGGCATGATTGGCAAATTCATATGAAAGCAAATTTTTCTACCTCTCTTTATGGCATGTAAACTTTGAACTGTTCTAATTGTGTGTTTCTCAAGTTCTGCAGCTATTTTCACCTAAATGTTCTCCCGTGTTAATCGCTAAACCACTGTGTCCCCCTCCGTATTTCAAGAAAACGTGTGGCAGAGTTAATCCCCAGGCAAGTCATAAAATCAGAAAACAGTACTAAGTCTGAATAAACACAAACCTATATAATGCCATTACAGAAACATTACAAAACAGTTGGCTACTTCCTAAAATACTCATCAGACAAAGCTATGTTTTAGTGTTACCATGAAACATTTTAGAACTTATCATGTGTTGTTCAATAAAGGATGTATTACAGAATGGGCACCCTAACCAAAACAGAGTACCAAAGACAAGCCACATTTCTGCAGTCATGCTAATAGCACTCGGAAGTTTACTAGACTATGTAGCACTTGTTAACTTGTGACAGCTACCCACTGTGGAGGGAACCCCAGTGAATGAGAAGTGGTATGACCCAACTGGAATCTAAAAGGCAATATCTAAAGTGAGTAACAGTGCTTGTGTGCCCTGAGTTTGTTTTTCAGATTGCAGAGAAAGGTGTACTTTGGACAGAGTGATATCACTGTGTTTAGAAAACATTCAATATTCACACCTTCATTGCATTTTTCTGTTTTCAAGAAAGCAAAAGCAAAAAATCTTCCAAAATTTAACAGACTGTATTATATATATAAAATGCTTCTGTTAGCTTCCATTTTCAAAGAGAAAAAAATCCATTCAGGAGTTTAAGCCTTACTGAAAAATCAATGTGTAACTTTCCAAGTGCCTAATGAGTTTTTGCAAAAAGAACATCGGTTTCTAAATGGTTAAAAAAATTTATGGTAATTCATAACTCATATTAGTGTTTTGATCATATGAAACACACTGAGGAATCACAGCAGATTCTGCTTTGAATTATGTGGAAGTGCCTTAACTGAAATTGCCATAGTTATTCTGGATCTACGCTTATGTCACCGAGAGATCAGAAACTGCCCTGTCCATCACCCTTTTCTCAATCTCTTCCTCTTCCACAAACTGTACAGTATGTTGCAGACCACAGCTTGGAGCCAAGGAAGCCACAAAGGTTATTTTAAAAATTATACAGTTAAAGTTTATTTGGAACCCAAATCTGCTCTACATGTAAATTGTTTTAGTCTGGTGGGGAATACTGCCCAAATTAAAAATAGTACTGAACTTGCATCTGCATTGCAACACCAATTATCTAAGCCACCCACTATTCCCAGTGCCATGCCCATTCCTGCTGACATTGACAATGATATTTGTGTATGGATGGGAAAATAAACAGAAATGTAGCTTCATGGTTTGTTTTTTTTCTCTGAATGAAATAAATCAAGCACTAATCTGGAAAAGATAGTGCACTGACTTTTTTTATTGAGACACTCTAAGAGGCAGTCACCTAATGAAATCCAGGCAGTTGCTGCTTTCTACAAAGGTGATTACAAATTATACAAACTATATATAGATTATTACAAACTATAATTACAAAAACCTTCTCTATCTTCCAGAAAAACACTAATTTCCAGAAGTTCCAGAGGCACATTCCAGTCCAGACTGGAACAGGCTCTGTACAGGGTGTTAACATAGCAGACTTCTGCAGATTAAGACACAGCTATAAATGAGAACTTTGATATGAAATAAGGCCACTAAACATTAAAAAGGTTAGCAGGATGAGGTGACTTAAGCCCCATGGACAGACTCTATTCACTGTTGAACTGAAACAATGTTTATAATTTTTTTTTTTTTTTTTTTTTTTTTTGACACTGACATGGTATTCCATATGACAGGAAGATTTCTTAATAAGGCAAGGAGACATGGTGTCCCTCTAGAGATTTTCAACAAAAGATCTATCCTTTGAGTGCACCATCTGGCATTACTCCTTGTTTTTTCTATAGGCTCCCAAATTACACTTAGTTATGCAATGGAGAGTAATACCTCACTCCTTTCATTCTGAATTCAGTAGCTCCATGCGAACACTAAGGCACTACCTGGTACAAGTGAGCATGAAGGCAGCTGATTGGTTTTTTTTAATCAACTCCAACAAAATTCTACAGTTTGCTCTGAAGCTGGAGAATGAGATCCTCAGCTAGTGTAAACTGGCATAAAACTCTTGCCTTAAAATAGACAAAATAGCTAACTATCCCTAGTTTGTTTTCAATGGAGCTACACTGATTTAAAACAGCTGACAATCTCTCTTGCATCTAGAGAGCCTAACTTTTGCTTTGAAAGAAAGTGCCGTTTAAAGTAAATGTCCCCTCTTGAAATGGTAACATCTGGAAGCAATTATTTTCATCTTCAAGCAGATGCTCACAGTGAACAACTCATTAACAATGTGACCCATTTTGTTACAGAGAAATTATAGTGTATTTCAGTGGTATGATGCAACTTCAATTCAGCCAGAATAAATATGCAATTGTAAGAAAAGAAAATACAAATTTATGTTATTGGTTTTAAAGCAAAAAAGATAATATAAGACAGGCAAAATGGTGATTTGGGCTGTATCAGCTTTAAGAGGATCTTAAAGAGCTGAAATATAAACCAGAAATAGAATATATCCTAGAGAATCTTATTTATAAACCAGATACTTGTTTTTAGTTTTAAAATGTACTATAATTTAACTTCTTACAGTTCTTTTTTTGCAACTCAACTTTTAACTTTAAAAATTAAGGAAAAAAGCTATTTTAGAGTAGAATAATTACAAAGATGAGTCATGCAGAAGCTACAATATGCATGTACCAGACAGATGAACGAACAGCAAACTATTTCCAAACATAACTGTATTTTTAAAATTCACACCATATACTTTTAAAATATTTAATCATGTTTTTCAATATTCCCAATGAAACTGAAGCACATGCTGTATATCTCACTTTCACATTTTGTTGTCTTGGAAATACATAATTCTTATAAAGCAGCTTATAAAATTTAACATGACAGAAAATAGCTCAGAAAGAGGACACTACACTTTCAAAGGCTGCCAGCTGCAAGCACAGAAAATTCCAGGATATTTAGCACTCCACAAAAGAGAAGAAACAATCATGCCATACACTGATTGAGAAACCTTAAGTAAGATTTTAGTCAAGTGGGGGGGGGCAACCCCAAAGATCCCATTTTGCACTTGTGCAGTGTACAAAATACAACACTAAAAAAATTTCATACTTTTCACCCTTATTAAAATAGTTGAGAGAGACAGAGAGACAGACCAAGCTACCTACCTGGTAAGCAAAATTCAGCAAGAACCACCACTAATGACGACTGCACTTTTCAAGTGCTGTGTGTCAGCTGTGGTAGAAATAAGATATTTGCTTAACTGAAAGCACAGCTGAGAGTAATGTACATGTGTAATCACCATGAAATGGTGCAAGTCAGTCAGTAGCAGAGAGTGAATTACAGCCCTCCAATTCATCTGCCCATTATATAGTTAAGCAACGGAAAGGACAGAACTTCCCATTGCACTGCCAATTTGAACAGCCCTTTGCATATGCCTGATGAGCAGATTCGTGCCTACATTAACTGTAAAATAACAAAGCAGTGTAATGCTCACCTGTATAGAAAAGCTGCACAATTTGAGAGCACACTCTGAAAACCTTACGCCTCACAAACAGAGCAGCACAGAGCACACTTCAAAATCTGAGACACTAAGCTAGCTGCTGGCAAGAAGTTACTGCATGCTATAAACAAGTGCTGAAACTCATCTAAGATCAGATAACTCAGGCAATTGAAAGTTGAAGGAATGACTCTTGCCGGCCAGCAAAGTTCCTGAGAAGCAAACAGATACACGCCAGATTTATACCCTGCAACCAAGATAGGATTCTGGCTCCCCTGAGTATAAGACAACTACAAACCCAGAACAGGTACATACTAAACTACGTTGGATTCAAGTTCCTACTCTCATACAGCTCCTCCCTGCATTCTTTTAATCCACTAGTTTTTAAAAGATTCTCCATTGTGCCTCACAAAGGGCACTGTCTGGCACACTTTCCTTTGCTCCTTGCACCCAGGCAGAAGTTGGCCATAAACTGACATGAGAAACAGAAATTCACTCCTGTTTACATTCAAGCATTTCTGTTTCTATGTGTATTTTTAAGACAGAAAGAATCCTAAAGCCAAGTCCTTTGTACTTTGCAAGAAAATTTACTTGACAGAAGGCACAATCACGTTTACACAATGCAACCATCTGACAAGAGTCCCCTGCACTGCTTCTTGCAATTACGTGTCAGAAATAATTTGGAAGGTGGAAACACACAGTCAAACCACATCTAGGATTTGGTACAAGTCAGGTACAGGAAAGATACTGCCACACAGACCAGCATTTTGATTGGCAAAGCAAACTGTACGCTGTAACACTTTATGCCAGAGAGCTTCAATGGGAACTAGTATCTGTTAAATAAATCAAATGCAGCACTGGAATAGCAAAGAGGTAACTAACTATTCTTACTCGTGATAATTACCATAACAAATGCACTTAAAAGAACTGTGGAGGTGAAATCTGTATGTGCAGAAAATTCACTTTTCAAACTGACTTAAAACAGTTGTCAAGATTGACAGCATAGATTCCATAGCACCAATGTGTTTACACTATGCATGGCTGGTATCTTCTTTTATGGGACAATTTAGGCTACTTTGTAGAGCAAAAATTACTTTTGCTTTCCAGTTCTACTCGACATTTGTACACAGTGAAAATGAAAGAAAAGTTGAGAGCAAGTTGATAGGAGGTTCCCCAAGGCTAAATTAGCAGATGTTCAGGACCCCCTCTTCTCTCAAAAAAAAATTTCTTTCTTAAAATTGACTGGAAGAAAGTACTTAGAAATGCCACAAACTAACTTAGATCAAGACACATACACATCATTGTTCTCTAAAATTGGCCGTAATTTTACATTTTAAAGCAGCTGACATACTGGAAAGGTACTGTCACAGCATAAATTGTTTTCATAGAATAATTCTAGGAGGTCTGGGTTTTTTTTTATTTCAAGACATATTCATTACAATGTGCTAAGGGGCAAGGCAGGTAACTATTCACACAGGCTGGCATTTCTCTATCTTTTACACATTCAACGGCAAGACTGGGAGGCAATTCAGTGAGACCAAACTGGTGTCTTGCTCCCAGTCATGCTCCAGAAAATTTTCTCTTAACATTTACTATGAAGGATGACCAGGGAAATGTGTTTTTTCACCCAAACTGGAATCATACTGAAGGACTGCTTTAAAGTTTTGCCATTGACTTACATGAGCTTTTGAAAGACCTACTTTGTTTTAAGGAAAGAAAATGCAAACACCTTCAAGGTGAAAAATGCTTTATCTTGATTAGAGTCTGTAGTGGAACAGGTATCCTCACAAAAGCAAAATGTTGAGTTTGACACTGTAAGCATCACATCTCATGAAAACATACATGCTTTATCTGTAACTGTGCACACCAGGGCATCTCTGCATCTGTTACACAGGATTCTCTTGTTTCTCAAACGCTGCTGAGCTGTATTTTCTTTGGCTGTAGTTTCATAAACAGCTAGGTCAAATGCACATCTCACCATTGCCCTTATGCCACACCTTGACCTTTTCTGTGAGCTGTTTCAACTCACTAACCCAGCAGAAAAACATCCCCTACTTTTTAAAGTCCAAGTTAGTTTTCTCTCAGTCATCGAGGGAAAAGTCTGATGAGCATGAGAGCCAGTATAAAATAAGTTGCAGAAGCACATGGTCAGGAACAGGGAGAAGGATGAAAGGAGAATGAGGCCTTCTCTTTTTTGTAGCAGTAACCTTTAGATTGGCTCAACTCATTTCTTGAAAGTTCACATTTCAACTAAGGGATATTGCACCATCCTCTTAAGAGTGATGAAGAATCACAATTTTCCACAAAGCAGCAGCAGTTTCTGTTCCTACTATTCCACATTCAAGATGTCCACCCCAAATGTTGAACAGCCATTTTATGTAATTCATATAAAGTTTATTTTAGTGCTGTTTCAGAAGTGTTTCCATGATCACTTTGTAGCAGGGTTCAAAACAACTGTGCATAAATCATAAGCCAGAAGGATTTTAGGCGGTAACCCCACCCTGACAAAGTGGACAAGTCTCTGCTAGCATAGATTCAGCAAAAACTATTTTGCAGGGTAGCATTATATACCCTTTCTGTTGTGGAACTACCAGATATCGTCATTAAATTATCTTAAAGTGTATGATTTTTGTTTTTATTGTAGCATTTTGGGCACAGAATTAATTAAGAGTCACTTTTCTTATAGTTCCCAAAATTAAAAAGACAGGGCTTATCCTGGGTATATGGTTTCCCAGGTAAGTAAATAACATACATATCCGTACTGCAGTTAGCTTAGTTCTACTAACACACATTAAAGATTTTTCAAGCTAGGGCAATTATCTTTATCATTCCATTTCCTATTTCGAAGAAGCAGTCGACTTAAGTTCACAAAGGTAAAAATCAGTGGAGTTCAACATATTCTAAATAAGCAAGCAGAACCAGGAAATAAAATTGGATTTACATGCACCTCAGGAAGATAATAGAAGTCTTTCTGAAAAGCAAGAATATTTATATAGGTACATTGAGCTAGATGATTCTTTCTTATTAGAAATAAGTTAGTTTACTGTAAAAATAAATAAATACTGTCTTCAAAGACCCACTAAATAGTTTTGACTGGAAAAACTCAATGACAACACTAGTATCTTTCATCTCTCTGCTAAGCATCATGAGCACTTGTACAGGACACTGGCAACTGTTGGCTGAGAAGATCTGAACCCAACTCTCCCCCAAACCTGATTGTTCCATCAGTCTATTGAAGCCCCTGAGGCCAAACACTCACTTTCCTTTCAACAAATTAACTGCAAGAAGGCCTATTGGCTACATACCTTATATGAACATCCTAATCATCACATTATAAGGTCATTCTCTTCTCTCCAAATCTCAACTCGTTCAAGATGAACTGAGAAGAGAGTCTTCAAAATAAATTATAGACAAATAGGGCCCTTTGCTGAGCCATAATAAATGTATAATTTCTCTGACTGTTGAGATTTTGAGAGATCTAACTTGGGTTTCCCATATCCCACTGTCTACTGAGGGATGTAATCCATGTGAGAAAGACACCACAACTACCATTCCCTCATCATCCTCTAGTATTTCACTGAATTGGGTCTTCTCACTGTTCCAAAACTAAAACGTTAACATTGTTTTTTCTCGTTCCAGTAAGAAAATAAATTTTAAATATCTCAGTTCCACACTGAATTTATTTTTAAATTTTGGTTCATCTATTGAAAGTACGTCACTCATGCTAAAGTTAAAATACTAAGTGTATGTGTTTGTGTATGTGTCTGTGCGAAATTCAAATGGACAAACTCATAGGATTAAAATGAAACAAATCTTTACCAAGTTGTGGCCTAGATAATTCTCTCTCTTGAAAAACAAAACACCCTAACTTGAGCTATCATATATGCTGTAAGCATGAGAGATCAGTCACTTAGAAATTTAGCAATCAACAAGCAAGCCCATCAGTATTTCTGTAAATTATGTTCAAATGCAAGATCTCAAAACTATGATACAAAACAATCAACAAATTTGAGCTTATGGCTAACTATTTAATATGTGTACAAGAAAAAATAAATTTGAAATTACTTCCATTTGGCAACAATTACAGCCACTCAAAGTGATCTCAAAATTTAGATTTAAGGTTTATGTTAAACATATTTGGAGATTCTCTGACTTCTTTAGCTTTAGTACAGACTTTTGTAGCTTATCACTTTAGGATCAGCTTTGTAAGCAATTTGTGCATGTGCCTAATGCCAGACGGGTAGATTCAAACGTTTTCACTGAAATAGCAATGTAC
Organism: Aquila spilogaster; assembly: GCA_024606505.1. Classification (NCBI taxonomy): domain Eukaryota; kingdom Metazoa; phylum Chordata; class Aves; order Accipitriformes; family Accipitridae; genus Aquila; species Aquila spilogaster. The sequence goes on from JANHGO010000038.1 coordinate 24,224,823, forward strand.
ATGCATTATTATATTCTATTTCCAGATGCCGCAGTGGTCTGTTAAATTAGGCTTTAAATTCAGAGTTTCCTCAGAAAACTATCAGAGCAGAAAATTTTAAGTCAGAGAGACAATAAACAGTTTTAGCAGAAGTCACAGAACAACTATCTAGTTTTAAATTGAAACAGGAAACTTCTACACTCTATTGTGAATGCCTTCCTGAAGTTTGAAAACGGATTTTCATAATAGTTACTGTTCTTTGAATTTCACTTCAGATCTCACTAAAAAACTAAATGCACTCGCTACTTGCATTTTTAAAAATGTCCCCTCAGTTAATACGAGAATAAAACCTTTCCCAGCTGGAAGCACTTTGGGCTGCAACAGTTGTGTGAGACCAAGTTTTTCTGAGAGAAGCTTGCAGAATTATAACTTTAAAAGGTTTGGGATACAAGTTTCTTATAGAAATTGCTACTGTTTACATACATACGTACATGGATTCTTATCATAGTAAAATAAGTTTATATAGATGAACACAACTGTAATTTATAAGTTTATATAGATTAACACAACTATAATTTAAAGCTATGAATAGTTCATAGAAAGACTAGTATATTTCACAGACTAAAATAGTAAATTTATCACACAGTGTTTTCGGTGGGGAGAAGTAAGTTCATCAAGAACAATATCTATCCTGCAAATTTCTGGTGTAGATTTTGAGGGTTATTTACAGTTTCAAATCTATTTCGATATCTATGTACTGTATTACCAGTGGATGATCTGCATCGCTAATAACAGAAAATTGCACTGGGAAAGTTCCTTTGCATCAACAGACCTGCCAGCTCCACAGTAACACACGAAATGTAAGGTATTTAATTTATCGTTTGTTCTGCCCCCTCAACATATAACATGAAAGAGCAAAAATTAAATCACATAGCCTGAAACTGTTGATTGAAATAAAGAAAAATGTCTTTATATACCAATTTTCTTTCAAAAATAAGGGGAAAGCTCCTAAATTAAGCAAAAAAATGGTTACAGAATCAAACTTGATATAGTAATTCATTTCAACTTACTACCTGTTCAGCTATGAAAACAGAAGATATTTAAATAAAACGTCTTAATTCTATAATTCCTACATATATTAGATACATTTAACCTGTCTAACCAGTTACTCAACCATGTCCAAATTTAGTTCATCAGCACAGCACTATAAGACACAATAGTTTCATTTTACATGTTGCCACGTACAGTATTACACAACCAGCCAGTAAAACGTTTCTGCAACAGGAAAACAAAGAAACATTTATTGAAAAAAAAAAAAAAAAGTGCAAAGCAGCAAGAGAACAATAAAAAAGGCATTTTCATCCCATTTTACCTTGTTGCCAAAGACACTCACACATGCAGATGCAGACAAGCTGACCATATATGTTCACCCCTATGTTGGAGAAGATTATGCAAGAAGCTTTCCAATCCAGATTTTTACCTGTTGAAGCATTTCTTCTGTAGCATTCAGTTTCAACTGATGCCCCTCAAGACAGATTTCTAAGTCCCGGATTTTCTCTCCTTGAGCTTCTACCTGGTCTGTAAGAACACTCACCTGTAATTTGAGCAGAGCACAATGCTACTGAACTGACTGTAAATAAGTTTCAATTACCTTATACAATTAACATCCAAATGCACATTTTAACAGCAAGTTCTCTTCTAAAGTCCTCAATGGTTTAATATTCTCGTGCACTGCAGCAACCTGCTCTATCAGGACAGACAATTTTTCAGTCTTACCTTTATCTTTCTTCAACCCCGCCCTCTCGCCCCCCCCCCCCCCAATTATTTTGTTTTAATATGAAAAAGAAAGAGCATTTCTAGAAGAGATGGAAGACTCTAGGTAGCCTGAGTCAGTTCATGCAAAAGTCTGAAAAATTAGAATGCACCAAACAAGAACATAGGATACTGAAAAAACTTTATGTGGTTTTGAAGCATGCATTGCCATTTCAGGTTCCGTTGGCATTTCACTCCCTAAAACAGAGAAACAATAAAACTGTTCATTCGGAAACCAACCAATTACTTCTTACAAGAACAGAAAAACAGCTTACCTATCAATAAAGCGTTCTGAAGTTATAAAGAATGCAATGAGTAAAAGGCATGTTTTAGCAGCAGCAAAATTCTATTCCAAGAAAAATTCCCAGGCTTTGCAAGCCAAAACATGAAAGCAAAAGACGTGAGATACAGACAATGAATCCCAGGAAGAGAAACAATAAGCAATACTGGTAAGGAACTGTGGGAATGGTGGTACAGACCAGTGAGTGTGTAATAAGAAAAGCCCAGCAGCCTAACTCAAAGCTTGCAAAGCTGAAAAAACTATGCTGAGGATATCATTAGAAAGACATGGGAAAAAAACCCCAGTGTTAATTCGTATGTTGAGCAGCACATACACTCTATGTATTAATTTTTACTATTTATTTATATAAAAAGCCTGGATTATACTAGAAAAATGTTATATCAAACAAAAAAAACAACCTTAGGTGTTTAAACTCCAGTTTGAATGAATTGCGTTAACAAAAACTTATCTATGCTCTCATATCCAACCTTGCAACACCTTTATTTTAAAAAAAAAAAAAAAAAAAAAAAAAGTAAAGCATGTGGAAGTGAAACCTTTAAGATGTACCCACTATGCAGCATTTCTAAAACCCAATCAACAAACAATTGAGTTCATTTCAGGGAAGCTGCAGAGGGAGTGACTGAGTGATCTGTATTTGTTTTACCTACAAACATAATGACAAGCATGCCTGGGAAAGGAACATAGAAAAAGACAGAAAGACGACTATTTTATTTTTTTGCCTTTAAAGTAGCTGGCTGTAGGGTAGAGTACAGATGAATGCAGGATGAGAGATGAGAGGAAGGAGTGGGTGGAGGCAGATGGCAGGGGGACACATCCAAGCTGGGGCACAGGCAGAGCTCCCCACAAGGAAATCTGTTGCTCGCCTACTTTTTTGTTTTGCTCCCATTAAATGAGCGATGGCACACACACAAAAAAACCCAACCCTGTGAGGTCAGAAAGCAAGAAGAAACAAACTGAATCCTCTCCTTCAGTCTGATGCAGGTTCCGGAGAAAGAAAACAAGCTCTACTTAAAGGGTCGGGTTAGGTTCCAACTAGCATTGTAACCTGTAAGGAAAATTCTGTATGTTAAATGTGACCTGCAAAGGAATTGAGTAAAACCTTAGCAGCTTTAGAAGCATGTGTTGGATGTTCCAGTAGTCAGGCTGAGAGGCACATTGACAACTTTGAGCTCATATTTTCCCCTCTCTTCAGGATCACATCTGCCAGACTTTTCAGGGAATCAGTAGGCTGCACACAGAACATAACCCCAGCGTACGCTACGCTGGCGAGTCTATCTTGCCTCGGCAGTGCAACACCTGCAAGAGTCAGCCTGTAGATAATATATCTTCTGTAAAATATTATCTATAAGAGTGAGGCATATTGAACAATTAGCTAAAAATCAAATGGTATAAGGGTTTAAAACATCTTTGTGGGAAAAAACAACCAAACAAACCAAACACCTGAAGTATATTAGCTCCTATACACAGGCACTGGGCTATAAGAAGGTATCGCAGATGCTGCAGCATTTCCAGCCTCCACTACAGACTGAACAGTGGAAGCCGGTTTCAAGGTGCACTGTTTGACTTGGCCTTGGTGGACAGAGACAGCGGGCACTGCTTGTGCCCACTACAAGGTGACTTGTACTGCTTCTTCTGCAGCAAGGCTGCTGGAAGACTGGAGAGCTCCCAGCCCCATATTCCCTACAGATTATAGCTATGGACCACAGTCACTGGCACAGTCCAACATGAGCTATAGAACAGAGGTGCTCTGTTTCCCATCACTTTCTCATCCTTCATGCCAACGGTCACACCCAGGAGCCAGGTTTGTTGTACCAGCAGGCTCCCTCAGCACGGGACTTGCCTGAGTTCCTCATATTCGACTGCCTAGATAGAATATGCAGAACTGGTGTAAACCAGATTCTAACCCCAGCTCCATCTTGGCACCTTTTTTTTTGTTGTTGTTGATGATGTTCATCTACCGGACTGAGGTTTTAATCTATCTTGTTTACCTGGGGTTTTTGGAGTTCTACTGCAATACTGTGCAGTGGGATAAGAAAATGCATAAATATTGACTAAGCCTCCTGATTTGATGGGGGAGTGATGGGAGTAAAAGGCAACTTCTACATTCCTTTTGAGAAAAACTCTAGGCAGCTCTCCAAACCATGTAATAAAACACTCTTCTTTGCGAGTTTGGCTGGCTGCATTCTATGGGTACCTATTTGTGTGGATGAAGAAATAGTTACTAAAAACCATCAGGACAAAGACAGGAAAGGTACATACTGAGCAGTAGCCTGAACAATCTTCAGGAACTTGAAAGCGCTGGAGACTAGTGGTCCTGTTAAATCCACAAAAGCTGATACACTTTGAAGAGCAAGATTCTGCCAAATCTGTACAAGCCCACCAGCACACATGACTCTCAACAACCGGCTGTATAGCATGAACCACATCCAAGACATCAGTGGCTGCTATATGCAGACAAAGATTACAGGACTATACACACATGTGATGAAACAAAGGAGCCTTCGGGACAAAGCCACAGGTGCATCAGTTCAACCCTCTGCTTCTGAGTAAACAGCTGGGTTTGGCCTCCTAACTGTTGCTCCAATTATGAGTTGCTCGTGTGTGAGTGAACTGTGCGAGAAGTGAATGTACTGTGTGAAAAGTTGTTTGCTATTATTAATAGAATCAAGATGTTACAGTTAATAACCACTTGATTAATAAAAGGTGTTCTAATAAATATCAGTTGTGATGTTGTCTCCCCTGACCTGATTCCCTCTCAGAAAAATGGGAATTTGCAGCACAAACTTAAACGCTTAAATCCCAACCAGAAGTTTGTTTTTTGTTCAGGATTTTTTTTTTTCCCCTAGATTTGGTAATAGCAATTTTAGTTTAACAGTAATGAAAAAATCCAACCAAGCCTAAGCTTATGTCTCACAAACCGTTTATTTAACGACAGCAGTGAGAATTCTGCTCAGTAAATTAACACAAGTGTGAACAGAACATACAGGATAAAACATGCTTACAGAAACTAGTAACTGAAAGTAGGGAGAACACCTACCCAGTATAGTTAAGTTTTGTTTGATATATATGCTTATAATATGCTTTTGTAAGAGCAAAGAGAAAGGATATGAAAAGACCATTTAAAGAATCTCCAGCTTCAGTTTTAAAAAGCATGTAATGTACAGTTTAGTAGTAGTGAAAATATCCAGAAAAAAATAATTAAGTTTTTTTATTTTAAGTTGTACAACATGTGTTTTCTCCAGGAGGAAAACTTACATGGGACAGTGGATCTGTTTGAAAAAGGCTTGGTAAACTGAGAAACGGGAAACCTGCAAGAGCTTTAGGCAGGTATTTTACTGTCAAATTTTCTTTTTCCCCCTTAACCTCCCCCTTAAGCTTTTTGATGATGTAAAGCAACTTTGGTACAGTATACAAGCAGGAAAAGTATCAGTTCTATCTACCTGCCAGTTTCCCAGTTCATTAAAAATGGTGGCACACAGAACCTAGAAAAATCAACTGGCACAACCTAGCAAACCTAGAATGAGAACCACTATCACAGCATTGTCTTGGGACTCCACAGCATTATTTTTAAGTTGTTTTTTTTTTTTTTCCCCTTTTTAATTCTTCTCCCTCTTACTGCTGTTACTCCCCTCTCCTTTACCAAGTTACCCCACCATGAAATCAATCAGATGGATTACACAAATTATAAATTAATTTCTGATTAAATATCAATTACATTTGGTGACCTGCTAACATTTAACAGAAAATATTCTGTCACTTCAGCTTTTATTCACTGAATATCAACTATGTAGTCAATGTTCTCTTTAAGACATACCTGCAGTATGAGCGACTCTTTATCACCTTCTAATCGTGCCAATCTTTCTTGATAAGTTTCATTATTAGATGAATGATGATTCACCTGTGACTGGGGGAAAAAAGCACTATGAGAATTTTTACAGTTAATATTAAAATTTCAAGCAATAGTTAATAAAAAATTATATATAGAGTGGTTGTTATAATACAAAAAACACGCAAAATGTGTCTAGAGACTAAGCCTGTTTATTTCATATGCATTAAACCTTTTGAATGTACCTTTTTTTAGCTGGATTTTGAATACTTTCTCATTTCCAGCAATCAAGAATGGTATAGAAATAGATCTGATATTTTCTAGAAAATTATAATTTCACTGGGAAATACTACCTTATCAAGACAAAAAACCTTTAATTTGAAGTATCTGCTCTCAACAGTCTTTTGCCAAAGCCAAGGAATATTGGTGTTTATTTTTAAATAGTAAAAATTGCCATATGTATTATGCTATTCCTAGAAATTACTGCAAGAAAAGTATACATTTTTTTGTTAGCAATTAACAAATTATTGAAACTATCAAATTCTTATCAGGAACTACTCTAGCTACATAGTCACTTACGGATTTCTAAATGGCTCTAAGGAGCAAGACCTTCTAAAACATGGCCTGTTCCTAACTATTATATCCCATTTCCGATGAACTTTAATACCGCAGAGAGAAACACCACAACTAAAAAAAAATAATCTGCAGATTTACTTTTAAAAAGTTTAGAAGAGTCCCATAGCTTCATCCTGCATACTGAAACACTGTCTAAGTGTGGGAATAGAGCTGTTTGCTTAGAGTATCAAAAGTAACATGAGCCCTTAGCAGTTCATTTCCCAGCTCCATTGCAGGCAATGCATTTCTGCTGGGGAATAAAACTGGCTTTTCAGCTAACACAAGAATCCAACTTCACTGAGTTCCCTTCAACTACACTACTCTGCAGCTGACTACTCATTTATAGTTACTTGTAGAATGGCACCAATATAGTCACAATCCTCCTCCCCAACTGTCCTTTCTCTTTCAACTGAACATTTGTGAATAGGATTTTTTTAAAAATATTAAATATATTCATGGCTTCTTGATCTCCACTGAGGTCTACAGGCCCAAATGTAAAACAGATGATGAAAATAAACATGGTGCTAATTAATGCAAATCAAGAAATCAAATATTTATCCAATCAAAAGACACTTTTCAAGCCATAAAGTGCTGAACTAGATATGTGTGGCATCTTTGTGAGCTGAGAGAAACTGAGCAACCTTGCCTCTGATAATTTTGGAAGGAAGTGAGAGAATCACAAAGGCACCAACAAACAAGACTGAAAGGTATCTGAAGAGATCATCTGGTTCACTATTCCATCTTAAGATTGATGATTATTTGCAATATTCTTGTCTTACCTACTCCTAAAGACCTCCAGAAACAGATTACAAAGCCTCCCCAGATAATCTACTTCTTAGCTACCCATCATTAGAACATTTTTCTTAACGTCTAATCTGAATCATCATCTCTTCAACTTCAACCTACCGGTTCCTATCATTTTTTATATATATATATATATATATAATGATAGGAACATATATATTTTTATATATATATATATATAAAAGTCCTTCCTTTCACTTCAGAAATGTTTTACATATTTGAAGACTATCTGTAGATCTCTAATTAGCAGGTCCCTCTTTGGACTAAACAAACACCAGTTTTTCTGTCTTTTCCTCACAGGTTAATTTTTCAAGACCTGTTTTGTTGCTTTCTTTTGGTTCCTCTTCACCAATTGTTCCTTGACTTCTTTTGAAATTAAGTGCCTAAGAGGAGAGACAGGACTCCAGCTGAAAATGGCTAGAGTGGAAAAAAACCTTTTCACAGCCTCTTGGGCCATATTTCTTTTTGTATTAGCCATATAGTAACACTGACACATTTTCAGCCTAGGACCCATAAGTTCCAGGTCCTTTTTTAATGCTCTTATTTAGCTAGCATCCTGTTCTTCATCTTGTTTACTCATTGTTTCTACTTAAATGTATAAGCTTGCACTAGTCTGTACTGAATCGTGTCCTATTATTTACACTGTTTTCCTATGCATCAGGCTCTTCTTATGTTTTAATCATGTCCTTTAGCATGGCTGCAAGGTCACTAGCTAGAATGACCTATACATTCACTGAGCTTGGTCCTTATTCCCTGTTCTAGAGGGTCAACAAGAACACTGAAGAACAGAATATGCAGAACCTCACTCCACACCTCACTTATCAGCATTCATTGTCAAAAGAATATGTTAAATCTACTCAGAATATACTTTTCTCACTAGCTTTTGACCAGTTTATAGTAGGTAAAACTAAGATTCAAGACCTAACAGAAATGGCTCTAACTATGCACATCTGAGTGCATAACTTATACCAAACAGAAGTCTCAGACAAATGAGTAAGTTTTACAGTGGCACCTGTAGGGACCTGGCCCACTGTGTAAGTACATAAGGCCCTTAAAGGAATGGTGACTTCACTCCCTCTTCTTCGCCTAACTGGTTTTAATTTTTTAGAATTTCTGTGTCATAACATCTCTGTCCTAACATCACAATGTAATTTTTTCAAGCCTTCTCCTTTTATTAAGAAATACCACTCACCCCTCACCCCCCGACCATGTTTATAAAACTTGCATCTTCAGTTTAACTTAGGCCCTTTGTATTAAAATTTGGTCGGTCAGTCAGTCCGTATGGCCTTAAAGTTCATTCCTTATTAACTTTTCTAGTACTATAATGAAAATAAGGAATCCTCATGAGTAAACAACATGCATTTCTGTATGTCTGCCTAGATAATCCTTTGACCTCAGCTATGCATCCTCAGTCATACTGCCAGCCATTCTGTCAGGGTTGTTACTCCACTTAGAGAGCCAAGTCTTATACTGTACTTTAGAATCCAAAATCTTTAGCCTTGGTGGCTATGTTTCCGTTAGGGTTAAGACTCCATTACATACCATTAAATCAGTTTTCTCAATGGAGAGCCCACAGGCCTTCCCCAATATATCTCTGGCTCACACACAATGGTAGGGGAGACTTTCCTGCACCTAGAACATAAGTATTCACACACTGCTAGACAGGAAAATATTCTTTTAATGACAAAACCCAGTGATAAAAACTGCCTAGTCAAGTAGCTTTTGTACCCTTCCTCCTGCTGTCATTTGCTATTTTCCTAGGCTAGATTTAAGAAATATACTTGTAACCACTTGTGTGACCACTCCCCCCGGCTTTATAGGCACAGTGAGTTAAATTACTGCCAAAACATTTTTACATAACCAATCTGTCATGAATGCAAAACAGAGTTCAACATTTTATATAATCAGTAGTTAAGAATTAGTTCAACATCAAATCACAAATAAGATATTATACTACACTCACATTTACCAAATGTATAGCCTCCGATGATGTCTGCTGCACTGAGTGACTGTGAAATATCCTCTGCTGGAAGTCCAATACTCAATACTCATGTAAAACCTAGCGAATCACATCCATGTGAACAGAAAAGGGGGAAGAAAAAGAAAATGCACCCTGCCAATAGGTCAGCCAGAGAGTGCTCAGATAAGTACAGGAAAAGTACAGTAGACAAAATGACCTGCTAAATAGAAGTGGCTGATTGACACACAGCAGTTGTTTAAGACTTGGGAAATCTTTGTGGCATGCATAAAGACAAGATAAAACAATGTAATATGAACCAAGGCCATCTGCGGATGGTTGGAGTGCATTCTGCAGTTGTGAAAGTACTGAGAGGGAACTGAGCAAGTATAGTTGAATACCACACGTATCAGCAGCAACTGAATATAGGACCTATAACACTGAAGTCATAAGACTACAGATGACTCAAGTTGGTGTAAGAGCTCACAAACAATAAACACTAGACTTCTGTAACCACATGACCAAAAGGCTGAATCACCAAGATTTTCCACAGAGATGTTATTTCAGAAGATGTAGCCCTAAAGACCAAAAATCTTTACCTGGGCTCCACAAATTGTAAGCTAAATATGTTGATTATATTTCTTATAATGAGAGAATGAGAGAAACTGCATAAAACATGTAAAAAAGTTTATGATAACACATGATAACAAAGTAGAAGGAAAGCATGCTAAGGCAAGGTGGTTGAAACTACACTGATGGTAGTCCACTTGAAAAGTCAAGTGTATACCATAAATACTTTGCCTAAGGGAGCTGCAAAACAATTTCTTGAAGCACCTGTATTATAGTCTCCATAGAGATTTTGGATATAGTTTAATGCCCATGAGATTGCATCAGATATTAATATAAAATGTTTCCTGAAACAATTCCAAATCAACTGTTTCTCCTGGTTCTAGAAAAAGGAGGGGAAAAAAAAAAAAAAAAAAAAAAAAAAAGCTTTTGCATTCCATCACCTGCTTCAGCTTCTTCTTCATCTTCAGTTTCCAAATCTCTCTCTAGAATATGCTCTTTACTCTGACCTGGACATAATATTGGTAGCTGCTAGAAACTTGACTGTCCAAGTATTACATGATCCAGTCATTACAGAGTCCTTTTCCAAGAAAAAAGCTTAAATAGTCCTCCAGAATATATGACAAAAAAATCAGACTTCAGAGTATGATTAAACAGCTTTAATTTAAAATGGGGATAATCAGCAAAAATATAAAAGGGTACGGCAAGAAAGGGAAGAAATGTTTCATCAACTCAGCTATCTTAAGTTATAACAGCCTTCTCAGAGCCCAGTAAGCATGGAATGTTATGTTTTCTTGCTTGTTATTTTGACAGGAAACAATTCAGAATGCAGCTTATTGTCAGAACAGAACGACAACCATTGTATAATGCTTCTGTACAGATGTTCTGTTCAGAAGCTTCTGTAACAGCACTTCTAGCTGAATCTTGATAGGCTGTAAAAGTAAGCCCCTTAAAGGAAGCACATATGCAAGATAATAGAATTGAACACAGGCCAGTTTATGCTTTCCTCATGTGTGCTGTTTCAGTTTCAGCTGAAAGAATCTCCAACACAGCTAATTTTAAAACAACAAATAGCAACTTCTGAAGTTGATCAGCAAGCTGTTACACAGAAATTTGTCACTAATACCACGGAGCTCGTATTGGGCTGTGGAGGGGGGAGGAGCTGGGAAAAGAAACCTGGCAGTCAGTCAGAGTGGTGATTTGTAAGCTTTTTCAACAAGTCACCCGCCTCTTTTAGAAGACAGATTCTGTCACAACCCTCCCCTCTTCTTATTGAGTCACATGAATCACCTTCAGTTCCACTGATAACTGAGTAAGATGCCTGTGGCAACTCTAATACTTGCATGAATGGGGAAGATTAGGTACATGCTTGACATATTGTCTTTTCTTGCAGTTTAGAACCTGAAAACAAGGCGTATAACCAGCAGAATTCAACCAGTCAGTTTTCCTGCAAACTACTAGCAGTGCACAGACTGTAATATTATATTTCAATACAAGAAAAAGTACACTACACACTTGTTCCAGCCTATTTTGAATTGATAATATTTAGAAGAGTATGAACTTTCCATCTCTTTAGTACTCTTCTGGGTCAGCAGAATTGATGTTATGAGTCACAGTATTTGCTATTGCGTAGTGATGAGTGAGTAGCCTGCACAGTAAACATTTTTATTTTGGCATCTGACTATGGATGTAATACAAATTCGATCTCTTGTCATGTTAGTACTACCTCAGATACACACCCAGCTGAATATATGTACATTCACTCAGTAGACTTGAGGAGGAGAAGGCTGGAACATGATTTCTGGATCTGTAATTCTTGCCTTTCATCTGAAGGCAATTAGTAAATCAACAACAGGGTTTTCTATTTGCTGTTGTTCCTTGTTGGTTAAGTGAAAATGGCAGTCATTTTGAAAAAGCTAACAGCATATAGTCTCAAATTAAGTAAAGTAAGAGCTAGGTAAATTTCTGTAGTCTGTAAAACAAAAGAATTTTTCCTAATACTAATACCTATTTTCTCCTCCAGGCAGTTACGTTACTTAAAGGAAGATATCCTTAGAGAAGTCATAAGATTCACCCTCAATATCATGAGCTTAATGGCTACAGCATGGGTTTGGTCACTCCACCTCTTGCTACTACAGATTGTGAATAGCATCTGGAATAAAGGAAAGGAAAGCATAAGAATAACGTATACCTATTTCAGGTCAGCCATTAGCTTGGTGCTGCTTGCACTTCTGAAGGTAAGTCTAAAGCAAGCTACAAGAGTCATCAGATGCCTCCACTTCATATGAAGACATCTCTCTTTCAAAATAAGACATCTTACTACTGTAGAAAGTTTTCCAGAGGCAAGAGACCTTCCATTTTGCTACACTCCATCCACTGCAGTTCAAACAGCTCAGTTAATTTACAATGTCCATAGAGAGCCCATAATACTGTTTGTAGTAAATATTAGCACTTATGTTTGTGATGCTTGTTAATAATTCGTGGTTGTAACTAAATGCCTACATACCAAAATGGGGGTTGTGTCATTTTTATTTGGAATGGTGTGTTCCAATTAAGGCCAGATGGAAAGATAAGAATAAAGCAACAAGACAACAGATGAAATTGTATGTGAACCCTCAAACCCAAATCCCTTGAGAGAACCAAAGAAAGTTTGCTAAAGATGAGACACTTTCAGCTTCAGGTAGTTGGGGGGTGTCTCAGGTTCCTCAGCTTGCAACAGTAACTTTTAACTGCAGCAGATTTATGCTTAGGCCCTGTAAAAGAACCCAACAGTTACCTGCAAAACACTTCCCACAAACTGCCCAACTACTTTATGAGAACTATGCTGTTGCCTTAGCTGTGATGTTAAAAGTGCACTGTATACACACAGGAACTTTTCGGTATCCTTCTAGAAACAGACTGCTGAGCGACATGCCTCCCTTAACAATTCCTGTGACCTCCTTAGCTGGGCTTTTTGTCTTGCTAACAAGGTATCATCGAATATCTGCATTGTTACAAACTCTTATAACACTGCATGAAACTAGAGCGGTACTATGTGCCTATGTCAGATACTCAGCTTCTCAGCCAGAATAAGCTAACCAGGACAGTTCTGAAATTGCCATCAAAGTATCACATGCCATGAAGTACAGTATAGCTGTACCCATTGCAGAGTTTTGTCTTTCTGAGATTTGGTAAGATAGTATCAGAGAAAGTTCCTTCTGTTCTAAGAAGTACTACTGCAGACTAATAATTTTTATTACTCACAAAAGGCAGAAAAAAGTAAAATGGAGAAAAAACCAGTAAACATAGGAAAACACACTAACTGTGCCTCATATACAACTAAGATAAGGCTAAATTGTTTTTTGGCTCTGTCCATTGGCTCTTACATTTTGCTGCCCACTCTGTCCATACCTATGGCTATTCTTGGCACAGCATTTTCACAGGTTATTTTAACATCAAGAAAGTCCAATGGAAAGAGCTGAAGTATGGGGACACCTTATTTCAAGTTGATCTAAATATTGCTTTGTCCCTGCTGCTCCTGCATGATACTATACACGTTATGTTACAAGACTACTGCTCAAAACCAGATCCTCTATTCTAAGCATCTGAAAATAGCAGTTCTATCTGTCATTTTGCCCGCCTTGATCTCGTGATTTTTGTATTTGTTTGCTGCCCTAACCCAGTCCAAGCCGCAGATACCATGCAAATCTAGCTTAGCCAACCACTGCAACATCAAAACTGATCCTGGTCTCTGAAATGATTTCTGCTAATGATGAAATTTGAGCCAGCTTTGGCATACTTCACCAAGGGCTTGTGGAAGTCTGTTGGAGTTACTGTTAAGTGCCATTTGTTACTCTGGAGGGTACTCATACTTTATCAGCCAAAGAGCAACAGTTTATGATTGCAGGGCCTAAAATCTTTATATGCTATCAGTCAGTGCCAGACATGTGACATTAGGATTCTTGAACATGAGAATTAAATAAGCAACTTAGATTGTTTCAACTTCTTTTTAAAATCACTTGTCAAAGGAATTTGGGAGCAGACTGCTTAAGTTCTCCTGGGAACAATGCAAGAGCATTTTCAGTTCCCTTCCCCCACATGTGCTCACCCCCTTAAAGAGCTTGCAAGGAAAAGCAGCAGTATTGCTATTCTCCTTTATGTACCCTACATAAAAGGAATTACATGCAACAACAGTAATAGCATTATTAACTTCTGTAAAAGCCTGTGCTACATTTGAACACAGTATCCTTTCCGAACACAATACTTGAAAAATCATCCTAAAAACATCCTGTGTTAATAAACCCTCCAAAGCTGTGAACATTTCAGTGTGAGACTTTCTTGACTGAAGCTATTTCTTGAGCCCATTCTCAGAATGTTATTGTCCTCAGTGTATCCTTAATGCCACACAAGCTGGTAACAGCACACCTTAACCTTTTGTTAGCAAACCTATCTTTTTAGAAATGAAATTTAAACCAGGAAGCAGGGGTGGCAGACATGCTGTATTCAAAACCTCATTTAAACAACAAGTTAATATGTGATCTCAAAAAACACTAAAGAGTTATTTAGCTTTAACTGCATAGAGCACAGGTTAAACTAATAGTATAATGTTACCAACTGCTATTTCCTGTTGTCTCTTCTCCTTCACTATCCCACTCACTCCCCATTTAATCCCATCCCCATCCACACTCCTGAAATGTAAAAGTTTCCAGAACCTGATGTAAATATTTTGTAAATTAACTTCAGAATTCTCAAGCTTTTATCAAAGACTAACATTATATCATGAATATTTTATATTCATTCACGAAACTACCCAAATTAAGGTTCCTAATTACATTTCACATATTTACCTACATTTTATGTTTATACAGCTAGTAAAAAAATAGAATGCATGTGCATATGTATACATGTGTGTTTTTAATCCAGTGCCATACAGAAGCACTAACATAAATGGTGTGCATAGAATTTGCAAGAAAAGTACACAGTTTAAAACAGATTTTAAAAGTATAATGAGAGGATGTGCTGCTTACATGACACACAATTAACTTAATATTGTAATTAAAAACCCAGTCTACTGTGAAGGATCTATTCACATCCCATTCATGGATTTTTCAAACACTGAAAAATAAATACCTAGAACTTAAAAATCTAAAAGGTGACAAAAACGAAGTGATTTTTCCAAGGTGCCGAGACAACTGCCCAAACCTACATTTTTTCTTTTATAGGAAGACAAAAACAATCTCATGCAGTTAATGCATGTTCAGACAGTTCATCAGAAAATTAGGATTTTAACAGCACTGTCTTTTTAAAAACCAATTTTATCAGAGTAACATGCACTGGAAAAAAGTACCACCATTTTCATCCAAAACAAAGGCATCCTAAAAGGTTTCATAGAGTTACCCCGATGAAGAATTGATTAAATGAAGAACTAGTGCAAATAATTTTTAATTTTAAAGCACAACATGGTAAACAACATATTCTCCTTTTTTGCCATAAATGCCCAGGCAGGATTTGCTTTGTTGTATTACAATCTCAGGAAAGCACGAGCACTTGCTAGAGTCTATTGCCATTTGTTCAAAGTTTGATCCTAGAGTTTCATTTTTAAAGACAAAGACAGCTGATTCTCTCCCCCCTCCCTAAGCCGCCTCCTCCTACATGAAGAAATGTCTTTAATTCATTTCTCGTGAAGAAACTTACAATATTTTATGTCTGAGGCACTCAATGCGTTTCCTTTCACAAAGCTGAGAATTCTGACTAAGCTTTGCTAATGTGCATTTACAAAGAGAAAACAAAGCCCAGCAAATCACTTACCCTCTTTAGCCACGTGAAGTGCTTGTAAATATCAATCTCACCATCCATGCTTTGGGCCCATCTCAGCAGTCACATTCCCAGGGTTAAAAGAAACTTTTGGAAGCAAGCGCACTACTTTGTTCTACAGGATATAGCTGTGACTTCTTCCCCTTTCAACCCTCAACTTCTAAAATCTTGAAAGTGTTTTCACATTTTAAGCTATATCATCTGCCTCTGTCCCACAGTCTTATCCCAAATGCTTCTCACAGATGTATACATAACACACAACTGTATAAACTTCGGACTCTCCCCCAAACATCTGGTTTTTTTAAACAGCAGATCGGTTAGCAACAAGAACAATGCGACTCTAAAAACGTCAAAAAAATAAGTTGCTAAATGATCTTTAAAAAAGATCTTTCAAGAATAGTATAAATCTGCAGAAACTGTTCCCTTTTAATGTTGAATAACAAGCTAAAAATTATTAAGCTGTCACTGAGAAACTATTTTCAAGCAATGCTTTCTCTGGCTTTCTGTTTCAAGAGTGGCTGGAACTCATTACTAAAGACCCCCTATTTCCTGTCTCTCTTTTACTCCCTGTTTATCGTAACACTACTCAGCCTTCTCAGTTTATTTCAGGCTCAGACTAAACCTAAAAATAAGTTTTGCTCTTTGAATTACTTGCCTGTCCTCTCAAAAGACATTATAAAAGAGGAGGGATACAAGGACGATCCTGTGGATAAGTTAATTATCCCATAAATACTGCTATTGCCAAAGAGGCAATTTTCCATCTTAACAGAAGATGATGATACCCTTCTAAGATTTTTGTCTGTTCCTGCTGAAGCTGAAGTCTCATAGCATGGCAACTTTTCAAACTTGCAACACCAAGATAAATGCGTATGCAAAGCAATGCTCTGGCAAGAAGGGAGGTTTAAAAGCATTGCCTGTTACTGCGGTGTCCTCTAGTGCCTCCACACAGTAGTTATGATTAAGTTCTAATTTTTCGCAATAAACTCCAATTTCCAGTATTGTATCTCCCACTAGTTGAAGGTGGCTTTGGCCTTAAATGGGCAACTGATTGTTACACACACAAGGACAACTGCTGGGGCAATGCCTATTAAGACCAAAACGCAGCTGTCTCCATGGAATTTTTGTGATCTCAGAACATTTATTTATCTTCCCAGCCAAACTCACCCCTGCATTTAAGGCAAAGTAAAACAGCAATTTGGAAGAGCCAGTGTCAAAGTTGCCCATCCTACTAGTGATATATACAAAGAACTCAAAGTCTGAAGCTGTATGTAAACCCTGAAAAGCAGTTACAGGGACCCTGCCTCACTTAGGCATCTACCCACGTTGCAAACTGTGGAAGTCACTGATACATGAAGGATTTTCTGCAAGGGATGTGGGCTTTTATTTTTTCAACCATTCTTGATCCTTTCAATCTGACAGACCTCTTTTTAGAATCTTCCATAACACAAAGTAAGAGGGAAGGATATAAACCTAGACTTCCAGCGTTCTTCATGTATTTATTACCCGTCACGTGACAAGAAAAATATGAATGGTTTTCAGAAAGTTAGTGCTACAAGTCTTCTAAAGTTGCTAGGACACCTAAAATCACCAGTAAATGTGACAAGATAAAAGAACTGCCAGTTTCCAAAAGTAAACCATGCTACAAGACAGATCTGAAGAGGACTTGGGGTGCTCTGTAAATAGAACGTACTTACTCCACGCTGGTTGTAGAAGTTTTTATGCTATCTTGAAGTTGATAAGAGGAGCTATTTCTTGAATAGATCACACCATCTGGCAAAAGCCTTAGTACATTGTCAGTGGTCCATTTTTTTGAAAAATCATAAAAATTAAGATGCACTTAATACAGTACGCTTCTCTATGAGTGACAGCCTCTGTCATGGCTGACAAACTGAATGAAGACTGGATAGGGGTTCTCTTGACATTAAACATGAACTCCCTACAGCTTAAGGCATTTTTTCCCCCCAGAAAACTAGTTATCTAATTATGGAGAACAGCAAATACATCAAACTTTACCTCAAAATATCGTGTATCCCATAGCACCAATATTACGGAGCCTCAAGTTCCACGTTTTATCCATCTCAAAACATAGGTTCTAAGACTCTCATTTCAGCCTTATTTAGGGAAGGGCGAAACATCCGTCTCTTAAAACATTCCACCACATATCATTGCTTAATGATTTTGTTTTTCATTTAAAAAAACTACACGAAAACTATGTTACTCCACTTACTAGTGCCTCAGTGTAGTGTCTGCAGCTAGGCGAGTATCCATCTCTCCTCTGAGAAGTATTTAAAAGGACAAACATACCTTATTTCTGCCTTGTCATTTGTCCTGGATTTCATGCAAAGGCCTCTTGATTCTGTTACAGTCATTCTTCCTGATTAAAAGGTAAACGTATCTGAATTTTCTGTATCTTATCAGCCACGAATGTTGACAACATACATTCCAGGCAGTCACATGTTCTCTTTTAGCCTGTCACCTGCATGCTGAACTTTACATCCTGCTTGAGCTTTGGCCTGAAAAAGTTTCAGACACCAACTGCATGCAAACCTATTGCCCCAGATTTGCTTAGAGTAGTTTTCCGTTTCACTGGAAAAGCAGGTTAGCTTCTCTGGGCAGTGTGAAAATACGGAAAATATGTTGCAATCTGAGGATTGCTTCTTTGGGTTACCACTGTATTTTTTTTCTTATTTGTAGGAAATCCATGTCTGTGTGTAGTTCTTCACTGAGCACTAACTTCTAGTTCAATGGAGAATTAAGAAACAAACAAGCAAAAATCCCCCACTATCACTGCAGTACCACCCTCAAGTGGAGAGAGGATGATCTAGCTATTAGTCCCCCCACCAAATTGTTTATTTTCTCCAGTGTAATCTCCAAAAATAAATGAAAACACACATTACGGCAATATAAATGCAATGTAGGGCACTAAAATGTTTTAAATTAACAAAGTTTATATACTCCACAAGCTGTATGAAAACCCATTAGGATTTCTTTGCCAATTCTGTACTTCCACAGAAAACTGATTACTGCCACTGTTGATAGAGCTAAAAACTCCATTTGCAGAACACAAAAGGTGCTAGCCACATGAATGTCTGCTGATACATAACCCATAAAAACCACTCAACTAAGCAACCCATTACTTTATTAGTCAGAATGTCATATATTTCAAAGACAACTTTAAATCTGTTTCAAATAGCAAACAGACATGCTGTAACAGCTTTGAAACTGAAAGTAACACAATGCTTTAAACAATCAGTTATACGTCTCATGTCCCTCCATTCCAGACCTATGAAGAGACAAGAAAACATCCACAAATCCTCTTAGAACTGTGGAGGGAAGGACAATCTGACTGTCTGGTGTAATCCCTCTTCTACTGCCACTGGAGCTGAGGAAGCACAGAGTTGTTTGCTTTTCCACCACTGTCCCTCTTTCTCCCATCCAGCTGAGGCCCTATGAACATTATAAAATCATATTTATTACTGTTATTTTAGCAATTTTACTTTTTATTCAGTTAAATCTGTGCTAAAACACAGGTTTTTGTGATCTTTCAGAGCAGCACAAATGCAAACTGTCAATAGTGTTCTTGTATTGGCACTACGTTGCCTGGGAGGTTAGAGGGCAAGTGAATAGGAAGCAGAGCAGAAGTTCTTCAGCCTCCATCAGGTCCAGGTCCCTGGAGCATAGCATCTCTCTTCCTTTTCAGCAATAACTTTTAGATCATATTGGTTTCAAAACCCATCAGCCTCTGAAAACACCAGAAGAACATACACTTGGCCTTTCAGGGAAAGAACTGAAATGAGCAACTACGTGTCTTCCCAGCTACATCAGGGGAGTCCAGCTGAGTATGGGCATGCCACAAAAATTTACTAATTCCCAAGAATTACTATCAACTTTTCCTACATCCATTACTCTGCGCTCTTCCCAATCCTAGTGTTTGGGCTGCTTTGGAAACAAAGCGATTAAGACCAGATTTTAAAACAGAAAAATTTCCTCAGCATGCCAATTCACACACCTGTGATTCTCATGCTGCAGAAAAATGCAAGCGCTTCAGAGTGAAGAAAGAGGGAGAGAATACGCCTGCACAGGGATTCTTGTGTGAAAAGAAATTCAGGCTATTTGCACAAAAGACAGTGGAAGAAGAAATCCTTTTTACATGGTGAGGAATGGCTTCAGAAATCTAGATGAAGCATTTCCAGCAACATAATTTGTCTTAAGAGTCTTAATCATGACTAACTGATAATGCCTAAGTGACAGAGAAAGATGAAAACCCTGGAACAAAAGAAAAAAACCCAAACAACTGCATTCTGTATATAAGCACATTTGCTTTACTCGTGATAATTAAAAAACCAAAAACTGACTAGTATCCTGGGAAACAGACTAGAAATAATATTATGTAGATATATGAACAAATAATCCTCTCCCAGCATAAAATGCACTCAATCCTAATGGCTTAATTCTTTGATTAAAATCTGTATTTCAGAAATAATCAGACTTAGATGGCCATTAGTTCCAAGCCAGCATGGGTAACCCTCACCCTTATTGCATATTCGGAGGGTGGGGGGGAGGTAATACTTCAAACAGGTGCTGACATCTTTGGAGCCATTCCCATCTGCAGGCTGTATAGTATCACATATCTCTAGGACTACTATGTCCTTTCTGGTTACTGCTCAAGTAATAACTAGCTGTCTTCCCTTGGCTTGCATAAAGAATGTATTACCAATACTTAGATGAACTTACTGTTTATTAATTCATCCACAGACATTTGCACATTCTTGGCAGTTTCAAACATTCCTTGCCATATGCTGAAATACTTTTTCCAGCCCAAGTTCTAGAAGAGCTATAACTTTTTGCATGAAACTTATTTAGAAGAAAATGTGGATTGTAAGAAACTTGAGTACTATGTTTTTGCATAAAAACTAAAAAATGTTTTCTACTTAAGAGAAAAACCAAATCACTGTGAACACTCCCGCCCAGTTGCTATAAGCAAGAAAAGAGTACACTGACACATAAAGAAAATATTTTAAGAAATATATTTACATTCTACCACACAACATACTACAATAATTCAGGTTTACTTTTCTGTCTGAAAGGTTTAAAGGCACTGCTGAAATTACTAAATATGCAGTAAATCAGTATATGAAACATTTGAAACAGGACATTTACCAAGTATTTGCACATATATCAGTGATATTACCAGGTAACATTTTGCCTCTCCTCAGGATGACACACATCAGATTTTCTCTTATAAATTTCAGAATGGAAAAAAATTTTAAAAACCCAAACCAGAATAACCTGCAGATAAACCTTTACAAGTCCTTTTTTCTGATAAGGAATATACAAATATTCATTTTCTTCTTAAGCATTTCATTATTTCGAGAAAATAAAGCACATGTTTATCTACTTATGAAGAAGAGTACTATGCCAACATATTGCATAATATGTCTAGAATAAGTATAATGTTTCCATTTTTGAAAGATCACAAAACCTGAAAATATATTTAGTTGCATTTTAACTAAATACAAGCCTGTTTACCACTATTATTAGCGTACTATTCCAAAAGAGAATGAAATAATTTTGTTGTGAATTATATTATTGCCATGTTTGTCATAGCTGATAACATTTAGCAAATAAGATAGGTCAACCTATCCAAATTGTGTGAAATCTGAATAAAGGTTATATACAGAAATAATTCAAACTTACGCCCTTCCTCTAACATTCAAGTAATACCTCCAAATCAATACAGTACCTTTAAGAAAATTTTGCCCCTAGCTTCTTTACATGACCGTTACCTTTATACCTTATCTGGTAGCACCATTGTTTAATGAAATAATTGTCTCTTACCAATCCCTCTGTTAATTACTTTATGGAAAACATCTTCCAATGTTTCCTCTAGCTACACTTAAAAAAGCACATACTTCATAGCACTTACATTTATACAGTAATGTTTGTTAAATTAATACAGTGTATCATATTTAAATCAGTGAAAAGCAATGCAGCTGGAAATTCTAGTGACAGATGATAATGTGAAATGAAAAAGGGACACCATGCGTAACATTAGACACAAAAGGAAAGATGAACTAATGTGATATTCAGCCGCTTAAGTGCAAAGGAAGGCACTGAAGCAAACAACTGAAAGAGTCTTAGATAAATGGAACTGAATAAATTGTATTAATGCTTTTGAAGGCTAACACGCAATTTCCGTATACACTCATGGCTTCCTATAGAGTAGTCCTCTACTTCCTCTGACGGTATCAACGTGTGGATAGCCCACATAGGTGAGGTTTGCCCCCAAGGGCTAAACTTCACAATATGTCAGTAATCTACCTTGAAATCTCGGAAAACTTAACATATAAAAATACAGGCCCTGCTTTTATAACAGGAATACCACCTCTCTTCCATGAGTACTCTAAGCCTAAGGCCGTAACACCATTCTGTTTAATCACTCCTCGTCATTGTAGTTTAAAGGTGGCTCTGTTAAGCATTACTGACCATTACAAGGGTGAAAGAAAATGCCAAAACCACCTCACTATGTCATTTTAAGAATGAGATCTAAATCAGCCCTACTCACTGCAAAGCTGTTTCAAGCTTCTATTAGTTCTTTGTGCAGAGAAGACTTTCCTACCTCTGCTGACAGCTACTACAGTAAGCAGTCATAGTCAGAGATGATAGGGTTGACTCCCAGACAAAGCAACCACAGAACATTTAAAAAATTAGGCCTGGTTTAGAAAAATTCCATGCAAGCTGTGTACACCCCCTTTCCACTAGTTCCAAGGCACTCTCTAGTATTCATAAATAGCTGCACATTTGAAGGACACTTCTCTGCTCTTTCTTGTGTGCTGTGAATTGCTCTAACATGCTTGGGGAACAGATCTTCCAGTTCAGGGCTTCCATGCACTATCAACTCATTGAAAAGGAGCTGGAGCACAGCAGAGGACCAGGTCATACAACTTTCAACTCTGACTACTTACTGGTCAGAAAACACGTCCATCTAATGTTTCAAGTTGGCAAAAATAAACATGAATGCTTACGGAATGATGGCTTTTCTACACTGTCCCAAGCAGGCTCTACTGGTCCATTTTCAATTTAACATGTGTTAATACCACTTGGCAATGGGAACATTCAGCTATATATAGCTCCATCGTGACTCTCAACAGTCGAGTCCCACAGTCAAATCTACCAGCAGATAAATACACTGGCTTTAACTGGCATTGCTCAGAATATATTCTCTTCCCACTCAGCTGTTGCTGAAAAATTCTATTGATACTTTTATAAAAGCATGTTTTCAAGTATATTGAAGTGCCCTGTATTGCAGTCATTTTCTGCCTCTGTTCTGGACAGATAACTCTTTAAAATGAATCGTAGGCAAAAGTGAAACAAAGAGACCAGTGATTATGTTTCAGCAGAGCACTTTAACACACACTGAAAATAAAACTTTGAAGTAATTTCAAAACTTCACAAACATCACCAAGTCAGAATTCTGAACTGGGGTTTACTGTTTTAATCCGAGTCCCTGTGAAGACACTGGGGCAAAAAAAATTCCTTGATTTTAACACACAGTGGAAACAACCTCTTCTGAATGTTAATCATGACCAAATGGCAATCAAGAGTTTAAGAAATTTATCCTATTTCTGCTAAAAAGTCTGGTTTTACCACTAGAAAAACACAGAGCATGAAATGAGACAAAGCACAGCATATATCATAAGGCAAATTGCATTACTTTAACAAATTGCCTCTACCACACATTTGTCTACTATTTCTTCTGCTCTTCTCCCCTTCCTGTTTCCTCAAACTTAGAACATTTAGAAGACTTTCAGAATTAGGCTTCTGAGAAAAAACATAATCAGGACAATACTAATGAGTTTTCAAGAATCAGCATTTTAAGGGTTAGTATATAAAGCTACATGGTGAAATGGGTTGCTTTAAATATAGATGTTCCACTGGAAGGAAGATCATGTTTTGCAATCCTGGAAATGAGGCTTTCACTCATGCCTAAAATTGTTTTATGACCACTCTAAGAACACTAGCGTTCCTCTTTACTCAGAAGAGGGCTCCATAAAGATGTATAGAATAAAAAAAAGAATTAACAGTGTAGAAGTTCATTTAGAGTTATGAAATGAAACTGTAACTAAATACATTCTTCTCATAGCTCACCGAGTCAAACAGTCAGTTGTTACTGCAGCAGTTAATTTTTAATGCTGAAATTACTACCTGCTTTGCGATATATCATGTGGTCACTAGCAATACTAAAATATTTAACAAGCAGCACTGAAACCATACACAAAATTGTTTTACATGAACTCTCAATGATAATCCCCAGATCTTTTTGTTCTGTTTTTAAGGCCAAAGAATTTACAATCATAAAGCATGTAAAACACTCCTGACATTCACTTCAAGGCAAAAATTTTTAATACGGTTCTTAAGTAGTTAAAAGTCTATAATTAATGATGCTTTATTCCATTTTAGCTTTGTCAAAAGATTTGTGCAGTTACAGCAACTATGAAATCCTCATTCTATGATACATAGCAATAATCTTTCTAAATTCAGTGTTTACTTTGTCAAACCTTTTTCATCTATCTCAAAGCAGCAGCAACACAATTACTCTGCTCAGTTGTATTGTAGACTCAAGAACCTGATATGTTCACAGATCCTAGACCACAGAAACGCAAAAAGGAGCCTTTTCAAAAAGCACACCTTTAGTTCTACAAATGGTATGCCTCTTCTTTAGAGGATAAGCACAAAATCCAACTCCGCCGAATCACTGAAACACCAAATCATCACCAATGGTTCCACAAAAAAGGGATAAAGCAGATGCTTTCAAAAGAGGAAGTAAGCAAGGTAGTATCAGGTATGAAACACAATGTCTACAGTTTTCACACTCTAGGCATATCTAAATTTTCCCACATCTTTGGTATTCACACCTATAGCAGACAGACCAAAGAATGTAAGTTACAACAACCAAAAAAAAAAAAAAAAAAAAAAAAAAAGCTTCCTGACTGATCAGTAATAAGTCAATGTGCCTCAAAGCTCACCAAAATGCTAAACTCCACAGTCTTATTTATTTAAACACTAGGTATAGTTCAGCATACTAAGTGGCAATTACCAAAGCTGCAAAGCTACTTGGATTGTAAGGCCAAGGGGCAATTTTCTGCAGAAGTTATTTTTCCCATTCTAGTACAATTGAGCTCTAGTTTCTAGATGATACTCGAACACAAACAAACAATATAAAGAAGGTTCAGTCACTTTCTGTCCTCTAACCCGCAATCCCGAGTACTGCTGTGTAGCACAAATAGAACTAGTGGGGATAGCCATACTCTGCCTCAGAGAGCTTTCAGGGCTGCATTAGGTTATGATGATTGCTAATGCAGAAGGAACACACAAGAAAATAATTGGGCCTTCTATTCTGTACTTCTGCTTAAACCAAAATGCTACCTATTAAATGCTTTTGTTCGATACTATCCAGCAGGAACTAGTCTTGAGCCATCTTTCTGACTCCCCTTTCTGCCATTTCCCATTAAAAGCCAATATAGGGCAGTAGCAAAACACAAATTCAAATTATTTCCATAAGGCACATTGTATTCTTGATTAAGGATGGCAGCTGCCATGATTTTTAACACAATTTTCAAGCACGCATATAAGTGAAGAATAATCATAAAACAACACTCTTTTCTTGAAAGGAGCATGATTATCTGTTTTTAAAATAAATGTCAGATTGCTTTTTGTATCTTTATTTTCAAATGTATTCCTAGTCAGGATAAGCTGGGAATATTTTTGACCTCACCTATTCCTGTAATGTTAGAAACAAAGCTGTTGCTGTATTCTCTAAAACCAGTAGCTTATTCAGTACATGCTAGATCAGCCCTCCAGCTTCAAA
The DNA here is from genome assembly GCA_024606505.1 of Aquila spilogaster. NCBI lineage: Eukaryota > Metazoa > Chordata > Aves > Accipitriformes > Accipitridae > Aquila > Aquila spilogaster. The sequence goes on from JANHGO010000038.1 coordinate 24,250,345, forward strand.
GGAAGGTGCATGGACCCCAAAAATAAACAGATGTGGAAATAATTGTCCACAAAATAAATTCCCCCTCCAATCCAACCTCTAATAGCGCTAAAAAACAGCTCAAAAGCATCAATTCACCATCCACTCCAAAGTTTGTTACAATTCAACTATTGCTACTGATATCAAACATTGTTTTATGTAACATTTCAGTTGAATACAACAATTAAAATATATTCCAAATCTCTGTACTGAATTATCAGCCTACACTTTAAAGAGAATGCTTAGAAGAGACACTTTGCAGCAAATTCCACTTGAGAGTATCTGGCATTTTCTGTGTAATGATGTTTTACCTGATAGTTACCTGTTGCAACAACTGGGCACCCACACCTCAGGGGTGCCTGTGGGAACTCGTGGGGTGCTTGCTCACCAGTGCGTGGGTTAGCAGACCGAAGGGAGCTCCACAGCTACACACAAACGCTAAAGCACCCACGTGTCCATTAGGAGATGTGTGGATAGGGGAACCCACTTCCACAAAAGAGGCTGTTCATGCTTGTAACCAACACCAGCTGTGAGAGAGAGGTGTGCGTGTAACTGTGAATGTGTATGTGTGCATGTCTGTGTGATTATAACTTTTTGGAATTAGTTATAGAACTGCATTTAGAAATTTGTAGGTGTTCCTTAACATTTCTTAAGCGTCTAGTATTCTGGTTTATCTGTTGTATTGCTGATGTTGATCCTAAATATATAGCTCACTGATTTCTAGTTAATTATGTCTTTATAAATCAGCAAACCACTTCAATCTCGATGTGTTTAAACCATGGGAATTGAGCAGAAGTTTTTTTTATGACACTCCAACATTTCATAGACTAATGATTACCAAACTTCATTTGAAGCTTCCAATGGGAATGGATTCATTGAGCTCGAGGGTTCTCATTCTCCACAGCTTACTATCTTGACTATCCTTTTTCATGTATCAAGTATCATGTTTCACAGCTCTGGGCTGGAATTAAGGAATTTTCAGTATGGGACATAACCATGAAATACATATTCCATTTCACTGAACTGAGCTGAATTTTATCAGACGACTTCTCAATTTCCAAGTGAAACTGCTGCTTGTCAGTGGAGAAAGCTCTTCCAAATTTGAAGTCCATGGAAGTTGTGTGCATGCTTACAAATTACTTGCATTTTTAAAAAATAAAAAAAAGGTCTATAAATACATAAATTACTACCCATTTTTGAATAACAGTCACAGCAACTGTGCACTACCCTCCCTGTGCATGTCTTTAAAAGAAGTGCAGAATTGTTCCATACAGAACAGTGCAAAATATTTTAAAAACAGTGGTCACAACATACTGCACTAGAGATACTCTATACCACCAGTTTCCCTGTTCTGTTGGTTCTGAATCCAGACTGCCCAATTGCTTTATCAAATGAATACTACTTTTGATGCACTAGAAAAGGCTTTTAGGACATCAGTAAAATGCAACTCTAAGAGGGAGCTGTGGCTTCTGTTTTGGCTGGTTTCCCATCAAAAAGAAGAGATACCCATATATAAATACGAGGAGTCAAAACATCAAGTGTTACCTACCTTGTAGAGCTGAAAAGCTAGCTTAATTAATATTTCTGCAACAGAGGGGCCAAAAGCCAGAGCACCAGATTCAAACTCTTCAACTTGGTGGTTCAGGGCCAACTTTACTGTGAACAACTCTGCAAATCTATGCCTTTTATGCATTAAAAATATCTTTTAGCTATTGCAAAGCTTTGAAGAAGCATTAAAATTTCTGCCAAAGCAGGAATTCAGTAAGAGCTGGCCTGAGGATATGGACTCAAAATCTAATACTGTAAATCCAAATTAAACATTGCCTCCACCTTTTGCTTTCAAAACTGGTATCAAATTCTCATTCCTTTCTCTCATATGGTCCCAAACAGGACTTTCCAGCCATAGACCTGCACTCTGTGGAGAATGCCAACAAACCAGCAGTTCACAAGTTCAAAGAAAAGCAGCTACCTTTCCAACAACATCAGGTTACAATAGGCACAAGGCAGCTATAGCAGATGATAAACACTGAACCAGAAGCTACAGACACAGTTACGTAGAAGTCACATGCATTGACAAAGCCAGAAGAAAATCCATTCATCTAGAAAACTTTTCTGAATTTGAGAAAGTGATAGGTAGCTTTTACTCATTAGGAAACCACCATTCACTTGCAGTGACGGGCTTGGTGAAGAGGAGTGTTCTGTCAGGACCTGCTGTTTCTCTTTCTTTACATCCAATGGGTCTCCTCTTTTAAGGTCTGTCTGAAGATCTGCTCCTCACTTGGTAAGCCTCAATATTTTCCAGGTAGTCAACTGTTTACTCCCCATCTATCCCAATATGAATGTCTCACATTTGGAAGCTAGAGCTTTCCTGTGTTTACCACCACTGCCTGGTGTACAAGATACTTTGGAGATTCATAATACTGACAGTTAAGGTAAAGGAAATGTAGTGAGGAAAAGGATAGGAGAATCATGCAATTTGAATTTGTCCCTTCAACAGACAATGCCAAATTAGTGGTTTAAAAATGAAAAGTTTTATAACTCGTTATAAACTTGTTTGTTATCTCCAGCAAAGGACCAACCAAACCAAACCAAAAAAACCCGCAGAAAAGGTAACTTTTTTGGTAGTTCATTTTTACTATCTTTTCTCTCACCAAGGACAAAATAAGGTCTTTTACCAACATCTTACACTCCTATATCTACATTGCTTTAGTAATCAGCACATAAAGTGGTAATATCCTCAGCTTTCTATGATTGCTCACCATCCTCTGCAGCTCTCTAAGTATGCAGATTTCAGTTGTTATAAAAATAATTGAAGTATCAAAATACTTGAACCAATGCTGTTTGCAAACAAAAGGGAAAAGCTATAAATAACTACTTACCAGATTCTCTTCAAACCACTCCCGTATACACACTGCTGTGGCCCCTGGAATTTGATTTCGCAATGCTTCTTTCTCTTGAGGATCCTCCAGCATTTCCAATGCCATCTTTAGATCTTCCAGGAGATGCAAAATTTGAAATGTGCCCAAGTATACTGATGGAGCAGGTGACACAATATCATAACCACCATTAGCATACTCTGTAGCTGACTTTGTACCTAAAACAAGTGAAACCAGGAGAGACGATAATGCAATACAATTGTTTTGTAAGTGACAAATATATAGGTACTACACACTACAACATTTGGACTTCAGAAGCTAACTGACAAGCATCAGTATTTCAGGCTTACAAATACTGGAGTTAGTCTCTAGATACATAATGACACTGGAGAATTAAATGTAAGAGGTATGTACAAGCATATTAAAAAAGAATTTTGATGTAGAAAACATTTGCAATGTCTGTTAAATTACAAATGCCAAAACCTTGCCACAAATTGCCTGTAATTTTCCATGGTTACCATGAGATGTCACTAACTTCTTAGCTACATAGTTAGAAGTCTCCACACAGAGCAGTGTTAAGCAACTTAAGAAAGATTGATGCAGTCCTTTGACAAGAAACTTAGATGAAAACAGATTGTGTTACCAGAACTAGAAAAATATGTGACCTTGAGCAGGTTTATAACCCTCCCACAGAGAACAAAACCCCAAAAGTTAGTAATAAAAACGGCTATGAAACTTTGCTAGCTCTCTAAATTACAAAAAGCCCTCTAAATTACACCACCTCCCTCCTGCCAACCTTCCAGCACCAATCTTATTTTCTCAAGAACAGTAAGCACAGCAACAAACACATCTCACTTGATGGAAGAATTGTAAATAATACAAATTCTAATATCTCAGAGTCTTTTTGTCTTAATGCCCTGTGTTTCAGTGAGATGCACACTAAAATGAGCTATCTTTTCTCAGTCCTGAATTTCAGACCTTGATTTCATTTAATATCCCTTTGTTTCTTTAAGAACTAGTCAGATGGAAAACTTCTATTTGCTCTACTTTTTTACAGTTTTTATTTACAATTCATTGCCTCATGTACATAACAGATTGTACTCATGCCTTCATTCCTGTTCTCTCTGGCATAAGCGAACACATTTTCCCCCTTTATTTGACTTCATGGGAGAATTTTTTTA
>JANHGO010000038.1:24254519-24306345 GCA_024606505.1 Aquila spilogaster
CTCTTTAACTCCCAGTTCTTTATATGATGTTATGATGTGGAATACCGATAACCAAAATTCATAAAGCCATGACACCCTGTTTTCTCTAATTTAGAACATTCAAAAAAGATTTTCAGAATTAAGCTTCTGAGAAAAAACATCATCAGGAAAATACTCAGGAGTTTTCACAAACCAGCATCTTAAGGGTCAGTATATCAGTATATAAAGCAGTGAATATATACAGTGAAGTGGCTGAAATTAAATATAAACGTTCCACCAGAAGAAAGATCACGTTTTACAATCATGAAAGTAAGAACTTTCACTTACTTTTAAAATTATTTTAGGACCTTTGTAAGAACGCTATGGTTCTTTATACTCAGAAAAGTGATAGACAAAGATGTATAAATAAATGAACAGTGTAGACAGTCAGAGTTCTAAAATGAAACTGTACCTAAATGTATTCTCTCGCAGCTCATTGAGTCAAACATAGCCTGTTGTTACTGCAACAGTTAATTTTTAATGCTGAAATTACTATCTACTTTGTGATATGTCATGCGGTCATTGGCAGTACTAAATATTTAACAAGAAGCAGTGAAACCACACAGTAAATTGTTTTAAGTATGTATTTGAAGTTTCCTTGAAAATACTTCTAAGTGTCTTACGACAATGCTCCTCTTCTTTGTTGTTCAGTTTTCAAGGCCAAAGAATTTACACACATAAAACACTGCATAAATTCACTGACAGGCACAAATTTTTAATATAGTTCTCAAGTAGTGAGAAGTCTACTATTAATGAAGCTTTATTCCATTTTTGCTTCGTCTGAAGAACTGTGCTTTTCTAAAATAACAGAAATTGTTATATCCTCATTCCATTATATGTATTAACCGTCTAAATTCAATGCTACTTCAGGTATCTCAGATCAGTGCTGGTGAGGTTTCTGCACTCAGCTGTACTGTAAATTCAATATCTTGATGTTCACAGATAACAGACCACAGAAACTCAAAAAGGAGCCTTAGCAAAAAGTATAAATTTCCAATAAGAGGGAATTTTAGTTCCACAAATGCTAAGTGCAAAATCCAACTCTACCTGAGACACTAAGTCAGAGGTTCCATTAAAAATAAATAAATAAAATTAATATTTTACTAAAATAAATAAATAAATAAATGAGGGAGTAAGCAAAGTAACGTCAGATGTGAAACAAACCCTAAAGTTCTCACACGTTAGACAAAACTAAATTTTCCCACATCTTTGATATACGTAACAGAATTGTTTAGAAACACTTGGTGATGTTTCACACCTAATAACAATATCAAATGATAGAATTAAGGGAAGGCAAGACTTGAGTATCACATTCAACTCCTGACTCCACACAGGACACCCAAAACTTTAAAGCATGAAAGTTGTGCGCATGCTTACAATTATTTTTTTTCCTGAACTATAAAAAAGGACCAATGCATATTCTAAGATGGAGTTTAGTGGACATTTTGTAATAAAAATCACACCTACTATGCTCAAATCTCCTCATGCATATAAGTGTCCATAAAATAAGTGTAGAATTTGTCAATACAGGACAGCATGAAATAGTTTCAGAACACAGTGGTCTCAACATAATGCACTAGAAGATTTGCTCCTCATCTGGATAAGGCTTAGTCCTTTCAATATAGCCAAATGTTTATTCCCCACCTATCCCAGTATGAACATCTCTCACTCATCTCTCAGATGTTAATGCTCTTTTCATTTACCACCGTTTCCTGGTGTAGAATATACCATGGAGATTCAGAATACCAACAACAACTAAGGCAAAGGAAATGTAGCAAGCAAAAGGATAGAAACTCATCTGATTCCTATTACTCCCTTCATCAGACAATGTCACCAAATTCCAGTTTGACAGTTTAAAAATGAAAAGCTTTATACATATCTACACTCATGTGTTATCTTCAGGAAAGCATGAATATATCAACAATAAAAACAAAAGCAAAAAACGTCACAGAAAAGTTCACTTTAAGCTTTGTTTTCACTACACCCAACAGAACCTAAAGTCTATCAACTTTTTATACTCCTGCATTGATTTAGTCATCACCTTATAAAGTGGTAATATCAACAGCTTTCTATGATTACTTAATATCCGCTGCAGTTCTCTTAGAAGGCAGATTCCAGTCATTACTGAAGTCATTGAAGCATCAAAATACTTGACCTAAGGCTGTTTACAAACAAACAAAATGATAAAGTTAGAAATAAGTACTCACCAGATTCTCTTCAAACCACTCCCGTATACACACTGCTGTGGACCCTGGAATTTGATTTCGCAGTGCTTCTTTCTCTTGAGGATCCTCTAACATTTCCAATGCCATCTTTAGATCTTCCAGGAGATGCAAAATTTGAAATGTGCCCAAATATACTGATGGAGCAGGTGACACAATATCGTAAGCACCATTAGCATACTCCGCAGCTGACTTTGTACCTAAAACAAGCAAAAACAGGAAAGCCTGATTTTAAATGAAAAATATCTAGCTACTACACACATCAATTTGAAGTCTAAATATAGGAAAGTTTCAATATTTCCAGTAAGGCTTAGAAATAAAATAGTTATTAGATAAATTATAATCACTTGAGAATTAAATATGAGAGCTATGTACAAGCATATTTCAACCTAGACAATATTTGCATTTGTTAAATAACAGTCTCCAAACTTTACCACAAATCACTTGTAATTTTCCATGGTTACCATGAGATGTCACTAACTTCTCAGCTACATAGAAGTCTCCACACAGAGCAGTGTTTCTCCAGCAAAACAAGCAAGATTCACTCAGCTCTTTGACAAGAAACTGAAATGAAAATAAACTGTATTCCCAGAAGTGGAAAAATATGTAACCCCAAATGGGCTTAAAGCACTTTTCACAGAGGATAAACCACCCAAAGTTCTGAGAGCTCTGCAAGCTCTCCAAATTATAAAATCTCTAAAACACAGCCGCTCTCTGATGTTATTTCAGCACCAACAATCTTTCCTCAAAAACATCTCAAGAAATGAAGAACTATAAATTCTAATATCTTTGAATCTTTTAATGCTCTGTTTCAATGAACAACCTTTTTTCAGTTCTGAGTTTCATTTGACACCCACTGGTATCTTTAACAACTACTCAGATGGAAAACTTGGATTGGCTTTGCTTTGAATAGTTTAATTTATAGTTAATTGCCCCGTGTACATAACAGATTGCACTCACGTATGTATTCATTCCTGTTCTCTAGCATAAACAATCCCGTGTTTTGTCTTATTTGACTTCATGGGAGGTACTTACAAAATAAAAGGATTGAGAGAAGGACAGTAACATATTTTACATACATATGTTGGATTGTATCATTGATCCATACAAGGTGATCAAAGTCACCTCCACAACATTCTTTCACTCCTCTTTTTAACATCATTTACATCTTAGACTTCAGTTATGAAAGGAAGTCTTCATCAAGCTTTGAAAATTACTTGCTAGGATTTATTTCCCTGAGCAGCTGTATTTAATTTGAAACACAGACGTATGACTAATTCAAGTTTCCCCCTTCAGTGCACACTACTTTACATTAATCAATGTTAGTTTGTCTGTTATGTTTATTTATCTACTCTGATCTGAACACTACAAGTTGTTTGAACCGAACAAATCTAATAGTATTTTACATATAGCACTATATATATAATTTAGTAAATATAACTCACACATGCATTAACACTATATCCTAATACACTTGAATACCTTCTGCACCTAGATTGGCTTTTAGCGAGATCACAAATTGATCATTTAATCCTTACACTGTTTCCCCATCTCAGTCAGTCGTGAACCCAAGAGAATATTTTGTCTCTCGTTTTGTGAATGTTTAACTTTAGAATAATCGTAAGGGAAAACTAAATAATATTAACCAGATGTTCTTCTTCAACCACTGCTTTACTGACTAAAATTCTACCAGATCACTTACCTATGCAGAAGACTGTGTTGTTTCAATTCCACTGTTCTATTTATGTGTTGTTTGTATTAAAACAATGCAAAAGCATCCTTAGAAGTTTCTGAGATTTAGCAATGCGCAGTAGTATGGGTTGTTATATGGGTTGTTTCCTCTGTTTGTTTTAAAGCAACACATATATCTTCACTACCTGGCTATTTAATATACTTCTAAGCTCTTTTCAAACCCCAAATACCACATTTAGTCCTGTTCACTTGTGTTACTTACAAGTTTATTTTGAAATGTCAAGTGTAAGATCTCATCTTAGTTTCTAAGACTGCAGCCAAGATAATATTTCTTCAATGTGCAGTTCTAAGACTGCTAAAGACAATTTTACCTCCTAAATCAATCTTGTCTTCCTGATATGTTTTTTCCTTTTAAGATGATCATCTGTTTTGTTAAATTAGATTATTCTAACTACTAAAAGATATTTTCTTGTTTATTTACATCCTCCTAGCTATCTATGCAAGCTTAGTCCTCCCTGTTTATTTACTTCCTAATGCAGTTTAATCTAGCACAGTAACAACTAAAAATAGAAGATTTGCAAAGTGTGTACAAGAGGAACTTGAATCATATAAGCTCTTAAATCTTTTCATTTGGCCAGAGAGGCTCAATTCTTACTTTGCAAAAGAGATACACACAAACTGGTATCAGAAGTAGCATTGCCAGCAGGAGCAGGGAAGCGATCGTCCCTCTGTACTCAGCCCTGATGAGGCCAAACCTCAAGTGCTGTGTTCAGTTTTGAGCCCCTCACTACAAGAAAGACACCGAGGTCCTAGAGCATGTCCAGAGAAGGGCAACTAAGCCGGTGAGGGGCTCGGAGCCCAAGTCTCTTGAAAAGCTCCATGCTAAATTTTTCAGTCTTTTTGCTTAGCAAGTACTTTTCACTGTAGAAAAGCAGGCAGGATTGAAAATTATTTCATAATCAACTTTGGTATCTATCTCCTCAACAAGTTGACAAATTATAATAGATACAGAATGAGTAAAACAGTGGGAAATAAACATTTATCTCTACCCAGAGATGCACAGCATTCTGCCATAGCGATCTTCGCTATTTCTATGAATGCTTTTTATATACAGAATAGAAAAAGTAGATACAGACACGGGAGAAAAAATAAACAGAAATCCACTCATTCAAATAAAAATCCAAACAAGTTTTCAGGCCTGCAACCAATGATTCAGGTATATGCTTTCAGATCCGCAGCCAATGCTTCAAGATAAATATAGATTTAAAACAAATGTCCTGGGTTTAAATTAATTATGTTAGCAGTTTAGACAGTTTACACAGGCAAATATGCAGCCAAACTGCACAAACCGCTGTAACTCGCTTGTGGACAATACTGGTCACATCTTCCCTTACCACACTAAACACCTCACTGCTTATCACATCTTGCTTCCATTCCTTGATTACCATGGCGACATGATGCATCATTACTATTACATCCACCTTCCACAGAAAATAATTTAAAATTCTGTAGGAAAGCTATGACAGTTCAATTCAGTATTTGCATTGTGAAAACTTCCTATTTTACTGTTTAGTTTTAAGTGAATCATGGGCTTGCTTCTCTTATTTGCTTTCCATATAGTTTCATATTAAATAGATTATATACGGTTCGACAGAAGGACAAGAACACACCCTGAAAATTAGAACTAAAAGCGCGTAGGAGTAAATACATTAATTTGCATTAGTTTAAATCTTCACATCATCAGACTGCAAAATACATTAAACTTTAGCTCCAGACAGTAAGAAACTGGATCTCTCTTCAGACTGAAACAAAAAAGAAAAGAAAAATAAAAAGAGATGCCACAGTGCAAACAGACTTTCAAATGTCAACCAGTAAACTCTACCCTTAACAGCAGTTAGTATGTATCTGACTTCAGTACAGGCAGTTGAAACAGGGGAAAACGTGGTTCAACCACTAGAATTTTATTGATACTCAAGAAATATGAGTGTAGTTCTGAACTTTTTTTTTTTTTTTTTTTTTTTTAAAAAAAGCAACAACCTCACTGTATGGTCTTAAGCAAGTCAGAGTCTTCCTATGTCTCTTTTTTCTTTTCCAAGGGCAAACAGGACACAGGGGAGTCTTTTGTCATTATATTTATATGAAACTCAACACGGTGGTTTTCCAGGGCATCACAACTAATCATGATAAATGTCTACCTTAGAGGAGGGAAAAAAGTAAAGCAAGAAAATAAAAGTAGTGGATAAAGACAAGCTGCTCAATTCTCACTTTCACCTACAGGCAGTGGACGAAGGAGGTTAAAGTTTGCTACTTTTTAGGAAGAATAAGAAAACTAATTAAAAAAACCAACTTCAAGATACACATTTGGGTTACACATTGACCGTGCAAGCACATTTTGTGTTCAAAGTTCCTGGCAATTAGCTGAATGGCTTCAAAGAAAAGTCCCTTTTGGGCAAATACATAACCTATTCAGAAAACAACACTATTTGTAGCATGTAAAGATAAATTACTAACCAGTAATAACGTAAGAATCAGAAAATCGTGCCAGTTTGAAAATCCACTCTCCTCAGCTTATATTATAGACATCCGTCCACTGTTCATTTTTTGTCACTTTTAGCAGTAAAAGATGTTTCTCATCTCTCACTTTTCCTTGCCCCTTCTCCACTGCATTCATCGGTATAATTCCAGTCTGTCCTCTTTAAAATTGCCTGAAATGTGGTAATATCAAGCTCAACCATTAGCGGCTTACAAAGAGATTTTTCCTGATACTGCGGAGCTTTTAGTTCAGAAAACAGTTAAAGAAAATATTAGAAGAAACAGTTACCACAAAAAATCCCAACCAAACAAACTCACCTCAACAACAGACACCCCTCTATTCCCAAAATAAAACCAACACAACCCAAAAGCTAATTCTACACTGGGGTACAGGTTGCTTCCTATAAAGCTGAAATACTCAACTAATTGAGTTTTGACATTTATTCTAATCACCTTCAGTTCACAAAATTATAAACACGTTTACTCTGGCCTTTCAGTCATCATCACTACGCTGCTACAGAGCTTTTTTTTACCTGAGTCTTTACTCAATGAGCATGTAGGTTGTCCAAGTTCTTCCTCTCTCCTTCAACTCTGCAAAGCATGATTTTCTTTTGAAGCACAAGTCTCTTTTTCTCATGAAGATAGCCCTGAAAACTTGAATTTATGTATACTAGCAGTGAAGTTTGGATAGGACACAATTCAGCCTTCTCATACCTAAGTCTTCTCTCAAAGGAATGAAGAGGTAACTCACACAATCCTTTCTTTTAATACAGTAATGCAAAATACATCACAAATGGTGTGTTTTGAATCATACCTCACATTAGCCGATCCTCAAGTCTCTGCTTATGCACTACTACAAACTACAGTGAACAGTAACAGTTAAACTGGATTAGCAGGAAGCCCTAGAAAAGTTTCCAAAGCTAGAAGCATTAAAGACCACATTCAGATGCAAGTTTCATGTAGCTTGGATGATTTTCAGCTGAGCTTTATTTACAACCACATACGGAATACTTCAGACAATTTTCAAGAACTGTCTATAATTTCTTATGCAAATCATCTACATAATTACTCAACCCTTTTCCTTTTACATGCTTATAGATTTCAAGCGGTGATGCTCAGCACATTAGGTACGGCACACACAACTGCAACAAAAAGATCTCCCTTATCCGGAAACACAAGCCAAGCAGTCTTACAGGTGGAGGAAAAAGGAGGATGGATTTTGCAGCAACAGATTGAGCAAAGGTAGGACAACACAGATCTTAATGTTGTATTTGAGGTCAAGTATCAATAGCACAGGAAAAACACAATCAACACATCTTATTAAAAGACAAAGAACAACAAATATTTGCATCAATTTTTTTCCCTTCTGAAACATTTCTCCATGGGCATTTTCACAAAAAAAAAAAAAAAGAAAAGAAAAAAAGTGTATTTAGGGCCAATGAAACCATTAGTCATTTAAAAGTGTTGCGATTCAACAAGTACCTCTTTTTAGTATTAAATTTCTATAATGGTTATAGCAAGCCACTGGTAATACGAATAATGTTTAATGAAATGATACACCCTCTGCAATCAGAAGGAAAATAACTGCATCCAGTTTGTTAAAAAATAAAAGCATCTTGTTCCATTAAAATCATATTATTCTGATTTCCAAAAATTAATACTTTTTTGAATCAATTTCATGACCTAAAGTAGAAAATGGAACAGCTATGATTCTGAATTTAAAGAAATTGTGTTTGATAAAACTTGCTCCAATCTACCTCTCAGAAATCTGTCAAACAACCAAGTGACTTCTGTACTGAAGGACAGATAATGCCCTATAAACCACAAAATAACCTCTGTGTCTCAGATTTTCAATTATAAGGGGCTATGACTGTCATGCTTTAACTGCCTTTCTTTAATACATACTGTATTGGCAGTTATTTACATTTCTTTTCCACCCTTTGCTGCTATGCCAGTGGAATCTGACAACATTATACTCTGAAGCCAGTTTCAATCTTTCCTCTTCAAGCCAAACTTTCTGAAACTTTGCATGGCAAGCTGTAGGACATTTCTCTGCCAATTTGAATTCGAGCTACAAAGTGGTTTTAACATCAGAGACAAGTAATTAAATATTGGTAGGCAATTTCAGCCACTCCACAGTGGCGTAACCATTCCATTAATCCTTCTAAAGAATTACTCTAGAAGAGCAATACTTCCAAATCTATTACACTAATAGAAATTTTAGCACATATGGACTGTCCTCGCATGAATTTCATCTCACGCTTTGATATTCCCAGGACATGCTGTATCTGCCTTGAGTTCAGTTCTGCCAAAACATAATACCTACATAATACATAAAACCAATGATGTATGGATTTTGTTTTGCATAAACACAACGCAGTACTGCAGTTCAGGTATGCTGTTACTGGTGTCCAGCTCATCGCTGTTTTTCTTGTTTTATATTGACAGTCTTGCTTCTCTGTAGTCAGAGACAAAGAATTGAAAATATTTGTTACAAAGATTTCTACACTTCGAATTAAATCTTAACTCCTATTTTTGAGAAATCTTCTAATTCTGCTGTTTTGGTGAAAAGGCAGGACCACATGCAAGGGAAATCAAAGACAAACTTGATCACAAAGGATAGTTTTGTCTTCTACTAGAGCAGATGTTTAAAGTTGTTTTGTTGAAGTTCATTTAGTGTTTATAGGAAAAAAATTCCCAATGCTTGTCAGCTCCGTAAGATTTTGTAGTATTCACCTGTTTACAGAGAGATTCCATCAGCACTACAAACAGTATTTGGGAGGTCCCGGCCATCTATCTTGTGCTCAGACTCCCACATCTGTGAGAAAAAATGCTTACAATAGTGAGAATATGGGAAGCATGTTTGGGACAGCAGCCCAAATAGCTATAATGATCTCTTGTGAGGTTGAGCACTCAAAATTGAGGAAATTCCAAACTTCAAGTTGCTCTGGCAACCTTGAGTAAGGAATGAGTAGACAATGCCTCACAAGCACAATGATCATTCAAGTTGCCATGATTTTCATATACTTTTGAAATAAACACCAAAACTACATTTGAGCAGTTATGCAAGGTCAGAGCACCCGACAAAATACAGTAGCAAATAAATGTAATGATTATACATGTGTGCATGTAGTTCGTGAGTTCATGTCTTCAACGGTGGTTAACAAATACAAAAGAAAGACCAGAGTGTCGATATGAAAAATTCCGGATTGAATAAGTAGTACATAAACTGTTACATTTTTTAAAGGTTTGAAAGACTCTAAATCGTTATAGATCTGTTATTGCTTACAACACCTAAGAAATTAACTAATTAGCTCTTCTAAGGCCAAGGATCTGAAGGTAAACCTCTAGCACCTAACAAGCTATAACAAATGCTATAAAATGAATATACCATTTAACTAGAAATAAGCACTAAATTTTTTATTAACTTTACTATTATTAATTTCCTCTTATTTTCAGTATGATTGAAGGTCACTTTTTTTTTTTAATCTTCTCCCATCCTCCTACTGTCGTGATATGCATTTTTATGGAATAGTTAATAATAGGAAGCTATATATTCCTCTATCAAAGACCTGATTTCAAGTCATCTACTATTTCATTTCCTTTTTAATATCTCTATTGCTATACAATCTGTAAGTATTTTTTAGCTAATGGATTCAAAATGTCACTACACTATAGTGATTACAGTAGAATTTCTAAAAAGCTCACCTTAATTAATACCTAGTAGTAACAAGACAAACAAGTACTGTAGATAGAGCATCTCTTTTGTTCAGAAAAAAAGCCTAAATTATTAAATGTGAAGAAGTAAAAAGGGAAACAGTAATCATAATTGAAGCAGTCTATTAACACAATTACAATTTATTTAGAAAATACAAGAAAACCACTGCAGTTGTTGCTTCAATTTATAAGGAAACAACTTGCTCATTCTTTCAATTACTCTGTTTCAGTCATCATTACTTCAACTATAGTTTGCATCAATTTAGTATTGGAAATGAAATTCTACACAAATCTCTGTACTACAAGTTATAACTGAGTTCTACACTGTTATTTAGAAACTAAGCTTTGAATGTGAGAAGTCTGTGAACCTTAAATAGGACAGAAATTGTAAAAATAAAAAAGGCATCTAGTAGTACATAAAACTGAAGAGAAAAAAGTAGGGGCCATTCTCTATTCACTCTACACAATCACAAGAGGCTCACACTGCCTATCAGCTGCGTGTCACCCGGTGTGCATTTCAGATACAACATCCCTCCAGCGCAGACCACAAGAAATGGAATTAAGTGCTCTCTGTCTGGTCTGGACAACTTCAAATCCTTATGAAGCAGAACAGAGAATTCTATCTTCTTCATTTAAAGCGCTGCAAGACTAGCGCTTACATTCTGAATGAATCCTGAGAGTGAATATCTGTCTGATTGCTCATGGGTGAAGCGTGAGGTCATTAGGAAATCTTTTGATTTTCTACTATTTTCGTAGGAACTCAGTGAAAACCCTTCTCTACAAAACCTAAAACCCACTCAAAGGGGTTCAAAATACGTGTATTAGTATTTTTTGTCAATTCCTGCATTTTCAATCCAATTTCTGATAACCTAACTAGAGCTCATTTGGTAATCCAGCACACATCAAGTAACATCGTGCAGCTCTGGATCTTCAGCTCTTTCATTTACATACTCCAATTAGGATGGATCAGAAGTGGAAAACAAACAAACAAAAAACAACCACCACCACCAACCACATTGCGAATCAACAAAATAAAAACAAAACAACCATAAGGTGGTCTTCCATAAACTTCCTTCCCATGCGGGTTAACAAATCTCCTGAGGAAAATACATTAAACTGAAATAGAAGTCTTACTTATCTCCTAAGGATAATTTCTTCTTGTGGCCTTTTTTTCTTTTTTCTTTTTTTTTTTCCCCCTCTTCTGGGGAGCAGGAATGGCTGGGTTTGTAGTACACAGCCAAGGTGATGGCTGAATGCAAGTGTACTGCCCCTGAAGAGAAGGGAATTTAAACTTGCATACCTCTTGAATACTGACGAACTTTTAAAATCATTTTGGTTTATTAATCTTTGTGATAACACATTTATATTTTTCATTATTTTTCATTAAGTAATTGCCAGAGCTCCTGTTAAAGAGTACAGTAATTACACTGATTAACTGCTGAATTTAAAGAGATTCTGAAGCTACAGAGGACTATAATATTGTGACATTAATTTTTACATCTTAAACTTGACCATTGTTCACAAAAGGAAATAATGGATTTCCAAATTAATGACAGAGAAATATTTTGACAAAGTAAAAAAAAACATTTAAATTCATTATGATTTATTGAAAAGATAAATTAAGCAATATTTATAATCCTGTGGAGAAACACATTTTAATGGATGGAGTACAAACTGAAGAAATGAGGAAGTAATGACTTGGACAAGACACAGAGGGAGGCAATGTCATAAATGTGCACTTCAAGTAAAGAATATGTAGACAGATTTGACATGTGAGCGCATTCCTTAAAAAAATCCCTCTGTTTCAAGCACAAGGCATTTTGGCTAATGGATAAGTCATGTTCATTGACAATCACATTAGTCCTTTTTGCTATTTTAGCCAAATAGAGGTAATCATTTAGCATGCCTAATTTATATAGCTAAGAGGGTGGGTTATCAGTAAAGATGTACTGAAGCATTAAAGACTTGGGAACACTGACCTATCTGTCAAATTTGATCAAGCCCAAAGAAATTTAATTTGTTAATCTTGTTTGACAATCCTCCTCTCATGCACTCTAAACACTAATATATTTTGTATTGCACTGAGATGCACAATCTACTATAAGACTTTTTATTTCCATTAACCAGAATCATATGGTAGGTATGTTAGTGTTTGAAGTAAGGGACTTTATTTAGACAATTAAGAAGGCTATAAGTAGGACTACAGATCTGTAAATATTTGTATTGTGTGTTTGCATGCCCACTTCTTTCCTCAAAATGTTAGATTAGGGCCTTGTGCTTTAATAATAACTGCAGCTAAGAATGGTTGTTTTCTTATTAAACAGAGAATTTTGGTTATTTGCATATGTGTATACATATCTAAGTATATATATGTGTATACATGTATGTGTACATACCTACCACTACTCAAACTTCAAAAGCTAACCAATGCCAGTTAAATACCTCTAGACTCTTCAGTTCCCTGAAGCAACTATTAATGATCATTTTATGTCTGGAGCAAAGGTTTCTGAGGTCGTGAGAAGAACACGGCTCTTCCTAATACCCATTCAGGCCTTATTCCAATGGATACCTCTTTTTCCAGCTACTTCTCTAACAGTCATGAAATTTAGCCTTAGTCTTTGAATCCAGTGCTGTCCAGATTGTATGCGGATACCATGGATATGTGAGCTGAAAAAACTCTCAGCAGATGATTTTCACGATCTCCAATCTGATGAAATAGAACAGTTGATTTTTGCTGTTTCCAGACTAGTCTAAAAGCTCCTACATTTGTGCAGATAACTTGCCCAATATTTGCATAATATAGTATTTATAAATCTGCAGTTAGAAAACTCCTTCCTTGTTTGTTTTATGACAGTCCTCATTCTGAAGGAGTTCTGTACATTATTTCTTCTCTCACCACACAGAAGAGAATATTCCTGTTTTCCAATCCTTCCCCAGATTGCATACAGAAGCCTAGCGGATTGAATTAGAGAATCAAACTTGGATAGTAACCATGTTCCTCAATTTGAGGCAAATTGGAATAATCACCAGTATCTGAGTATAGGCTCCAGCAGACACATTCAGTCCCTCAATCATACCAGAATATGGCAATAAGGAGTTCTGGAACACACAGAACATTAGCTAGAAAAGAATGACCAGATGAGACTTAAGTTGTCCTATCTTAAAATCACCTCTCTATTTCTAGTAATGGAAAATAATAATTAACATAAACAATTCTCCAAATTATTTGAGCTTTGTGTTACAACTAAAAATAAGTAAAGAAACAAAGTTTTTTGTTTGTTTTTGTTTTTTTCTTATGGGTAGATGTAATTCTGAAATCCACTGGGAATCATTCAGTTAACATTGACGAGACCTGACAGAATGCATGCCTGGAATTTCTTTTTTCTCCATCATATATCTTTATATTAGCCTATATTCCATATTATACTGAATATAACTGGAAATTAGAAAAAAAATGTCAAAGTCAACTCTCCTGAAGCTGTCAATTTATTCACAACACTGTGGAAACAAACTTTACATATAACTAGCACGCCTAAGTCTTTTTGGTTTAGAGTCTGGGAATCAGCACCGCTTGGTTGAGGCAATCCCAGATATGAGTACAGACTGGGAGAAGACCTCACTGAGAGCAGCCCTGAGGGAACGGACTTGGGGGATCTTTGTGGATGAAAGGGGGATTGGGAACTGGATGGCGCTTAAGGTCCCTTCCAACCCAAGCCATTCTCTGATTCTAGAAAAATAGCTGTGAATAGGATGTGCAATGCACCAAATGAAACAGATTATTTCTTACAAACAAACTCTCCATATGACAAGAACATCGAAATCTTTGTTTTGATGGGCAAAAACACTGCTACAAAACAGCTGTAAATGGGGCATGCAATCCACTGATAGATGCAGATTATTTCTTACATCATGTGTTTTGCTTCTCTGTCTCATTATCTCCGTAATCATGACAGCTAAGCAGAGGGGATAAAAGCAATGCTGCTAGGCAGCCTGGAACTATTTAATTCTACCATTTATTTATCAGGATGAAACCCTAAAAAGTTGTGGCCATGAAAAAGGAATGGGGGAAATAAAAGTAAAATAATAATAATAATAAATAATAAAAAAGTCAAGCCTAGCTCAATCATTTTTCTACCATCAAACTGGTAGAAGTACGTGATTATTTATTTTAAGACAGTCATATACTGCCATATTGTCATATATTTAATGGATTATCTTATGATACCATGGGAAAAAAATAAAGAACAACCCAACAGTAAACAAACACCAATTACATTACTCAGAACCAGCCTCACAACAACTGTTTTTCAGAGCTGCTAGTCATGGAAATGCTACTGAGCGGTAATGTTATCTTCTCAGTGAAAAAACTATACAGCCTTTATGTCTACAAAGTTTTTTGAAAGGGAATATGTAATGGTATCTTCAGTGAAAAGAAAGCCTTCCTAAACAAAATATATGCATTACATGGCATCTTATCCATCATATTGAGGAAATACGTTTGAAACATATCGGAAGCACACTCTTCAAACACAAAAGACTGAAGTTGATGAAAATCTATGGAACAAGTCTGAAAATCATCAAAATCATGATAACTTTTCTAACACATTGCATTAAAAGAAAAAGTACCACAACTCCTGGTAGAAAATCAATACCTAATCTTAGAAAACTAGAAATCTTCGATTTAAGTTTATTTTTTCCCTTGGAAAATATAAGTTTTCTGAAGAAAATCTCTCCTAAGATAGAAAATATTCAGAAAAATCAAAGATACATCAATATTATCATCAGTGAGTGTTGGGCAATGTGTCAATTATCACAGAAGAAAGAGAAGAAAAAAATTAAATAAATAAAAATATCCAGATGTATGCAGATGATTTAGGAGCACATGGGTCTCTACATTGCTTTGGCTCTTTTAAAGCATTAGCTTTGAAAAAGGCACAGCACGGGCATCACAATTTAAATTTAAGAACATTTAGTAAATGATTTTCCATTGTGCAAAGGTGAGATCACAGCCCTACCCACATGCTTCTTTTAGGAGCTCATGCTGAACGCTGTGTGAGCACAAACCCCAAGGCTACTGAGTCCTAACCACAGAATTACCTTCTCTTCTTGGATGCAGCAGCTTTGAGACAAGAAGTTTTAATTGTGTTACCATAAGAGAACCAAAAGACAGCAAATTCTGTCTTGCTCCATATCCCTTTCTAGTAGAAAGCTGTGTAAAAACAAAGTGCTAATTTCACTCCTGGATATGAATTCTAACAAAAAGAGCTATACGTTCTAAATTATTAGGCCATTAACATTATCAATAACCAAGTTATTTTATATATATATGCACACACAAAGAAAATCCCATTGTTTATAAACACATACTAATGTATGTGTGTGTAAAATACAGATATATGCTATCGAGATAACTGAATGCCTTGGTGAAAACATCACATTTTTCAAAAAACACACAGAAATACAAAACAAAAAGAAACAAAAATCCATCATACACTGTTTTACAGTAAATTAAACAGCCAAGCAGACTTTAAATGTAAATTTTCAAACTAGTCATTGCAATTATTTTCCATGAAATTTTGACAAAATTGAAAGTTACCACATGAAAGAGGATTTCTTTCAGTTATCACGTAACACAAGAACAAATTAAATCTCTTATTTCCATATTTACAAGTCTGAGATAGAATTATAGGTTTTCTTCTGTTACTTAAAATTTTCTTCAAATAATTAAAAACAGGAGAATTGTAGGAGAGAAAAAGATGAAGAAGGTTAAATATCAAGATAATCTGATGTAAAGAATGCTTTATTTATACCTGCAATTATGTCATCCATCTGCTCCAAAGCTGCTTCAAGCATATGACTAGCATCAGAAGCCATGATCTGCAATTTGTTGAGACCTTTACTCTTCCAGCTGAAAGAGAAATGAGATCATATGCGTTATACCACA
Organism: Aquila spilogaster; assembly: GCA_024606505.1. Lineage (NCBI taxonomy): Eukaryota > Metazoa > Chordata > Aves > Accipitriformes > Accipitridae > Aquila > Aquila spilogaster. The sequence goes on from JANHGO010000038.1 coordinate 24,270,645, forward strand.
CCCAACCCAACAGAAAATATATTTCACTGAATATTAAGCCACACAAACAAAACTCCACACTATCAAAAAATTCAGCCTTGTAACATGAAAACTAACAAATTGTTCCTATTCCTGATAGGAGATGTGGATTTCTGAAGTTCCCATTCATCACTACCTTATTTTTTTTTTCTTAAGGTACTTTACTAAAACAAGGAAATACAGATGGGAACAAAACCAAACAAATCTCAAACACTGGGAATCTGAGATTTGCCTACTCCTCATTTCTTAAAAACAATTTTCTAGATTCAGAGCTCTGTGTATTTTCAACCTTTAGCACTACAAGAAGAAGAGGGTTTCAGTAAATGAGCAAATGTATGTGGCTTTTAGTGTTCCTGAAGAAAATTATACTTAACCTATAAACCAAACTCTGTATGAGCTGTGATTTGAGCGCTGCCATAGGAGTAAAGAGTGAATGCGTACAAACCTGTTGCTGGCTCAGCCCCAACAGTAATTATATCTAACATGTTCTTCACTTCTGACCCTTGCATTACAGCACCCCAAGATCAACAATTCTGAAATCCGTATTTATTATACTATTACTTACGTTAAGAATTAGAGTGTCAACTGTCTTATTTTAAATATATATAACGATCTCTAACATCAATTCACATGTATGTATTTGTATGGTGTTCATCCAGTGACAATTTCTGGCACTGGCCACCATGACCTATGACATGACTGATAGCTGAACCACCTACATTTACTCTCAGTCAGACACCTCCTAAACACCCGCATCAGAAGCCAGAGGATAAAGCCAGCTTTAAAATAAAGATGTAATCTTCTTTATTGTCATTTCTGATGAACCACCAGAAAAGAAGATCCCTAAAAGTACACTTAAGGGTGAGTCCATATTACTGCATCATAAGAAACACTGAAAAATCAGTAATAAGATCAATGCAATGGAAAAAAATTAATAGCAATTAAAATTGTTTTCTTTGTTTATAAATTATGAAATCTGAGACAAAGGACTGGTGAAAAAACTACACAAAGATACAAAAAAACCCTAATTTATTAATAACTTCTATGTTATCAGTGAGCTGTGTGTGCTGCATCCACTCTGGTCAACACATACAACCATTATCTAAAGGGACAAGTGCAGGAATGAATGTCTGAAATTACTAGGTTCTAATTTGAGCTCTGCCATTTAGCTCATCATTATGGTTAAGCTATTATCTTATTTCAGATCAAACAGATTCAAAGAGCAGCATGAGAATGCTATATTTAAAAAAAAGGAAAAAAAATCTTAACTTCCACCCAAGGCAAACATCCATGAGAATAAATGATGGGTTTGTCTTTCCATTTTTGTCAAAATAATAATTCAAGTATGAACAATGCTAAATGTAACTGAATTTCATCTAATCTTTATAACAACTGCCCCAAATATTTCACTTAATGATATTGAAAATAATGCAAATTCTCCTCAGAATAATCCTGAAAGTCACTATGTCAGCTGATATAAACTTAAAACATCGGAACGCTTACATGTGAACATTTCAGACACTTCCTCCGATTCTGTTGCATCAATTCCTTGATTTTGGTAGATTTCCATCTTCTGTTATCATATTTATCTGCCAGGAGCTTAGCAGATTCATTAAAAACATTAGAGATACCCAGCTTTCAACTGCAATAAGTCACCTTCCTTGTGATTTTTCCTCCAGCTCAAAGCAACAATAGCATGGGTCACAGTCACCCCAGTGAAAAGAAATCCACCTATGGTAAGCAGCTCCCAAAGAGGCGCCTAAGTTATCTTGCTGCTTGGGTGGATGTGAAAGAGAAGAGCCACTCCCCCAGAAATCTATGGCCACCAGCTGTGTTGGTAAATGAGGACAGTAGACTAGCTCAAATTTGAAAGAAGAAAAAAAAGTGAAAAATACTAAAAGCAGTATAGAGTTTCTAGCACTAGGATGCACTGCATGCTCTTGTTCATTCTCTAAGTTACGACTGTGTCCTTAAAGTAGCTAGAACTGCAAATGTATTAACAAGTAAAGCTGAACTACTATTTCTTAAAAACATCAAATAGAGATTTTGACCATCTACAGTGGAAAACCTACATAAAACACTGAAATATTACAAACTTGAAATTTTACTTATAGAAAGCTCTCAATAAAGAGCTTGAGATAAACCAGAAAGTTTTGTAGAAAAAAATACCACAGAAACTTTCTTCTGTCTCCTCCCAGCCTCCACACCCCTCCTGTTTTCTCACCTGTATCTGCAGTGTATTTGCTGCTTAACTGAATCAAGCTAGAGTAAAATCTGCTGATCAAACAACACTTCATTAAACAAAGTAGTGCGCCTTGCTCCAGAGTGATAATGTAATATTACTTGCTTGACATCTTTTTCTAGACAGACCTGTTGCTTGTGCTTCAGGCAAGTCTTCTTTTCCCAGACACTCCCTCCTTGCAGTTTGACTGTTCTGAGCATTATTATGAAACTGCTTGTTAAATCTCATACATCTTCAGTCACAATTTCTGATCTAATTCTATAGAAGTCTCTGAAACTGGGGATTCTTATTTCTATTACTGTTAAATATCGTTATAAAAAGACACCTGTATCAATCTCAAAGCACGCTGAGAGCCTAAATGGGATCAGTCTATTTGCTGGTATTTTAATTGCAATTCCTTCTACAGCTTTAATTCCTGAATGACATCAACACATGCAGAACACCATGACTTATCTACATATATAAATACATATATTTTGAAAAATAGTTTTTGTTCAGTTCAGCAAAGCTGAAAAAGCTTCTATAACACTACAGTAAAAGCTTTAACGCTAGCAACTTCGGAACTTCGTAACATTAACTTACATAGCAGAAGAATACAAGAACCAATCTACTCACCTTTTCACGTCCCTAAGAAGAATTAGCTTTTTCCTCTGATCACTAAAAACTGCTAGCTATTAATAACCAAAGTTTTACTGTTAAGCAGATGTAAGTCTAAATTATTATCAACTCCTGTAAGCCACACGCTTACAATATTTTAGAGCTCAGCCCACAGATAAAGAAACTGCAACCCTGTTTGTCATAATTACCTAAGTAATAAGATCTTCCAGGAAGTGCAGAGCAAACTGGTCTGAGTGCCCTAAACTCATTTTGCTCAGCTAGCTTTACCCTGTAAATCCCAATGTGAGATTTGCATTTCAAATAAAAAATTCTCATAAAACTAGCTTGCTTAGAGCCCGTACACTTTGCAAATTTCTTAACCTAGTTTCTGTACGTAAACCTATAGTTTACTGTGCCCAAAAAGGATGTAATACTTAACAGATGCATTCGCAATTATGAAAAGCCTCAATTAAAATTGAATCTTTCATGACTATTCAGAGATTAGAGTGTGAACATTTAGGCAACTCTTATGTACGATCTTTTTCAATGTTTATTCCTAATAACAAGACTGGTAATGGTATCAGTCGTGGAGAGGGTGTGGCTTTTCACAAGAACTAACTTAATACCAATGCTCTGGGCAGCCTTCAAATTCCTCTTGCATAAAGAAGACATAGCTAATAAATAACACCAGTTCTATTTTCTTCCATTTCTTTTTTTTTCCCCTGGGATAAATAAATACATGTTTGCAAACTGCGTCAAAGATTCAAACTGAAATATCATGTTGCTTCGTGCTTGATGGTATAATGAAAGATAAGTGTCTTGGCTAAGGCTCTGAAGTCCTCCGCACATTCTTCAGCTGCAAGACAACTCCTGGGCTGGAACGAGCGTATGTGCACAATTTCCATCCCCGCCATTTCCCACCTTGCTTCTCCCCCAGCCACACACAGTACTGTACCCAGTCACCCCACAGACCTACAATTGCTGATTCATCTCCAACTTGGCTCAGGAGTTGCCATGAAGCCATCAAATACATAAGTCATAAATACGTATTTGGGTGCTGGCCTTTTAAAACCTAGCATACCTCTCTAAGTTAATCCTTAGTTCTAAATAACTATCCACAGCTGCTGGGAATAGAATTTCTGACAATCACTAGAACAGCAACCTAGTGAAACACTACTTATACAGCATCCTCTGAGACTATACACCCAAAATCATATTCAGCTGATTACAGGTTAAAATTAAATTAAATTTGTTAATGTAAACACAACCTGCTCTATTTCCCCTTCATGTGCTTCACTGGAAAAGACAGAAGGATAAATAGAACTCTTCCTTCATTCATTACTCTTTAAGTAATAAATAAAAACAAGACTAAAGCTTTTTTTTTTTTTTTTTTGCTTTGTTTTTAATAGAACAACTAAAATGGACATAACTATAGATCTTTTTCAGCTAGGAAGCATAAAGGATCCACCTAGGGGGTGGGGGCAGAGATGAGAGGGGGTGCAGATGGGAAGCTGCAGGCAAACGTAGATTTGCCCAAGCTGCACAGAGACTTGAAAAAGAATCATTTCAGGTCTGTGGAAGAAGAAAAGCACTGGGAAAGTCAACACACTGCTGAGAGGCCTTCTGTGAAAGGACATCCTTAGGTTGAGCACTGTGCTGTACAATAGCTCCATGAGGGAAATGGGCTAAGTTCATTATCTAAGTAAATGAGTTAAACTAAATTAGATAGGCAGGCACTATAAAAACACCATACTGTGTGCTGCTGAGAGAAGTTAGGGAGTAAGAACTACGCCACTTCTAAAGGTATTGTGCAAAATAATTTAATTTCAAAATAAAGAGAACTGAGCATAGTTAAATTTACTGTATTACAATATAGCCAAGTCAAAAACAGCCAACATCTCTTTTCAAAAATAAACCCATTAAGGTAGCTAATCAGAGTCTGAATTTAAACATCGCATGTACTAAAAAGGAAAAAAAAGGAAAGAAAGTAAAATGAAAGCACCCTTAAACATCTTGTAAATGTTTTTGCTGATTCTTTATGATACTTAAAGAACACAAGTTGGCTCATGGTACCTCCTCCACAAGACACATGGGTATTACATTACAGTTGTTACTGGTACTGGAACTGAATTTCCTAACTCATGTTTGTGCAAGGTCTCATCCTTACATATAAAAGCTGACACTGACAGAATGGCATGCAAAAAGTGGAGTTTCTTCAGCACCTCCCTACAGCAGTTTTATCGACTGCAGAAAGCTCTGTCAGTTTGCTTGTTTTTTTAAAAAATCTCTCATAAACCTCAAAAAACACTTCATAACTTCAAATTGTTATCAGTTACTTAAAGTTTATCACTTTTACACACATTATCAAGGGAAATTTTGTGTCTTGACTTTGCAGATCTTAAAATAAAAATTGCATTCAACATTAATTATGGTTTTAAATGAAAATAAAACCCTACTTTCTGTTCAGTTATCATCTCACTCATTCAAATTCCTAGCTTGTTAAAATAAAAACAAACAAACAACAACACATCTTCCAGTTTTCTTGTGCAAGCTACTGAACTCCAAACTCCATGCCTGGGAAACTCCCTACTACTACTCCCCTAAACAAGAAAAACAAAACCAAAAAGCATGTGAGACTTGGAAACCTTAAGCTGAGAAATAACGAATGATCCTGTGAAAGTTAATTCACGTTGCAGTATACTGAAAGACGATAAACTGCAATAGAAGTAAACGCAATTAATGCATGAATTAACTTTCTTCCTAGAGTAAAACAATGAGATTTTGACTAAAATTGAGAGAGAGAAGGTATAGATGATGAATGAAAGCATTAAAAAGTATCCTCAATAGAAATTCTAAGATCTCAGACAAGCTATAATGCTGGGGAAAAAAAAAAAATCAAGTTCTTAAAATCTTGGGAACTAGGAAAAAAGAAGACGTCTTATGGCTTATAAATACTTCATAGGCTTTTCCAGATTTCTGAGAAGGGGCGGCTATGACAAACTACTGGATCAGGCCAGTGCCTTAAAATGCCAGTGTTCAATTTAGTTTGGCTTCCTGCATTTCAGTAAGTTTTGTAAACAGAAAGTCTTGCTCACTAAGCTCTTACGGAAACAACTCAGCAGGATAAGCATTATTAACGAACTCTTATTTTATTAATCAATTAAATTAACGTCCATACATAAATTTAAGTAAGGGCATTATGAAACATATTTTGTGTTAATTGTAGTTTAACTGATATATTTATCATTTGGAACATTAGTCTGAAAGTGTTTCATTGAAGGAGGCTACAACTAAAATAGGGCCTGAAGATCCAATACCTCAAATCTGCCCACACCGCCTGTCCATTTCCTTCACTTCCTTGATATGCACAGTGAATCATTCTAGAAATCAGCTGCTTTGTCAACAAAGACAATCCTCAGCCATCTGGGCCTACAGTTCTTGGTCCTAGCATTAAACTTGTACTGTAATCAAGTCAGGTATCCACTAAATTTATGTGGCCGAAGACAGAGAACTGCTGTGTATTTTTGAAACAGTGCAACACCATAAGAACAGTCATGCTGACTCTTTCTAAAAGCCTGCCTTTCCCAGTGCCCTGTCTCTAATGATGTTCAGTGCAACACAGGTGCAGTCCTGAGTCTCCTGCTCTACCTTTCCCAATAAGCAGGGAGAATGAGACTTTCTTAATCACAAACTACATAGGAACCATTGTGTTTCACAGATGTTGAAGGACCTGTCTTCTGTGGATTTATCTGATTTCTTTTTGACTCACTTTTGAATGCTTTTTTTCAGCGAATGCTCCTGTATTACCAAGAGTGGTTATAGCTGCTCACTTTTTGTGCCACTATTTTTTAGTACCTTCCCACCCCTATTCCACTTTCTCTCCTAAAACATCCCCATTTAACTGAAGAGCAGGTTTGTCCTTAGAATCAAACCTATCCATACCTTTCAACTCACTTAATGAGATGAACAAGACTACACATAGCATTTGTGTTTCCAACCTTTAGTAAAATGATACAAAAGAAATATATGATGTATCACACACATGACCACGAATGCTTCCATGCAGAGTAAAAGCAACTTATCTTTACAGAAACAACTCCACTTTGGAGGATTAAAAGGATGGAAAGTGCTAAGTATTGCTTAAAATGAACAGACAGTAAAGTAGGAGAGGAGAGCTAAAGAACACCAGTGAATACTAAGACATGCGAGATTCCTTTGTGTTGCAGAAAAACAGAACAAATAGGAAAATTAACACTCCAGAAAACTGACTCCCTGCAATCAAAATAAAGAACTTTCAAGCAGAAGATTTTCCAGGTCAAAAAAAGCTTAGGTTCAGGTTAGACGCCACAGAGAAACAGTCCAACACAGATGCAACTCAACTTCTTCTGAATATTTCTCATTATAAAGTGATCTACTTCTGGGTTACTCAGGTTATAAAGCTCTGTTCTGAATTTCCCTCAACTTTACCAATGTGATAACAAAAAAACTTTTGTTAAGTCTGAACTCAGTTTTAGACATAAAATTTAAAAAGAGACAGCTTTTTTGATTTCATGAAATTAAGTGCTTCCCCTCACTGAAACAATTTTTGTAGTACTTGAGGTGGTTTAACATGGCCCACCCTGCACCTGTGAGCACAAACATGCTGAATTGACACAGGCAGGAGCTGACCAGTATCAAGTAATTCCAGTATCAAGTACATTTAAGATTCAGTAGCTATTTTAGGGAAAGTGACTGTGGGAAACAAAGGAAAAAAACATACTCCTGCTAGAAACAGCAAACAATTTAAGTGATCCTGCTTGGATTAAAAACATTCAAACTAAGAATAACAAATGGGTCAGTATGAAAAGGACCACACGCCGACATTACTCATCACACCATTGAAAATATAAATTTTACAGCTGTGTCAATTTCATGCTTATGAAGATAACTTTTTAATAACAGTTCTTTCCTGGAGATTAATGAAAATTGGGAAAAAGTTGTCTTCATGTTCTTCTACCTCTGACTAAAGAAAATGTATAACCAAGAAGTAAAATTTATCCATAGTGAGTTAAATTCTGATCTATTTATTTTACTGTTTCCTATTCTGAATATCCTTGCAGAAATGGCCAATGAGTAAGGAAGTAACTGTATCAGGTATCATGCCACAGCTGATCTCTAAATTACAGAATGGTATCACACTGACTTTTCATACATAACAGATTAACATAATTTTCTAATTACAAGTGAAAGAATTATTTAAGGAAGCAACGTTGCAAATCAGTAACTTGACATCCAAAAGCAACATTCAATATTTTTAAACTCCACACAGTCCAGAGAAACTTGTAATATCTCCCAGTTGAAGAAACATTATTACAGGTGGCAAGAAAAACGTGTTATCCCTTATTCCTGTTTACTCAGCAGACCCTAAAAGAAACACGAACACCAAGAGGACTAGAGACAGATTAAGCACTCCTGAAAATAGAAACTGACTCTAGAGGGAACAAGCAGCAGCCCATAACAAACATGTGTCCGGATATATAGGTCTCCTCAATGAGCTTGTCTATGGAGAAGCTATATTTTCTCCCTGGAAAATATATTTAGCTAAGAAAGGATCTTAACAGCATCATAACACTGAAAACACGCTCAAGTGCTCAGCTTTTCTATCTTACTTTCATCCGTGCAAGCTGTTACTGTTCCCACTCTATTGCCATAGCTGGAACAAGTATGCTTCATGTAACCAAATATCTAGTTTTGACTATTTGGCATGATCTTTTTATAGCTTACAAAAGAGTTCTGAAGTGACCAGCATCTCACTTCCGTAAAGTAGATACATCCGACAGAACATGAAACACAGGAGAACCCGGAAATCTACTGTAACATATTAGCACCTTTTATAATCAATCATGCCAGGCATTTTTCAGTTCCTACCAACGACAAAGCACATCACGCTGCGTCTGCGGAGAGTTTCAAGGAATCCAACCATTATAATGAACACACAGAATTCCTCCAGATTCATTTTCAAACAAATGCCTTAATTACTTAAATGTGAATAGTGACCAAAAGGTATTTGCTAACCTAAAAAACGTGCTAGTGTGTGTTACTTCCAACCTAACCAAAAACTCTTTCATATGGTTGAAATAAATTAAAAAAAAACGCAGTTAAGGTGAATGCCAGAGTACAAGAGTAATTGAAGCAGTAAGTTGTTAGAAAGTTACTGTCTCTGAAATAAAATCTTTGAACTGACATGGAGGACAAGTGAAACAGAACTATTTACTTACTTTACAAGGCCTGAATGTCACTATAGCAGGCCCAGGAACATCCCAAACAGCAATGACACCTGAGGGGATACTTAGCGTCAGACTTTTACACATCCTTGCTCACTTGGGAGCATTTCATGTTTCACATTCGGTCCTATTTTGAAAAAACCTATAGAGCTTCTTGAGGTAATAACTGAACTGTGTATTTAACTGTTGGATAATGCCCTTATAGACCTGTTCACTAAAATAATCACAGTGCTAAAAGACTTCAGGTTTGAGCTTGCAAAGTCCTCCAATCCCTACCAGCTACTAGCTCATTTGTCTTTATGAAGAATTCTTCAGAAGTTTCTTGCACCTGTGGCCAAGTGACAGTGCATAAAGATCAAAACAATAATAATAATTTTTAAAAAATATATTCAAAATGTCCATCCATTGGATGAAAATTTATTTATTTTTCTCTTCTTAAGTAGAAAGACACAATTAGAGTGCAATGTCCTTTTCTTTTTTTTTTCAGACTCATTTTATTCCATCGTTCAGAAACTGGATAGAAGTCTGCTACCATACTGGTAATCATGACAATTTTATACTAATTTGAAGTAAAATTTTATTTGATGTTATATAATATAGCCCACTGTGTTTCAGTAGTCTTTAAAAGCTCCAAGTGGAAATATAAAAGATAGTTCCATTTGTGGTGGTGGGGGGGGGGGGAGGAGAAGAACCCACATGCTCATATTAAAAAGCACTGAACTACCGATCCATCAAGAGGAAATTGTTTATTTCCCACTAGCTGTTATTGATGAGGTACTGTCCTGGTCCGTGGCAGGAACAGTTCTTTTTACTTGATTATTTAGGAAAAGCAAATCAAAGACACTCACTACAAAATGAAATTTACCACCAGCCCACCTAGCACATCAGCTTTATCAGGTTCTACTAATTTGGAAGCTCTGTTTCTGAGTATCCTAATCTGGATTTCAAAGGACATGAGCAGCTGCTAGCTCATTTAGCAAAAAATGACTGGCGAATCCAAACCAAATTCATTCTAGTGCATGAATTTCCCTCCTGTACAAAACCATTTTTTCTGAACAGACAGACCTCTCCCCATTCCCACAATTTAAGTAGTTAGTAAAGTGAGGTCCAGCTAAGGAATCACAATCTACAAACCAACTGAACATCCTTCTCGACATACTGCAAGATTTTCTGTAAAGTGGGCCAGAACAGATCTTTTTCTTGCACAAAAGCTTGTTATAACAACACTCATTTCTTCCAATAAGGAAACATTTTACACAAGGTGATTTTTCTTTTGTACACCCGAGGTTCTCCAGATCAGACCTTAAATTATTGTTCCCACTTTCAGATAAAATTACTACTTCAGATACATGCAGATTCCTACATTGAAGAATATTTAAATTCAAGAAACAATACATAGCATTACAAAATATTTAACTAATGAACTATAATGTTTATAATCAAGATTTTTAGGTTTAATAGAATCTGTACAACCACTAAAATACCTCATATATGAAGTTAAAAAACCAAAACCTATTCACTTATCTCATTTTGATATTTTTTTTTTGCCAGATAAAATTAACACATCTTTAAAACAATAGCACATCTTACTTTCATTGATGTTTTACAGCCGGACTATGCTTCTGGTCCAAATAAGCCACTCCAAATGTTTAGTATTCGCTCTTCTTCCCTTCTTGAAACAATTATTAAAGTTACATTCACTACAAAAGAGCTTACAATAAACGTTATATTTATGTTACGCATACATATGTAGCAGAAATGCTAAGCCACAGCCTGAAACAGTGACTGAGCACCTGGGGGAAAGGCAGAGCCAACTCATTGCATGCACCTGAGTGACCAGAAGGGCTGAAGCCAGGATCCACCCCTTCCCAGACTTTATTTAAGGGCTGGCAGTGGAGGCAAGGTGAGATCCCTGTCATTGCTTGCACCTGAACTCCTGCTCAATCACTCTTTCAGGCTGTGACTTGGCATTTCTGCTACAACATACTTATATAATATTTGCAAGTTGTAAAAGCATCCTGAGTCCAGCTAGGTGGGTTTATTTATGTGTGTGTAGTAAGACCATTTAATGAAGAGTTAATAAGGATAACAAGAGCCCATGTCTGAGTACCTGGGCTAAAGCTCCTTTCACATTTCCTTCAATCTTGCTATTTCTAAAATTGTCAGTACATGCCCTGAACACATCCCAGGACCCAATGACTTGTTTTGCCATTTTTTTCTGCTGATGTGCTACATGACCATAAATCTTCCAGTGAAACTGTTTAGGGAGTGATGATACGAACGCTGGAAGATGACTCATGCTTGTGTGATTTTTCATTTGCACCATCACTGCAAAGCATACAGAGAAGCTACAATCAGAAATAAGCCAAAGTCCAGTTTTGTACCTTATGTTGGACATAAAATCTTGAAAAAAAGTAAGAGATTTAATGCACGAAGGAAAGGAATAGAATTAACACTAAAGCTTGTGTTAACTTGTACCTCATAAGAAGAGTTCTATGAAGCATATGGGAGTGTCATCACAGAATAACTGAATTACAGAGTAATTGAGGCTGGAAGGAACCTCTGAGAGTCACCTACTTCAACTCCCAAGACCTTGTTTGTAATAGTATAAAGGTTAACACTGGCTGGAATGTCACTAAGGCACTGCAAGCAGAGTACACAGATAATATAGTACAAATTCAGCTATTAACTACAGAGGAACAGTACATTTTAAGTAAAAGAAGGAGAGGTCTCATGCAATTCTACTTTAATATACCTTCTGTTTAATACTAAGCACAGTGAATACCATCCCCGTAAAATGCAGAAACTTTGTTCCCCAGGATCATTTATTCTGTTTTGTTGTTGTTTCTAATAAACTATTTAGGAATAGGGTTTACCTATCCAGTGTCTTTGATAGAGATTGTTTTTCTTTTCCTCCTGTGCAGTGAAACATCAGAATATTTCAGTTTGGAAGCTGACTGCATTACATACCTCAATTTATCATCACACAGATACATTCATAAATCTTACTGCAATATCATTAGATTAAGATGTTCTGATTATGCATTATAAAGCAGATGCTACCAACTGCATTGCATTTAGTGGAGCAAAAACACCACTGACTATTATTAAAGGGACAGATTGGCAAATATTTTCCCTTGTTAAATTATGACTTCTGAGAACATCCCATGGGTAGTAAATAGTACAGATGGGAAATTATTATTATTAATATAAACAATGGAGACAGAAACAATAAGGCATCCCCAGGTAAATTATTTCTGAATTTGGAGAACAACCAGATTTGTTTTCAGAAGCAGATAAAGTGAAACATCAGTTGCCATTCCGTCAGTGCTTGAAATCCAGACTAGAATTAAGCAGCTTAGATTTATCTTTTGCCAGTTGATTTTAGAGCATGGAGACATAGCCAGTAAGTGAATCATTCACTGAATATTCATACAGTGTGCATCATTGCTCTAAAGAAAACAAGACTCACATTCAGCCTTTGATAAGCAGCTACACGAATCTTTCTTCTATCATACGGTATGTCTTAACATTGATTCCCTTAAATACATTTCACTTCTCAAGCCTAATTCTAGACTTTGCTAAAGGAAACCCAGGCCCACTCATCTGTTTTCTCCAAATTTACATCTGCTTCAGGAAACCATCACCAACTTAGCACTATATCCTTTGGTGATATGCAAAGATTTCTCTTACAATTAACAGTTCACACTTCTGTCATTTTACATTTCCAAAAGTCAGATCCATTATTTACCATTCCAAGCGTGATTTCCAGCACATACTATCTAGTCGCCATTCAGTTTCATGTTTTCTCTTCTCTCTAAAATAGGAAGCGCTGTATTTTCAGCAGTATTCAGCCCTCAACTTTGATCCTCATTTACTTCAGATTTTAGCCGGATAATCCAGTTAAACAGAAGAGCATGCATTTTTATATGAATATAATACAAAATAAGAATATATTTTATATACTCTTGGCTCCCCATTATCTTGTTGATCATTCAGCAGAAAATCAGTTTTTTACTGTCTGCTTTAATTGTCTGGGCAAGACACATAAGACTAATTTTGAAGAGCATCTTCATTATCTCTCGAATAGTTTGAAACATATGTATAGGAAGCTTTAAGAAAATATTCATTTGTACACTGAATATCTGTGCACTTTCCAATTCTCTGTATAGGAGTATGTTACTGGTCCTGTACATGTACAGAATGTGTTCTGCTTCACTGGCAGAAGGAAAAAATAAAAGAAACAAACCCTTAAGAAACAAAGAAAGAAAAAAAAAACAACATTTAGTGTCAGAATAATTTTAATCTGTTGCTACTTGGAACTTTTGACAGTGATTCCTTCTATTAATTGAAGCTCTTCCCTAAGGAGTTTCGTTCAGAATATGTTACAGCTATAAAGGCAGCAAACTACTCTCGGTTCAGTGCATATAAGGAACTAGTTAGTAAATAAATTTTCAGCAAATAAATAAAATCTCAGCAAGAAAGCTAACTTCAAAGTGGGAGAGAACTGGGGCCTTATAAATTAATTCTTTGTCAAAGTTAAGAATAATCTCTCTTTTTCTTTCTCTCCAAGAGCATGTTGAAAGGTGCATTCTAAAGAGATCATATTATTGTGGGTTTTACATATATATATATATATATTCAGGAAGCTGAGTAGAGAAACGCACGTTAGGACCAACTTATGTATGTGAAGATATCTATGGGAGCATTTTTCTTCTTTAATCAGTACGAAAACACACAGCTCTTTCTCCTCAGCATCCTTGGGTCACAGGTCTTCCAGAAATACTAGGTAAGCTACACAATATCCATAACAATCTCGCTTTGCAGGTGATCAAAGTGAATTTTAAAATTCAGGTTGTTGTTACAGTCCTTTAAAACACTACATTGTAACTTGGCAGACACACAGTACAAACAAAATCTACAAATTGAACTATGCTGATAACAGTGCTATTAAGATTAATTTTCTTTCAGAAAAGAATTACCTTTTTAATTTGACTTCTTTGTTCTCTACATCAGTGAATTGCCAAATAAGAGCAAAGTGCTATTGGGAAGTAGCACTTTGGGTTTATAGTAAATAAGTCCCATGAGATAGAGTGATAAAAAAACAAGTAATTGTAGTGTTACAAGGTCACAGGAGACTTGCAATAAAAACATTGTGTTAAAAAATACAGGCAGAGGCATCTAGCTATAAAAGTACTTTTACATTGTTGCTTCAGTGTGCATCCATTTAAAATCAAAAGAACTAGAAAAAAACAGTGCGCTGTACGAAGGGCTGGCAGGAAGGAATTCAAGCCATCACAGTTCAGAGCTGGCGCATCCAAAGGAGGGCCACAAAAATGACCCAAGGGATGGATAACCTCCCGTATGACGACAGGCTGAGAGAGCTGGGGCTGTTCAGCCTGCAGAAGATAAGGCTCCATGGAGACCTAAGAGTGACCTTTCAATATCTAAAGGAGGTCTAAATGAAGGAAGGGGACAGACTCTTTATCAGGATCTGTTGTGACAGGACAGGGGAACTGGCTTCAAACTAGAAGAGGGGAGATTTAGATTAGATACTTGGAAGATGTTTTTTTTTATTATAAGGGTGGTGAGGCACAGGAACAGGTTGCCCAGATTTTTGGTGAAAGCCCCATCCTTGGAGATGTTCAAGGTGAGGATGGATGGGGCTCTGAGCAGGTGATGTAGCTGTGAATGTTCCTGTACATTGCAGGGAGTTGGACCAGATGGCCTTTAAGGGACTCTTCCAACTCAAAAGATTCTGTGACTTCTTACCCATCTACCGAACTCTGCTAACTGATACCTCCAAGGGCAGCCATCGCTGGCTAAACTTCATTTGGGAGCTTATGAGAATTTGAAGATTATATCTTAAGAAGCTGAATTTACTGAACTCTGAATATAAGGGTGCAAATGGAGATGATAAACATCTCCACAGATTTGAACAATGAAACTTCACTACTATACAGCCAGTTTTTGAAGATTCTTCTCTACTACCATAGGTTATGTTTTGTTGGATTACTATTCCTACACTAGTAGTTACTCCTGGAAAACACAGAAAAGCCTTCCTTGAGATAGTTTGTTGAATTAGAATGTTTGTATCTATACTGAGTGATCATTATCACAGAACACATTCCCTTCTGCATAATTTCTCTGCTTCGATAAACAGGAAATCCTCTGAAGCATACTACAGACATCTAAAGCCACGCAGAAGCTCTGCATTACCTGAGTGAGCCGATAACTTTCCTAATCTTTCCAGGTCAAGGCCCTCATTTGTTTGAGATGAAAGACAATTCAAAACATTTTTCCTCCCTAGCTCTAGAGACAGTGAACTAAGTTTATGAATAGTCCAATAAGAGTGAGAAGAGTGTCTAGAGATGAGGGCTTTAAAGTTCTGTTGCTTTGTTTGGTTAAAAAGAGAGGGCTGGGAAAAAAAGCAAACTAGAAACAAGTGACAAATGAGAGCTAGAAGCGAAGCTGCAAGGGGCAAAAAAAAAAAAAGAAAAAAAGAAAAAAAAAAGAGTGGATCACCTTGAATTCTTATTTTCTCCACTTCTGCACTCGCAACATCATATCCTCTGCTTTCCACCTTTGCTATTAAAGTTTTCACTTACTCTTTTCCACCTGTTCTCTTCGCGTCTTCCATTCATACACACTTTACCACAGTGAGACACGCTGTAATGCCTTAGAGCCTGCACAGATGATCTGGAACAACAGGTACTCAGTGTAACAAAAGCGTGATAGAGGAAAGAGTGTAAAAAAGCCAGAGACTGCTCTTTCACCCTGCTTCGGATCTCCCTCAACATGCAGACTGGATAAGGAGAAGAACTGATGCAAGAACCCAGAATGCTCTTCTTATGCCTTTCCTGCTTCCTTGCTGTTCTTGCTTCCAGCATAGTCCTAATACGGATAAGGTAGCGGGAGTGACAAAGATGTCACTCCAACGTCCTCTGCAACCATTCCTTCAATTCCTCAACTTTCTGAGGCAGAAGATAAAAGCTTCAAGGGAACCTGCAACCAGGGAACAATGCTTCCAGCCCAATTCCTACCATGCTTCAGCCAAACAGGAGATTAATCGGTTCCTGCCTCCTCTTTTTAATTTGATGTTTCCCATAGGGCAGAGTCCTAGATGTACAATAGATAAACTGCTATTTTGCCAAGGCTCTAGATTATTACCTGGCATGGACAAATAAAGCATTCAGGATTTGGGAAGTGATGCTGTTGCTAGTTTGACAGTTATAGGCATGTCGTGCATGTCAAGAAACAAACATTACAAACATTAGCTGTTTGAAGCAAGATTAGTCTTGAGCTCAGCTGAAGTCTCATTTCTGGGGCCTCGACATCATTTTTCTCTCTCCCATAATTGTAAGACCAACTTAAAGTTCCTCTGAGCTCTTTTACTGCTCTAACTTACACTGGGTTTCCTTTAGGCACAGGATGCCCTTACAGTCGCTGCCAAATGGGATATCAGCAAATTCATATCACTTAAAAACAACCCATGCCTGTTCGGGTTTATCCTTATTTGACCTTTCCCCCTTCTGGTATAATGGGTTCTCCTCCAACCATTTCTCCATTAGGAAAATGCAATGAAGTTTACAGAGCAGATCAGGAAGGAACACAAGCAAAGCATATCAGTACATCTGGAAAGCTGAGATTCAGCCTTCTTCACTTCCCCAGTTCTACTCCCCGCAGATTTCCACATGAGTTTCAGAACGAAGCCCTCCATGCACCTGCTCACGTATTGCCACTCCCTGTCTAAAAAAGAAAAGGACGACAAAGAAGTCAGGCAGGAAGACACCCCTCACTGTTCCCTCTCCTGTTGAACCCCTGCAATTGAAAACCTGGTGTGGTGCAAGACGCTTACGGCCACAGGAACACCATGTGTTGCACATGCAAACCACCCAACACACGTGTTGCGCTTCGCCCACAAGCAGGCAGATCCACCAGGCCGCCACTTGAACATCTCACGCTGCTCCACGCAAAACCGAACGCGCATTGGCACGCAAAAGCATACGCTCGCTTATCACCCTCACAGGTGCAGAGAGGGAGATGTGTTCATCTCGAAAGCACGAGCGGTGAGCCCTGGGACGGGATCACCTGACATCTCAGGCTCTCTCCTGCAGCACACGCCCGGCCCCGTCTCCCAGCTGCTCCCTCACCCCGGCTGCTCCTTCACTGCAGCCATCCCCCCCGCCCCTCTCCCGGTCCGGGGTCGTTTTTCGCTCGGGGCCGTGGCCGTGCCCGCCTGTCACCGCTGACAGCACTTCCGAACCGACTGCTCAGCGTCAACGGCGCAGTTTATTCATCGAACCGCCGGCGCAGCTCAAGTTTCAAAACTTCGCCCTCTGCGAGAATAAACACCGCAGGACCTCGGAGCCGCGTCTGTTTAAAAGTCCTCCCCGAACAGCGCGGAGCCCTTAACCCTAACGCCGCGAAAAACGCGCTTCAGAGGAGAAGCGGCAAGCATCGCGGCCCCGCTCGTGGAACGTCTCCCGCTCCAAAGCAGCCGAACCGCCCCGCAAACCGCCGGCAACCCCCGCCCCGCTGACTTGCCTCCAGCCGCCGCCTCGCGAGCCCGCGCAGCAGCAGCAGCAGCAGCAGCAGCAGCAGCAGCAGCAGCAGCAGCAGCAGCAGCCCGCCTGGCTCGCAGCGCCCGCGGGACCGACGCGCGCGGCGGCAGCAGCGCTGGAGCTCGCGCCCCGCTCTCCACACGCGCACGAGGAGCGCGGCCCCCGCCCCCCCCGTGACGACGCGCTAAGTTTTGCTGCCGTGCTCCCGCCCAGATGGGTCACCCGTCGGGGGGTGCTGACGCGGCTGCCGTGTCTCTCCGCTTCTATCGGCTTGGCAGGGAGCTGACTCAAAGACGGTGAGCGTTTGGCACAAAGCGAGATAAAGGGTTTCGAGTGCTTGTAATGAACACACGCGCCTTTTGCTGCTTGTGGAGCGTTTCCATTTCAACCGACCGTTGGCCGCCTCGCCTCTGCGACGCTGCTGACTTCCAGTTAGGTAGCCTGAGCCTACTTAATACACCTGATGTTTTCATGCCATTACGTTCCTTACAGTGATTACGCCCAACGTTAGAATTCCCTTTAGGCTCATGTATTTGTAAATATAGAAACATTTAGACAGAACTGCAGGGGTTGAAAGGGACCAGTGGAGGTCACCTAGTCCAACCCTTCTGCTAAAGCAGGCTCCCTACGCCAGGATTCACAGGAAACCGTTCAGATGGTCGTCAGTACCTCCAGAGAAAGAGGCTCCACCTCTTCCCCTTACCCCCTGTGACCTTGTGAAAAGCTGGGTGCAATTCCAGCTTTTTCTTAAGCTTATACGTGACATCAAGGCTTTGAATCACGTAACAGATATTCCTGGTAAACAACTGAATCTCAGCGTCGAGGCAAACATGCCCAAAGGTGGGGGAGAGAGAAAATGGGAGCCAGAAACACCTTTGAAACATCTCTGAACATGCTAAAGAATAATTAAAATTGGCCAGAATCCAGAGGCTGGGCTTGGCTTGCTTCTGGAGTTTTCTTTGTCTACCTCTCAGCTTTGAGGTAATCATATTAAATAGGACATATGGAGGTGTGGTCAGCTTTATAATGTTTGATAACACATCTTTCAAATAAGGATATCAGAAACTATAGTAATATAGAAGCTATAGTAATGCACTGCTTGTTGCAGTGTTGTTTCACTGTCAGCGGAGTTCAGAACCTTCTGGGCAAAGCTGAGAAATTTTTTCAATACCAGTCTACTTTCTTCTTCTTTCCCCCAACTAGCCATGCTGACTGGCTAGGGATGTGTCCAGGTGACTTTCCACATGAGGAAAGCACCATCTGGGACCTTGTGTACTCCTTTATGGCCAGGTAGCCTTGCTACCTCCTCTCTTGTTCACACCTATGCTGGAATTGCTAGGGCCCTGCTGGCACGTGCCCTGAGCACGGTCCAGCCTGAGTGGTGTGGAGGGACTGGACCTGGGGAAAAGAGCTGTGCAATTACTGCCATTCACTTGGGAAGCAGTGAAGGGCAGAAGCAGGGAGTTTGAATAGCACTGAGTAAGTGCAGAATACAAAATGGCATCCTGCCGTTGCTGCAGTATCCACTTGTTATCATTTTACTGTTCTGTCTATGATGTATGGGTTACTGATACTTAAATAACGTACCATCAGGGAAAATCCAAATTTTGGGCTAACTTCAGCTTGCTGTTCCTGTCTATCCTATGTTGTGTTGAGTATCATTTTCACAGAAGTGAGGCCACTCTATGTCTCTCTAGCACTGGAGCAGTTTTCAGAAGCTTTACCTCAGCGGTCCTGGTCTCAAGTCTAATTACCATTCCATAAGTCCCTCCTTCACTAAGAGTGGTTTCTTTCTGCGGTAGCACAGACATGTTACTGTCACAAAGCTAGCATTGTGTTAAGTCTTTGCCTCTCGTATATAACAATGAAGCTTATTCAGGGAGAGCAGAATCATCCTCCCCAAAAAAGACATATGAAAAAAACAAGTAGGGAACCCGGAAGAGAACACTGCTGGATACTGCTCTAAGGACCGTTTTCATTTCTTCCATCTTTGAAATCAGTGGAGATATATCTGTCAGCTCCCAGATGTTGCTCTTTAACAATTTGTCTCACCAAGATACAACTACCATTGCACTATAGTCCAGATTGCCGATATATTTGCTGAAAAGTTTTTGTAAAGCTTAAAATTACAGTGTTTGTTAAAGAACGTAATTATCTTCAAGTAATGTGGTTAAGACTCAGTCCCAACAATTCTATTCCTTTTTTAAATGATCAACTTACGTAAGAGCTCTCACAGGAGATGTCCTTTATCTAGTTTTTTTCTTTCTTTGCAGAAGATAATTATAAAAAAGGTCAACCACAATGTGATTTCAACTCTTTCCCCAAATTACAGCAGTCATTCACAGACTGTGTGTTATATGAGACATCAACATTAAAACATAATGTGTAAATATCAAGATGCAGGACTGGAAACTACACACACTGTGTAACTTCTTGTCTATCAAAAAATGAACCAGTTTTAAATACCCAGAGGTTTCCTTTCATGTAAATTTGGTTAAATAAACTATAGATTGGAAATCACGGAGTAGATAATCCTTCCCCCTTGACTCCATACAGCTAATCCATTGTGTTTCATTAGAAAGCTTACCCTGCCTTATCTTTAAGAGAGATTTGTTGCCAGATACGTTACCAATTTCCTCTGCTTAGCTGGAAAGCCTTCTCCCACTCTTTGAAGTGTTGTAAACATACATCCATTTAAAATGAGTGGGATTTGTTGTGTTGTTTTTTTTTTCTGTTCTCCTGTCATTATTTAGTAGACTTAAGTTGAAATATTCTAGATGAGAGTTTAAATAAAAATAGTTTATCTCTGCGTAAAATTAGTCTTGAAATCTTACTACACAGGTTGAGATACTTGTTTCTAAAACTGAACTTAATTTTTTTCCCCTCTGTTTAGAACACCAAGTGTTCTGTTGCAGTATATACCATATGAAAGTCATCTTTTCAGATATCTTGTGTTAGGGCAGGTGAAATACACTAATTCTGATTGCTTTGCATATAGATAGTTTTCCTAGAGAATACTAACCTAGCTGTTTTTTTATTTTTTTTTCCAGTCTTCTGTTTAAATTCCAGAAATTTTAAGTGGGCTGCTCTTAAAATGCTTTTAGAAACGTACCGTTGCCTTTATTCAGCATTTTAAAGCACATTTAAAGGAGCCATTGATCTGGCTGCTAGAATTTAATTAGTTGAGATTATATGCCAGGCAGCTGTTAACTATCCAAATTTAGCCAGTGGAGCGATAAGGTCCTAGCTCCATCTAGTGTTCATCTTTTAAAAGAGGAGTGAACGATCTCAAGAAAGCGTTCAGAATGAACAGTTCTTGGCTGCCAGGTAATCACTAGGTGCATGCGTTTTGTAGTTATTTAAGGGTTGACAATCCTACTGTAGTACATGAAAATCTAATGGAGGAAAGGAGCAGCCTTTTCAGACACGGCTGTTCAAAACTTCTGCCTCCAAGTTCACTCCAACCATCAGGCAAAGGCCCTCTTAATACAGCTTGGAAAATGAAGCTTTGACGGTAAGCTACTGCAAGCTCATATGTAGAGAATACAGTACCATATAAACTGTTACTCTGTTTCCTATACTGAGGCAATTCTGAGTCATGGGACTTACTTCAGTCAAACTGAACTCTGAATGCTGTAGGATTTGGTGTTAGTCTAGATTTGTTTGAAGTTTTTTTTTTTTTGCACAGTAGAAAGAAATACATGCTAGAAAGTAATTCCAATATTAAGACGTTATTAAGAGGTTTCTCTAGTATGAAGATATCCAATGTTCTATTACGCATTGGGAAACGTTTCCAGCTAGCATTTAGGCTTGAGTCAAGTAAGATACATCTTTCATGAGTATTTTAAAGTTTATTTTTTTTAATCCTCTAGCTTCAAACATAGGAGAGCTATAACAGGAAAATTCTAAGTTTGTCTTACCTGCAGATTTTGAGGTGGAAGGTGAGGGTCTGTCTTTGTTCTTTTTCCAGACAGCGCTCTTGATCACTTCTGTCTTTGATGGCTGCTACAGTACAGTTCTTTATGTCATAATCATACAGATGCAAGAAACCATCCCCCCCCCCCTTTTTTTTTTAAGAGAAAATCCTCAAACACCTTGTATATTTTATTTGGTATCACGATTAATTTAGTCTGGTATAACAAGATACCTTTTACCTATCTCTGAAAGCAAACCATGATGTGAAACTTGTTGCAACTCCCAGGCAGTGAAGATTAGCTTAAACGGCTTTCATCTGACCTCTGCATTTGCGAGAGCAGGCAAGGTCAGTTAGTGTGATTCAGCTGAGGTGCAATAACTCAGTCACATGCCTGAGCTCTCAGCTTGTTTACTGTTCAGCTTTCTTTTGTCAGTATTTTCTGGTGTTTGCTAAAATATGACTTCACAGAGTAAAGAAATGGAAATGTATACTATCTATGGAAATTTAAAGACGATCAGGCAGTATGTCAGTCAGGTATAATGAAGTCTTTGGCTGATACATGTCTTAAAATTATCTTAAAGATCAGCCTGCAGACACTCACTAAAATCTACTGCAGGAGAATTCCAACAAGCCCACAACCAAACCACCACTAACAGAAAAGTAGAAGGTTTCTAGTTCTGATTGTTATCTTGGATCCAGTAGTTGATAACCTGAATGTGTGTGCCTTAGCATGAGTAGATTGGAAGTTTTAAGTAACTGACCACGACTGACGTATTTAAGAGGAAATCCTAGATTTACAGGTTCCTTGGGGGCTTGTAACCTGTTTTTACAAAATGTACATTTGCTGTTGTAGCAGAAATACTGAGTCACGTCCTGAACCAGTGATTGAGCACCTGGAGGGAAGGCAGGGCCAACCCAGGGGAGCTCAGGTACATGCAGTGAACCTGAGTGACGGGAAGGGCTGGAGCCAGGATGTTTGACTTTTAGCTCCTTCAGTGTTACCTGTTTCTTTCTGCTCACTTTGATACTCTGTTTGTCTTCACAGACAAACTTTTTGTTTTTCCGAGATTGGACCTAGCACATAAAATATATTATTTTATCTCTATCAGTCTGCAGACTTTTAGCAGTTCATGTCTTTTTTTTTTATAAGCTAATGTGCTTCTTCTCTGTTTGTCCTGGCTTTGAGCGGTATGCCTTCTTGGTAGGCATCTATCTACATCCTGGTTGCCATACTTTAACTAGCTTTTTAGAAATAATTGGAAAAATCTGCAAAGCTTTTATGCTTAAAACTAACTAGTATAGGAAACTGAACATATTGTAGCAAAAAACCTGACTACAAACACTTAGATTAGATTTTATTTATGTTACCCATAAACTTCAAAGCCAGTTGTTAAGAAGCTAGACTTCAGACTTTATAGCATATCTTATATAAATTGGGAAGAGTTAGTGGGGGTTGATAAGTAATGTCAGCCATATGAAAACTTCCCTTTCTTCTGTATGGCCAAAATAAACGACCTTATTGTTTACACTGAAATCAGGATACATATCAAGTGTTTTTGATGGTCTCTGCAAGGTGTAGAGACCTTATTTTAAAGTCCTGGGGTAAAATCCAAGGAGGAAGGTAAATGAATCCAAAGGAGGTTCCTTACTGTGAACTGCTTCTGTGTATGCTTTTAATTAGGGAATTAGAGACATTCTTTTTGAATCATGTGTTTTTCTCTCTTTTGATATTTTTTTTGGCAGAAAAAACTAGTATTCTAATCTAGCTGGTGTGAGTTTGGACTAGGATTTGGTGGTAGAAGTTACATAGTTTTCAAAGAACTTTATAGGAAACTAGAACTGTGTGTTGTAGAGAACCAATTTAAGTACCATCATGAACCCTGTCAGGAGGATTGTGTTTTAGCTTGATTACAATGTCACAGCTGCATGAGTTTTGGTTCATTATGAGGAAACCTGTGTTGCAAGTGACTTCTGAATCTTCTGATTTCACACTGATTGTAGCTATATAAGCTTCTGAATATGTTCTTATCTGTTTAACAGTTGAAACTGTTTTTTCTGTGTTGTGTCTTAACTTCTGTAACTTCAAATGGAAATCTGGAAGGAGTACTTGGGTATCAAAATCTTACTAATATGATGATGAATGTATTTTTGTTGTCACTATTGCTTAAGGTGGTGACTTTCTGTATACAGATCTGAATTTTGATCGCATGTTCAGCAAAGGAAATAATTCAGTTTTTGTTATTGCATGCAGGCTTTTTTTTCTGCAAATATTTGTGTGTTTTAGCAGATATTTTCTTATAAGACTTACTTTTGGGGTTCCTTTAAAAAACATAGTTGTAATGTTTGTTGATAAAGGCTAGTTCATGATTCACTAAGAATGTAAAATGCTGGCTTTATTCAGTACAACTGTATAAATGTGCACAAAGAAAAAGAAATATTTGCTTCCCTGAAGTAATGGTATGAATAGGGATATGAATTCAGCTTTGAACTTTCCTTCCTTGTGTACTGCTCGATATCAGGATTCTATTCCTGTGGATGTAGCACATTCCTTTTCAAAAAGTATTCATGTCTTGATTATGAGCGTTCTTTGTTGTTTTTCTTGGACGGTCAGTCAGGTGATGTTTTTCCTCACAAAACAGTCAAACAAGTTTGTCTAGCATAGAGATGACCAAGGATGAAATGTAAATGTGATTTTTATGAATAAAAACACTTGAATTCAATGTATTGAGTAACATTAGGTAAATATCGTGATAGCAGACTTACATTAATCTACATATACACTTCACCAAAAAGTTTGATTTACATAAGAGGGTATGTGAACCTGCTATTTCTTTGCCTTGTGGCCCTTTTAAAGGGAGTCACTAAAACTATAGCCTGCAAAATCAACTACAACTTCATTGTACCACCTGCATTTCAGTGCTGTGCCTGATAAACCTACAGGGGCTTGCGTTGCAGGAGTAGCTGGATGATTGTGGGTGGGGGAAAATGTTTTCACTTTAAAAGTCTGTCTCTTCTCCTTGAGAAAAATGGAGTACTTTTTTTTTTTTTTTGATTGTAAAATAAGCTTAAGGTGAGTGATTTTATGGTGCGGAGCCAGGAGCTGGGCTCGATGATCCTTGTGGGTCCCTTCTGACTTGGGATGTTCAATGATTCTATGACTTCACATGCAAAATTATAGGGATATGAATTGAATGTGCTATCTTTGTGTGGCTGTGTGCCCTTGTTTTTTTCCTCTTTGTGAGCGCATTTGTACATCTCAAAACAAAAATACCGGTTGATAACATAATAGTAATTAATTTAAAATGTTGTATATTATATATTAATGTAAAACTATTTAGGTAGAACAAATGCACATCCTTTATATCTATTGAAGAATTTTATAAATGAAAAAACAGCCAACAAAAACAGACACCTGGGGGAGAAAAGCAGATGTACAGACAAAAAACACCATTGTTTTCAGTATGTTTCATGAGAAAAAAGATTTATTCAAAACACAAAGCATATAAGATGGTTTTAGAAATTTAAGAACTTGATTTTATGTTATTTGAAACTTATTAAATTACTTGTTGACAGGACTGACTAGGAATGTAATAATAAGGATGGGAATATGATATTTTTCTGATGATGTTAATATTAAGAAAAGCATGTAGGTAGTGTGGAGACTATTTCTATTTGTGTAAGTCCTGTAAACTTAGAGCTATATGTTTCGAGTTTATCCTTGTTGTTAATCCTGCAAATTTGTTTGCTCTTGGTGACCAAACCTTTGAGCAGGAAACTTTTTTCTCACTGTAGTGACTAACTTCCAAAATGGTGGGATTAATACCTGTAGTGGAAGTGCTGAGTTATGGCTTGAACCAGTGATTGAGCACCTGGTGGGGAGGCAGGGCCAATCCATGGGAGTACAGGTGTGTGCAGTGCTCCTGAGTGACTGGAAGGGGTCGAGCTGAAATCCACCCCTTCTCAGACCTCACTTAAGGTTTGGTAATGGAGGTGAAGATATCTCATCTGGAGATCCCTGCTTACCTGAGGACCTTGCAAGCCTTCTTGAAGGTAAGCAGTTTGTTTTTCTTATTTCTGTGCCTACTGCAATTGTGTTTAAGCGGATCCTCACTTACTGTAGCCGCAGACCTTGCTGCTCTGCCATCTTGTTATGCTTTCTATCACAACGCTATTCAGTGAAATTGCTTGTGCTAAAAAAAATAGGAACTTTTTTTTAGACCTTTTTAGGAGATAACACTTCCCATAGTGATGCATGCTCTGAAAATGCTTCAATTCTGATTGCCTCTGAAATTGGCATCTCTGAATGTAGATAGTTTCTTTTTTGAGTCCACAGAAGAAGTTAAGAGTTAAGGTTTTAAATCAGTTTTTTGTACCTATTCAAAATACAAACAAACAAAAAAAGAACCCCAGCAAACAGAAAACAAAATACAGAACGTTTCTGTTGAAGTTGTTTCTACCAACTGCAGATGTGGTACTGGAAAGTTGGCATTAAATCTGCTTACATCTTGCAGGTACATTAAAATTGCTTTTGGAAAAATACAGTGGAAGCATAAAGCCAAAGTAAACCTCTGCAAATCCTTAAGGGAGAGCCATCTATCCACATGAAATAGTATCATTTTCAAATTGAATATGTGCACAGGAGATTATATTGACACTCGGACTCCTCATCTTCTACTGTGGTAAATGGACAGAGGTAGAGGAAGAAGTAGGTCTTCGAAGTAAAAAGCTATTGGGCAAATTCATTAAAGTGAATCTTCAGTGATGTTGACACATAGACACTCTGAGATGATTCATTAAAACGTAATTACAAGTGCACAGTGTTCTTATGTTCTTTTTTGGAACTTCTTTGAGATTGGCTGTATGTTTGTTTAACTCTTTGGTTGATGAAATAAATCTGCTTTTGTGTTCTTATTCTCGAAGTGACAGAAATGAATGGTGTTGCATTATAGCAAGAAAAAAACAACAGAATTTGTGCTTTAGGAAGAGCGATCTAGAGCCTGGCTTGTGAATTGATGGAGTAAATTCCCTGGGAAGTATGTGGACTTCAGGTCATGAAAGGCCTTACAAATAGTTGAGGCAGACTTATTCAGTGATGTCTCCTTCTGTTCTCTTTCCTTATGTTTGCACATAAATGGTCAGCAAATCAACATCAGTACTAACATCTGCAAATTTCAGACCTTTGTTTTTATCATGTATACATTTCTCAGTTTAGAAGTCTTGAAATTTTGACACTCCTTGTGAATGAACCTCAATTTCAAAGTTTGTGATACAATTTAGTCTTTTTTTGTAATGTGACATGAAGTAACCTGGTAAAGCTCATCCACGCAGGACTTCCTTTTTATCAAAATTAGACCATCTATGAGTTTATTATAGAGTTTGTATTTCTCAGGCAGCGAGGTTCAGAGACTGCCTTGCCAGATTTTTTTTTTTTGAGGGTTGTTCATTGATACAGCCATCTTGAATGTAGAATAAAAACTAAGTGTGTTGTGCTCTATGCACTATCAAACAGAGAGCCTCCAGGAATGCCTTTTGTGAAAGAGCAAGCTTAGTTCATGTTTATGTCAAAAGCTTTTATTTAAGTCGAGATTACACATCCTTCTATAGTAAGGATCTCAAAGCATTGCAGAGGTGGTTAATGCTCTATTTTGCATGTGTGATTTTACAGATGAGGAATAAAAGGCTAAGTAATGTAATCTGCCTTTCACCTATGGTCGCGCAGCAAATCATTGCCAGCCCTCCTTATTTTAAGTCCAAGGATGTCTTTAACTGCTTCTTGTGGTCTCATAGCATGGAATTAATGCTGTTAGTCATTAAGGCAATTTAGAATGATATATTTTTTTCTTGCTAAAATCAGACTAATATTGTAATTTATCAGTCTATATGCTTGTAGCTGTATTCTGGAACTCCTTTACAAAATAATTCCCTGATGTTTTTTGTTCTGTGTAAGCTGTCTTTAAACAGATCTGCACTTTCAAAAATGTGTTTTCTGTAGAAACAACTGAGGATTGCTTTTCAAGTACTTTTTTTTTTTGGTAATTAACATCCAGTCAAAATCCAAAAGCTAATGCCAAAACCTGTATTTTGCAAGTGTCTAGTTGTGTGTATTGTTTTTTTTTCTGTGGAGTTCACCTGTTATTTGCAAAGACAGGACTGAGCAAGTGATGTGCACTCACTTGCACTACTTGGGCTCATCTGGTGCACATGTTCTGTGCAGATATTTTGCTGGAGTCAGGATAGGATTAGAAAGATTTAGCTATGAACAATAGAAATGTTTGGAAATATTGAAAATGTATCTCAAGTCAAGTGTGACAGTGGAAAGAAAACAATTACTGATAAGTAAAACAGCTAAACAGCATATGGTTCAGAACAGATCTAAGAACAAACAAGCAGTGATGTGCTGAAAAAAATTGGAAGGTGGTAAATCGAAGCTGATAAGTGGGAATGTCTAGATGCAACTAATATGTTTGCTGGACCAAAATTGGTCTGTGCAGCTACACAGATAACAAACTATGAAATTTTTGTGGAAATAGGCTAGGAAGTTGGTGATTAGAAATAGCCTTGTTATAATGTGCAGGAAGATCATATGTTAAACATAAACCACATGTTTGTGTGGTTGTATACTCCTTTGCTTTGCGATATGGTAGATCTTTGCTATTAAATCTTTATGGATTTGCTACCAGAGAAGCTGTGATTTTTACAGTGCTTTCAACGAAGTTTTTTTGCAGTGAACTAGGATACTGAAGGCAATAAGATAATGTGTGTTTGATAGGAAGGACTTAATTGATTTCCATGACACTGAAGCAGAAATATAATTTTAATAGGAAGAGAATGTGTCAGAGAGATGTTTGTGTGTATGTATACGCACCCATTTGTATTTTTTCCTTGCTCTTTGACTAGTTTGTGTGTATGTATTCATATGATACTACTTCATGAGTTAATTCTTATTTATGGGGTCTTTACATATTTTTAAATGGACACTAGTTTAAGATCACTGGCATGTGTAAGCATTAATTTATGTGAAAGAAATGAAAGTTGTAGCAGATGGTCATTATTGTGCTTCAAAATTATATTAATTCCACATTGATGTGAGACTGTTAGCTTTTAAATGTATTTGAAAAGTTGCTCAAGATTCTAAGCTTTTTGCTTGTTTTGAAGCTTATAAATAATCTGGGATCCATCACCCCAGGCAAGGAGCTGCTTTTCCTTGGGATCATAGTGAATAGTGACATGGCTACCCTGACGCTTTGGAAAATGCAATACTGGTATTTCATAAGTATTTACAGCACCCAAAACGTCATATGCACATTGTATGCGAGAGATGCCTCCACTCGGAAAATTGTACACTACATAGAGAGTGTTACATGCCATGAAAGCTGCTTCGGCATCCTTACTGCTGCATGTTGTATCCCAAGTGTGTTCCACTGACATGGTTATGTGGTTGATTTTGGTAATTACAAGGTTTCCTCCAATCTCTGGCTCTGCGTGGATTGCCCAGAGCCCTTGCTCATCAATAGCAAGATCTATTTTTGTAGATGGAGAAAGCTGATAGGCAGGAATCCTTCCAGCCCCTGGCAGTAGCATGTGATCGACAATATTTCTTTTCTGGATATTGAATTTAATTATTTCATTTAAGGAGCCATGTCTGTGATAGAATAGGAAACCCTGATAAATAATGTGGCCAGTCCCTTCCCAGGGAAATGGCAGGATGACTCTGCGAGCTTTTAGTGTATGATTGCTTTCCATGAATGTCATGATGTTTGCAAATTCAAAAAGAACATTATTCACAGGACCATTTAATAAGTAAATCTTTGTATGCTTTTTGCCAGGATCTTTCATCCAAGAACCATGCTTATCTCCAGTCTTCTTAACTATCTTTAGGGACTTTACACCTGCAAGCATGTGGTCACAACCTGTAAGTAAATACCCAAAGACAAAAAAAAAAAAAAAAAGTTAGAATATTTGAATTTTATAGTTTCCTTTCTTTGAATTATTTACTTTCTTTTTAACCAACCTAGAGGGCCAAGGTGAATATATCAGTAAAAGTGGCAGCAATGTGGCTATATTGAGTAGTGTTGAACCCAATTTTATTATATATTTGACATTTCCTACTAAAGAAACCGCAAACCTTCAGCTACACGTACTGCTCTATTAGACCAGTGTTATTCAAAAGGTGTTCAGTTGTACCTGACAGGAAGCTGATAACACAACAGCGATTACCTGATTATTGTCATCTATCCTCTTACAGGGCTATAATTTTGAGTTCAAAGAGGAGTTAGAACAGTGCAGTAAAAATAAGATTTCTTATTGGAAGTACACAGGGTAAAATCTATCCTCCTGATATGTTGTGTGTGTGTGTATATATATATATTTAGGAATTCTCTTATCCTCTGTTAGCTTTTTTTTTCCTGTTAGCTGAGTGGTGCAGTTGACACCACAGAAGGAAGGGATGCCATCCAGAGGGACCTGGACAGGCTTGAAAAGTGTGCACGAGTTCCTATTGAGGAAGGCCAAGTACAAGGTGTTACAGCTGGGTCAAGGCAATCCCAGATATGAGTACAGGCTGGGAGATGAAGTCATTGAGAACAGCTCTGTGGTGGAGAGCTCAGTCCTGATGAATGAAAAGCTGGGCTTTTTACACAGTCTTACAGTGATACAACAAGGGGGAATCACTAAAAGAGGAGAGATTCAGGTTAGGTGTTACAAAGAAATTTCTTAGAGAGTGGTGAAACATTGAAACAGGATGCCCAGAGAAGTTGTAGATGCCCCATCTCTGGTGGCATTTGAGACCAGGTTGGATGGGATCCTGGTTAACCTGATCTTGTGGCTGGCAACCTTGCCCATGGCAGGGGAGGGTGGAACTGGATTGTCTTTATGGTCCCCCCCCCAACCTAAGGTGTTCTGTGATTGTTTCTTTGTATTAATGATGTGAAGACAAAGAGAACAGATGTAATTTGCGTTACTAATTCTTATGCTAGAAGCACGACTGGTGGAATCAAATAAGAATTAAGCTTTTGCCATAGTAAGTGAGCCTTCAACAGGGAAGGCTAAGACCTGCCTGGAATTATATCTGTCAAAGGATGTCAAGGATAAGAGATTATTATTATTATTATTTGGTACGTCAGTAGTAGAAGGAGGACTAGGGAAAATGTGGGTGATTGAGGTGGATGCCCTGGTTAACAGGGGACATTGAGAAGGTGGAGATGCTGTATGCCTTCTTTGCTTCAGTCTTTACTTCTAACACTGTCCTTCAGGAGTCCCAGACCCTAGAGCTAAGAGAGAGAGTCTTGGGAGTGGAAGACTTCCCTTGGTTAAAGTGGATCTGATCAGAGAGCCAAAGTCATGGATTTACACACAAATCCATGAGCCCCAATGGGATGCACTCATATGTGTTGAGGAAGCTGGCATAAATGATTGGCAAACTACTCTATCATGTTTGAAAGGTCTTGAAGAATGGGAGAGGTCCCTGAGGACTGAAGGATAGTCAATGTCACATCAGTCTTCAAAAAGTTCAAGAAGTATGGATCTGGGCAACTATGGGCCAGTCAGGCTCACCTCCATCCCTGGAAAGGTGATGGAACAACTTTTTCTGGATGCCATCATCAAGCAACTGGAGAAGAAGGCTATCAAGAGTCATCAATGTGGATTCACCAAGGGCAAGTCACGCTTGACTGATCTGGTAGCCTTCTATAATGTCATCACCAGCTGAGTAGATGGGGGGAGAGCAGTGGATGTTGTGTATCTTGACATCAGTAAGACATTTGACACTGTCTCCCACAACGTCCTTGTAATGAAACTTAGAAAGTGTGGGATAGATATGAGTGGACTGTAAAGTGGGTTGAGAACTGGCTGACTGGCGGAGCTCAGTGGGTTGTCATCAGCAGTGTGGAGTATGGTTAGAGGCTGTAACTAGCCATGTTACCCAGGGGTTGGTGCTGGGTCAAGTCTTATCCAGCATCTTCATCGATTACCTGGATGAAGGGGTAGAGTCTAGCCCTGTGAGTTTGCTGATACAAAGCTGGGAGGAGTGGCTGACACACAGGTAGGCTGTGCTGCTGTTTAACGAGTCCTGGACAAGACTACAGAGCTGGGCAGAAAGAAGCCTGATGAGGATTTCTCAGGAGTAAAGTTCGACAAGCGTCTTGCCTGGGTAGGAATAACTGTGTGCATCAGTAAGGTTAGAGGCTGACCTGCTGGAGAGAAGCTCTGCAGAGGACTTGGGTGTCCTGATGTGCAACAGATTGGCAGTGAGCAGGCAGCATGCCCTTGTCACCAAGAGGACCACCAGTAGAACAAGGAGCAATGGGCAGAAATTAGAATGGGACATTCCATAGTAACACAAGGAAGAACTTCACTGGCAGAGAGACAGAGCATTGGAACAGGCTGCCCAGAGAGGTTACAGAGTCTCCTTCTCTGGAGATATTCAAAACCCACCCAGATGCCTGCCTGTGTGACCTACTGTAAGGAACCTGCCTTGGTAGTATGGTTGGACTTGATTTCTAGAGGTCCCTTCCAACCACTACAATTCTGTGGTAGTTTTGGCTTTGGTATGTTTTGTATGTTCTTTGCATGTATGTTTGAGACCCAAAACCACTAATCTGGTGAAGACCCAGGTATTTAGAGTCTAAGGTCTTTATTGGGTACTGTCTTTCTGGGGGAAAAAACTGTACTGCAAAGTATATTAACAAGCTTGTTTACCAAAGGCACTCAAATTTACAAGAGACGCTGTTTGAAGTTTAATGAATTGCTTTTAATTAAGTGCAGCCATTTTAGTAAACAGAACAAATAAAGCCTTAAGGCAAGAAATTCTGGCAGCAGATGAAATGGAGAAAGCAAAAAACAGTTCCCTTACTGGCCTGATATGAACCTATTGAAGTCATTGGCAAGATTCCATTTGCCTGTAAAATCAACCTTTATGTCATTTATGTGTACTGATAGCCTCTACCGAAACACTCCTATATTGCAGCTACTGCACTGAGTTTTTGCTTTAAGTCCCTTACCCTGGTTGAAGTTTTCTCTAGCAATCGAAAACAGCTTTCCTGAAACTAACATTTATTGATTAGGTTAAAAAAAAGTAGAATCCTTGAGTTAAAATATCTAGTAGGCATCAGCAACAAGCTCCTCATCTACAGGAGAAATATACCAAATAACTGGATTACAATCTGAAATCTATGAAGGATTTCTCCTGGAGAGATAATGTTATCTCATATTGGCTTTCCTAACTTATTGCTGGAAGACTGAGGGACTGAGATATGCACAGTGAGCAGAAAGTATGCCAAAAATTTTCTCATTATCCGCAGATACCTTCCAGGCCCACTATTAACAAACCTTATAATACGCAGAAGAGAATTTATCGGTTCTGCCCAAAGCAGGATGAAACAGAATGAGGTATCGACTACTGATCGTAGAAATAATCATTGTGTACACATATGTATGTGTGTATACATATGTATATATAGTAGAACATATTATGTATTTTTAAGTGTGTAGGAGCTTGAACTAAAGCTAGTAATGTTAGACTTCAGTTTTTATTTATATAACATTGCCAATCTCAAAGTGCTTCAGCAAAAAAAAAAACCAACTAAACTAAAAACAAACTGAAAAACAACCCCAAACGTATGGATAGTTTATGATAATGGAGACAGAGTTACTGTGTGCTGGAGTTGTGAAAGTCTTGCTCCTAAGTACTGTCAAATCTACACGGAGTAGTTTCCCCATGGGCTTCAGTGGGACAAGCATTTGCCTGGTATTGACAGAAATAAAATTACTGTAAACTGCTGCAATAAAATTAAAAGTAATATTTAAGAAGGGATTTTTCCCCCTCAGAAAAATACTTTTCCAAGTGTCCTTATCATGAACAATTTATAAGTCTCTAATGCTCAGAAAAATGTACATCTGGAAATAAAGAAGTCTTCATATTCACACCGCTCAAACACTGTAATTGTAGACCTTAGAAGCAGAATAGGTGGTCACTTCTGTTACCATCTGCATTAATACTTTGTTGCTAGGAAAGCCTGAAGAAAAGTGTGAACTTATTTGCAAAACTAATTCAGTACGTTTCTTTTGAAGCTAGTGGAATGGGGTAATTGATGCTTTAAGATCTTTCACCTAGCTGCTTGAAAGAGCTGCCTTTATCTCTTTTAACTGTTTTCTTACTGCGTTTGGACAAAAATGGAACAGACTACATCGAGTAGATATGAGTTATATATTGTGCATATATAAACACATTAAAGTAAAGATGCTTTATAATGATAAAATTAATTTGTTTGGGGACAGTTATACATTGTATATATTCTTCATAATGAATACCTTGCACTTTCAAATTAGAATTGAACTTTGCTCATAACTTGTGCTCTCTTGACAAAGTACATAGTAGGGGAGACGGATAATGGAATAACAGAAGAGGGCAGCAAAATAGAGGAAAATGTAGTACTGAAT
This sequence comes from Aquila spilogaster, assembly GCA_024606505.1. Classification (NCBI taxonomy): domain Eukaryota; kingdom Metazoa; phylum Chordata; class Aves; order Accipitriformes; family Accipitridae; genus Aquila; species Aquila spilogaster. Next base: position 24,304,680 of record JANHGO010000038.1, read on the forward strand.
TAAGTTTTATTAGCTTGAGTTCACTTTAAAAGCTTTGATCTCTTGCCAGTACAAATAACAAAGACTAATGTTAATTCCTCAATACAACTGAAATGCAGTGGCAGTTGTTCAACTGTTCTGGGACTTTGCAAGAACATTTTTAGTTTTGTAATAAAAGCTTTCAAAGAGTAAACTTGATATATCATAGAGTATATGCAAGATATTTGAACTGTATTTCTTTATGTCCCCTTCCCACACATATAAAACATCTTTTGAAAGGCTAGAATTTACACACAGAGACCATGTTATCATCTTTGGTATTTATGTAACTTGCAAAATTCTGTTATCCCTATATGTGAACTGTTCTTACTTGCATTAAGCATGACTTTAAGTTTCCTTTTTTCTTCTTCTTCTTCTAATAGCTGCTGTTTCACCAGATCTTCATCTACTTCTACACATGTATTAGAATCTCTCACAGATCCAAAGTAGTCAATGTCCCTTTGTGCTCGTTCAACTCTTGTTAGCAAATTCTCGACTTCACTTTTAACCTCAGTCTTGTAACTGTTCAGTCCTGACAGGCGTGACAGTACCATCTTTGAAAAGTCTCGAAATTCTTCAACATAATCCAGTATGTCTTGGTTGCATTTTTCCAGTCTGTTCTTGAGTTAGAACACAGAAAGAACTTACATAGAAACACAGACATAATCTGTATAGAAGTCAGTCTCATTCACAATTACTTAAACTGCTATTCTCTCCTTTACAATTTCCCCCCTCTATTTGAAAACGTTGGTCTGTTGCTGCTTATGTGCATGAGAAGTAGGAATAGCCAGAGACTGAAGGGCATATGATCTCTGACTGCTTGCTTTCTGGAAACTCTTCCTGTAGGATTACTGGTGAAGCAGTCTCAGAAATGTTTTCTGCAGAAAATCTACAAGCCTGGACGTGTCACATAAATAGCCCTCTTCTGACCAAGCTCCTATGTGGTGTGATTTTTAGAAGATGGAAATTCTGATATGAGAAGTTTGTTGTTTTTTTTAATCAAATTCTTGGCTGTATTAAAAAAAAAGTGCAGGAGTGAGTGAATTTAGATTTAGTGATGTGTAAAAGACTTCTAATTCTGCAAATTTCAGGAGGAACTGGTATTTTCATATGATTGAAAGCAAATACCTGTTTCTGTCTCCCAGCTGCAAAGGGATTATTTCAAATCCTACTTCAAGGGAAGGTACTCTGCTAGTCTACACAAATATGTCTTAAATTACTCTCTTAGGTTTATATGTACACAAATTTATTGGGCATTGTTTTGTTTCCTTGTTAATAACTGAAAGCAATTCTGAAAATATGGTTATACCATTCCTTCAGATGGACTGACTGTATGTTAAACATTTGCATATTTGTCTGAGTTTCAGTGATGGTGTTTAAAAAAAAAACACAAAAAAAAAACCCAACCAAGGAAGTGATAAGAGTAAAATACAATCCCATGAAATTATATCCTACAATAAACAATAATTGAAAATCATTATAGTTAAAGGTTTAGCAATAGTTTTACTTAACTATAGTTGTTTGGAAAAGCTGGAAACTTAGCTTCCCAATACTGATCAGAATACACACACTTCAGTATTTATTCCCTCCCCCCAAGATTATGACAAGACTGGAAAAAAAAAACCCTTAAGGTTTCAAGAATATAGCA
>JANHGO010000038.1:24306445-24361186 GCA_024606505.1 Aquila spilogaster
TTCAGCCTGGAGAAGAGAAGGTTCTGGGGAGACCTTATTGTGGCCTTTCAGTACTTAAAGGGGGCTTATAAGAAAGACGGGGACAGACTTTTCAGTAGGGTCTGTAGAAATAGGACAAGGGGTAATAGTTTTAAACTAAAAGAAGGTAGATTCAGACTGGATACAAGGAAGACATTTTTTACGATGAGGGAAGTAAAACACTGGAACAGGTTGCCTAGAGGTTTGTTCCATCCCTGGAAACATTCAAGGTCAAGTTGGATGGGGCTCTGAGCAACCTGATCTAGCTGAAGATGTCCCTGCTTATTGCAGGGGGGTTGGACTAGGTGACCTTTAAAGGTCTCTTCCAACCCAAACCATTCTATGATTCAATGAAGTTCATGGAAGAAAAAGATTTCAGCGATACTGAGCACAAAGGCAGTGCTTCTGGCATGAATCACTAAAAGGAGAGGTACATGTTTATACTGTTCTTATGCTCTTCCATATGTATTCTTTCTTGATACCTCTTTGAGATTGGCTATTGGGTTGGATAACTCTGGTTGATTACATAGGGCTACTCTTACATTCTTATGCTGGACAGGACAAAAATCAACAGGGTTGCATTGCAGTGAGGAAAACTGAAGTTGCGCTTTAGGAAAAATGTTATAGCAGCTGGTGTGTGAATTGATGGAGTAAATTCCCTGCGAAAGTTGTGGAGACCCTATCATTAAAGACTTTAAAGAATAGTTGAGACAGGCTAATTTAATGATGCCTCCTTCTGTCCTTGTTCTCTTATGATTGTACATAAATGTTTTGCCAACAAATCAGTATGAGGATTAACATCTGGGAATTCCAGCTTTTCAAATTGTTTGATTGTTGATATACATTTTTGAAACTAGAAGGCTTGAAAATTTGCCCTTTCTTGTAACTGAACCTGAATTTTGAGATTTGTTATTCTATTTTCTTGGTTTCATTTCTTTTGCATTTTGTACAATATGAAATAATCTAGTGAAGCTCATCCATACAAAGCTTTATTCTTTTATCAAAACTAGGCAGTACCTTTCACTCATTCCAGTACGTAAAGGGGGCCTACAAGAAAGCTGGAGAGGGACTTTTTACAAGGGCATCTAGTGATAGAACAAGGGGTAATGGCTTTAAACTGAAAGAGTGTAGATTTAGATTAGATGTAAGGAAGAAATTCTTGACTGTGAGGGTGGTGAGGCACTGGAACAGGTTGCCCAGAGAGGTTGTGGATGCCCCATCCCTGGAAGGCCAGGTTGGATGGGGCTTTGAGCAAGCTGGTCTGGTGGAAGGTGTGCCTGCCCATGGCAGGGGGGTTGGAACGAGATGGTCTTTAAGGTCCCTTCAGACCCAACCCATTCTATGATTCTATGATAATTAAGCTTGGATTTCCAGGGCAACAAGGTTCAGAGAGGACCCTGCCTGAACCTTTGAGGAATGCTCATTGAAATCTCTATACAGAATAATAACATAGCCTTTCTCTGTTGTGTAATAGTGTGGGCATAGCATATTCCAAGAATACCTTTTCTAAAGAGCAGACTCAATCCATATTTACACCAAAAGCCTTTATTTGTTAAGTAAAGAAGATTACACATCCTTTTGCAGTAAAAGATCTCAAAGCATTCGAAAGGTGGCTAATACCATTTTGTATTTCTGTGTTTGTAATTTTACAGATGAGGAATAAAAGGCCAAATAGTTGAATCTACCTTTGACCCATAGTCACACAGGAAATCAATGCCAGCCCACCTTACTTTCAGTGCGAGGATGTGTTTAACTGTGCTTCCTATGGCTTCTGTAACACAGAAGCAATGCTATAGTCATTAAGGCTGCTTAGTTGTCTATACAGTTTCTTTTGCTAAAAGCCGAGCAGCACTGTTGCAACTCAGCAGTCCATACAGTCTTAGTTGTATTCTGGAACTCGTTTTCAAAATCGTTACCTGATATTTGGCTGTTCTGTTGAAGCTATTTTTAAACAGAACAATAGCTCTTTCAGAGTAAAGAACAAAATGGGCTTTCTGTAGAAACAGCTGTGGATTGCTTTTCAAGCACCATTTTTTGTTGGTTTTTTTTGTTGTTGTTATTAAACAAAAATGCAGCTGTCATTAAAATCCAAAACCTACAGCCAGTACCTGTATTTCACAAGTAAAAGTCTAGGGTTTTTTTTGTTTGTTTGGTTGGTTTTTTTAAATATTATTTTTGAAACAAAAATGTGTTTGTATTTACCTGGAGTTTTTCTGTAACTCACAAAACCAGGACTGACCAGTGGCGTTCCCTCACTTGCACTATTGTGCTCATCAGGGCCACCTTTTCTGTACAGGTATTTTGCTGGAGTCAGAGGATAGGATGAGAAAGATTCCACTATGAGCAATGAAAGTGATTTGAAGTATTGAGAAAATGCCTCACAACTAGATTCTGAAAGAGTACTAATAAGAAAGGAAACAGAGTGATATGTAAAACATTTAAAAATAGTGTATGATACAGAACAGATCATCTAGGAACATTCCTTCTGACACACAAGCAGTGATACGCTGAAAAACATTGAAAGGTGGCAAATTGATGCTGACAAAAATGAATATTTAGCTGCAGCTACTGTATCAGCAGGATCAAAAGTGGACTGTACAGCTATATGGGTAATAAAAATCTGGACATTTCATTAAAATAGTCTAGAAGTTCAATGATTAGGAATAGCCTTGATGTAATGTACAAGAACTGTATGTTAAAAATAAACCATGTTCATGAGGATGTATACTCTTATGCTCTGTGATATAATAAACCTCTCCTGTTAAAACTTCATAGATAATTTCTCTGGAAGCATGTGATTTTATAGTGCTTACAAGAAGGCTTCCTACAGTGAGCTTCAGGGTAGTGAAGGCTGTCAGATAATGTGTATTGGACAGGAAGGACTTCTAATTTGATTTCCACGGCACTGAGGCAGAATATATAGTTTTGATAGGAAGAGAAAGTCAGAGATTGATTATTATTTTTTTTAATTAACCTTAGTCTTTAAGACTAGTTTGTGCATGTGTGTGTGTGTTGTACGTGTGGTATTTAGTCATCATGTAATTCATATTAATAGAATCTTTACATATTCTTAATTGGAAATTAGTTTAAGATCACTGGGGTATGTAAGCCTGAATTTATGTAAAATAGATAAAAGTTGTAACAAATGGGAATAATGAAATTTTAATACACTTTAATGACCATGTTGACATGGGACTGCTAGCTTTTAAGTGTAGCTGAAAAGCTTTTAAGACTCTAAACTTTTTGCTTTGTGTGAAGCTTGTAAATGATCTGGGATCCATCACCCCAAGCAAAGAGTTGCTTTTCTTTAGGATTGTAATGTATAGTGGAATGGCTACCCTGACGTTTTGGAAAGTGCAATACTGGGATTTCGTAAGTATTTACAGCATCCAAAACGTCATAAACACATTGTATGCGAGAGGTGCCTCCACTGGGAAAGTTGTAGACAACATAGAGTGTGTTGCATGCCATGAAAGCTGCTTCAGCATCCTTGCTATTGCATGATGTGTCCCAAGTGTGCTCTACTGCCATGGTTATGTGGTTGATTTTAGTAATTACAATGTTTCCTCCAGTCTCTGGTTCTGCATGGATTGCCCAGAGCCCTTGCTCATCAATGGCAAGATCTATTTTTGTAGACGGAGAAAGCTGATAGGCAGGAATCCTTCCAGCCCCTGGCAGTAGCATTTGGTCAGCTGTATTTCTTTTCTGGATATTGAATTTAATTATCTCATTTAAGGAGCCATATCTGTGATAGAAGAGGAAACCCTGATATATGACATGGCCAGTTCCTTCCCAGGGAAATGGCAAGGTGACTCTGCGAGCTTTTAGTGTATGATTACTTTCCATGAATGTCATGATATTTGCAAATTCCAAAATAACATTATTTACAGAACCATTTAATAAATAAATCTTTGTGTGCTTTTTGCCAGGATCTTTCATCCAAGAGCCATGCTTATCTCCAGTCTTCTTAACTACCTTTAGGGACTTAATACCTGCAAGCATGTGGTCACAACCTGCAAGGAAACACCCAAAGAAAAAAAATATTAGAATATCTGTGAATTTTCTAGTTTCCTTTCTTTGAATAACTTAGATTCCTTTTAATGCAGCCATAAGGCCAGGGTCAATATATCAGTAAAGGTGTCAGCAGCGTGGCTACTGTAAGTAGTGTTGAAGCTAATTTTATACGATATATTCAGTGTCTCCTGCTAAGAAAACTGCATATCTTCAGCTACACAGTGTGTTGTTTTCTGCAATATTAGACCGGTGTTATCCAAAAGGGATTCTATTTGTGTACCTGAGAGGAGACCAAGAGCACAGTTAGTGATTCTATGGTTATTCTTTTCAGTTCTTTTACAGGGCTGTAATTTTTACTTCAGAGAAGTGACTTCTGTTCTAGATCAACACAGTCAAAGAATCAAATTTATTTCTTATTGAAGGCATACAAATTAAAATCTATTTTCCTGATACACCATGTGTATAGTATTTTTGTTTCAGGAATTCTCTTATCCTCTGTTAGCCTCTTTTTTCTGCATTTATAATATAAAGACAAATAAAAATAGATCATCATAACTGAAAGCCAAAACACTGGGTTATCTTCCCATTCCCCTTCCCAATGCCTGCAGCACAAAGCAACTAGAACAAATATATGTATCACAAAATCGGGAATGCTCATATAATAAGGTGGTCTTTAAATGAACTGGTATGATGTCTGTGTTATCAATTCTTATGCTAGAAGCATGGCTGGTGGAATTACATAGTTGTTTACCTCACTATAGGGATAAAATTGGCACCAGCAGAGAGCGAATCATAGTTTTGACTTCATTATGTTTTGTATGTGCTTTGCACAGATGTTTTAAGACCACAAAGCACCAAGATTGTGAAGACTCGGGCATTTAGACGCTAAGATCTTTATCAAGTACCATCGTTTCCAGGAAAAACTCTACTGCAAAGCATATTAACAAGCTTGTTTACCAAAGGCACTCATAAATTACAAGAGACACTATTTGAAGTTTAAAGAATTCCCTTTAGTGAAGTGCAGCCATTTTAGTAAACAGAACAAACAAAGCCCTAAGGCAGGAAGCTCTGGCAGTAGATGAAATGGAGAAAGCAAAACCAGCCTCCCTATTTGGCCTGATATGAACCTAATGAAGTCAGTGGCAAGATTCCAGTTGCCTGTAGAAGGCAACCTTTATGTCACTTGTGTGTACTGATACCCTCTAACCAAAGCATTTGGATATTGCTGCTACAGCATGGATTTTTTTTCTTGGAAGTCCTCACTCTGAATGCACCTTCCTTGAGCAAGCCACAATAGCTTTCCCAAAACTAACATTTATTGATTAGGTAGATTCTAAAAACTTAAAATTGAATCAAAATACCTAGCCAGCCTTAGAAACATCTTCCTCTGCAGGAGAAATAACCAGATCACTATCTGAAATCTATGAATAGTGTCTCTCTTCTTGAGTGAAGTTTTTTAACTCTCCTTGGCTTTCATAACAGCTTGGAGGAAGATTGAGAAACTGAGACATTCACAGTGAGCAAAAAGTTTACCAAAATTTTTCCACATTCTCCACAATGATACCTTCAAAACCCACTGTTTCTTATCATACCCCCAAATGTGCAGAAGACAATTTCCCCTTTCTCAACCAAAGCAGGATGAGGTATCAACTGCTGCATGTAAAAACAGTGATTCTACTTGATTGTTATTTTCAAGTCTCTGTGAACTTGAACCAAAACCAGTAACAAAGTTGGACTTAAAAAAACATTTTTTTGCTAGAGCTTTGAAGCGGCTCAGCAAAAATAATTGTAACTTCTGGTTAATATATGATAGCATAGAAGCAGAGCTGCTATTTGCTAGAGTTGAGGGTCTTGCTGCTTTTCCTAAGTGCTGTAAAATCTACACAGGTACTAATTTTGCCGTCGACTTCAATGGGACAAGCATCTGACTCGTATTGACAAAAGCAGAGTTGCTATGAACTGCTTCAATAAAATTAAAAGTAATAATTTCCAACAAGGGAAAATAGAAAGTAATTTTTCCCCTGTGAAACTCTCAGAAAGATATAATTTTCCAAGTGTCCTTACCACAGTCAGTTTAAAAATCCCCAAATTTTTCTGCCTCTCAAAAAAATGCCTAATGTTCAAAAAATCTATATATGGAAAAAGGAAAGCTTGATATTCAGAGCACTCAGTTGTGGTGTAGGATTAGAGCTTAGAAAAAGAATAGGTGATTTCTTCTGTTATCATCTGCCTTAATACTCTTTTGCTGGAAAAGTTGAAGGAACAAATTGTAAACTTACTTGTAAAATTAAATCAGTCCAATTCTGTTGAAGTTAGTTGTCTAATTGATGATGCTAAAGATCTTTCACCTGGCTTTTTAAAAAATGGCAGTTTATATTATTGTTTATTGTTTATTTTTCATTTCTTACTACTTTTGAATGAAAAGGAAACAGACTACTTCAAATATGTCTACAATATGTAATTTACTTCTATAACTCAACTTTCTTAAGGTAAAGATACTTAAAATTATAAAACTCAAGTTATTTTTAAAAAAGTATAGATTGTGTCTATATTCTTCATACTAGGTACCTTAACACTTAATTTTCAAATCAGAACTGAGCTTTGCTTGCAGCTAAGCCAATGTGCTCTCTTGATAAAGTACATGGAGGGGAAAGGGAGAGAAAGAAAGAAAAACAGATGAGGACAGTAAAACAGATGCAAATTGTAGAAGTGAATTAAGTCTTTTTATTAACTCGTGAGTTCATTTTTGAGTTGAGGTTTTGACCCCTGCCCACTCCGAAAAGCATAGACCCATTAATTCCTTGGTATAGCTGCAATACTCAGAAATGCACTGGCATTTTTTCTGGGACTTTGCAAGAGCATACCTTTAGAGGCTTTTTGCATTACTTTATAATAAAAAGCAGCTTCCAAAGAATCAATTTGATATGCAGTAGAGTATCTGCAAAATAAATGTTTGAATTGTACTTTCTTCCCTCCCTCTCCCATACCTTTTTTGTTGTTTTTGTTTGTTTGTTTGTTTTTTTGAAGTCTAGTATTTACACAGCCAAAACCCCATGCAATTATCTGTGGTATTCACATAACTTGTGAAAATCTATTATCCCTATATCAGCATGCATGCATTGGCTAGGGGACTGGCTCATTCACAGCACAGTTCTGAAAAGTAAACTGTTCTTACTTGCATTAAGCATGAGTTTAAGTTTCTTTTTTTCTTCTGCTTCTTCAAATAGCTGCTGTTTCACCAGGTCCTCGTGTACTTCTATACATGTATTAGAATCTGTGACAGATCCAAAATAGTCAATGTCCCTTTGTGCTCGTTCAATTCTTGTTAGCAAATTCTCTACTTCACTTTTAACCTCAGCCTTATAATTGTTCAGTCCTGCCAGGCGTGACAGTACCATCTTTGAAAAGTCTCGGAATTCTTCCACGTAATCCAGTATGTCTTGGTTGCATTTTTCCAGCCTCTTCTTGAGTTAGAACACAGGAAGAAAATACATGGATATACGTGTATATTCTCTATAGATTACAACCTCATTCATGATTACTTTAAAGACCATGCTATTCTCTCCTTTCCAGTCCCCCTGCCCCCCATCTCTTTCAAACCGATCGTCTGTTGCTGTGTATCTAAGTGAAGAGGACATATTAGACTGGCACTAGCATTCACAGTTCTGGGCAAAAATATACATTTTTTTTCTTGGTGTGGTTACTGACAACCAGCTGCTTTGTTTTGCTGCCTAAAGAGGGAAAAGTGTTCTGGTGGAAACAGCCAGAGATACTTAAGGGCACATGATCTCTCATTACTTGCTTTCCAGAAACTTTTCAGAACTCCTCCTGTAGGACCACTGGTGAAGTAGTCTCAAAAAGTTTTCTGCAGGAAATCTACAAATGTGAACGTTTCACATAAATACACCTCTTCTGACCAAGACAGTATCTAGTGTGGCTATTTTTCATCCATTTAAAATGGAAAATGGAAATACTGACATCTCTATGTTTGAGAAGGTTTGGGGGTTTTTTTGTCAAATTGTTGGCTGTATTTTTAAAAAACTCTAGTTGTTTCTTTATACCTAGATCCAAATTATCAACATTTTTAAAGGTGAGGAAAGTGGCTTCTCTGTTGTAACGCAGCTGCTTGTGTAAAGATCATAAGTGGCCTGAAAATAGAAGCCCAACTGCCACTTTGGGAAGATGAGGAAATTGAGCCAGTATTTAAGCCCAAACACACAATTGTGGTAGATCTAACTGCTAGACTGGGTGTTCTGATTTGGTGCTTTATGCACAAATTTCAGGTGTTTTGTTTTAAGGTGGTGTTTGGCTAGGAGATGTCCGAGTTTACTGAATGATTAGTGCAGTATGCATGTGTTCTGTGTAAACTTGGTGGTGGTGGTCTGTTTGTTTTGTGAGGTGTGGTTTTTGTGTGTGCCCTGCCTCATTAATATGTGTGCCCCCCCTCCCCCCCCATACATGACCGTAAGTCCCCAGGAAGCTGTTGAATTACTTTCTACAAAAACTTTATTTTAAATGTTTTCAAGTGTTCTCTTCAATACCTGCCCTACCCTTTTTCCTGTTCTTTCTTTGGTGCGCCTTGCACCAAATGTCACAGGTAGAATTGCATCATTTTTAATGGGCCAAAGGAATGGAAATTACCATGTGAAGTTATTCCTACGGTGGCTAAGAAAATTTAAATCTAAGTCTACACAATGGGAACAGAATACCAGGCTAGTCCTTCAGTTCCTCCTGTGTTGTGAAGTTAAGACCAGTGAGAGCTTAGTACAAAAAGGGAATGCAAGCTCAGGCAAGTTAAAGCTTCTCTAAAAGTCTGCCAATACAAGTCAGGAGCCAAGGACATGTTAATGATTTACGATAAACTATGTATGATTACAGCATGCCAATACCAAAAAGGTATTTTGCAGTACTGGTAGTTTTTTACTGCAGAAAAAGAAGCAGGTACTGGTACTTTTATATAATTAATTGGAAGCAAATACCTATTTCAGTCTTCCAGCTGTAAGGGGATTATTTCAACTCCTAGTTAAAATGCAGATACATTGCTAGTTTACACAAATGTGTCTTGAACTACTCTTTCTGGTAGGTTCATCTGTACATAGGAAAAATACCTGATGAATTTCTATCTCCCTGTTAAAACTTGACAGCATTTCTACTGGTGACAATATGGTTATACTGTTCCCTAGGACAGACAGTGACAGTACTATAAACATTTGCATATTTAGCTAAATCCACTGATGTAATAAAAAAATGCAAGTATATATATAACATATATATATAACATTATGAAATTATATCCTGCAACAAATAATGATGTGGTAATTAGGAATCATTATAGTTAAAGTCTTAGCTACAATTTTACTTATTTATTTGAAAAAGCTGGAAATTTATCTTCCTGGTATTGTTTATCACACAAACTGTTCTGTGTTCAGACACACAGAAGAACATTCATACATTTTCAAACCTCTTTGCAGTTAGGCAGTATTACAGAATGATACAGCTAGCACATACCTCTAAAGATAGAAAACGCCGGTCAATGTAGTTCATCAGCGCTGCATCTTGCATCATATATTGTGCTGCTCCCATGACGCTTGTGAGGAATGGAACTAATAAAAATCGAAGTTGCAAGACTACCATTGTTTCATAAAATTTTGAAGCGAAATAGTAGTGAATTAAGTGTGTGTGTGTGCGTGTGGAGGGCAATCCCAAACACTACTGCCAGTCCAGGACTAAATGAAATTCAACAGTTGTCTGATGCCGTGATGTGAAAAAGTAATACTAAAAATAACTAAAAAGTTAAAAATACTGTGGCTGCAAGTATTAAAAAGACTTAATATGGCTGTTGCAGTTTATCATTAAAAAAATAAAGTTGTGTGTGGAAGAGGAACTGAATGTGTTTATTTGTAGAAGCCAGATGACTGCTTTCCAGTTTGTGATCCTGTGATCAATCCCAGATGTTCAGTACTGAGTCACATAAAGCCTGTAGGCCAAATTTTATTAAATACAAATAAAAATAATTTATTTCCCCTCCTTTCTCCTCCCATCTGCTTTCCCGTGTGACCAACACTGTGCAGTATGTACTTGGTGAAAGTCAGCATAGATTCAAAGTCAGTGGAGCACTGGTCAGTCTTTCACAGGAAGATCTGATGCATAATGTCTGTAGCTATTTCAACAACCACAGCTGTTACTATAAAACAATCTAAAGCAATTGTTTTCACTTGCAGTATTCAGCCTATTTACAGTAGGACTGAAAACCATAGATAAAATTATTAAAAAAAAAATCTTTTTCCTTCCTCTTCCTCTCTTTTGTTGCCGGTACTTTTTCAGCTAAAATCAATACCCTTAACACAGTTCTGTGTCAATTTAATGGAGTCCTTGATAGGTCTCTTGTCTCAGAAAAATAATTCTACTTAGGATGACTTAAAAATTAATTACAATTAACTTACATGAGCCTATTGCATTTGAGGCAATTTTTATTCATGCTTTTTCATAATTTCCATGACTGAATGCCTTGTCTGGAAACATACGTGGCTATGCTAACATTGTATTCACTAGGAAACCGTGTGTTAGGATGTTAGAAAGCTCCCTTTGTATGTGAAGCCAAACGGGATGTCTCTATTTCTCTTTCTCAGAATTCTCCACCTCTTCATTCCCCCCCCCCCCTATTTTTTCCTCTACTTTTTTTTCTGACATTTACACAGCTTTCCTTTTCTTTCTGTCTTGTGTGTAAGCACGTGACTTGTGACAGAATTCATGAAAATGTGTCATAGCAGGCAGATTTTTACCTCCATTTGCTTGATTGTTGTGAGGTACAGTTATATGTGCTTTATAGGCAAATTTCACAGAAGCACACAGATAAGTATTTTTTCTTTTAATACTGCTTTATCCTAAGAGGCCTAAACAATTTGCCATTTCCTATTTACAGGCAAAGTCAGTGATGAACAGGGAGGCTAACACTTCATTCTCCACTCCAGTGTCATTTCACTTTACTCCAGAACTCCTGCCTGGGAAGATGGAAAGCTTGCCTGCTTGCATCCTTGAAGGATTATGCACTGAGGACAGACACCCTAGGAAGTGTATAGTCTTCCTTGATTATGTTGTATGGAAATCCTTGACAAAGTGTGCTGTTTTCTTTCCCACAAAATAATCAGCTTCAACACTGGGGAAGAACACAGAAAAACAATCCCTTTTCTAACCTCCTAGGTAAACCTGGAATCCTTCAGAGTTGTTCTCTGAGTTTAGTATGTCTATTACAGTAGTCGAAGGTAATGATCAGGAAACAAAGACTGTGGGAGTCAATAGGTTAATTTCTTCATTTAGTGGAGGGAGAAATCCTATCTGTGTAAAAATCCGTCATGGTTTGCCTGCTGTTTGGAACATGCTTGACTTAAGTTATGACTGAAAGTCCTATCTTAAGGTAACATGAAGCAGCAACTTCACTTTATGACTTTTAATATTCTTTTTCATTGCAGTCTGTAGTCTAGGTTGGCATCTAAAATAAGGCAGTAGTCTCTTTGGACAATTTTATTGGAGTATGTCAGAGCATCAGTTATAGCAGAACTCCTTACTGAAAACTTTTCCTTAGAAGGGGTATTATAGGTTGTGTCTGAATTTTTGATAATTACAGACAATTCTTCAGACTTCACTAGATGAACAATACCATTTCTCAGTTTCAGAGCAATCTTATTTCTGTTTGAATCCAGACCACCTAAGCAAATAAAATACCCTAAGCAAAATATTACAAACTTACTATCAAGAAAGCATACTTAAAAGTCAGGATATAGATATATAATTTCTTTCCTTCATCTTAAAACAGGGACAAATCATCTACAAAGCAAAATATCTTGAACTGCTAAACATCCTGTAAAAGCTTAAGCATGCTGTGTAAGAATCTGGATTTTGTAATGTTGCTCCATCATTTCTTAGAATTACCAGCAGCTGAAAGACCAGAAGGTTCCAAGGATTTCTCTTAATGAGACATTCTCATGCTTATTAAACCATAATTTTATTGTAAATGGCAATGATGGTCCATGTCAGATGCAGTATTCTGGGAGGGCATGCTATAGCATCTGGTTAAGAACTGAGCTTTGTTGTTTTGTTTTGTGGTTTTTTTTTTCTTTAGTTGTTATATATTTTCCAGTTCTGTTCTGCCTATATATATACACATGTTTTTTATGTTTTTTTTTTCTCCAGCTACATATTAACTGTATATGTAATGAATATATGTATATATATATTTATGGTAGTGATTTAAAGCAGGATTGCTTGGCATACCTGGGAAGACATTGTTATCAGCGCACAGGATGTTACACACTAACAGAGCAGAAAGATTGTTCTCATCTCAAGGAACACTTTTTCTCTTGTGAACTACTCCTAGAATAGGTTTCCTGTCACTATCTTGATGTGACAGACAAACCTCTAAAAGAAAACAAGTATGCTGATGTAAGTGTATATGCCTTTTCACTGTTCCTGTCCTTCTCTCTCTGGGTAAGATGGTATTCTTTTCTTGTCAATGCTGCTGCTTTGCTGCACTTATTCCACCTTTTTACCTTTTGGTGTCTCTGTTTTGACAGCTGTTTGAGGTTTCCAAATGAAAAATAGGCATTTTCAGCTCCTCATCTATGTTGGTGGTTTGATTTCAGATACTAGATGGAGTTTTCTGTGTTTTAAAAGGGATGTTGAAATCAGTTCAGAGCGGATACTAGATTTGGGGAAAAAATTACATTTCTTTAAGATATTATTTCACTCTTATACCATTGCATGCTATGTGGTTTTTGGTGGTGGTGGTGGGGGGTTGGTTTTTTTTGTTTTTTTAAGTCAGTTTCTTTCTGGCATTCCAGTTGGTAAAACTAGAGCAGTGCCACAATAAGTCAGGCTCTGCAGCAGTTTGCGGCACTCTATGGTACCTGCAAACCCTGTTACAGTCAAGGGGAATGTGTGTAAACTGTAAGTTTACTTCTTCGCAGAAACTCATTTCTCCATCACACTCATGGTGGAGCAATCTTATCTATCATTAGATAGGACCTCAGCCATAGAGACTTTGAGATTATGGTTCAAGGCACTTCCTTGCCTTGCCTGAGATGACTCTCTCTGATTTGTCACAGATCTCCAACTCTTCCACATCACTGCCGTAGCTTCCTGTTCCAGGTCTTCCTCAGTTCTTTGACTTGCCTCCAGTCCCACTGTGGCGTCTTGTAGGCATGCCTTAGTTCCTCACAGGAATCGTGAAACATGTTTGTTGTCCCACGACTGCCGTAAACACATAAACCACACTGTGTCATTGCTGGGTCTGTCCATGTCTGTGACTCTAGTAGACTCACAGTGTGCTCTGTAAACCCAGCCTGACATTTTTCTTTCTGAGCTTTGGAAACTTCTGTGACTCTCAAGCTTCCTCACCATTCTTCCTTGGATTTTACTGAGCAATGGATGCTCTCCTAATTCCATGCCCTATGTTATTACAATCCTGAAAAAGGTGGGAAGCCCACACTCCTGTCGCTTAGATCTATGTAATACACATATACATATATATTGGATTTTACTCCTAAAGTCCAGACTGGCTTAAAACAGGGTTGATTATGTTTTTCATCTTTAGGTAACCTCTACATGTAAAGCAATATAGATAGATGAAAACATCAGACACATAGTCTGATTTACAGCTTTCCACATTACTGACTTTATACACACATGCATTAGAATAACTGCTACTCAGCCTGATGCATCAGTGATATATCAGTGGATGTGTGCCTTGTGATTTTCCATCTCATGATCAAATGTGTTACAGGCAAAACAAGAGGAAAAGAGATAACTATCTGAAATAATGGGATTTTGTTTGTAATTGCAATTTTGTTTAGTTTATGGTTGACTAATTTGGTAGGTTTTGGCTCTGATGAATCATAATGGTGTTTTATATTAGTAATATGTAGTGTTTCATTGCCTTCTTGTGTATTTTCTAATTTTGTTCAGACTTGGGTCTACAGAATTAAGTTCCTTGATAGTACTGGCCACTACCTGATGAGGTGGTCTAATGTTGAGATCTGTGAGGTTAGAAAAGATTTTTGTCATAGTGGGAAATCAACACTTAATTCCAGTTCTGCCTTATTTTTTTTAAACCACTTTCAGTTTTGTACCTTAGAGAGTGATTCACATTTCTGTAAAAGAGACAAACGTATGAAATCCAACTGAAGTCCTTATGTGGTGTTCAGCTATAAGAACAGTGTCGGGAGTGATACCAATAAGGAATGTAATGTAATACACTGTGATAAAAAGGAGACTTCGCTGAATTTTGGGATTCAGACAGGGGCCTCCACTAGGCGGCTCTCAAGTCCTTAGAATTGAAAGGCAAACTTCACTGAAACACATCATTTCCAAACTCTCTGAATGAGAAGACATACAGAAGGAAGTATGGTTCAGATGGTCCAAAGTGATAGACCCACGAATGGAAAGCTATTAGCAAGCCAGGTTCTAGTAGGCTTTAGCAATCTGCTGCTGCAGTGGCAAGCTCACAAACGTTAAGGGTCTGTGTCTTCCAAAATGGTGAAAGCCAGCCCCTCCTGGAATCGCGAAAGCTCAGGATGTCCAGTACCTGCAGGAAAAACTAATAATCTCATGAGGACTGGCTTTAAAAATGAAATCACAAAGGCAAAATGAATCCCCATTTAATTTGTACTGATTTACACCTGGAGCTAGTTAGATGACAGAATCATAGAATGGTTGTTGTCGGAGGGGATGTTTAAAGGTCATCTAGTCCACCACCCCTGCAATGAGCAGGGACATCTTCAACTAGATCAGGTTGCTCAGAGCCCCATCCAGCCTGACCTTGTTTCCAGGGATGGGGCATCTACAACCTCTCTGGGCAACCTGTTCCAGTATTTTACCCACCCTCCTCATAAAAAAATTCTTCGTTTTATCTAGCCTGAGTCTACCCTCTTTTAGTTTAAAACCATTACCCCTTGTCCTATTGCTACAGGCCCTACTAAAAGGTCTGTCCCCATCTTTCTGATAAGCCCTCTTTAAGTACCGAAATAATCCACAGAACTTCATCTGGACACAGATCATGAAATAGTCTGACATAAAAATCAACCATGTGTAATTATTTTGAATGGTCTGTTTGTTTGTTGTAAAACTCAGAATTACATGTTCTGTTGATCCAAGACAATTCCCTGTACCCGGAAGCTTAAATTTATGTAACACTGAAACTAAACAAACTTTGAATTGTACAATTCAATATAAACTAATATTAAAATTTTCACTGCTTTTGGCTTGTTTTACAGTGTGAAATCCACTCATGAATATTCTCACTAAAATTTGTTTTGCTTAGATGTTCATGTTCATTAAACGTGTTCACAGGAGTACAGTAGTCAAAATGGCATTGTCTTAAATTCAGAGTATTTACAGGAAATGATTATGACAATTGCCCAGCTCAGTTCAGTTGACAATGACAATTGTGGTTTTTGGGTTATATTTATTTTTGAAACAGGTATTTTAAGTGTGATGCATGCCTTCTGGTTATTAAATATCATATTAAAGCTTACCAGGGTAAAAACCTGAAAAGATATTTTTTAAATTTTAAATGCCTATGATGATATGTTTTACTTTGTTTTAATTTAATTTTTTTTGGTAGTAGACACTGACATTATAACATTTCATGATATTTCAGTGGTAGTTTCTATATTGTTTCACTGAAGGGATGGATTCATAACCTGTGTACCTACATGTTGCAAAGAAGAGAGAAGGTATCTCTATATACCTGGGAAAGCTGTTAACACTTATTAAGTAACTTTCCCTTTGAGATGACCAAATGTCACTAACTGGTGGAAAAAATAGGTTTACTGCTGATGAATAATGTATACTTTTGTGGTTCATTGGCAGATATGAAGAGAGTTTGTAACAGGGTGACGTGCTCTGAGACTATACCAGTGAACTCAGGACTCTTCAGTTATATTGTTTAAAACTAAAACGCTGACCCTACATTAAATTTCCAAGTGATCGCTGATGACATGTTCAGCGATTATGGTGATAGCTATGGTACCAGAAACTTGAGCTGAGTAGAATGGAGTTGTGCTAGCAAGTGTCTAATTAAATCTACCCCAAACCTAAAAGATAGGAAAATGTCTATGAAGTGTGGGAACTAGGACAGAAAAGGCCCTGAAGGGGCCATGCAGAAGTTGATGAGAATGGTTGAAATTTGTTGTGCTGGTTTTTTTCATAGTACCAATAAAAATGAGTCCTATAAAGGAA
Source organism: Aquila spilogaster (assembly GCA_024606505.1). Lineage (NCBI taxonomy): Eukaryota > Metazoa > Chordata > Aves > Accipitriformes > Accipitridae > Aquila > Aquila spilogaster. Next base: position 24,322,712 of record JANHGO010000038.1, read on the forward strand.
GAAGGGCCAAGCCCAAACTCAAGAGTCATGCTTAAAAATAAGGGGTATTTTTTTATAAATTTAAAAAGAAAGATCAGAATATGATTAAATAAGAAAATATCTGTGATTATCTTCCTTACTATTTATATCTGCTTGCTATCAGCTGAATCCTGGTCTCAAGGTAAGATTAATGAGGCCTGCTGTGTTCTCAGATTTCTACATGGGAGTCTTGAGATTTCTACTTCTGGAAAAGTTGGTTAAATTTTTACACTCTTCAAGCATACTTCTCTGGATGAATTCAAAATTAAGAATTGCATTCGGGAATTGAGTCAAAGAGACATACTCTGACTTTAAATGGAGATTCACAGGTATAGATTTCTGTCTCTAATCTGGTATGAAAAATAAATTTAATCACTTCAATTTTTATTTCTTATTTTTATTTCTGCCAGCCTATTTATGATCTCAAAATTATCCCTGATGCATGCCAGAGAGTCTAAGCAAAATAAACTGTTAGTAATTGTGGTGCAAAGCAGGGGGATCTGAGCTAATAAGTACACAATGAGTACATAATAGGAGAGCATGTTTTTTGATGCACATTAATCTCAGCATTAGTTCAGAGAAATCTCCTTACAGACAAGGTCCATGTCAGGAGAGGGTGTATCAGTTGGACCTGCAGAGCAGTCAGCTGTACAACTTTTGAAATTGACGTTTTTCAAAGCCCCATCATGTCAAGACACTCCATGTTTTCATTTAATGTAGGCTTCATGTTACGCTGCACCCAATCTCTGAAAATGAATAGAAAATAAAACATTCACAAAAGTCTCCAGATTAGAAATAGTATCTTCCAAACCAACAGAGTGAACTTGAAGCATGACACATGCAAGAAATGGATTTTGTGGCCTTTATATTCTCTCTAAGGTTAGAGCTATCACATTTGAAAGTCTGTATCAGATGAGATGGTCCTAGTGCCAGTTCATGATGAATAGTAAAACACAGGCACTATGCTGATTGATAAGGACATAAACATGTTAAGCTGTCATGAATAATAGATAACCATTTCTTTAATTCTTCTAAAGAAGTCAGCCTGTTGTTTAGAAGTGCTATCATTGTTATACTGAATCCATTCCTCAAGCTTTGTTGTATCACCAAAATTAATTATCTTCATCCAGGAAAAAGGTCACATATATCTGTGCACAGCATATAACATTCTGCAGTGTTATATCAAGTGGATTTGATCTGTTTCCCTTGACCTGTCAGGGCTCGGTGCACACTGAATTTGTATGGTTTGAAATGTGAGTTTCTGCTGAAGACAATTCAGTTTTGTCATAAAAATATGCAACCCATAGAGTCTTTTCTTAGGAAAAAAGCAGAACACTTGTCTTAAGAGGAAAGCCGAAAAGGACTGAATCCATTCAGTAATACATATGTGGTAAAATTTTCCATCTCTCTAGCCCTCAGTTGACCAGACAATCAGAAACTGTTTCTATTAACTAATTAAAATAGAAATTCAGTGCCACCATCGTGGCCTTTTACTGGGTTGTAGGAAGAAAAAAAAAAAAAAGCTGTTCTGCCCTGCAAGCTATCCAGCCTGGCTGTTTGTTTCCCTGAGTAGATAGGGCATGACTAACTCGTCCATATGTTCAAACATAACATTCCTGCTGTGGTTCTCTGCAACAGAGGACAAGCAGCATCTGTACATAAGGGATAACTTTCCTGCACTTGAATCAGTGTAGTCCTCCAATGGGACATATTTATTGCTGACACTTGGGAGCTAGCAAACTACTGCATCTTTTAGGCCTACTGGTATAATAGCAAGATATTTCTGCACATGGTATTTGAGTATCACATCCAAATGCTCTACCACAAACTCACTGTCTGCTCTGTGCACTTCTGCCTCTGGCAGAAAGATTGTAGAGTCTCTGTGCTGGACCCATGAACACAGTTGGGTTAATTTTGAGAATAGTCTGGGGTAAGCAATCACTGTAGTCATTCTCACACGCTGTGCTGCCATGGCAGAGTTAAGCAGAGAATTTGTGTATCTTCCTATGGGCTGGGTTAATGTTAATACATGAATGGGTGCTTATGTATATTCTTTTAGATCCTTGGACAAAATTATCTATGTATGTCTGCCTGAAGGGTGATGTAAAAAGATGTTACTGCCTGACATGGTATAATTATAAGTGACAAATTAGACTTGGCCACTAGCTGCTTTTTTGTGACTTTCTTCCTGGTCTTTGTTACAAGCTAGTTCCTGGTTCTCCAAACTCTTAAGTACATCTGTCATTTACTAATGTCACACCGAATGAAATAGCATAGGATGTATGAAAATCCTATGGGATGTTTCTGCAGAGACTTTACAGAAAGAGACTTCAGTCTTTAATTCTGGGCTTTGTGTTTTCTTTTGTTGGAACTCCCTTTTAAGGAAATACTATAACTTTTGTCCATGTTTGAAATATGCCAGGTATTAGAAAGTATCGACAGCTTTATAACCTATCTTGAATGATATCCTTGTGTACTACCATTTGTTGCATGTGTTATTCTTAGCTCCTAAGGGCCAAAGTTGTTACATAGCTGAGGATGTGCTGTGACCTGGTAAGTATAGATTAGGATCTCAGACTGCCTTTTCCTGCTTCCATGCAGGACCACATATTTCCTGCTTGTGTATGTTTCACACAGGGTGTAACGGGAATCATCATCTTTATCTGGCTTTTCTCACTAATTTGTTATTCTTTTTCTTTCTTCTTTAGTTTTTTTTCTTTCCTGTAATGACAGTTTTGCAAATAGCCTTCCCTTTCAAAACAACTGAATCATGTTTGACCCCAGTTTTCTTTCCTCCATATGTCTGAAGTGTGCTTTACAAACCTGCTGGAAGCTAATGAGCTCTTCTTTCTAGGGCTAAGCACTTCCAAAACCATCTCTGTATAATAGTTTTGGCTCAACTATCAGGTGGATGAATGTGATATAGCACACGTAAAGAAATATATAGGGTAAACTTTAGCTCCTTATTAAACCTTTACCAAACAAATATGCTTGTACATAGTCTTACAAACAAAGAAAACACTAGAGAGTTAAAGATGAATCAAAAGAAAGCAATGCAAGAAGATCTGGCAGCTTAGATAACACATCTGTAGCCCTACCATATAACAGGCCCAAAGCTGCAAACACACTGCTTTTTGTAGAGAAACCAGATGCCGCCACTGGAAAATGTCTCAGTTTGACATCTATGGCCAGATGGTCAAACCTGTGCCCTCTGTATATTGTAATGCATGCAAGATAATTCTGCCAAGTGTAGAAAAATAGGAATATGATCCAGTGATTGTCAGCAGTTAAACAGGATTACAGCAAATTCTTGCATACACAGCCAAGGGACATCAAGTTGTTGGTGGTTGTTTATGCTGCATGTGTGACCCAATTGTGAGATCTAAGCTTTGGCCCAGCAATCGTCCTGACCTTCCGCAGCTGTTTCAGTTCAGGACAGGCAGGTACTTGTCTCAGGAGGGAGGTAACAGCCACTGGACCGCTAGCATCGTGGCCTCTCCGTTGCTACTGGTAATGGATTTCATTGTTTCTGTTTTGTTCTGCTCCATTGTACAGTCAAAGAGACTGAAACCATCCACAAATTAAGCTAACCTGTTTGGCTTTGAAATGGAAACAGGAACAGTTTATGATAGCATGTAGGGGCAGGAACTAAAAGCCCTGCCTCTTAAAACCTGTTCACTGCATAGAAACTTGAACTTCTGTTGAGTTTGTCATGCTGGATCTCTCCTGACCAAACTGTTGCAAAGCTATCAGTGCACTAAGCATAGCTGCCGAGGTGTGCTGTGAGGTAGGGTACAAACCTGGACTGAAATCCAGACTAAATAAGAATGTGGATAATGCCAATTATTTTAAATGGGGATATGCACACCTGTAAACTGTCTTGAGCTGGTATGACAGCTGTTAGGGGATGGTATGACATCAAAAGAGAGCGCTCTTGGATAAAACTAGTTGACTAGTTAGTGATAATTGCAGATCCAACCATATGCTTTTTAACTCGGAGGGTGGCTCCAGCTGGATGGTCTGGTAAAAGTGAACCCTTAATAATTTCTTTCTTCTTGAAGTTGCCATTGACTGAAATAAGTTGAAACCCATTTTCATTTCTCCCTCTAAACTTTACCTGGTTGCTTGGCATTATTAAGCAGCTGTTACGTTTTTCACAGTTGCTGCATTTCAGTCATAAACATGATAGGTGAAATACACTTTGGATGAAAGATGCCACAGACCACTGAGTGCTATTACAGGACCTGTTTCCAAAGTAGTTATTGGGAATGCAATTGTACACTTGAGAGTCTTTTTTACCTACCTAATTACCTAGTGTTTCTGTCTACAACTGTGCTAATAAACTTTAAAAGCCATGCAAAGATTTTACAATGCTAGTGATACAAACAGAACATTTGCCTTTATTCTTACTGCTCAAAAGCTTCACAAGCTGTGCTATCCCAATTACCTTTTTTCAATGAACATCTTCCCATGAGAAATTTCGAATCCCCTACAATCTAACTGAATGTACGCAAAATGGAAAATGCACATGGAAGAATCAGTTTGCCCAGCAGGACTTTTGCACAGACTAATTCTTAGAGAAGAATTTTAATTTACTCCAAAACACCTAGGGTGAATCCTTCGGGTAGCAATTGCCAATTTATGCTCAACGAGAAACATAGTTTCCACAACTACCTGATTAGTATGATATACTTCTTTTCTCTACAGCAGTATCCTTGATACTGTAGAATAGCTGTAAACTACCCTTTTTTCCAGATTGTGACATATGGGTGATGGTTGGCTGCTGTAATGCTTCTTTTGATAGTATCAGATGGGATTTACTTAGAGTAGCATTGGGGGCGGGGGGAATTTCTGCAACCTCATAGTCAAGGTTACAGTCAAGCATGAAATGAAAATGGAATTCTACTGTTTTAAGCATAGCATTGCAGATTACAAGAGTTAATTGGTGATTAGTTATTCAGAAAATATGGTTCTATATCATAAATATATGTACATAGTGATTGATCTCTGGTTTGAACAGTTCACATGCATGTGGAAAAAACATCACAGAGTGGTTTAATATAGAACAGTGTGCATATAGTTTGTGCTGGATTTAGATCCTTGAGGTAAACAATCCTTGCATGGAATTGTATTTTTAAGTAAGGAATTGTCTAAAGTTAGGAAACATTCCTAAGATGGTAAAGTATTCCCCAGAAGTCTATAGAAATGGTGACTAAATTTGGTTTTATTTACATGGCTTCTATCCCACCACTTTTTCAGGACTAGTGTCCCATTAAGGTGAAATGTACTCCTCCAACTTCATTCCTGCTTACGCCATTGAAATAAGTGGTAGTTATCTCTGGATCTGGTGCTCTTTTCAGTTTTTGTTTTTTTTTCATTTTGGCTTAAGTTCAACCTTTTTAGGTGGTGCAGTTTAGCCAGGATGGCTTTGATGTCTGCAGTGCTCCCCTCCTGCAGCTTTCGCCAGCCCTTTAGTACTTGAGAACCAAGCTAAGGAACTTGTGCAAACTTGCCGAGGTTTCCATCATTCACTTACTTTTGTATTCACATAATGTGTTCATGAGAATGACGCAGCTAGAAATGGTATGGTAAAGAGTGTTGATGATTATGAACTATATCATTATGCCAATGTATTGGCATTGTAAAAGTATCTTTTTTTATCCAAAAGCAGCAAATTTTCTTCTTCTGAATAGTACCCAATACAGATTGATTATTCAATTGAATTTTAAAAGCCTCTTTTTGAAATTTATGCTTACCTATTTTGGAATGTCCTGATGTTTCCCTTGTTCTGATTTCCTTTTTCTTCCCTTTCATAGCTGCTTGTAATATTAACTATATACTCATAAATAAAAAACCAGCTCTCTTGCCTGAAGGAAGTTTATTGTGTGTTTGTAAAAGATTGGTTCAGGGAGTTGAATTCCACTGGACCACACACACTTGCAGGAGCAGTCATAGATTTTGCAATTGCAAGCATGGTTAAATCTTTTATTTATAAGTTAACGTAGTTTTTACACTGTCAGAAAACGCAGAGCAGAATGTACTTCTGGTGCATCTGTCTTAATGTCAGGAATGTCTGCCAGTTTACAATTTTCAAACAAATAGTTTGTTGTAATCTCAAACATCAGCCTTCAGCGTGAACTCTTGGGTACTAAATTAAACAAACGAAGCCCTGTCTTACTATAAATAGAAGGCAAACATGTTTTGATAAATTAATTTTAAAAGAACCTTAATTGTATGCAAAATATTGTGGGGAAAATATAAATTGTGAAGGTCTATTTAATTACAACTGGCAATCAGAGGGAGCTGGACAGATTGTGGCTTTTAATTCTCAGCACTGCCTATGGGGGCTAAAGAATCTCAGTTCTCCCAGAACTGATTATAATACATCTGATGTAGCACTGCCATCTCAGAGATTTCAGAAAGATGTGAATTTTGCAGTAAAATTGGAACAAAACCCCTAAATTTGGACATAGGTCTGTGTTCTATGTTTTTTTAACTCCATCTGCTTGGCCTGTGTGCATATATATGTATATGCACATTAATTAACTTAGAAGTAAGCTTTGTGTGTTTGAAAGCTTGCTTGTTTTTTTTCCAGCTGCATCACTTGATCTGATAAAAGGTATTATGTCTCCCAATAAATCTTGCCTGGCTTATATCCTTAGGCTATTGTAGCTACAACAACGTTAGTTAATTTGCCAGCTTTTGCACGTACATCGCAGCCAGGTTGTGGAGAAGTGTGAAATAAGGTAGACAGAATTTGATACATTAGGTGATCAACTACATGTTACTATTTAGATTATTTTTAGTCTGGCTCCTGTAAAGAGTTGGCAGCCAGGACAGAGCAGGAATAGCTGGGGAAGCTGCACAGGAGAAGTGATGAGTAGGAAGGCTACTTGTTTATTTCTTAGCAAATAAATGTGCAATTTTGCAATTTAATTTTGCATTCTGCACATGAAACAATCAAATTCTAAAAGGCTGTCTCTTTACAGCTTTCTGCATTGAGTAGTTTTCAAATTACTAATTAATAGAATAGGAAATGTTTCTGGAATGCTTAATCTGAATAATAAATAAGCAGAATAATTTACTATTTACCCTTTGCTAAACACAGTCTCAACAATTTCAGTGAAAAGCTACATTCTGCTGCTGTTCAGTGAAGGCTGTATTATATGATGTTTTGACAATAAGAATTACTAGCAGGAAATTCAAAAGGCATTCAATAGCTCCATTTTTATATTACATACAATTTATTGTTTTACTAATAGCCTTTATAGTGAAATAACATAGAAGTCCATCCAGGTATTAGGCATAATGTCTCTGAAGACAAAGACGAAATTTAATTGTTTGCTTTCATATATAACAATATTTATAATATTAATTCATTACTGGCTGAAGTGAGGGATACCAAATCTTGTCCAAGGTTTTTATATCACATGAATGTAAATGTAGTTAACAGCATAGTATAGAATCAGTGATACAATAACCAAACAGTGAGGGGCTTTGGCAGGGATGTTTTTCAGATTTATAGGAATGCAAAAATTTTTTGCACTATTTTTCAACACTCCCCTCTCCCCCCTTTTTTTTTTAATGTATTATCAGGGAAGAAGGATATACGATGTAGGAGTCAGACAGCAGACACAGCCCTGAAACAACTGAACAATAGAGAAAAGGTTGTGTTTGCTTTCTCAGGGCTGAATGCCTAATTGCTTTTCTTTATTATGGCTTTGTTTTGGCTTTGCTGCACAGTTGATTATTGCAGCGATCTTTATGCCATCCGCCAGCATGGCCTATCTTTTCTAATTGCGGAACTGGACCTTGTTCTGGGCTCTAGGCATGGGCTGCACCATGACCTGAGTCTGAGTGCTAATTCATGGACTGCTACTACACGTTCTTCTGTTCAGCCTCATCTGCTACCTTGCCTCCTTTGAGACGGAGCTGGTGAGCCAAGCTGGGCTGCTATATGGGCTCTTTTGGCTGCCAGTTGGACCAGCCTGCTGTATCAAAGTGGTTCCACATATGAATTTAGATTACTAAATGAATGTTCTTCTGCTGTTGAGCCAGGAAGAATAGCCACTTTCTTCTCTTGCTTTTTAAAGTTTCACCGCAAATCTCCAATCTATTTTCTCTTTTCTTTCATTATTCAAGGAATGCCATAGACAGATGAGAGTAGAATATCCATCATGGGATAGACCTGGATGATCTTTTACCTCTCAGATGTCCTTCAAACTAATTTGGACAAAAATAAACAATGGAATTTTCTGTCCTGAGTGCTTCAGATATAATTGGTCACTGACTACCTCAAATGGGTATTTTGTCATTTGGCTTCTTCAAGTCAGGAGGATAAAAAATGGATACTGTCAGTTGAAAGCACTCTAAATAGCTTAACAGCCATTACCTTAGGCAGTACTTTTTACTCTTCATTTTGTCTTGATTCCAAAATATGACTTTATCATTTGTTGACTACTTTTTCAGATTTGCAGTCTCAGAAGATGAAGGTGCCTTCCTGTACCCAGAATAGCTCCCACAAATCTGTCTGGAAAAGTATTCAGAAATGCATCAATATAAATCATTAAAGATTTGTACCGGGGGGCATACGTAACCACCCATTAAGTGAATGATACTTCTTTTCAGTGTCTGGCCTGGAAAAGATACAAGTATATTGATGCTGTTAAGTAGAGTACTGATCTTTGGTTTCTATTCTTTTCACTGTGATATATGCAAATATAACCCATTCTTTCAGAAGGTGAATGCATAACAATGTGGTTAAAAGTACTTAGTATCAGAACATGTTATTTTCTCAGAATCTCACATGGTATTTAATAACCACAATACATTGCACATAATTGCACCATGTGTCTTTCTGTTTATAGCCAGGGATCTCAAAATATTTTATGAACGTTAATTGTGAACAATATGCAATTACACATATAGGGGAAGAAATTTTATTTTAGTTTTAATTCATTTTTCTCTGAGTTTGAAAATAATTTTATTTTTTTCACAAGCAACTGGAGGTATTAGGAGCAAGTTCTAGTGACTGAGATATTTATTAAAATCTCTGAGGACACAAATCACCTTGGTTTTTAACTTGAAAGTTAGTGCCCAAGACTTGACTCTCAAATCCCATTTTAAAAACTAGAATATAAAAACTAATTTAAGGCACTTTGTCAAAGATGCCAGAGTTCAAATAACAAACCAAATTTTTATAATTATATATTCTTAGATTTCTAGTAGTATACTTCGTTGGCAAAAAGACCGCACTTAAGTGGCCTTCTTGAAGTGCTTCAAAATTACAGGAATTAGAGCTGCAGTTCAGTAATAGAAACTGCTTTTGAGAGACTGAAAGTGTTCTGGAAGCTGTCTTGAGCAAGACTTTCCCATTGTAAGTTGTACTAACCCTTTCTGGACACTTACAATGCACAGTCTCAGCCCTGTTCTATCAGATCCTATGGAATACTGCAGAGGAATTTTCTGTGTGAATTTCATGCTGAGCTGAGTAACCTACTACTTACCCTGGACATGCACTGAATAGAAATGGCTCTTTTTTAGTTGAAACTATAAAATGGGCTGACTCACAGGTGCACCTGCGTGAGCAGGCATGTGCATATACTAACAGATGGTTGGGTGGAAGAGCTCTGTCTGGTCATACAGGGTCATCCAAATCATCCTGTGCAGAAGTGCTAGGACCTCATATAATGGTGCAGAGTGATTTTTACTGACTTATTCTGACAACTCAGTATTTTTTCTCTATACAAAAATAATAGACCTGGCATGGCTTGCTGAAGAAAAAGAAATCAGGATGGTAGAGACAGAAAATCCTTGAGAGAAGGCTAGGATCAGTCAAGCTTGAAGAATATGGGGTTTTTTGTTTGTTTCTTGTGGTTGTTTGAGGGAATAATATTGTACAGGCTCTGGAAAGGCAGTCTGTACAAAATCGGATGTATGAATATTTTGTTCAATGCAAGCTGGGAGTTGCACTTATTTACATATGAAACCAAGAACAGGATTGAGTGCCTGTGCATCAAGCACAGAAAGACATTTGGCTGAAAATCACCTAAAATGGATATTGTGTGCTGGAACAACAGACACAGCAGCAGCAGTGTGCGCTACATGTACATTATCTGCACCAATCCTAGTGCCTTTATGATCTGTAGACTCCATTAGAGGAGTGAGTGATTGCTTCTGTGTATGACCAGATGTTTTATTTGAAGACCATTAATCAAATTTCCCAAGGCAAAAGAAGCATTAGGCAATTAATTAAGATATAATACTAGTCTTGTAAGAGGGTTCTGACTACACTAATTAATCAAACCAAGTTGGAAGATTTTGTTCAAGGAGCTCTGAAACTTTCTGATATACTTTAGTGAAAGGAGCTGTGAATATTGCAGAGGAGATCTGAACTATTCTAGACACCCATTTTGCACTCACATCCACTGCTGATATGATGGATTGTGTGTTAGAAAGTCATGGTGAAATCAACATGTTTTTTATAGTCACAAAGGCCTTTGTAATGAGTTGCAGTTGAGTGAGACAAGGAAGCCCATCTTTCTCTCTGCTGAAATAGAAGAAAAATGCTTTGAATTTTGAAGGTGAAGCCAGGCTACTGTTTTAATTATGCATTTTGGGGAAGTATGGAAAGAATATACAGTTAGGAAGAGCTATATCAATGATTATGCTCATTATTTTTAATGTTTAATGCAACAGCATCTAGGTTCCATAGGTTGAAGGCCTTTTCTTGTGAGCATTGTACACTTTCTGATGAAGGAAATGTTCCTGTGTCACTAACAGAATTCTAAAACTGCAGAACTCTCTGAAAAAGTTAAAAATTGGATTCTGCTGCTGCATGACAATAGGAACAGAGGCTTTGTATGATAAGAATCTGTTCCCACCTTGCCACATTATAAGGATGTTCACTTCAAGAGAAGGGAGCCATGTATCCACTGCTGCATCTTCTTGGCAGTCCTTCAAAGGGGAAGAGTGTTCATGGCTGCTAGAGAGCCTGTGGAAACTTCCCCATGTGTATTGATAATTGAAAGTGACTCATGTCTGTAGTTACTTGAAAACTTCATCCTCAATGATGCAAGAGGACACTGCATGTTTTCTCATGATGGGCACAGGCAGACTTTTTGAAGGTCAAAGTGAGACGTTCTTCAGGTTGATAGGAGCATGACAGCAACCTTAATCTGGTGCTGAAGGTACCAAGGGCACTTCTGTTAGTTATTTTTTATTTGAAAGCTTTCCAAACCAGCTCTAATTAGAACTGCTGTTTCTCAGTATGTTGTCTGAAGGGCGTGGACAGATAGGTTTATGAGAAGTCTCCTATGGTCAGTCATGCAGGAAATAAAGTAATTGGAATTAGAAGATCAGATGATTTGAAGACTGCATTTAAGAAAAGTAACCATTAGGTATAGAAACAAGTAAGGAAAGATCTCTTCTGACACATTATCAACTATAGCACTCAGGAAAATTAATGAAATATTGTTGTAAATTTTCAAACTAACAGTTAATACACAAATGGGTGTACTTTTTTCCTTGGTTACTGGAGTACATTTTTGTTGATATGTCAAGTGACTTCCAGAAACTGGCCTGTTTGGATAGGCATTGTCTGGAGTTCTTTCCAGAGAATATGCCTGTGTAAGAGGTAGAAAAAAGTTCACTAATCAAAAAGATCTAGAGCACTTAAAAATTGAAAATGGAGAGTCTGCAGCTATTAAAAATTAAGAAGTAAAAAGTTTCAATGTCATAGAAGATCTTTGACAACTAAGGTAGCAAAATGGATGGGGTTTTGACAGACTGAGTCAGATAAGAGGTCAGGAACTGTCTTGTGCGGCTGTTAACCAAAAAGAAATCTGCTAACTCAATCAAGGTTAAATAAATACCAATCAGAATTGAAGGGCAAATAGTGGCTGTAGCATAGTTTCTCCAAAAAAGATGAGCATGAGAGTAAAATATCTTATGATGGTTAAGGGGAAGATACGAAAATAAAAGAACATGACTGAGAGGCTAACTTGACTATTAGCTTGGGAAAGCTGCAAGATGTATGTTTCCATAGGAACAAAAATGACAGATTTATTTAAACGGTTGCTCCATGGGCCAGAGTCTTTCCTTACTGCCTAGAGAGGGTTCATTGGCAATGGATAGAACAGGCAGGTGCCAAACCGTTGAAATCATCACTGGTAATGAAACCATTAATTGAGATAGAAGTCTTGCAGGGGAAGGTATTACAGTAGCTGATACATATGGAAAAATAAACAAGCTATCATACAATGCTCACCCATTTTTGGCAGTCTGTCTTTTTTAACTGTGTTAATTGGTCTAATGAAAGATACTACCTCTTCCCACAGACTTTATCTTTCTTCCATTGTTAGATCATCATCATCATCAACATTACCATTTGGAAAAAAAAAAAAAAGTTGCTATTTAGTTGTAGCTGTTACAGTTATTTATAGCACCTCTTTTTTTCCTGAGATCTTTCAGGAAAAAAACATAAACACTGTTTTTTTCTTCAGGAAAGAACAAAAAAGTGCAGAAAAATAGATATAAATGTACACAAATATCTGTGAGGAAAAAGCTTTTATAGGTTATTGAAAAACTTTAAAAAATTTGCATTGATTTTTGAGTACACGTTAGGGTGGCCGAAGGACATTTCTAGGGCTTACCTGTGTAGCATAGGATTAAAAGATTGGGCAAAATATTAAATATTTGGCAATTTTTTTAGGAATCAATTAGTGCCAACGACATTGTATCACCTACATCTCCATCTGATGAAAATGTGAATTTTTCTTAGATTTTTCAAGGTTAGGGTTGTGAATATTCTGTTTTCCTTGAGTGTGTCTCTTCCACACTGGATCTTCTAGGTACTTCTAGATATGGACTTCTAGAGAATAAAATAACCTGAAAGCAAAGTGTGTCATTTGGGTCCCAGTGGCAATATAACTATTATAAGAATAAATTGGTTTGATTTTTCTTAATTCTTTTTCTTTTCAGGATGGATGCCTGAATAGGATTATGCTAAAAGGAGATTTTAGAGTAGTTTAGTAAGCTGGCTTACTAGTTAACAGTAAGCTTCCCTGGAAAAAAAGTAAATCCTATCTGTCCAATTAATTTATGTGTAGGTGAATTTACTTAGACAAGTGAGAAGTTTAAAATAAATGGATGATTGTTTTGTGTCCATTCACGTGGTTTTATTTACACAGAGCAATACGTGAAATTCCTGAGATCCCATTTTCAACTCAGACACCAATGGGCAGACAAGGGAGCTGGTTCTACTACTAAGTTACTAAGCACTTGTATATATACCACACCCATGTTAAGGCTTAGTACCAGTATCTTCTCTTGGAAGAAGGACTGCACTGGCAGTATAAAAGGAGTTATAAAGCAGGTATGAATTTTTGTGCCTAACTGCAGTGCAAGAACAAAGTACAGAGAAAATGAGAAAAAGAAAAAATAATATCCTAAATTTAAAAAGAGAGGAAAATACACTGAATGAAGTACCAGATGAAATTAGAGGTACAAGTATTTGGCCAGAATTTCACATTATATCTATGTAAAACTAATGTAACCAGAAAAACATATAACATAGTAGTGTTTTTTGATGACATGCCATCACCATTTTCCTCCAGGTTCCTGTATTCTACTGTGATTTTTTTTTTTCATATTTTTTTTTCAGTATCTTTCTAAAAGCTTAGCAAACTGTGTGTCATGGCTGCTCTGTTACTATTAGTGAATAACTTGCTAATAGTGGAATGATAATCAAAAAGAAAAAGATATTCTGGGGTTTTTGTGTGTGTGTTTTGTTTTTTTTTTTTCTTCACAAGTAGAACTTAAATTCTATCATCTAACAACTAAACAAAAATAGAAATTATGTGAAGTCAGTTTTGATGTGTGACTTATACTTTAGACACTAATATTCATGAACCGACTCAAACTGTGGCCTGGCTATAGTGGGGTTATTAGAGTTTATATTGTTAGGATACAATAAAAAACCAAAACATATTTTTATGCAGAACGAACTAGTGATACCCTTACTATGTTTAATATTGAATGGTTTCAGGTTTTCTAGTCTCAAGCAATTTTTTCTCACATAAATCATATCATCTCTTTGGCAAATTCCGTATAAGGCTTAAAGGTGATAGGGCAGATTATTTTGTGTTCATTGTTCTGATTAAATAATGTTGTTTTTTATCATCTAGTTCTGCAGTATTCCAAACTTAGAAACATGCTACTGCCGCATTTGAGGAAGGATTAAAGCATGTCACCCAATATATGCAAGTCTGAAATGAGAGAAGATTGCACCAGGATATTGTTGGCAAGGTAATTTTTGTCATAGCCTGACATACCTGTCTATACAGCTTACTCCAATTAGTATTTGTAAGTTGATTTGTAACAGATCATGCATGTTGCATTCTCATTACAAAGTTAAATTGTACATAAAATGTATTGTATGAAGCTACAGTATTCATTAGTTCACACTGAGGGTTTTTTTTTTTTTCATTTTTAATTAATCTGTATGTCACTAGAATACATCATCTCTACTCTGAATTGGAATATTTTTCAGGCTAAGTGGGCAATATTGTCATATGCTTAAATTGTTTTATTTTTACACTTCAGAAATGTATACATTATTATTTGATAAAGTCGACAATCCTGTAATTCTAACTGAAGCAAAGCTTCAATACATACAGTTATTTCTTTGAAGTCCATGGGGTCAAGATATTACCATGGATATTTATCTTTATCTTTCTGGGGAACTGGTGAGACTGAAGAGGAGGAGAAAGAAAACAGGGAAAGCCCAATCTGGACTCACCAAAGTTTGAAGCAAAACTTCCATTCACATGATTGGGACCAAACGTTCATGAAAAGTTCTAGCAACATTATTAATAACTCAATATTATGCCTTTTCATACTGTTTCTATGCTAAAACTACTATACCACCTTGATCCTGTGAGTTTCTGCTTTCTCTCGTCTTTGATACCCTAATGATTTAAGGAACATGCTTGACTTTAAATTCAGGTACAGTCAAGTTGAATTAATTTATTTTACTATAAGAGTAGTAAGCTTGTCCCACATATCCTTGCAATATGAGATATTTGTGTATTTTTGATGTAGACAACTAATACAAGAATGTACTTAAAGCCAGACAAAAATTCTGATACAAGAAAACTTTTCTATCCAGAAAAACATACAGGTATATATACCTAGGACTCACTGAATTTATAAAATTAGATCACATGTTTATATATATGCTTAATTCCACGTTTGAATAGGGATGGACTTAGACACATCCATAAGTGTTTTCTTTAGCCACGTCCCCACAGTGTTAATTAAATTATGTACGTAATAGACTTCCTAATGCTATGTCTAAATTGTGGCTCTAGGTGTTTACATGACTCCCTGTTAAGACAAGACTCAAGTGCAAGCCAGGTTTCCCTTTCCTCCATTTCTTGCTTTCCTTGGGAAGGAAACACATACAAATATCAGAGGACAGCTAAGGCACACGTCAGCCTAGGTGGTAGAGTGTGTCAAGGAACATATCTATCTATCTTGTAGCTGTATGGAGTAAGATTGTTTAGGTGTTCATCTACAAAAGTATATGATCAATTTAATAACCCAGAAATACCTGCATTGTTACTTTTATGGAAATGTGAAGGAAAGTATGACTTCAGAAAAGCCTAAAGACATGCATGGTTGAATAATGAGTAATTCTGGTGGTGATGTTGTTCAGAATAAAAGCTTTTTGTGAATTCAACCGTGAACATCAAAAATTTCTGGTTTATGATTGAAGATTGAGACAACCAAGCCAAAATTATTCTACTGCTATTTATTAATCCTCATTCAGTAAGCCTCTTCCATCATTCTCTGGATATTTTTGTGTGGCTCTTTTCAGAGCCCTTACTTCAGTATAAAGAGAAATGAAATTTAGTTATGTGAAGTTGCTTTGCTTTCATTTTCTGTGATGACACCATTTACATAATTTATTATTTGTCTCTTGTTAATTCACATCCCTTCTCAGCTTTGCTGCAGTTGAAGTAATTTAGTGCAGTAACTGACACAGAAGTTGGTCTTTACAGGGTGTATTGTACATGCAAAGAGAAGCACGCTAATTGAGTGCTAGGAGATTGAGATGTGAACAGCCGAAAGCCCACATTTGCTCTAAAGAGTCCTCACAGGCACTATCACGTCAGTCAGATCACTGCCAGTATATGGACATATCTAGCAAGCCAGCTAATAGATCTTAAACATCTTCCTTTGTCATTAGACATGAGCTTTGTACCCTATGTAGCATGCGCATCCTTTCCAGTAGGAAGGACCATGCTGCAAGAGACATGAGTCAGTATAAAATTGAGGAATTTGCATTATAATCTCAGTTTGGACACTGGCTTTCTTATGATTTTGGCATACCATTTTATTTTGACCTCTCATCACCTTTCACAAATCTTTGTGTGCATCACAGTCAGATATTAGAGCAGGGCTTTGACTAGGAAAAGCATGTGCTTTGTTATGGTAGATCTCTTTATAGTCTTTGATATCTAGTGTTGACAAGGCTGTAAGTTATTTTGGAGTAAATGAGGTTTCACTTGGCTTAATCTGTTTGTTCTGTCATTTGGCCCTTTACCATGATTACTTCTAGTTGACTTTTTGCTTTTTTCAGCCTTTATTTGACTCAGAATGAAGCACCTGAGATTCCATGGGCCTGAGATTCACTAGGGCGAGCAGAAGTCCCCTTTGTTCCCTGCTGCTCTGCTGAATAAGAGCACCATGCCTCTGCCTTTTAAGGACACACTTTAGTGTTTACACGAAACTTCCCAGGATGAGAAAACTTTGAAGTCAGTCTTGATATTCTGTCACTGGAGAAAAAGGAAGTAGTGACAGCCTATGATTTGTCACAAGACAAGAAATAACCTTTGAATAATTGGTCTCATTAGATAGAGGCTTGTTGTTATGGTAATATTATCATCCCAGTTGATGCAGAAAACTGAACAGGGTCATAAAACAGCAATTACAAGACTTGTCAGAGTGAAAGAATTGGGTAAGAAATAGCCTTTCAGGAAGTGATTGTTGGCAGGTTTCCCAGGAAGCTTCTAACCCAGAGATGCCTGATTCACCTAATTCCTTGATGCAGTCCACATAGCACAACAATAATTGCCTGCTTACTGAATGAGGATCTTGAGATCAAGACCATTCACTGAATCCTGAATGCTCCATATTGAGCTAGGAGATCCTTTTCTTGTACCTGTCCCCATTCAGGGACAGGTTGACTTTATCCTACAGGCCCTTAGGACTCCGATTATGATATTGAAACCTTGAAAAATGTTCAGAAGTTTGTGAATGATGTGATTATACTGTGTACATGCAGTGCATAGTATATGCAGAAAGATAGTTGCAGAGGGGAAGATTTTGAAGTTGATGCTTTTGAAAAACTCAACAGAAACAGTGAAAAGCAAGAATGGTTTTTAAAAAGAGATGGAAGATTAGGGCTGTTGTTAGTATGGAAATATCCACTGTGCTAAGATGAACTTTGTAAATTAGATTTTTTTTTTTTTTTAACCTCATTTAATGAGCAAAGAGAAAGCTTAATAAAAACAAATAGCAATATTTGACTGTGGAGAGTAAAATTTAACTGTAAAATAAATAATATCAATGGGTTGCTTGTGTATTTATGAAGGCAATATTTTTTCTATCCTCTGACCTGTTATTTAGCCCATGAACTTTCTCATGTTTTATCTCGTTTCAAGTCATACAAAATTTAGGAGTTGTTATATATTATAGGTTGCAGGTAGATCACCAGCTGTTTTGCTGAAGTGCTGCACATTAGGCAAGCCAATTTCTGCGCTGATACCGTGCAGAACCTTTCATTCACATGGAAAGAGAATAGTCCAGTGACTGGAGTTCTGGACAAGGACTGGAGAACACTGCCACTGACCTCTTGTGGGAATTAGACAAATCTAGGAAACTTCTGATTATCTGCACATTCGGAACTGTAATATTTGAACACTTCATATTGTCTTTCAGTCCTGAAGAGCTTGGCCTGAAAATCATTTCTGCTTCCCCTCTACCCCCAATAGAGGATACTTCCTTTAAACCTTGCTTTGGTATAATCTTTAATGTGTTCATCCTTGTAGCACTGGTGTGGAATATAGAAGTACTGTTTACCCATTTTAGAGGCAAAACCAGACTTGGGGTCTATTCAGAAAGATTAATTTTGGCTAGAGAAGTTTACCTTTAGCTATGCAGTCTCTGAAGGCCTGCCTTTTGGAAAGAGAGAGGCTTCTCCAGTGGTCATTTCACAGGAAAAGCCTAGCTTAGCCACTCTCAGTCATCTAGAAGGACCCCTCTTTCATTCTCCATTGACCGTAGTTATTTTTGGATTCTGTGAAGTGAGGATAAGAGGACTTTTACATTTCATAGCACTGTGTTGGGAAAAAATGATTAAGATTGCATGGTGCTGAAATATTTTGCTTCAAAAGTCTTAGATGTTTAATAGAGCTACAGGGCCTTTAGAGCATTTGTGTGATGAAGTCACATGAGGAACTTCATCACTTATTCATCATGGTACAGGGTCTCACTGTACAGCATGCCAGTCCATGGGAGTGGAAAATCTAAGTGTCTTAGCTGAAGTTTGTTGAATGGTCTTGCTTCAGCCCTTTAATGAGCTGTTTTATCTACTGTTGCAAGTGGCTATAAAAGAAGCAGACATAAGTATTGTGTGGCAGTTTGGAGACCTCATAGGTATTTTTGGAAAAGGTAGAAGTGGACTAGCATTTCATCGGTTGTGATGATATCTCATAAAGCTCAGTGCCTCAGTGTTAATGCTGAAATACCTAAAAGTGTACAGCTGGATCCCACCCTCATGGTCAGGTTTATAGGTAGCTAAAATTAAGAAGCAGCAGTCACTCTTCCTTATGGCAGGTGCCAGCAGCATTCTGAGGTTTCATGGAGGGCTAAATGCTACCTAAAATGTTTTTCTGCCCTTCAGTGAACAAGAAAATGTTTCTACAGTTTAAAAGCAGGTTTAGCTCAACTTTAGAACATCCTTCTTAGGCTAGCAGACCTGAGGCTCAAGATCACTGACACAGCCATCATACCTAGCTTCATGCCCTGTGTTTGATCCCATTCAAAAAATATGATGATTTGCACTAACAGAATTGGTACAGTAATTTTGATGCTTTTAGCTGACTACTGTTTCCTCATTTTGTTAGAAAGTACTGCAATAAAACTGTTAGGACTAGCATGTCAGGAAGTGAAGTGAGAGAACTGCTGTGTTGCCATTCTCCCTTGTCCAAGCCTTCATCATGGGGTAGGATGTTTAAAATGAAGTGATTAGGCCACTTGAGCCCAAAACTGGCTAGAGCTGTTCGTTCCTGTGCAACTGCTATCTCATGTTAGAAAATATATTCAGATTCCACCATGCTTAAATATGTATAGAATACCCGGTCTTGGTGAGCATGGTACAGGTTATTTTTCCACAAAGAACTAATTTTTCAGTTCAAGAACATTCAGGGTATATTGATTCTAGTAAATTAAATTGTGCCAGGGAACATTGGTGTGTATTGCAGCTTCATTTTCTGTATTGTCACACTTTTAAAAAGGTCTCCTGCTCAATTTTGGCCTGAGCTCACTGTCACTTTGGCAAACAATAGGTAGGTGTGATTCATGAGTCAGCGTTGGTCAGGGAGCCTTCCCAATATGCAGTTTGAATGTAGCCTATTTTGGCGGGGAAGAGAGTTTAATAGTGTGGACATGAGCCATTTCATGCCAGCTGGCCTGAGGGCCAACGAACAGACTTGTGCATATTAATTTACTGGCATCGCCAAGACCTACTTTGAGAAAAAAGGTTTTTTCTGGTTTGTAAAATTAATTGTAATGGAATTCAGTTTCAAATTTTCATTTCAAAATGAAAATTTTCATTTCAAAATGAAAATCAAGGTCCTTGGTTTAAAAATGCAAAAATGAAATGTTTCAGCATTAATACACAACAGCTATTTGTTCTTTGCTGAAATGACTTAAGAATTCATTTGTGTGCAAATAAAACTCTTTTTCTTTGAAATTGTTTGAGAAAAAGTTTTTCCAGTTTTAGTGCTTAATGTTCTTTCAAAGTATTGAGTGCCCTCAGCTCCCACAGTAGTCAGATAGGATATGTGTGCTCAGCCCCTAACTGAAGGGCCCTATTTTGAGATGTGTGGCAATAATATATGTATGAAAGAACTGACCTAGACAAGCATAGATATGCAGGCAGGAAGTACAATATCTGCCAGTACCGAACATACAATATTTTTCTGTGGATTTAAATGGCAGCTAGTTAGGTATTTAGATGTATGTGTGATCTTTTTCAATATTCTGAATGTTTAAGAATGTTACTATAAACTCCTTTTTTCCCCCTTTTTTTTTTTCTTTTTACAACTTTGACTTTACCATTTAGTGTAATAATAGATGTGGAAAAAATTCTGGGTTTTCAAATAAAACAGATACAATGTTAGTTGCAATTTTAAGAATGTATTCATGTTTTGGATTGGGCTTTTTGAAACACAGTTTACCCATTTTTCCTCTTTCTAATTAAATTATCTGTGAAAAAATACCGTAACTTGAGAAGGGCAAGCAGTTTTAGTTAATGGATTCACGTAATAAGTTTTATGATATTTATTTTAAAACTTTTACTTGTACAAACCAATGATAGCTTCTGTGTTTCACCAGAGTATTATGATAATAAATGTCTTAAAACAGAATGGCTCAAATCTTCTGTGCTAAGAGGTATGTTTTCCCATGATATCCACATACTCTTTAACTGTCTCTGTTGTTGCTAACAAAAATTGCATATTATCCAGAACTCACAGTGAAGACATTTGGGGTTACAGGTGCTAATTATAATCTCTGCATATTAAAGTGCTTATGTATTTCCATGCAGCTATAATATGTGCGGGCCTGTAACTAGACATATAAGAAGGAAACAATCCTTCCTGTTCATAATTTTCTGTATGGAGTGATGAAAAAGGAATGAAATTTTTCTATGATTTTCTGTAACACTGATCATTAGTAAAATGACAAATTCAGAAAGATATTAATGGTCTGATGAAATAATAGACACATTGCAGGGAAGCAGAGAAGCTGAACCACTGAAAAAAACGCAGAACTTGACAGAAATAAAAGTTGTGTCTAGTTAACCCAATGTCTGGGAAGGGGAATGAAATTAAAACTAGTGGAATCGTGCCAATACCGCTTAGGTAGGGCACAAGGATGCAGTCATTGGAATTGGTACTTATTGGTAATTGATGGTGATAACTCATGACTTGAAACACAGCATCAGCATGTACACAAGTATGTGCAGACATCCAGGTTCTGAAATGTGACCCTTCTTTCATCAAGTCAGAATAAAAAGTCTGTCTCTGCCCCGCAAAATGCTTCTTTCTGTCAGGCAAGGTTGACAGAAAGGTGCAGATGGATAAGGTAAAGTGAAACTCCACTAATTTAAGTTTTTATAACAAAGAACAGCGAAGCCCTTTGCTCTTAGAATTTTAGGATTTTTAGTGAGCTAGATCCTAGAGTGTGGCAGAACCTCCATCTCCAGGGAGTGGAGAAGAGTCCTAAATATAGCTCAGTCTGGAAAGTATTTGGATGGCACTGGGGTAGGGAATGTTTTATGAGGTTTCCATATATAAATAAAAGATGAATGCAATTAGTGCTCACCATAGGATATTTCCTTCTATGTGACCCAAATTTATTTTTTCTATGGTTTTCAGCAGGAGATGTGTCATCAAATGCCTTTTGAATATCAAACAGTTTGAATGAGCTGCCATAATCAGCTCCATAACCTTTTACAACCATCTTTGTGGATGAAAATTTTCCCTTTGAAATCCATATTGGCTATTCTCTTTCAGGTTATTACTTCAAATATGCTCTGCAACTCTCTTCTAATTAGTGATTCCATCTTTTCTGTAAGCTACAGATGAACAGTGCTATTTTGCTTTCTCCAGGTCAGGACTGCATGCACTTTATAAACACCGAGGCCTTATCTTTGTACTTTTGGACTCTTCACACTTTATTTGTGCTAGTGATTTTTTCATGATGACTGCCACAACCTCTGAATTCACCCTGCTCTGAATCTTGACCGTCAGAATAATTTAGAGCCTGAGGCTTCCATGAAGATCTTGGGAGTTAGATCTGCTCAATACCTCCAGTGGTCACACTTCATTTTCTTCAAAACTCTAGAATAAGATCAGCAGAGTTTTCAACTTTATTAAACTACTTATATAAATTAATATTTTTGCTCTTCTTGATCATACAATCACTGGCATCCATATTTGCTTAGAATTGAGTCCACATTCAAGCCCAATGACTTCTTTAGGAGGTAACAATTTGAATGAACCAAGGGATAACGAGGGTAATTTGGGTGGATGTTCTTAAGACTGCGCTACTCTGCAATCAATTAATTTCAATAAAATTGTCCACCATCACCCTTCCAGAAGTTTCAAATGCCCCATTAATGGTATAAGGCATGGAGTAAAGGACACTTGTTTGCACCAGAAGAAACACTGACTTGAAAAGAGCCTGTCTTCCAATTCAATTGCAAAGCCACTATCTTTGTTCATTCAGAATTTCTTCCTTCTGATGCTAATTCCCTACTCGAAACAGTAATTACCTGTTTCTGGTATTGCCGCCTCAGAAATCTGAAGTTATTAAGAGGAAGAAATATAGAGGCAAGGGAAATTCATATTAAGGAATAAAAATTTTTGTGGTTTTATATTACCAAATAATATATTGAAGACAGAAATAGCAAGTCAAAGCTCAAGCTATCGCACAAAAAATAAAGCAAGATCTGAATGTGCTCACGATATGAAAATTTTGAGATTGTTTTTCCAATATATTTATTTCCATGTGCCTTGCATTCCCAGGGGCAATTTGAGTTTGGAAGCAGAATTTATGAAGTCCCTTGAGAGTGTCTGTTTCATGCAGTATTTCCAGCCCGACCAGAAGTACATCCTCTCAAAGATCTGGACAGAAAATCTGTTCTTTTTTTTTTAACTCAAAAGCTACTCTTTATCAGACAAAACCCTCTGTTTTGTTAGTAAGGTTGTCCAGTCAACCAAAGTTTGCTAACTTGTTATAGGATTTTGCCCTTTTCTGGTACCAGACAATTTTTTAATGGTTCTCAGCCCTATCCTTTCCAGTGGTTGATGGTTAGGTTGATAAACTCCTGAACTTCTACAGTTCTGTAAATTAAACGGAAGTTTTTGAGTATTTCCCACTGTGCTAGAATCTTCACTGGGGTTCCTCTCAAATGCATTCAGTGTGAATGCTTGATGCTTAGTACCTTGATACAGTATTCAGTAGTTTACACGACTGAGTGTCTCCTGCCTTTGTAAAGGTGACTGAGAGAATGTATTTTCTAGTGGGGACATGCTGCACTCTGCGCTAATCCAGCAGACACATGCATCCTAGTTGATCAACGTACTGCCAGAGTGGATGGCAAGAAAAAAAAAGAGAAAAATATGTCATAGAAAATACATGTCTCTCCCCTCAATTTTCCCTCTATATTCTTAAAATTTTCTCTGTAACATCAAAATTAGGGACTGACATACTCGATTAAGTTACAACATGTCAGTTGACCAATTGTAAAGAGATAATGTACATGCTTTTATCCTGTAGCAGTGAAAGAAATTCAGTGATTTATTTTCCCTCACAGTCCATTACTGCAATTAACTGAGAACCTGCAATGAATCAGTCATGTCCAAGCTCTAGCCCAGCTTGGTGACCTTAGTTACAAATGGAATGCTTACAGAAAGTGTGTATAAATCTCTAGTGCCCATAAATAAGCACTAAATTCACCATGCTTTTATGGCTAAATTCTGGCAAATTAAAAATGAGCTAGTTGTGATGTTACTACTTTTTAAAAATCTTTTTCATCCCTCAGTGTTTTGCAATTGCAGTCACAAAATGATCTATATGGTACTCTATAAATGGAACAATATTATAGCTCTTGCTTTTGAGGAGCTTCTGGGATAAAGTAGACAAAAAATCAGTGAGGTAAACAGGCAGGAGGCACAAAGTCATGGTAGAGTGGCTCTGAATGGTTTGATAAGCACTGGTCAAAACAGACCGAAGCTTAGCTATGCTGTTCTAGACATTGCAGTAAAAGAAAGTTTAAATGAGAGTTTTGAAGAAAAATGGTAGGATTATTTTTGCATAAATTAGAAAATACACAGGTACACTGCTGCTTGAGAGAGAACAGGTAGCAGACAAGGTTAGATACTATCTTATTTTATATGATACAACCTAAGCTATCATGTGCATGTCAACTGTATTCTTTAGTCCAATTATGTATAGGAAGAGTAGCTGGATGCAGCTGTCCCTGTGTGTGGTTTTTGGAATGCAATTATTCAATTTTACAGAGGAAAAACACAGTTTTACAGTGTTCTTTGTTTAAGAAGCAATTTTCATAGAAGCATTACTTAGTAAGGTTACGAAGTGCAATAGAAATCTGTCATACTGCTTCAGATTTCCACTAATTGTTGTGCTACAGTAGTGGAACAGTTCAGTCTTCATGTCTGTAAATAGTATTGTTTGAATAATAATCTCAGTAGTTATGATCTTCAAAAATCTCTCAGGCTGACTGAAAACCAAGCAGAAAATAATTCCTTCTGTAGTGGTGAATAAAAGGGACTTGAACAGGGGAAATGAGAAAACTTTATATAAGCTAGAATCATCATCAAGTGCAGAAAGAGCATTTGTAACAAGGGAAAAATTTACAAGTGCTGAAGTTTTCAGTATGTTTCATTCATTGTGTGTTACCAGTACTGCAATCCCTTATATACTGATGAGTATATAATGAATTTTTATTTGATTTTGCATTTGATTACCATGCATTACATTGAATACCTCAGTCATCATAAAAAAATGTTTCTTAGTATCCACTGTGTCTTCATGTTTTTAAGAAAAGGCAAGAGAGTCATAGGTTGACAGTATTGAACCTAGATGAAATATCCCAAGTATTCAGGCAGAGTAGAAACCAGATCAGGGCGTGTCTTGTGGTTTTTGCGGAAACAGAAGAGAAACAGGTCGTTCAAACTATGAATTGCTGAGGCAAACTAGAGGAGTGCATGTTGCAGAAATAAACATTGAATAAGCATAAAACCTGTAGGTTGTAAAGTTTCTTTGGAGGTAAAATAAATGGACCTGCAAGGTGTCCTTCCATAGTACCAGTTCTAGCTGGAAGCAGTTGTAGCTGACTATGAATTTTAATTTTCTGATAGAGTAGCACAATAATTTTATCTTGATTTTTCAAAAGTAAAACTTGACTTTATATTGAGACAGGAATTCTCAGTTGAGTGAGATTTTAGCTCAACTTTGGAGCATCAAGTGTTAACAGTTCCACAATCAGTTGCGGTTGTCTTCATGGAATGCCACATTATTAATTTCATATTATTTATCCAATTTATCTGTAACATCTTGAGTTATGGTCCTGTCCTAAAAATGCTTGCAATTCTATTTCATTTCATTAGAACATGTTGACAACTTTTGAGAAAAAGTTTGTTTGGGGGGAAAGAAAGCTATTTTTTTTGACAAATACTTTGTGGAAATACTGTCAAGCACATATACTTCACACTATTGTGGCCGAAGCTGAAATTTTATGCAGGGGATTCCCACTGTCTTTTTTTTAATCAGTGGAAATCATTAAATACTTTTAAGCTTATGGCTTTTTAAAATAAGCTTCTGATTCAAAACTAATTTCTGGTACCTGCTCTAGGTTCATATTCCCCATTGGCTCTAATAAAAAGATTGCTTTTTCATTTGACTCTGCTTGAAATAGCTGTGTACAGTGCTGGTGAGTAGTACTTTCAGCCTTGTTAGAGATGTCCATAACTATTTTATGTCTATGGTAGTCCTCATAAAATAACCCACCAGGCTGACCAAAGTCCCTTCCCAAACCTACTTTTTTGCTTGGGTCTTTATGAAATAATAAAACCCAGCTATATCTAGAACTGCTGAGGGAAAGAAATTTGCCAGTCTTATAAGAGACATTGTGTATAATGTGTATAAATAATGATGACTATTCAGTGCTATGACAGTGTGATGTCAAAGCAACTCAAAATACTTTTAGACGAAAAATACATAGATTCTGCTTTTGGATTTTGAACTGAGTGAATGTAATAATGTCCATTTTGCAGTGAGGAAATTTGTGTCATCTTTCCAGTCATTAAATACAGTATTCCAGCCAGTAGGATTTTGACGCTTTTTCAGGACAGAACCAGTAACTTCTTTAGTGCCATTTGATAAGCAGAGATCCAAGCAGACTAAAAGATACAGTGCCATGAACTCTTTTACAGTTTTTGGTACATCCTCTAAAAATACAGAGAATTTCACAGCTCTGGGCATCTGTGTTCTTATGTACTGCCAGCATCCCACTGAGATTTCCAGTGTAAGTTAGAATCATGAGTCTGAATGCTGTAGCTGAAATGGCATTCGATATATTTATTTTAAAATGCAGTAATTTGGTGCACTTCTGCAAGTTTCTGCAAGTTTTCTTCTGCAAGTCTGCAAGTTTCCTTCCCTAATTTAATTCCTCTCCCACGTAAACTGCACAATCTCTTTAGAGAATAATTTTTCTGTGAGCTTTTAAGAGAACTACTATGGAACAACATTAAACTGTAGTCCTTCTTTTATTTTAATAAATCCCAAGAAATTAAGGTATAATTCCTTCCTGCATCAGCTTTTTTTTTTCATTCAATTTATGGCAATTGCAAATTTATGTTATTATCTATATTTATGTCACTTAAGACTGGATTCATCTTAGTGCTATCTTGTAGTCAACTAATTTTGTATTTTTTTAAAAAAATACAGATGAGCTCAGAATGGCTTCTTTTTGAAGCTCAGCAAGGACTGAGCATCCCTGATTTCCCTTCTTTTTTAAAAATGAGTTTTTTTAAAAAAAAATTTGCCCTCTCATTTGCTCTCTCTGTACATTTAACTTTGGAAAGGTTCATTGCTAACATTGTGAGGTTCAGCAGTGCCTTGATTTTTTTCCAGTAGCGAGTTCCAGACTAATTGGTTAGTTCTGTGTGCTGCATTCATTAATTTTTCTAAGAAATAATATGATCATTCTCATTCTGGAAGGTAACTTGTTGTGCAGTTGTATGGAAGCATCAAGTGTTAACTGTGCCATTCACAGTCTGGAATGGCTCCAGGAGGGCACAGTTAGCAGCTTCTCTATCAAAGAAGAGGATATCTTTATTTCTTCCCCAGACAGGATCTTGATTCATTAGAAGTGTGTGTGCCAGAGCCTGTACGCATCTGCCTGTTTTCTGTCACAAATGCCAGAGTTCTCTTCCTTCCTTCCTTCCTTTCTTCCTTCTGTCAAAGGACATCAGAGAACCATAAGTCTGATTGAGGACCATGGAGAAAGAAATGCATGCATGAGTGCCAGTATCAGAAGTTCTGATGAATGCATGCAGTTTGAATATAGCTGGATTTATGTGACTCAGGATAGCTTGTTTCAGTGGGGCTGAGTTACAGGAAAGGATAAAATGACACTGGGGTTCCTGAGATGCATGATCAGAAAATAGTGGCCAAATATTCTTTCTTTGTGTCTGAAGAGTCACTGATCTCATTTTGTGATCAATAGACCTGAGAATAATAGTTTTCATGAGTTAGGATACATTAAGAATTCCTATAGTGGGATATGTGAAATGATTTGCTGGTACGGTACAATCTAGCACATCTGGTAGGTGCAGAGAAGCTTTCTAACAATCTGGAAGAGTCTTTTTTCCACCAGTTACCAATACAGAATTTCTACTACCTGATACATAGTACTGAACTTGAACTGGTAGATTAGATGTTTTAAATGTTAAAATTAAAACATAATGAGGTAAATAAACTGCTATCATATATAAAGCATGTATCTTGAGATATATTGCCAATGCACTGTCTTGTCTCATCTGGCATAAATCTGTCACTGACTTTGCTTTCTTTCTATTTCTAGTATCAACTGCAGTTAATATGCCTTCCATCACCATTGGATTCCACAACACTCATTCACTTCTGTGATAAAAAACCTGAACAACAGAAAAGCACTAAGAATTAGAAATAAAATTAATTTCAATTAATATAAATAAAAAGTTAGAAAGCTTCTTAACCACTTTCATCCAGGAAGCAGAAATAAATATCTTAAGTTCTGTTCACCAGTGAGTACAGAAATATAGTCAATAAATTCCTGTTCTAGCTGTTCTTAACACCATCATAAATGATGGGGTTTTTTTGGGTCTTAAATATATGTTATAAAACAAGACAGGGGAGGTTATGCAAGTCAAGTAACAGAAATGTTGTTGGCTCTAAAAATCTTGGCACAGAAACTCCCAAGTATTTCAGAGTCAGAGGGGACATGACAACAGAGTCTGAACAAATATTTGAACTAGAAATTCACAGATTTAGAGGGACTAATAAATAGGTTGAAGGGTTATCATACCAGCTGTATAAAAACTACAGATGTGCAGCTTCATCACTCAAATTCTTGATGACTACATCAGACCTCACAGTACTCATATATACATATACCTTCTTTCTGTGCATTGTTTTTCAGTATGCAAAATATTTTATATTTTTACTCACATTGCCGAATGAGAAAAGGTATTTAAAAAGAAAGAAAAAAAACGAAAAACAACCACAAAGGTTAATACTCAAGAGTTTAATTCAACTCAATTTAATGCCAAAGATGGTACTATGAAGTAATTGGGGAGAATGCATTAAAGCTCAAATTTGCAATAAACAGAAAATTTGAAATGATTGGAGGCTGCATTTTACTTTTACTGAGAGCAACAAAGGAAAAAGGCCAAAATTAAAGGGTTCTGTGAAAAACCAATGAGCATGTGTCTGTGTGAGTTAGTCTCTGCCTGTGTACCTCCTTTGAGACAACCTGCCTCTGGGCACAAAAAAAATAGCTGCATTTGTGACAGGGATGTGAGAAAATATTTTCCATTTAAAAATTCATCAGCAGAAAGTAATAGAACATTATATAATCAGATAATCTTTAGAAACAATTGATAATTTAGTGATTATTTACTTTTTTATGCTGACTGATTTTTGTTTACTGAAGATCTATTAGAAATATGTAGTTCACACTAATTTACTTCTTTAGTGGTCACAACTATTTTCCCCATTCTTCATGTTACATCTCAATGATGATGAGTAATTCACTTGTAAATATGTTCTCAGTAAGGAGTTTTGGTGAAAATTGAGATCTCACAGAATAATATTCTGCAATTCTGGATGATGATCTCAGTATTTTCAGAACTGTTAATTCACTGTCTTTCCCTGCACAACTGTGTTCTTATCTCTGTTCTGGTGAGATAAGGAGAAAACTAAAGAACACGGAGATTAAGAGCAAAAACTGAGAAACGAGCTTCTTCCCATGGGCTTTTTGCCTCAAAACCGCTTTTCCAGCTGACTTACCCAACATTCACCTGCATCTCTAACTGTGGGGCTTTGCGACGCTCCATGTGTCATTGTATTTGTTTTCACATTATCTCACAAGAAAAAGGTGTACGTTGGCAAATTTTATGTCAATCACTGTAAACTTCACGGTGGCTAGGCAGGAGCCTGTGCAAAACATGACCAGTGAGGAGGCTGGCATTGCTGACAAACTGTTACGGCCATATGGAGTCTTCTGGGGAAATGAATGCAAGAGCAGGTGTGCTGTTGCAAACACTTAAAAACTGATAAGGCTAGTTTTGTGGTTGATGGGAGGAAAGTGAACAGCGGTTTTGTCTCTGCGTGTGTTTGGCTGTGTGTTGCAGAAAATGGGGTGATTAAATTATGGTACCGTTCAGGCAAGCTGGGTTTCTTAGATGCCCTAGAAGAGTTTGGTAGCAGATTGCTATTAGAAGAGCTGCTCCTAAAATCAATCAGATTAACCTGGAAAGCTGATAGCAACGGGAGGTAAGCCTTTTCTCTGAAAGGAGAAAAAGCTTAGGGACGGCTATGCTTCTGCAGGTGTCCATCAGGGCAAATTGAATTCCAAATTGAATTTGGAATTGGGTGCAGGAAACAAGGGCTGGGGTTCAGCATGGTTTCTGTGTATTTTGCAGAAAAGCTAACAACTAGTGGCTTTTAGAGAACTTCCTGAGATCAGATGGAAGGTGACAGCCTTGATTAGGGAGGGCATGACAGAAGGCATCTTGGGAGTTTGAGCCTGTGCACCTTCAGAGAATATCGAGATTCTTGTTCAGCACATGCCAGAGAGGCCTGAGGCAGCTGTAGCTGTGATTGCAAACCTCTCCCAGAGCTGGTCTGAACTCCACTGGAGTTGCAGGAGTAGCCGAAGCGAGCTTGAGTTATGTGACATGTGACAGTTTGTGGGTCTGGATAAAGTAACGCTGTTTGATAGCTGAAATAATAAAGTGGGTTCCCACAGTCTTTACAGTTAGATTATGAAGCCAACATAGCCCATTTCCCCTCCTTGCCTGGAATACTTCTTGTACTTGATGGGAATTTATATTAGATGAGATTTCAGACATGAATGCCCATATGGTTTTGATTCCAAATTTAAAGAATGTTTTCTGTAATTGCTGGAATTCTTATGGCTTCTGATTATTTTGGAGGCTGTAAGGATGCTGGGATATTCAACTTTACAACTACTATTGAACCTGTTGAAATCAACAGCAACTTTTTTTTGGCTTGGTGTTTGTTGCCCCTGTCTAAATGTGCTAGAAGTGAAAGTTATATTAGAATTCCAAAAACTCTGCAAATAATATTCCTCTGAATGTTTAATTTGCATTTGTTGCTGTCTTGTCTCTGTCTATACATAAACTGCTGCAGATTCCTCTAAAAATAAATTGGTTTTATGTCAGAAAGATCTTGGGGAAAAAAAATCTCATAACATGGTTGAGAGTTAGTTCTACACAAAACTCCTTCAGAAGCTTTGTATTTTGGAAATCAGTATCTGGGACTGGAACTCCAAAAGCAATTTGCAGTATTTAAAAATAAATCTAGTAAACAGCAGTGCCTGTCAGACTGAGAGACCATGCAAGGCCTGGGAAGGGTAGTTTGCACAGGAATGTTCAGGTTGGTGTCTATCTAGGTTCGTTTCCTCTTCTAATCAGAGACTTCTGCATCACAAATAAATATTCATACAGAAGTTTTAAATGTAGAGGCTGAATCTTGTAAGATGTTGAACATTTTTGTGCCAGCTGAGCAAAACACTTTGTAATACGTGCTTAGCTTCAGCAGACTGCATGAAGTTCTGCTTGCACTTTTGTGATGGGTGGAATCGGGACCACAAGGCAGCACCTTGCAGGATCAGTCCTTGTGTTTGCATAGAGCATTCCTGAGCAATTCAAGCAACAAAAACATTGATGACAGCCTGCAGAAAGTCAATTTAAAATACTCAAAACACGAAAACCATCCACATATCTGTTCACATATACTGTCTTCTAAAGGTTTCAGGTACCATTAATGAAAAAGCGATTAGGACAAAAAAAAAAGAGATCCATGCTCAAATGTGTGCTGCACCCTTGGTGTACTGCTGATTTTTAGCGCTGCAGGTCTGAATTACTGTAGGAAAACCACTTTCAAGTAGACAGTTAGGTACTTGCAGTCTTTTAAGTTTCTGGACCTTTGAGCCTCTTCCCCTCTGTCAAAGTACTTCCTTAGAAAATGACAACCATAAAGGGTTGTGAAGTGCTCAGAAACTACTGTAATAAGGATTATCTAAGTACATCCTCTGATACATTTTGAAGCAAAGCTGTATGTAATATGGGGATGATTTAGATACACACCAGAAAGTTTCATCTTAATGCAGTGCATACTGGTGTCTAAGTTTCAGCTGACTTAAAACTGCTGGCTGCTCTGAAGTCTTCTCTAGTAATTTGTGTTTTATTTACTTAAAGGCTCATAAGATTTTTCTGTCCTCTGGACAAGGAGGGCTTCAGGCTTGTTCATACATACCTCTCCTTTTTGTTGTTGAACTTACAGAGCAAAATTTACTTTTCAAAATCTGGTTATGAGGAACCATGCGGTTGAAAATAATGAGAAAATAATTAAATGGGAAGCTGATTTTAAAGATAAGGGAATGTGTACCTGACTAAATATGTACTGTAAATAATTAATCCTATATCTGTTGCATAAATAATAATGTATATCAGACTGAGCTAGCCTGAAGGTTCTTTAAGAGTTATGCTGTGTGTGTATCCCATAGGGGCAGGAGAAACCAGCAAAGGTTTCACATTTCATTAAACCTTTAGACAATTTTGTACATTTCAGGCCTGCTGGGATAAGAGATTGGCCTTATGTGACTTTCTCAGATGAGATGTAGTATAAACACTTTTCTTTGGCTACAGTTTTCAAAATGTTTTATATGATACCAGATATACATGTTTGGATGAGCAGGCAACTGGCAACTTGTGTATGCTTTGAGCAAATGAACTGCAAGGCATCATCAACCCTGCTGTATACTGATATAGGTCAAGTGTAATAATGGTAATATTCTGAGGAAAGTAGATAAAGAGATTTTTGTTTTGTTTGTTTCTATCCATCCAAGATACTATAGATAGTATGTCCTGCATTTAAGCAGTTGATGAAATAATTCATTTAATACAAGTGCAGAAAATCTGTCAAGCACTGTAAGATCTAGAATCTAGTGTCCTAATTTCGCTCTTTTTACTTACTTGTACATGTAAACAGTAGAACTTTATACATTTTTCATGATCCTGTGTTAGCAGGATCTGCCATGTTAAGAACAGCTGAACAAGATCAGTAACTCAGGATTAGTTTAGGTAATTGATTATTTCATAAAGAAGATAGTAATCAAAGATATCCTTTTTTCCAGGAGCAATACAAACACAGTAGCCACTCATATCAACATTTTATCTTTATAGCAGACAAAGGTAGAGGCAACTTTACTACAGCTGCTGAATATGCTTGTGCTAAAATCTGTAGTTACCTATTTTCTTCAGTTTTTCACTCACTCAAAGCCATGACTTGGCAGTTTCCCTGTCTGAGGATGTCCAGAGTGCTAAGGGTATCCAGCACTGAATAAAGCTAAGATCCTCTTGATGTCTCTCTTGTATGTGGTTGTAACTGTTTTGTTCATTCTAAAGAAATGGTTCTGTAATTAAGAAATAAATTTTAAATTCTGCTGGTACACTTTCTTTGGGTCCCCTACTCTTCAAAATTATAAAATTGTTCAATAATATTTTTAGGTGATTATAAGTATCTCCCTCTGTGTTTTAAAAGAAATGCTAATAGAGGAATATTTGAAAATACATCCTTATATGTAAGTAACACTATAGTAGATGTTACAATTGTTCTTTATAATTCCTATCAGTGACGTACACTTTTTGCTCTGGTCCTTCATGTATCAGTTCCCTAAGCTTTCAAGATTCAGAGGGTAGAATTATGCACTAACAGTGCTCAAGGGGCCCCTGCTAGTCTTTGATTGTGATCTTTTCTGGGTCAGATTAATAATTCATACAATACTTCACTGTGAAAAAAGATATGTTGCCTGTCATCTCCTGTCATCTTTTTAAGGTTTCTTTCAGCCCTCTAACGGGACTGAGGCCAGATAAGTTCATTTGAGGATTAAACTTCAGAAAAAGGATAATTACTAGGTTGTATGAACAGGCACCAAGTAAAGAGCATTCTTAACTTGGATATGTTTTCTGGATCTTTAGCTATTAGACTGTGGAGCAACTTCTCATGTAAAATGATGGAAGATCCATTACATGAGGCACTTAAAATGCAATTGATAATTCCTGATGGGGAAAAAAAAATCACTGTGGGGAATAATTTTGCCCTGTGAAAGAGCTGTAGATACAAATAAATTCTGCAACATTTTTGAGGGAAGTGATACATTTCTCATGCATCCTTTGGTTGGTTCCTTTAGACCATTTCATTACTTTTTACATCTTGTTCATGTTTTTTGGGATACAAAAGGTATTTGATGAAGATGTTATATGTTTTAGATTTAAAAAATCTTCTTTATGAAAAAATTGATTACTTCATCTCAATTTT
The DNA here is from genome assembly GCA_024606505.1 of Aquila spilogaster. Lineage (NCBI taxonomy): Eukaryota > Metazoa > Chordata > Aves > Accipitriformes > Accipitridae > Aquila > Aquila spilogaster. The sequence goes on from JANHGO010000038.1 coordinate 24,356,717, forward strand.
TAACTGAGTGACGAAATCCATTTTCAGGAGAGACTTAGGTATTTCATAAACATGGGTTTGAACTAACAATTTAGAACAGAAAGTGATGCCCAGGGATTTTGATTAGCTTTACATTATCTCAGGGGATTTTTAGTTTTGGGGTTTTGGTTTCTTTTCAGTTACACTCAGTTTGCCTGTAGTACTCAGGACACAGATAGTGTTGTTTGCTATCCCTTTGCCTGTTGCCTACTTTTGAAAGAGAGGCAAAGTGTAGCTTGACAGTCTCATTAGACTCCTTATTCTTTGAAATGAGGTTGAAGGAGAACTCTGGAAAGGGATGAGGAGAACCTCCCTCTGTAGATGTCCATGGCTGGAGTATTCCTTCCTACAGAGCTAGGGAACAGATGAAGAGAAAGGATTGTCCAGCCCAAAACATGGCAATGCTGGTTGAAATCCTTGTCATACGACAGGCTTTCTGTATGACTGTGGGAAAGTTGTCTGGCTTCCCTGCCCACTCGTAAAATGGCCTAATGTGAGGAGAACTCTGTTAATCTGACGTTCTCTGTAGTAGAAAAATGGGGCTAAATATGTTCTTGTTCTCCTAGGGCCATGCTGTAAGATGACCCTGGCAGGGAAGGAGAAGGCTTGTGCTTCAAAAGCAGTCACGATTAATTCTTTTACTAAAGAATATGGTAATTCAGCTTCACGTTAAATCTCAGTATCCAACTCTAAAATGATCTGGAACACTTTACATTAAATTGAATCAAATAACTGAAGTATGATTAATATTGCAGTTCCAGGATAAGGTCTTGATGATCTATTGTTTCAAAGATAAATGAATGTATAGAAGAGTAATAAAGTTAATATTTTCTGCACAGATAATTGATGATAACTGTGTTTTTTCTTTCACATTCCATCATCCTGGGAAAGATTAATTTCTAAAATATCAGCAGGGATTACAGCATAAAATAGACCAGTATAGGAGAGGCATAGTATTCCTCCCTTTTAAAATGGTATAGATATGATTAAATTGCAGGTGAGAGACTAAAACTTCTTATTTTAGGATTCTAAAAAGGTAGACGGAATTAAATTACTCTTTGAGGCACACATTTCAAGAACATTGCACAATCACACTGAGAGAATATCAATATAATTTGCAAAGAAAGTATTAAGGACAAAGAAATTTGTGCAGAGATTTAAAGGTCTAATCACATATGTAAGTACTTAATCTGTGGCAAAGCTTGAGACAGCTTAAATTGCATCTGGAAGAAAAGGAAGTAGGTTTTGAGATTATCTCTGTTATACTTTCTAAGTAGAACCCAGGACTTTTTTTGAACACTAAAACCATCTTATCTTAAGCAGTAGCACCTGGTTAACATGAACTGGACTTAAAGGTATCCTTTACCACAATCTCCAAAGTATTGGCTTAGGGAGAACTGGCAGTGTTTGCTGTGTTCCCGGCTCCAACTACTTTACCCTGCTCTTAAATTCTTACTGTACTAGAAGGGCGAGAAAGGATTGTCATGAAATTTGCCCTGCCAGTTTTACATCCTCTGAGGATTTCTTTAAGCTGGGAGAGTCCCATTGTTCTCAGACAGGTTTGAAAGCTTTCTGGAGGTGTTTGACTCAGACATGTTTGCCTCACACAGCAAAATTTGCAATGTACTGTGATTGCTTGCTCTCTGTCTGAACTAGCTACAAAAGGTTCATGTTTGTAACAGTAAAGGAGGCTGTAGATTGAATCCCTAATGATTCATCAGAGTGCACTTTTCTACCTGTCTGTGGACTGGAAAAACTGTAGTTTTACAGCTACAACCCACTGTGTCTTCATTACTTCCTTTAATACTTGTATATAACTACAATTACCATCAGTGTAAAGTCAACATACACACTGGAAAAGCACAAAGCCCCCTCTCTACTGTTCTTGGTCGTCTCTGGTACACATATTTTTACAGTATTTTGTGTTTTATACCATATATTATAATATTGTTTAGAATATAGCAAAGTAATTACAACTGTATAGTTTTATTGCAGTCACTAGAGCTTCTGAAAAGATTCTTACAATATTTTATATAAAAATGTGAACAGGAACAAAATAAAGTCAAGCCTTTTTACTTTATCAGAAGAAAGTGCCAGTATATTATTTAAATAAAGTACCTTGACATCACATAAAAGAAATGAGGTAGCTTAGACGGCAACTTTCTCCAATACATTTTATTCAAAGCAGAATATTTCAATAAAATATATAAAAATATGTACTAGAACTGTAATTCTTGTATGTAAAGCACTATTGTCAAAAAGATGTGAGCTAACTAATCAATCTTAGGTGTAATGGCTGAGATGACTCTATTCACTGTTTAGAATATTGGATCCACCTTCATAAGAGTTTTAATGATTACCAGTACAATACCATTACATATTTCAGGAAAAAAACCCAACAACACAGGATTTCTATCCTGTTGTGAATTTTCTTGTCTTCTCACTTATACATTTGGTATGCTTCAAGAGAATTTTACCATGTGGCTATTAATATAATTTCTGAGTTTCACAGTCAAATCCACGAGGCTCAAACGGTAAATTCACACCTTGTGTTATTGTAATGTAGTTTCCCAGGACGAAGTTGCCCTGCTGTCATGTTTAACAGAACCCCAAACAAACAAACAAACAAGCCAAAAAGAAAAAAAGAAGTAAGGGGAAAAAAAAAAAATAAATGAGATGCTGGAGATGGTCACAGTTGTTTCACAGGAGACCTATCAATTTTTTGAGTGTAGAATCACAATCATTTCCAAACCTTTCTATAAATTTATTCATTGAGCAGCTTTTTAGTTTTCACAGAAGTAAGTCATCTGTGCATGGCAAAGCACTGGAGTCTCTGGCAAACAGTGATGAGTTCTTTTGAAGGTATCTAGCTATGTGATGGTGTATGTTTTCTTCAGAAAATACCCTGGGATGGAGTTGGAACCTTGGGTCAACTAAATATGTTACAAATACATTGTTATATGAAGAGAGAGTAAGTATGTGAAGAAGCATTCCGAAGAGGGATATGCAAGACCTTCTCAGCTGGCAGTCTGTTATGACAAACCTAAAGAGAAGTGTGAATACCAGTAAGCTATTTTCCAGATGATAGCTTAGAATTATGACTGTCATTCAAGGAGCAAGATTAAAGCTTTTAGAACAGGATTTTCTCACTGATGTGATAAGTTCCCACAGAGCATGCAAATTCCCATGTTTCTTCCAGGGAGCATTTGTCAATGCATCATCAGGAAACTTGACTTCAGCAGAAATACAGAGGAATAATTTTTTGAGGAGGCTACTGATGAAGAATTAATTTACAGAGCTGCCCATCTACATGTTACGGAGCAATTTCTTGAGCAAGTCTCTCATCTTTTAGATTAGCTGCCACCAAGTCTAGCAATCAGCTTTGCATGATTTAAGATCAGGCCTGTTGGTAAATGAGCAGGCTATATAATAATTTTTTATGTTTTTATCTATTACTTACATTGTCATCTAATTAATAATCTTATTTTCAAGATTCAGTTTGGTGCATTTTTTGTTTGTACTTACCTGATGGTCATTGTTAGCCAAATTAGGATAGTGGCATAGCTGGTGCCCTAGTGCAGGAGGTTTCTCTGTTTTTAAACTTTTGTGGCAGTTAAACAACTGGTATCCTTTGTGAGACAACACAATTTTATTTCTAATTCTAAAGACTGTCACTTAAAACCATGGCTTGTTATGTTCTAAAATCTTTTCTCAGGTTTCACTTGTCTGAAAACGTAAAAATAAATGAAACTGAAGAAATGTTAGTACATATCCATTGTTTGTGCTTCCCTGTGCCCTTTTCAAGTTTCTGATAAGCAGATGCACAACCTGGTGAATGTGAAAGAGGTTGAGATACTATTGGACTCACTGAGTCACAATGATTCATCTTATGTGCTTGTTTCAATAAATGCACCAGTTTTTGTTTCTCAACTATGTTATTTTTCCATCAGATTTTTACTTGCAATTTTTTGTAGCTCATATATAGACAATTTCTGGGGTTTAAGTGTATTTTGAGGCTTTAATGTTCATTTGTTCCATTAGTATTTCCTGCGAATAGAACTAAAATTTTGGAAGAATATTGAACCACAATTGTCGTGGTTTAACCCCAGCCAGCAACTAAGCACCACGCAGCCACTCACTCACTTCCCCCCTGCCCAGTAGGATGGAGGAGAGAATCGGGAAAAAAAAGTAAAACTCGTGGGTTGAGACAAGAACAGTTTAATAGGACAGAAAGGAAGAAAACAACAACAACAATAACAATAATAATATTGCAATAATAATAATAAAAGAATTGGAATATCCAAAACAAGTGATGCACAATACAATTGCTCACACTCGCTGACCAATGCCCAGCCAGTTCCCGAGCAGCGATCTGCACCCCCCAGGCCAACTCCCCCCAGTTTATATACTGGGCATGACATCACATGGTATGGAATACCCCTTTGGCCAGTT
>JANHGO010000038.1:24361286-24387461 GCA_024606505.1 Aquila spilogaster
CAGTTTGGGTCAGCTGTCCTGGCTGTGTCCCCTCCCAACTTCTTGTGTCCCTCCAGCCTTCTTGCTGGCTGGGCATGCGAAGCTGAAAAGTCCTTGACTTTGTATAAACACTACTTGGCAACAACTGAAAACAACAGTGTGTTATCAACATTCTTCTCATACTGAACCCAAAACATAATGCTATATCAGCTACTAGAAAGAAAATCAACTCTATCCCAGCCAAACCAGGACAACAATTTTCAAAAGAAACTGAAGCTCATGAAAATGCTGCCATAAGACAGGTACTTACGGTAGCGTATACTGCCAGCTTCTTCCTGTCCAGGTAGTCCTGGCATGTTAAAATCATAGCAGACCTGCTTTGTCATGGTCAGGACAATCCTATGATAAGGTAATATTCTTTAGATCTTTCTGTGCAAAAGAGGTTCTTTGTACAGATATTGTTGCTTGATAGGCACAGCATTTACATAATTAATTTTTTTTGTCCATGCTTAGCTGTTATCCTCTAGACATATTATGCTGGAAGTAGCACAGTGTTGCAAGACCCTTATTCATCTCAGCACATTTTTATGATCCCCATAGTATGTGATCAGAGCTTCTAGTTCAGTTTCAGAAATAAGGTAAGGGAATTACCTCTGGTAGTTCCTAGGCAGTCAGCTTAGAGGAAATTGGTGGTAGTTCTTTCATACTGTAGTTTTCTTCAGTAAGGATTACTGAATTGAATGGGACACATCTATTATACTTTTTGTTTCAGATCTTTTATAGACTCATGAAAGTCCTCCTGCATTGTTTTGCATTCTGTTCACACCATTATTAGTGCTTTTATTTTAGGCTGAGGTTCTGCAATCAAATTTTGCAGTAAAGGAATAAACTGTCCATTTGTAGTATTGCAGAATAGCAAGAGGCCTGATGGATGGCAGAATTAGTTACACATGGACTTTCTGCGCTGTATGGTGTCTTGCTCGGTAAAGACATGTTGCTCAAGATTAGTAGTTATTAACCACTCTGTAGAAGAGGAAAAACCTGAATTCCTGCCTCCCAACTCTATCTATTCTTTGATAAAATTGTTGGTTGCACATACATACACGTATACATAAAACAGGTTTTCCTACGTCCCATGATTCAACATTGAAATGTAGGTTCTATTTACAAACGTTGGTTTGATCCTACCAAAGGAATAGGTTAAGAGAATCATAGAATCACAGAAAAATCTAGAGGTACTGTGTAGCATCACAAGGCATAAATTTGGTATGTAATATGCAGTCATAGGTGAAAAAAGGACTAGTATTTATCTGGTGATTATAACTATATTGTAAGAACTGGGCTCTGCTCAAAAATCAATAACTGATTAACAGGTTTTGTTTTTTATTTCACTGCAATCAGAATGTCATTTTGTGAAATTAATTTTATTTAATGCTTGCTTTCTATGTTCTCTTTGCACATTATTTTCTGTTTGGACTCACAAATTAACTTCTCAAAATTTCACAGATGCAGATTTGGGATCAATGCTTTAATAGAGTAAGACACATGAAAATAAGATGTGAATACTGTAAATGCACTTTTAAATTATCTGACACTCTTCATCACTGCTGGTGTCATTGATGACTAAGTGTAATAACTTATTAGATACATCTTAAAAAGGATTTGAAATTACCTTTTAATTCACAATTTAAGACTATCAGATACACAGTTTTCTGGTTTATGAAAAACATGTTCAAATGGTAGTAAATTGTAAATGTGCAAAAGAATTTTAATTTTACTCTTTAAAAATTGCATTAACCGATAAAGTAGAACTTACGGATTGCCATATTCTAGAATTTAAATGTTCTGTGATTTAAGTATAGCAAATAATCTGTCTCAGAAAGAGTCAAATCATCATGCATATATGAAATTTTAGTAGAGAGTCACAGAATCTCTCTTAAGCTGTGAAGCATGCTCTAAAGAAAAATGTTAATAGGAAAGAAGAAAAACTGTTTCTTAAATCATACAGTATGACTGGATCAACTGTTAAAATTACACTTCTGGCCCTGTCCAACATTAATAAAAGTTTTAGTATTTTCCCATTCAGTTCTTCTCTCTCCCCTTGTTATGCCTTTCTTTGTCGATTTTTCTAAAGACTATAAAATAAATTTAATATATATTTAATATAAGTTAATGTGCTTTCATATGTTACAGGAGTGTGCTACATGGTTGAATGGTTGTAGGTGTAGGAGAGAAAATGATCAACATAAGAAACACCTAATCTTTCCAAGTTCAACCTCATGAAATCTCATTATAGGACCATTGCAGTGTTTTCAGGAAGTCTTTCTTTTTTAAAATGTCCTACAATTGAACTTGTGTTGTAGAGAAAAAGCAGTTAATGAGTTTGATAGACTAAGGAGGAAGACACCTCTCCTGTCCAACTGCTACGAGATGAAAAAGTATATTTTAATGTTCGATATATCCAACTGCTATGAGATGAAAAAGTGTATTTTAACATGTTCAATATAGTTTATCTTGGAACATATGTCAGTTTAGAAAAGATGACACTTCTGTTAAAGAGGATATCCAAATTCGTGTTCACAGTATTAAAGTCACAGTTCTTTTCCAGCATATCTGTTTAATATCTTTTGTGAATAATATTTCAAGAAATATTTTTCCCTTATTGATGGTGAATGTACTTGTTTATAGCTTTGGTGTCTAGGTACTTGGCTTTTATTGATAAAATTTGTTTTGATCAGATCTTTCCTCTCAAAGAGTAAAATATTTGGTAGGTTCATACTATGTAGTTTGCTAGAAGAAATAATTAAGAGAGAGGTGTTTAAGGCAAGCATAGCTCAGTCGGCAAACGCAGCACTTCTGCAGAGCAGTCATTCCTTTTACAGGCTTGGCCCTTCTACCTTGAATGTACATTACATCAGTGGGGGGTTAGACAGAAACAGGGCTAAAAACTCCTCTGCAGTGGGAGTGACTGTTAGTTACTACTGACATTTAACTGAATACACTCTCATCTCTGACATTCTGCATATGTGTAATATGGGTAGGGAAGAAGCTAGTAGCAATGAAGGTTTACTGTGGTATATTTTTACAATTTACTGAATTTTTCTCAAACCTCTATTCTTCTGGATTCCTCAGCTGTTTATTCCCTATTTGCTAACTTACTGAAACTTTCTTCAGCTTCTGCTAATAAGTAGAGTAATGTTTAAATTGCACACTTTGGAGTGATTGTGATTGTCAACATTGAATGCTGCAATTCAGTGCAACTATAAGAAGCTATTTGGGGTACCAGGAATGGGTTAGTTACAGCAGCACAGAGTAAAGGCAGACTGTTTAATCCTTAAGTCACACTCACTCTAATGTGTGTGGTTAATTGTTATTTTTTAATAATTTTTACTGTTATACAAATAATTGTGCAGTGCCATTACTAATGATCTTCTGAGATTATATTTGCACTTCAAAAGTAATAATTGTAAAATTCGTACTATTTTCTTGCATAGGATCTCAAGACATTTTCTAACATGACGTTATTCCAATGCACAAATGGAAAGTTTATCTGTGTTTCTCCTAATCAGAATTATTTCTGGAGATGTGTTCTTTGCATATTCAGATCAGAGCATTAGTCTCCAATATGACCTACCAGCTTGTTTTAAAGAAAAGAAGGGGGAAAATGAGATGGAGTTGCCATTATATTATAAACCCACCAAGAAATATGTGTTTCTTTTATTTATATTAAATGATATGCAAAGATGTATTGAAGTTAATTGGCTTCCTTTGAGAAACAGGTTCAGACGATTAAAGGAAGGTGTAAATTATTAGAAACACAAAGGTTTTAGGTAGATCTAACAGTCAGGAATAGCTCATTTCATCTGAAGTGTTAAAAGCACATAACAACTTTTAGCCTGAGTGATTAATCTCTTGAGGTTTCCATTTGGAAGCATATATTCTTTCCAAAAGACCTTGCTAGTAATTATGTGTCATTAGATCTGCACCTCAACACAGAGATGTAGGTTAAAAAGTTATTAGAACTACTTCCATGCACGCCTTAAAGAAGGAAAGATGCATAGATATCCTGATGTCTACAGAATTCAGCTTCAGTGTGTATAATCATGAAGAGAGTACTGTCAAATCAGAAACAGAGTATTTATCTGCTGGAAGTATACTCTTCTCCACAAATTGTTGATTACTCTTCTCTAATGAGAGCTGACTTGGGGTAATAGTCAAGAAAAAATACTGTTTTCTTCACTGAAAGTTTAAATAAAAGCAGTAAATGTCTTAATTCAAATCCATTTATGGTGGTCCTTTTTGATGCCTTACTTTTCACTACAAAGGACATTTGTGGGAGAATATGATCTTGCCATGATCTCAATGCAGATATGAACATCTGTGATTTGATGCTGGACATTTAACAAGTGCTAATTTCATAGGCATCATCTGTGAAAGGCTGAAATCAGCAGGCAGAGAGCTCCTGTATGTTAACAATGGAGGCAGAGTTGCCGTATTAAAAATGTCATTTAAAATCATGTGAGCTTGACCTAAGATCTTAGGTGCTTGTTCTGCACCTGTGTGCTTTCCTATAATGAAAATACAGAGGTAGTCTAAGTTAATTATTGTATTTAAATGAATACCATTGTTTGATCACTTTAAATGTGTATTTTTCTAATGGCTTTCTGTAAAAATGAGAAAATCTGTCCTAAAGAAGGTTATTTTAAGGTTCTCTAAATGAACATAGTGCTTAATAAAATAAAAGAGCAGGATATTGGTCTTTCTACACAGGAGTGTTACTGCTATTTATATTTGTCTGCTTTGACTTTTGTTAATATATACCATCTGTACCTTTCGCTTATATTTAGTATAGTGCTGCTTTCACAATTCCTATTAATGTTTTGCCAATTGTACATTTCTCTTGTACCTAACATTTTTTAGAGATAGTTTCATTGATCAGACTTTTAAAATTAATTGCTGGTTTGTTTTTGGAGGTTTTTGGTTTTGTTTGGTTTTTTTTTAGGTTGCCGTCTAAATCAGCTAATGGTCTCCTCTGCTGCAGAAATGGAAAATAGGTACGAATGCATTTGAACATAATTCTACACTTTATAGCACTTTATGACAAGAATGTGATATGTTACTTCTTACATGCTGGTATTACATAGGTGCAAAGGGAATCTAAAGCATGCACATATGTATAAACCATGTTATGAAGAACAGAACTCAAATGACTGTCAAAAGTGTAGGTGTCAGGTCCTCAGCAGTAGCTTTTGCTCTAGAAAGCTGCTCCTATTGAGCCTTACTAATGCTATGCAGACCGAACGTCCTGTGCTTACAAAATCCCTTGCTTTAGAAAGCAGTAAATTGTGAATGATATGGGTCTTGGCAGAGCTGTGAGGGAATGTGACCAGGGACAGCTTGTCATTGCCAGGCCAGAACCTAAACAACCTTGATGAGCCCAGTCGTATCCTCCAAAGCCTCAGAAACTAGAAATTGTCTCTCCCTGACTCATTCAGTTTTAAATAATGAGATGCCTGGCAGTTTGGTCCATTGGTCTTCATGTACAATGTCCTGGTGAGCTTAGGACATAGGCTCAGTTTGTGATACAAGTTAAGGTGACTCTCTTCAGCAGCCCTAGAACCAGTACTATTATCTGTATAGCACCTTCATCCTACTATTATTCTACAGCACCTTCAGTGTGAAGGCCCTGCAAGGGGACAGTCCTCTTGTGCACCCTCAGAAATGTTCTCAGCTCTTGTGCTGAAATAGTCCCCTCCAGCTAGATTCTGAGCTTTGAGAATTGTAGTCCTTTTACACACCTGACAGTAGGTGGAGTAAGGGACAAGAATTTAACAGATGATATGGCATAAACAAGATGATGGATGGGAGAATTATGTTTGAATGTTAAAAGTTGCACAGAATTTTAGCAGGTGAGTGAATGTGTTCACAGATAGATACGCAGGTGTCAGAAGATCTGAGAAAAGCACATCCCTAACTTTCAAGGTTAGTCTGGCAATGCAGCTTGTTAGTGAGTACCAGTTTAAACTTAGTTTCCATTGTTTGCTTCCTCTTATATGACGTGTCCTTGTGTACTTACTGAATTTGGGTGCAGGTGACATGGTGTCAGAAATCCCAACTAGATTATTTACATTGCACATCTCAGAATCACAGAGTCATTGAGGTTGGAAAGGACCTCTTGAGATCATCTAGTCCAATCTCTATTTTTAAAAAAACAAAGTTACTAAGTTTTACAAATATGAAAGTTGCAAACATTTCCAAAGAATAAAGTCCTTAAGACATGGAATTTACAGACACTTCTACAGAACTCATGTTTTTCCGTTGCCCTTTGTTGCATCCTGTTGAACAAGGATTGTGATTCACAGACTGAAAATTAGCAAGCAGCAATTTTTCAGGTAATATTTGAGTCAGTGTAGAACACTTATTTTTTTTTTGCTAGGAGCAGTCTATGTAAAAGAAACATTAATTTGCATGGTTGCAAAATCAGAAAGGTTTGAAAAGAAAAAAGGAGATTTCTCTGCTAACTAGTATTTTTTAATCTAGTGTTAAAAAGTCAAAGCTGAAGGTTTCCCTTCTATAAATTCAATTTAAAATGTCAGAATTAAAACTATTCCACCATAATCATTACTTTTGAACACACAATAATATATATTGGCTGAAAAAATACAGAGAGCACAAATAATTATTTCAGGAGATCACTACATTGCTGAAACTCCAAAAGGTTCAAATTAAAGTGTTTGAAAGCCATCTCGCAGGCTAATTGTGTTTCCTCAAGCCCCAAGGCAACTCATGATGTCTCCATGGCAACTGTTCTTTACTTTTTTATTTAGAAAAGCGTTTATGCTTCATACTTTGCATACTGTTGGGTATAGGGAAAACCTAACATTGGAGAAGTTTGATAGTCAGCAGCTTTTCCTTTTGCAGTATTTCCCCTAGTGCAGATAGTACAGTTGTGATTTCTGATTGTAACTAGATTTTTATAATCAAGTGATCATTACATCTTATTTTTGCACTGCAAAATACTTATTTGATAATAAAGAAAATTATGTCATATTTTCTTACAATACTGTAGTGGCAATTCAGCAGATTATTCATTTGTGTGCGATTTTCATGTTAATTTAGCAGAGGTATCACAGCTGTGATAGTGATTGACATCAAAACCAAATCGGAGCATGACGAACCAGATTCTTTTTCATTTTTCAATCCATATCATATGATTGTTACCTGGCTATTTCACTTCCTATAAACTGGCACAGAATTAGGACTAATATACTGAAATTGAAAAGGGAACTCAGTTACTGAGAGTGAATACTAACCTGCAAAATCTCTCTCCCATGTTCAGGCTGGCATATTTGGGAGATGAACACCTAGAGTATATTTGCCTTCCAAACAAACTTGCTGAATGACTGCAGACAACTCATTTCACCTCTGTAACTCAGTTTCTGCATCTATAGGTGGTATTAATGATTTGTTTTTGCAAAACACTGCAACATCTGCACTTTTGAAAAGAGATGAATTATAGCTCAAAGCTTTTCACTCTTAGTGAATACTAACCAACCTGCTTTCTGGAAATATTTTGCCATTGTCAGTTCTTGCCCATTAGTGTTTATTTACGCTAATGATACCAAGACTGTGGCTATTTCAGTCACCTGCACAGCTTTTGTAGTTGCAGTCATTCTAGAGAGCTACTCAGCAATTTGAGTTCTGGCTTCCTGCTCATTTTTGTCAACGCAGTATTTTTGCTAGGGCTACCTAATTGGATTTCTTCATATTTGACAAAGGCGTGGTTGGAGAGCTTTTGCCCAGCTGTTAGTACCTGTACTTTTACCTCACAGCTAAAATTTGTGCCAACATAACTCATATGTGACCTTAAAGTGATTGGGAAGGTTTATATCTTCTGTGTGTGGTCTTGTGGAAGGGACTGGAAACTGAATGAAGAGGGATAACTGAGAGTGACTCCTAGTCTTGTAATGGTTCTGGAGCTCATAGCAGGACTCAACTGAATTCAATAATCAGTTTGGGGAAGCAGTGGTAGTGAGACCTGTGAGCAGTTCTGGGCAAACATCTGTCAAGGATGTTTTAGATACGGTTGATTCCCTTGTATAAATAAGGATGAGCAAGAGACCTTTTTGACCTGGTGGGGTCCCCTCTACACCTATTTCTACAGTTTTATGATACTTTTCAGTAAGGTATATATATATATAATTTTTTTTTTCCAAATTTTGTGCTTTTGATTTTTCAGATTCTTGCCTAAGTATTTACTGAGAGGTTTTTTTCCTTCAAAGCTTTGAGTTTAAAGTTTGTGTGAGTAAAACTCCACTCTAATGACAGGCTTAAATGTAAGCACTTACTTAGATGCTTTATCGAATTGAAGTCTGTCCTCTCAGTGTCCCATTCTGCCTTCTTCACCCTCTCCCTGAGAAATATGAGACCAGCATGGTGATGACTAATCCTGCTGCTATTGTTGTGGTAGTGTTTAGATGCATGAGTGAGGAATATTTTTAAGAACATTTCCTACTGTTTAAATTAATCTTTAATAAATCATGGAACAGTGAAACTGCTGTGTGACCTTGACTAAAAATAACACACTTCAGATACCTAATATAGAGGAAGCAGTTCCCAAGCAGTTTAGAGAGTATAAATTGTTGGCCCAGAGTAATCATCCGGTAATGATCACATCTATAAAGAATTTGTAATTTGTTTTTATGGAAAATATACAAACAACACCCTTCCCCCAACTGTGTAATAGTAATAATTCATTTATCAATAGGAACTTGATGATAACAAACTGCCAGTCTATATTCTAGCTTGTACTAATAAGAAATTTCAGTCTCCTGTGCTAGTGCTAGAGAAATATAGTGGAAGGCAGAATTAAACATGCATTGTGTATGCCTCAATGCCAGTTGATTACAATACTTCCATTAAAGCAGCTAAACATATTGCTTGTGGTTTTTATTTGCACATATAACATAGTTATAAATGTGTGAAACTGAACACAAACTAGTTGTTAAACAGTTGGCAGGAGAGAAAAGTATTGGCTTAAAACATGTTTATTATAGTCTTTTTTGATTTGTTTTTCTAATAGCAGTAATAAGCAAGAACATGCTATGGAGTGAATGCGTACCATTCATAATGGCACTGCTTTTTCTAAAACCTAGTAGCAGTAGCCTTGGTAGTATTTACTTAATATTTACATTTAATATCACCAAAGACATGAGCTCTAATGTTCTAGGAATATTACAAATATATAATAAACAACAGTCCCTGCTTGAGACTCTCAGGTGATCTACTTAATCTAGTTGTGATTTGTTCATATGCCTTATTTATTACAAATGACATTTCTTATATTTGACATCTCCATCTCTACAGTCTTCCTTTAGATCAGGAGCATTCAGAGCTAAGGCTTCAGCTTTTGCTTTTATCAGAAAAATAAAACATGATCTGCTTTAGGAGCTTTTGAGCCTCATAATGAAGCTCAAAGAGAACAGGGGAATTGCACATTATTTGTCAGATAGGTAATTGTAGAAATCATAATACTAACTATATGCCTCCTAAAGACTGATCTCTGCAGATAGAAAACCTGGTAGGAAAAATCTGGCTGCTTTCTGGTGTGTTCTCAGTGCTCCTATGGCACAAGATAACAACAGAGAAGCTGCCTTCATAATTAATAGTAATATCCATTTCAGATATTTTTAGCAATCCTAATGGATTCTACATCTACAGAAATGCTGGGTTTTGTCCCTTATATTATAGAGGATATTTCCAAAAAGAAAGAAAGAATGAAACTGTATAAAACAGAAAGGAAAATGAAAAGCATTCGAGAATGCATAATACTCTCCTAATAGCAATTTTAACTCCTTTGGCGAAAGTCCAGTCTCAGAAAAACAAACATTGACTTCAGTAAGTATTTTGATCGTAGCTCTTACATTGTTTTGAGCCCTCTAGGCTTAATTTGAAATGAATAGAACTTGAACAGTCGGTGGAAATCTCTCTTAAGTAATATTAGTATCAGATAGGATGTTTCAAATTCAGAATTTAGATACCAATTAAAACATAAACATGAAGGGCACAAGGAGCAATGATCATTGACCAATAATATAAATATAAAATAATTGGATTTGCGTTAGAGATACTGAATAAATGAAAATGATCTTAAATAAGAATATAGCCTCCTTTTTTCCTAAGCAAAAACTTATGTGGAACAAAAACAAACAAACAGTTAATTAGCACTCATTTGGTAATATTCATGGTCTGGACGTCTTTGTATAACTTGCCTAGGGCCCAAGGTGCCCTTAACTGTTGAAAGTCTCAAAGTCAGTTTAAGAAAAAAAACCAAACCAAAACACAAAAACGTTGTGTCAGTAATGTCTACCATAGGTTGGTGTTCTTTTATTTTTTTAAAGAGCTTGAATACAAGCAAAATTCAAAAAGTTTTGCTGTCACAAACATCAAAGTAGTAGATCTCACATGCAGTATCTACCTCATTTTATCGACTAGTGCTATATTGACCCTGTTTATCAGTACAGCACTAAACTTTAGGGCAGTAATTGTGGGAGGTTGTAAAAGATGGAAACAGAGGAAAATGCAGAAAACAGAGGACAAAGCAGTACAATTTCTTTTCTTCATAATTTTATTAGTTTTCCATTCCTTTTGTCCACATACTAAAATGATGAGATAATCTGTATGATTACCATCAATTGACTAATAACCTTAAAATAAAGGGACTTGTTAATGTTAAGTATAAGAGGAAGTTTATGGAAGAAATGTAGTTATGAGGTAACATCGGGATGTTAGCTTGGAAGCAGAACCCCTGCTCGACCTTCAGTTTTATTGCTGCTACCCCATACAATTCACGGGTGCAGAAATACCATGCAACATAGGAATTGCAACCAAAGATAGGGAAGGAGCAGTAGGAATAGATTAACTCATAAGAAAAAAAATCTAGTTTCCATAAAAAGACCTTAATTAAAAAAAAGGGTAGGGAAGGGGGAGGAAAGAAAACACAGAACTCACAGAAACAGATTGCTTTTTATGGCTGTTTTTTTTAGCACTTTTCATGGGTGACAATTACTGTGGAAAAAGAGCTTTTCTAATAACTTTTTTTCCAATATTGAGTATGGTAGAGTGTGTGTGTGACTACAAATATACATAGACACAGGGCTAATATTGAAAGATTTTTAGCATGGTTTCAGTCATTTAGCACATATATCAATTCCCTTTTAAACTATATCTGATCTTGTCTTTTAAAGCTAAATTTCTGTAGAAAGGTAATGGAAAATAACCTGTATTGTTTTTCCATTGGTTACAAACATCATCTGCTAGTTTAAATCTACCGGGGGTTGGTTATTTTGTACTATAGGGGCACATAAAAGCAGATGTGATTATCAGAGAAATAAGCATTCTCTTTGGTAAAGAAACAAGTGTATTCCTTCTGATATGCCTGAGGATGTAATGAAGTATCAGAAGACTCAGTCGATCCCACATTCCTTTGATGGTGTCACATCACCCTGATGTAGGTCAGGGTTTAAGGACCACCACAGAGTCCTCAACGCACGATTCGCACTTTTCACTTCTTCTGAAATGTTCTTCTTTGGTATTGTACGTATATTAATTACAACTGGTAATATTAAGAAAGCATATTCCTCCTGCTCACCAGCATGGGAAGAAGCCACACATACACGAGCATTCACGTGCATGCACATGTACTGTGTGTAGTGCAGTTAAATGGAGTAATTAATCAACTCAATTGTATCCAAGAAAGATGGAAAGCATAACATTATTATGGTTTCTTAGTATCAGAGACCATGGAAAGTAAGAAATTTTTCCAGGAGAAACAGACTGAAGACATTTTGGTGCAGGTTCATCTTTAGAACCAATACAGGCTGCAGATGTGATAAACTAATGCAGCATTTCATAAACACCATTTTTAGTTTATTAGGTAGAGATACTTTGCTCCATTTTCATTTCTATATATATTTATATGGCTCAGCTTTTTTGTTTCATTTGTTTTGGAGCCTTTGGAGATCTTTTTTGACAACCCATTGAAGTTGTCAGGATTTTTTCTACATCATTGCCTTTAATTCTAGTCCTGTCTCATTTTTTCCATTGTATTCTCCTCTCTATCTCTCTTGCCGTTGTCTTTTTTTTTTCTTTCCAGCTCTTTTGCTGCTTTACTTTCTGATTCATTATTTGAAGTGAAATTTTTCTCCATATGATGAAGAATCACAGGCAGAGTTTACATGATATTTGCTTTCTTCAAATACAGACATTTATTCCAAATTGTGGGCAGGAGCCTCTGAGTAATGTGGTTTAAGAGTATCTGTTGAATCCCTGGAGTTTCAGCAGAACATTGATTACTACTCTGATGTTGTTGTTCAAAGTTGAAAAGACTGCCATCAATGTAGAAAAGAAAAGATAAGCGGTAAGACCATTCTGAAATTGATATAAGGAGAAAGCACTCTGGGACAAAACAAAATCCCTTAATAGCAAAGCCTTGTAAAAATAAACAAGGCTTAAAGCTGGGGGTGTATTTATTATGGCATGTGTTGCATAAGCTCAACACTTAGATATTTTTTACTCGTGATCTCTTGAATAACTGGGAAATATATAAAATAAATACTGTTTATATATAATATAGACAGACAGATAGATAGATGTAAAATGTTTTGAGCAACAGGAGGTGTTTAAAATCATGCCCCTGAATTTGTTGCACTCAGATGGGACAAGATTTTCAGAAGTGATGAGTAACCTTGAGTGTCTACATTCTTGTGTTGCAAAGGGACTTGTGCTAAGCCCTTGTTGCGAATTATATTTATCTCTTCCCCTAAGTATATTCCCAGCTGGGCACCAAAAATGGAAGCACACTGAATCAGCAAAAACTGTTCATTTTGCTTTGAAAGGAATTCTGATAGAGAAAATTCTCAGCCTCCTCACCTGGGGTCTTCTGATGCAGAAAGGTCGAGAAGATAAGGGGTTTTATAAGGAGAGAACGAGACTAGTAAGAAGAATCATTACCAGTATTAATTACCGCTCCTTCAGTGGTATCCATGGACTGGCTTGGCAAGATATGGGCAAAATGTTTCCATTTAATAATATGTTATCAGTGGGATAAATAGACAAGAAGGTTCTGCAGTATAGTCTTCATATGATTGCAGTGTAACTCGTCGAAAACGCAAGTGAGTTAATTGTAGAATGACTGCTTAATAATAACAGAGCTGTTTTCATTAGATTACATGGTAAGTCACATTTGCTAATTCGTGAATGATAAGCCCTTGGGAAAGTTATTAATTTGTTGTTGAACACTGTCATGCCAGTCTCTGATGGGCTGAGGCAACAGAATATAGATGTTGAATGGCTAAAAATGTGAGGTGGCAGGAATTGCCTGTGGTTCATGATGGGTCTGACAGACTATTAATACTTTCCTTTGCTACCATCCAGTCATTCTACTTCTATTCTGGCATCTGCGAGTGCAACATATCCCTCCAAAAAGGATGGTTTGCACACTACCAAGTTAGTAATACCAACTTAATAATATCCTTAAACAAGGATTTAGGTTTTTAATACTGAACAAAAAGAAGCACTGCAGTCTTTTGTTAATGTCCTAGCTCTGTCTGCCCTATATGTTCAGGTCCTTGTATTTTATGTATAAAAATAAATGAACAGATATGCACCATGTTAAGCAAATTGTTGACTTGGTATTTTATAAACTGAAGCGTATATTAAACTAGGTATTCTTTTTCCTCACTGCAGTCAATGGTAATATTCCCAGTAGTGTAAATGAGTGCAAGAATAGGCCAGAAAGCTGGTTTTTCTTGAATTAAATGAGGGTACACTAGATTACTCTTTCAAGAAGTTGGAGCCTATTTAAAACAATTGTGGGCATTTTTTTTGTTTGTTTGCTTCTTTGGTTTTTTTTTATGAGAGCGCAACATGCAGTCATTGTTTGCATGAAAAGGGCACTAAAACTTGACTAAAATGTTTTAATGAGTCACTGAGGGACTGTACTAATGCCTTCATCTGGTAGATTATATGCAAAATGAAGGACGATATCATTCAAACTCAGTGCTCTGAAACAGAATGTAAATCTCTAACAGGGACTGTTAACTGCAATTAGGAAACAGCAACAGTTGTTTGAAAGACAGAGACTCCATGTTAGTCTGGACTAAAGGCCTTCTAGCAAAGATAATGGAAAGCTTCCTTCAGAAACTACATGGAGTCAGTAGCACTTTGTGGTTTTTCAGTTTCTCAGTGGGTGGCCAGAAGGTCTCCAAAAAACTAAGTATGAAAGAAGAGCTCTAATTTTGCCATTTCAAAGGACTTGCCATTTCAAAGTTATGACTGCGACAAGGTTACAGCACAGCCTGAGAGCACCACGGAATCCACTGTGAGAGCTCCACACTCACGGGATAGTTAAAACTATGCAAACAGAAAAGCTGAAGTTTATTAGACAGTCACAAATTCAAAAATCATAGATCATGTGAAGATCACATGAAAATCACTTGAAGTCTAGAATTAACTAATATGGATGGGTTAATTTACTCTCTCTTTTCTGAACACTCAGATTTCTTTAGATACCTTCTCAGAAACTAAGTGAAAGCTGAAATCCCCATTCAGTGTCTTGGTTCTACCTTGATTTCAAGGAAAAATGCTCAACATGCAACACTGATGAAAAAATTGCGATGTTTTGTGTCACTAATGATCAGAGTGGATTTAAAGGCATGAAGTAGACATTTGGATGGAATTTAGGTGCCTAAATCCAAAGCTGCATTTTTGACTATTTTTGCTCTATTAAGATATTTATGTGAGGTTTGCAAAAACATTAGATCTGTGAGATAACAAGGTTTTAAGTGACTTGTCAAAATTACATGTGGAGAATCAGTGGCTGAAGACCTGGATATCTAGTTGTATTTTATACGAAGAAGACAATGAATAAAATACAGAAACAGCTTGGACCCGATAATGGACCAGAACATGGGCTTGACTCTTCCATTTAACAGACAGAACCTTGACTGTCATTTTTTT
The DNA here is from genome assembly GCA_024606505.1 of Aquila spilogaster. NCBI lineage: Eukaryota > Metazoa > Chordata > Aves > Accipitriformes > Accipitridae > Aquila > Aquila spilogaster. The sequence goes on from JANHGO010000038.1 coordinate 24,376,284, forward strand.
TATTCTTTCACTTTTTCAGCCACTCCATTTCACTCCATTTCTTCCCTGCAAATTTCAGAAAAATGGACGTTATCACCACACTCTCCTCACATAACCTGTTATTATGTTATAGTCTAACCTATTACCATTAGTTAGTGGCTTTGTAATCTTTTGGGAGGTGGCAGCTGGTAGGTTTGAAACCCCCAGCTAACAAAGGACTTGTAGATCCTATATACAATTTTTATGTCTCTACTATCTACTACAATTATAAAAGAGCAAGACCATTGATTCAGATCAGAAGTTCACATTTTCTTTACAGCATTTGGTTATAGCTAGTTAATATCTACCATTATTACAAAATCTACTTTATGCCTGGCTGGTTTGACTCACCTTCAATTAGCATCCCATTGTGAAGTGTGCATCATCTTAAGTCCAAAGAGGCTGTTTTCATGAAACATCGAAAGTGACCATTCATTACAACACCCTTCATAACTGTCAAATGTTGTATTTGTCATTTGATGCCAAATAACTGCATATCCTGAAAAGAGGCAAATAGCTATGCAATGATATGTTAAAAGATCTGAAGCAGAAGAAATTGTTGTTACTTCAGAAAAATTACAAGCTATGGCACATTTTACTATTTCTTTTTAACTGTAACTTAGCTTGAATATTTTCACATTAATTACTGGAGTCATATTTAATTGACTGAACACTGGCAGAGCTTGTTCAAAAATTAAGAGCTAGTTTAGGAAATAATATTAAATAACAAAAATTCTGTAATAAAACATTTTGGGTTTTTTTATAAGTTTACAAGTATTTTAATGATTTCTACTATTACTGTCCTTTGACATAGCCAGTAATTTGGTTGATCACACCTGTAAAAAATTTTGAAGTTTATAATTTCTTAAATAATGTTTATTATGTGTTGTAAATGTTCCCTTTTCAAATGCTTTTTGAAATGTAATGGCGGCTTATTTACAATTGGGAACACATAATGGTGCGTTATTAAAAATCTGTCTCCATTTTCTCTGAATTAGTTTCAGGAGTAATTTAGATTAATAAAGCAAAAATAACATTTTTTTGATTAATTATAGAATAAACTGTCACCCAGCTACTGTAGCCCTTGCCATTTACACAGCTTGCTATGTTTCACAGGTGAAAATATTTATCCCTGATTTACAGAGAGGGAAGTTAAGGCATGGGTTGATGACTTATAGACTTGCAGAAACCAGCATCATAAATGAAGGAATAAAAGCCTGTGTTCTTGTTCCATTACTGTCACCCTGTCCACTTCATCATCCGGATAGAAGCAAAAGCATCTAATGAGATTCCAGCTGAAGTTGTGGACAGCAGCTGTGAGGCAGTACTGGGTCTGACCTTAGTATAAATACCTAAGAACTTTTATGGATAGGCTTGAATCTGGAGCTCAACTTAGAGACATATCTAACATCCAGTTTCAGTGATAGGAAATACTAGAAACAGACTCGCAGCTGTGCATCTTGGAAATGACCTCTCATTGATCTTCATTTCCATGGTTATGTTTAAGGCTTAGAGCTTCAAACACATTCATATGAACTTGTATGAATGTTCACATTTGTATGAATGAGCCATGCAAAATTCATCCTATAAAGGTGTTATTCTCAGGGACCTTTTCTGATGCAGTAGGCAGGAACAAGGGCAACATTACTTCTTGCTGAGAAGATAAAGAAAACTGGTTGATCCTTTGAAATACATTTTGCTAGAGAAGACATGATTAGTGGGACAGATTTGGGATAAATTCTATGAGTCTGTAGGAGAAATACTCTTCTAATGGAAAATACGCATACCCAGGGAAAACCTAAGTATGTGCAGCCAAAGGAGTTACAGGGAGGCAGAGGAAGGAGGAAATTACCTGTAAAAGGATGAATGAAGTAAGATTATTTTGGAGATGAGAAACAGACCTACACGGTACTTTTCTTAGTATTTTCCAGGATATGTCCTGTGTTTTTTAATTTTATTGGCTTAAAGGAAATTAATTTAGCTTTTATTTCCAGAATAGAAATCATGGCACAGAAAAGGAATGCCCAGAGTAGGTCGTGTCAGGGACTGAAGGCATAATACTCATATATCAGATTGCATTCATTTGTCTAAAGTCATGCTGGAATTCATTCATCCGGTTCAGCAAACCCCAAATCTTTGTCTTTCAGAGATGTAGTGCAAGGCGTTTTCCAGAGACACGGTGATTAACATGAGGATGCATGATGGAAAAAGGTCACCTTATTGGTTTGGTTTGTTCAGTATCCTCTACATAATCAGTAATGATGTCCATCACTCATGACACCAAGGACTTGAAAATGGATTTATGACTGATGTAATTAAAAAAGATAACATTAAAGAGAATTTGTTTATAGGATTACCTAGCAAATAAAGGTTGTGGTTAATAGTTAAAAATCAACCAAAGGAAATACTGCAAAGCCCCGAGGTGTCTGTATTTCTGGTACTTACTGGAAATGGGGCATTACTTTGTGTCCCTGCTGTTGTTGTGCCTAGTGCATTCTGCCAGAATGCTAGTCCCCTTCAGTGATGCCACATGTATATATGTTGTGGGAGCACTCAGATGCTTCCGATTTGAAAGACCAAAAATGTTACTGCTATTATTACTTTTATCATCAATAGCCAATCCTAGAAGAATTAATCACAGTTTGGAAAAAAATGACTGGAGAAGAAACCTGTTGATGTTCTGAGTGCCCAGCTTTGGACTCTTCATAGTGGGTTCCTAGTCAGTGATCTTTGTCTGAATGTGCAGGAGATCCTGAAGTAAACAGAACTGTAACAAGCCAAAACTTTCTATTTGTAGATCTAGAGGAAAAATAAAAGAAAAAGAAAACAAAACACCCATGCACAGCACAAGTGATGGATATACTTTTTTAAAAAAAAACCACAAACCACAACCATAATCCCAGCCACTGTATCAGCTTTTGGGTGAGTATCTCAGAGTGACTCAAATTAAAAGGACTAGGCATCTCACATCCGTGGTTCATGAGTATTAATGGCGACTGATGGTGCAGGCCGATATGCACACATTCTTGTCCCCTGAAAAATGATCCAGAGTTAGGTGGTTCTTGGCCATACCATAGAAGTTAAAATTGCAGTCTAAGTCCTTTCTGCATGTGCATGTAAGTAGCCAGTGTCTCTTCCTATTTGTGTTATCCAAACCTCACGCTCTCACTCACTTTCCAGTTGTTTGGTGCATTGCTTCTTCAACTAGTGCTCTGAAAAGAAGTTAGGCATTTTTGTAATGCCTAACATGGTAGGCCTCTCAGAATTACCAGAACATAAGCACTGAATAATAATAATGATCATGTGAAGGTAGAAATAGTCCTGAAGCTTCTTGATCTCTTACTAAATGAGGACACAGCTGTAAATGAAATTGTCAGTTCTTTTTAGCATGGGCCAGGCTACACATAGTAAGTGAGCGTTAGTTTACTGCTGCTTTTAGAAGCAAATCTATGACTGATTTCTGTTCAGATTTCTGTTGTTGAGAGGTGTGTTTGTCAAGTATCTAGGCAGATCGCTGGAGAACGTTTGATGTAAGTAGTAAAATGGATCAGATTAACATTTCTGCAAAGGTAAATATGTACTCCCTGGTTTCTGTTGAAGTAGCTTTGTAACAATAAAGCAGTTTTGCCAGCTGACAGACAACAGAAATTTAGTGACTTCAACAATGCTATCTTTTATAATTATTCTTCTCCCTTAGTGGTACAATATAGGTTAGGTAGCTGAAAATCCAGACCAGTTGGCCGGCTGACTTCCCAGGCTCACTTTCTCATGCTGTTGAAAAGTAAACAAAGTAGCTAGATTTATCTTAAGCGAATTAATAAAATGTTGGCATAGTTGAAATTTTTTGTCAGGTTTCTTGCTACAATCTAACTGCAGGAAAATTGGAGTCAGTAGAATGACACTACGGGAATTTGGATAATAGTTACCTTTCTAGATACCTTCCTTGGCCATCAGTAACGGGATGAAGAATTCTTTACATTGGAGAAAAAGAAGTCTTTGTGTCAGAGATGATCTGTATTTAAGACATTGTGGCATAAGGGAAAAAATTGGGAAAAAAAGGTCTCACAGCTTTCCCAGCAGCTTCAAGGCAGTGAAAATGGTGTGAAGGCTTTAAAGGCCCATCAGAGAACAATAAATGCCTCCTCCACCTGCTCTAGTCTTGTGGTTCTTTCCACAAGTTCCCCAAAAGGGAACACTGAGTTCTCCGCTGACTCCCTGCAGAGCATCCCTGGCATTATGCTGGTTTTGAGCTCTCGCATTTGGCATAGAAATTGTGTCAATAGGTGGAAGAAGATCAGCGAAAGACCAAGCATATTTTTTAGGTTCTTCAGATATATACCAGTCCTTTGCATTTGTCTGACACACAGCCCTGGGCACCACAAAGATGATTGTATGTTTCTGCTACGGTTCTGCTGTCCTGTTACTTTTGTAAGCATATCAGAATGAAGAATTGGGCTCAAAAATTTTATTGAGTGTCAGATGTCTGTGGCTAGTTGCAGGAAAAAAAGATTGACATTAGTGAAAGTAGAAACTGGGAAATCTGCACAAAATTCTGGAGTAAAAAAGCTATGCTGCCAGACTGATGTTGTGATGGCAGATGCAGCTGGGATTTGTGTGGTGCCCTACAAAACTCAGCACTGCCCATAAGTTTGAGCTGAATTGGCCTTTATCCCACCTAACTGCAGTGGATAAACAATACTTGATTTTACCCCTCAGTTAGCAACTTGGCAATTGTGTGTCCTTTCATTGAGAAAAGAGATAAAAGGCTCTGCTTACAGCCCTGATCTCCATAGAAGAAGTATGTTTTTCTTTAGTCATTCAATAAATGTGGTAATTTTTCACTTGGAAACAAATTTTTGTAGGTTCAGGAATTTGGGAATCTGTGAAATTTTATTTATGAGCAGGATTAGATGGTAATGATTTAATTGATGGTTGAGCATGCAGACTAACTATGCATACAAGATCTTTTTGATAATTATATCTTTTCACGGAGCTACAGGTTTTTGTAATTTAGGTCTCAGATAGTAATTACAAACCAGATGCTATTTTAGGCACAGTCTGCAGCACACCCATGGTACTTATTTTGAAATTCAAAACAAACACAAAACCACTGTTGGAGCACTTAAGGCAGAAAGATGAATTAAAGTCACTTAAGGTAATGTGGCATCATGCATAGATACATGAATTGGTATGAGAGTACTATATATATTATTATAATAATCTCTACCTGGGTTCACTGTCATGGAGCATGCAGTGGTTTTGGTGGAATTATTTCTTTTAAGTTTTGTGTTGAATCTTCTGGGTCAAAACCCTCAGGTTTCATTTGCAGACTGTGTTGCATAAAAATCACTGTGTATCAGTATTTGGGGGCTTGGAAGAGTCAGGGTGAATTGTTTCCCGATAAAAATTGAGGCTTGTTAACACACTGTGAAAGCCATTCCTGTAATACTATGTTAGGAGAGTCTGTGTAAGAGACATAATGCAGTTTAGAAACAAGATAATGTCCTACTCTACCTCTGCTCCCCATGCTCCTGCCATATTCAAAGCAGACTGCATTCCCTGGAATAACGAAGGGTAATCAGTTGTCTATTAGACTGCTTCCTCATTTGTTGAGGCAGCAGGAAGGCTATGGTATATCAGGCTGGGAATTCGCCAAAGAGAAAGGAGGGGTTCCTGGCTGAAGGCAGTAACTTGGGTGCTCTGTGCCTGCTTTTCCCAAAGAGTTCCTATACAATGCTAAGCAAGTCATTGATGTTGCAAATTTCACGATTTATCATGTCTTGTATTGTGTCTGTGTCCAGAGTGCTTTCCTTAGAGGGAGGATATAGAATTCTTAGCATAGCATCTGGGCTTGTTCAGAACTCTATTTTGAGGAAATATCGTGCTCCAAGATGCTTATTATTACAAACCCACACCCTTAAATTTTGAATTGGCACCTGAAAGAATATGTTAATATTATTTTCTCTGTGTTCCTGCACTCTGTATATAAAATGGAGATGATATACCAAGGTACTTTCATCCTTCCTTTGTAGCAGCTCATTTATACCTAGTGCTTTGAGTGCAGGACAAGTAAAGTGAAATCTGTGTTCTGGAGAGCCATGTAGGAGAATTCTCTCAGAATGTGCTATAGAAAATTGTTATGAACTTAAAAGGCAGATTGTTTTTATGCTGTTGAGGCTGATCATAGAGTCAGCTCATGTGGGATTGCCTTTAAATTTCTTTCCTTCTATTGGCTTATTCTACATGGGAAAGAATTGAGGAGAAGCTAATCCAACATGCCAGCCACTAAGGAGATAGGAAGATTTTCTTCCACTCCTATATCCTGCTTGATTGTCATCTGCTGCTCTGAATGATGTAGAAAGAAACTACCAAGATGCATTTTTTCTTTATAGTAATACATTTCTATCTGTAAAACAAAGGACTAAATGACAGGAGATGTGAGCAAAGGTCTGAAACTATATTTATATTCCAACAGGAAACCTATTTAGGAGAGAAGGGCAACGGTCGTTGTAAGCTGGTTTGCTGTTTCTCATTAAATACAGGAGCTATAGTTTTGTCAGTCTTCCTGACTTGGGGTTCCCTGGTTCTGTTTTCCATGGCTTACTATGTACCCGAATATTTCTCTGATGTACATATGGGGTGTTCTTTTTGTATGGCATATGAGCATGCATATTGCTGTTTCCATGCATGTTTTCAAGAAGTTATTCAGGATATACCTAAAACGATGTGTAATGCAGTCTTGACAGCAGAACAGAAAATGAGCTAATTCTTTTATTTCTATGAGTAACTAGCAATCATTAGTACTAACTGCATGATTTTTTGCATTCCTCACACATTGAAGAGCTCTGACTCGTCTTACACCCTGAAATGGGCTTTTTACTCAAGCATCCCAAACAAATAATGATTTAGAGATTTCAGGCTTTTTTGGCTTTTTCTCATGTTATTACCCTTTTTGAAACAGTTCATAGAAGGTGCAGGATGTGGCAAAGGGGAAAGGAAATTAATATAGAGCAGTAATCCAAATCTCCTTTCTTTAGAGGTCCTTTCTCTGAAGGACAGTAACATTAGAAGTTTGCCATGCCTTTGGTTTAAATAAAACTTCTAGAAGGTATTTCTCAATTAATTGTTATTTGGGCAGTTGTATAGTGTAAGTATTATGTCAGTTCACCTGAATCCTGTGGTAACACCTTTACTAAACACAGCTCACTCACCTGTCCATTTGCTCTCTGTGCTCCTGAACATTACTTTGGACAAGTGTCAGAATGCTCTGACATTTCAGGCAATGTTATGGCCTGAAACATTTTATTAATGTACTTTTTCAGACTCCACATGTATTGACAAATGTTTGATGTCTTTAGGAACAGACACGAGTAGCTATTGATTTTGTGATTTGCTGTCACCTTGGATTTTGCAACATTCATCAGAAGTGGTTCGGGCCTGGCTGTTACTATTAACTCATTACATTTCCATCTGGCAATTTATCCTACCATGTTCTGACATTCTATAGCAGCCCTTCTGTCCCTACACTTTTGGTCTGTTACCTGAAGACAAAATACACATCTTTCTAATGAAAATGTTATTGCTGTGGGTAACAGCAGATGAAACATGAGTAAAGGTTGAAACACCTCATTACCAGCCTTGTCTGTTGGACCTGGTCTCACTGGGAAAACTGCAGGAGAAATCAACGTGCTCAGGAAAGTTTTCTTATATATGAAGAATGAGAATGATTGAAGCCATCTGTCTAGTAAAAATCACCAAGGGAAAGATGATGAGGGAAAGGTTTTGAGGAAAGAATAGGAGAAGAAGAAAAGGGAGATATCAGAAGTAAAAAAAAAAATTAAAAACAGTAGACAATTAAAATGAAAATCTATTAGGCAGATATCTAGATGCAACTTAGATGTTATTTCTACCTGCAATGGAATTTCCAAGACAAAGCATCTTAGATCTTGTCTGAAAAGCTCCAGACATTTTGAAGGTTTTGCTGAAATGTGCTGTTCTGCCTGAACAGGGTGAGACCGGAGAGGGGAGTGGGAGAGAATGGCACTCCAGTTCTCAGACAGATTGGAGGAAATGAAAAAGCGATTCAGCAGAGCCCCACACGCAAACCTAAAGATGCTCCTGATGAAAGGAAGGAATTGTTTTTTTGAGTGAGGTCAACCTATTATTTGGCAGTGTTTGGAAGAATGAATTTTCATTTAAAGTGGATTTAAAATAAGAGGAGGAGGAAATAGTTTCCTGTCCTTTCTCACAGGGAGGAGATTCAGCTCCGATGTAATACTGAGAATTACTCCTTCTGTTTCAATCCACTTTAACTTTCAAAGTCGTTCAAGTAGTACAGAAAGAGAAGTCTTGGGACATTTACAAACAACTGGATAAAGGTGCAAGAAATTAATTTGGGAAAATACGACAGAAAACCTTAGCTCCTGCTACCAATAACAAGAAAACCATCCATAGCAGTAAAATGTTTGTTCACAATTACTGCTGCTGGAACTGTGTGGTACTGAACAGAGTATAATCGTCATCCCAGGTGTATGGTAGGTTTCTGCAGTCTTTGATGCATAGTACCACTTTAGGGAGTCTTTTACCATTTACGATGGCCTAAACTTATTTATTGACCAAAAATGTACTTATGTTTCTAACTGGTGCAGCCATAAGACTTACAGGTGTTTGCAGTTCCTGTAGCTCCCAAATTCCTTTTCCATTAGATTTAAAAGATTTATTTATTTGTAAGATTTTAGTAATGAAATTCAAAATGAAGCAGAATATCTTGAAAAAGTTATTTGAACTTCACAGTTATGTATGTTGTTGCATGATCTGCCTAAGCTAGAAGCTGGCGAGATTCCTCAAGGGTAACTGAGGTGAGGGGACCAGGGCCACACTTAGCAAAGACTTTTTGAATACTTCATGTTCTTTTCCTGAAATGTGGTATGTATTAAAACACTTTGAACTGAAAGTAAAGTGCCATCATATGTGGACAGCTGAGGTTTTGAAGTGAGGAAATACCAGCAGTATTATCAAAAGATTGTTTTCTGGAAAAAGGAAGAGATATTTCTACTAGAACAGTAAATATTTGGAATTGAGTATCACTAAGATACAAGAGCTGATTGATGAGTTTGGCAATGTTTTTTAAGCTAATTTATGTGATTATTCATCAAATATTATTTAGTGATTTATTTTTTTATTTTATGTAGTGAACTATCACTTTTTTTTTTTTTTTAAAAAAGCTAAGGTCATTCAAAAGTTCCAAAACTGTTGCATTTTTAAAAGATGGTTTTTAAAATTCGATTTCATTTTTTGGAGTCCTAATGTAGCTGAACTCTATTAATCTATTGTTTTAAGAATGCTTTTCTGTCAGTTACCAAGATATAAATGATATGGTTATAGTAACATTCTAGAAACAGAATTCTGGCTGCTAAACTGGCTTATTGACATTTTTTACACTTCTAAATGATTTTTTAATTTTAAAGTTGCTTTGGTGAGGCTCTTTGGACCAGACTGTCTGTTCAGGCACATCTAACGTTATGGAACATTTACAGATTTTCCTACTTGTGCTTCTATTGGAACATAGATTCACTGAATGTTATTTGCAAGTTATTAAGTGGTTTAAGGCCATGACCTTTTGGATGATGTGGTGGACCAGACTGAAATGTGTGGTTAATTAATTTGGAAATGATAAATGCATAAGTATAGCCAGCGAATTATTTGATGCTGTTTAAATGGCAATATTAGAATACTGATCAGGGTGATAAAAACAGTGGCCTGAAATAGACTTTGTTCTTGTCACTACTAAGGGACAATTTTGGCTCTCAGTTCTGAGTGTTGGAACCTCCTGTTTGCACAACCCATGCAAGGGAAGAATTCAACCCCGATCAATCTACTGATTTCTGTTTCAAGGCAGAGAGGTATTTTTTTATTTTGCTTAGAATTTACACCACAAGCCTTATAAAAATTTGCATCTTGCTTATATTTGAAATCTCTGTTAGGGCCCACCATGACAAATTTCAGTGACAATATTGTCAGACATGAATGGAATTAGTTTGAGGTACAAGACACTATGTGATTTCCTTCCCTGGAAAGGTTACTTTTGGAGTCACGAAGTTTGCCAACTTGATCATGTCTTTAGATGCAGAGGTTTGTCCCTGTTCTGCGTCTCTGCTACTTTCTGAGTTACTGATTTCTTAGACAGCCCATGTCTTCGGCTCTTCAGGGACATCACTTTGCACTCGCGCTCCTGTTCGTCACTTTAGGCGCTTTTTAGACTTTGTTGCATGTCCTCACCAGGATTCCCCCTGTGAAAAGTCATAGTCAGCTGCTAGTAAAGCTTGTTATTAATAAGGTATCTCCCTTAATTTTCATCTCACTGGATATTAGCTGTGCAGGATCACTAGGCTTTTCAGGTTTAACCTTATGTGAGATGTTTTATTTCCTATTGATTAGGCTTTTTCAGTGAGGATTCTCAACCTTTGGCTTCTCATTTTCAGTTCGTTAACAGGCTGTTGCAATCAGTCTTTCAGCTGTCCCAGTCTTAATGGAGTTTTGTTTCAAGTCTGTAGGCTACTTATAAAGACTTAAATGATGATTCTGCTGGAAAAGTGTCTTGAAAGGAGAGATGTGTGGGCCTGTTTTGACAGAGCAAAAGGCAGAGAGGGATAATTAGCACTACATTCATTGCCAGGGACAAAATGCCTATACATGTGTCCTTTGTTAATCTTCCATCTCTCTTGTTATCCTAGCACACCAGCTGTCTGAAGCACCATTTACAGGTACCTGTATGTAATGCAGAAAAACAGGAGTCTATGCAGGCCTAAAGGTGTTACCATTATTGAGGATAATATCAACTACAGGCCTGTTCTCATTTGTTTTCCATGTGTCCACGATATCAAATAGTCCCAAGAAGAGAACAGAACTATATTCAATTCTTTCTTAGTTGAATAAAATTATTGTTTTCTGCCACATTTTGTACATCAGCAAGCCCTTTATTAATGCAATATGTGCAAGTAGGCTAGATCTTCCAAATGCGAAGAGACTGAGCTTATCCCTAAAGAGACAGAGAAACTCTTACTTAATTAGATGTCATGCACAACCCTTGCTGATGGATATATAATTTCAGTTGATGTGAAAGAAAGACAAGAAAAAGGACAAGAGTATCGCCTTCTTAGG